>CM068874.1:21820655-22458412 GCA_035149815.1 Branchiostoma lanceolatum
CCAATTTCTCACCTGTTGTCTCACCTGTTGTCTCACCTGTTGTCTCACCTGTTGTCTCACCTGTTGTCTCACCTGTTGTCTCACCTGTTGTCTCACCTGTTGTCTCACCTGCATCCCCAGGAGAAGAACGTGTGGCTGTCGATCATCCAGGCGATCCAGCGGGACGACAAGCTGCCCGTGGTCGCCTTCACGTTCTCCAAGCGGCGCTGCGACGACAACGCCGCCATGCTGACCTCGATCGACCTCACCACCGCCGCCGAGAAGAGCGAGGTTCACATCTTCATCCAGAAGTCACTCCAGAGGCTGAAGGGGCCGGACAAGGACCTGCCACAGGTTTGTTAACTCATTCACTCATTCATTCATTCACTCACTCACTCACTCACTCACTCACTCACTCACTCACTCACTCACTCACTCACTCACTCATTCATCCAGAAGTCGCTACAGAGGCTGATGGGACCAGACACCTGCCACAGGTTTGTTCACTCATTCACTCACTCATTCATTCATTCATTCATTCATTCCCTCACTCACTCATTCACACACTCACTCTCACATTCACTCGCTCATTCTTCTTCATCTTCATTTTTCTCTTAGGAGAGCATAGCTTTATCAAAGGCTTGTAAGCTGTTATTCATTCAATCAATCAATCAATCACCCTTTGACTCAATTATTCACTCATTCACTTTCTCATCCAGAAGACACTCCATATGATGAAGGGACTTGGTTAGGATCTACCACAAGTATAGCTAGGGGCCCATGATCACCTCTTGTTTCTCATTTCATCTGTGTGTTATCTCACCTGTGTTACCTGTATCTCACCTGTGTTATCTCACCTGTATGTTGTCTCACCTGTGCAGGTAAAACACATGCAGGACCTGTTGAAGCGAGGCCTGGCGGTGCATCACAGCGGGATCCTGTACCTCACCTGTACCTCACCTGTATCTCACCTGTATGTTGTCTCACCTGTGTTATCTCACCTGTATGTTGTCTCACCTGTGCAGGTAAAACACATGCAGGACCTGTTGAAGCGAGGCCTGGCGGTGCATCACAGCGGGATCCTGTACCTCACCTGTACCTCACCTGTGTTATCTCACCTGTATGTTGTCTCACCTGTGCAGGTAAAACACATGCAGGACCTGTTGAAGCGAGGCCTGGCCGTACATCACAGCGGGATCCTGTACCTCACCTGTATCTCACCTGTGTTATCTCACCTGTATGTTATCTCACCTGTATCTCACCTGTATCTCACCTGTATGTTATCTCACCTGTATGTTGTCTCACCTGTGCAGGTAAAACACATGCAGGACCTGTTGAAGCGAGGCCTGGCGGTGCATCACAGCGGGATCCTGTACCTCACCTGTACCTCACCTGTATCTCACCTGTATGTTGTCTCACCTGTGTTATCTCACCTGTATGTTGTCTCACCTGTGCAGGTAAAACACATGCAGGACCTGTTGAAGCGAGGCCTGGCGGTGCATCACAGCGGGATCCTGTACCTCACCTGTACCTCACCTGTGTTATCTCACCTGTATGTTGTCTCACCTGTGCAGGTAAAACACATGCAGGACCTGTTGAAGCGAGGCCTGGCCGTACATCACAGCGGGATCCTGTACCTCACCTGTATCTCACCTGTGTTATCTCACCTGTATGTTATCTCACCTGTATCTCACCTGTATCTCACCTGTATGTTATCTCACCTGTATGTTGTCTCACCTGTGCAGGTAAAACACATGCAGGACCTGTTGAAGCGAGGCCTGGCCGTACATCACAGCGGGATTCTGTACCTCACCTGTATCTCACCTGTACCTCACCTGTATGTTATCTCACCTGTATCTCACCTGTACCTCACCTGTATGTTATCTCACCTGTACCTCACCTGTGTTATCTCACCTGTATGTTGTCTCACCTGTGCAGGTAAAGCACATGCAGGACCTGTTGAAGCGCGGCCTGGCGGTGCATCACAGCGGGATCCTGTACCTCACCTGTACCTCACCTGTGTTATCTCACCTGTATGTTGTCTCACCTGTGCAGGTAAAGCACATGCAGGACCTGCAGCTGTTGAAGCGAGGCCTGGCGGTGCATCACAGCGGGATCCTGTACCTCACCTGTATCTCACCTGTATCTCACCTGTATGTTGTCTCATCTGTGCAGGTAAAACACATGCAGGACCTGTTGAAGCGCGGCCTGGCGGTGCACCACAGCGGGATCCTGTACCTCACCTGTACCTCACCTGTACCTCACCTGTATGTTGTCTCCCCTGTGCAGGTAAAACACATGCAGGACCTGTTGAAGCGAGGCCTGGCGGTGCATCACAGCGGAATCCTGTACCTCACCTGTATCTCACCTGTATGTTGTCTCACCTGTGCAGGTAAAACACATGCAGGACCTGTTAAAGCGAGGCCTGGCCGTGCACCACAGTGGGATCCTGTATCTCACCTGTATCTCACCTGTGTCTCACCTGTGTGTTGTCTCACCTGTGCAGGTAAAACACATGCAGGACCTGTTAAAGCGAGGCCTGGCCGTGCATCACAGCGGGATTCTGCCCATCCTGAAGGAGGTGGTGGAAATGCTCTTCAGCAGGGGACTGGTCAAGGTGGGAATCTCTCATTCACTCATTCAATCAGTAACCTTCCCCCCTACATTCATTCACTTATTAACTGTGTGTAACTGCCTCCCTCATTCGTGCATTCATTCACTAGTACTGTTTCTCTCATTCACTCGTTCAATCAGTAACTCCCTCCCTCATTCATTCACTTATTAACTGTGTAACTACCTCCCTCATTCGTGCATTCATTCACTAGAACTGTTTCTCTCATTCACTCACTCATTTTGTAACTCCCTCACTCACTCATTCTCTCTTTCATTCAGTAACTCCCTCACTCACTCATTCACTTATTAACTGTAACTACCTCCCTCATTCACTCATTCATTCACTAGTACTGTTTCTCTCATTCACTCGTTTATTCAGTAACTCCCTCCCTCATTCATTCACTTATTAACTGTGTAACTACCTCCCTCATTCACTCATTCATTCACTAGTACTGTTTCTCTCATTCACTCGTTCATTCTGTAACTCATTCATTCACTTGTTTATTCAGTAACTCCCTCCCTCATTCATTCAGTTATTAACTGTGTAACTACCTCCCTCATTCGTGCATTCATTCACTAGAACTGTTTCTCTCATTCACTCGTTCATTCTGTAACTCCCTCACTCACTCACTCACTCATTCACTCGTTTATTCAGTAACTCCCTCCCTCATTCATTCACTTATTAACTGTGTAACTACCTCCCTCATTCGTGCATTCATTCACTAGAACTGTTTCTCTCATTCACTCACTCATTCGTTCTGTAACTCCCTCACTCACTCATTCACTCGTTTATTCAGTAACTCCCTCATTCATTCACTTATTAACTGTGTAACTACCTCCCTCATTCGTGCATTCATTCACTAGAACTGTTTCTCTCATTCACTCTTTCATTCAGTAACTCCCTCACTCATTCATTCACTTATTAACTGTGTAACTGCCTCCCTCATTCACTCATTCAGTCACTAGAACTGTTTCTCTTATTCACTCTTTCATTCAGTAACTCCCTCACTCATTCATTCACTTATTAACTGTGTAACTGCCTCCCTCATTCACTCATTCAGTCACTAGAACTGTTTCTCTCATTCACTCTTTCATTCAGTAACTCCCTCGCTCATTCATTCACTTATTAACTGTGTAACTGCCTCCCTCATTCACTCATTCAGTCACTAGAACTGTTTCTCTCATTCACTCGTTCATTCAGTACCTCCCTCCCTCATTCACTCATTCATTCACTAGTACTGTTTCTCATTTACTCATTCATTCTGTAACTCCCTCCCTCATTCACTCATTCATTCAGTACCTCCCTCTCATTCATTCACTTATTAACTGTGTAACTACCTCCCTCATTCACTCATTCATTCACTAGTACTGTTTCTCTCATTCACTCACTCATTCGTTCTGTAACTCACTCACTCACTCATTCACTCATTTATTCAGAAACTCCCTCCCTCATTCATTCACTTATTAACTGTGTAACTACCTCCCTCATTCACTCATTCATTCACTAGTACTGTTTCTCTCATTCACTCACTCATTCGTTCTGTAACTCCCTCACTCACTCATTCACTCGTTTATTCAGAAACTCCCTCCCTCATTCATTCACTTATTAACTGTGTAACTACCTCCCTCATTCACTCATTCATTCACTAGAACTGTTTCTCTCATTCACTCACTCATTCGTTCTGTAACTCCCTCACTCACTCATTCACTCATTTATTCAGAAACTCCCTCCCTCATTCATTCACTTATTAACTGTGTAACTACCTCCCTCATTCGTGCATTCATTCACTAGAACTGTTTCTCTCATTCACTCACTCATTCTTTCTGTAACTCACTCATTCACTCGTTTATTCAGTAACTCCCTCCCTCATTCATTCACTTATTAACTGTGTAACTACCTCCCTCATTCACTCATTCATTCACTAGTACTGTTTCTCTCATTCACTCACTCATTCGTTCTGTAACTCCCTCACTCACTCATTCACTCGTTTATTCAGTAACTCCCTCCCTCATTCATTCACTTATTAACCGTGTAACTCCCTCACCCATTCATTCACTAGTTAATTAATGTAACTCCTTTCCTCATTTACTCAAACTCATTAGTACTGTTTCTCTCTCATTCACTCCTTCATTCTGTAACCCCCCTCCCTCATTCACCCATTCATTCAGTAATTGTTGTTATCTCCATGAAAAATGGAGATATAGTTTTGGGTGTGTCTGTCTGTCTGTTTGTCTGTCTGTTTGTTTGTGTTTCCGCACCATTCCAGTCAGCATAGCTCAAGAGCCTCTTGATGGATTACAATGATATTTGGCATGTGGGTAAGTGTTGGGAAGCCGAAATTCAAGGTCGATTTTGGGCCCCCTGGTATGTGACCTTGGTACTGCAGCAGAACTTCAATTTTTGTTAACTGTTTTGCAGTTCCTGTTTGCGACGGAGACGTTCGCCATGGGAGTGAACATGCCGGCACGGACGGTTCTGTTCGACTCCATCAGGAAACATGACGGCACGCAGGTCAGTCTACAGATCAATAACTGATAAATCTATCAGTGAAAAATTAATCAATCAATCAATAGTGGAGATCATTTTTATCAGCAAAACTATGCTTCTGTTCGACTCTATCAGGAAACATGACGGCACGCAGGTCAGTCTACAGATCAATAACTATCAATCTATCAATAAACCAATCAATCAATTGATCAATCAATGGATCATGTTTGTCAGCAAAATTATGTTTCTGTTTGACACTATTAGAGGACACGACAGCACGCAGGTCAGTCTACTGATCAATAACCGATTTGTCTATCAATAAACCAGTAAAATCAATCAATCACAGGATCAATCATCAATTTGTTTTTATTAGCAAGTATATGGTTCTCTTTGACTCCAAGTTTGTTCTCTCATCAATAAGATATCCATTAAACAAAGCAACCAACAACTGGCACGAGAGACCCTCTGCTGGGTGACTGCACTGGGCTACAGGATACCACTGGTTCTGACTGGTACAAACTGGTTCTGACTGGTGCAGACTGGTTCTGACTGGTACAAACTGGCTCAGATTGGTACAGACCAGTTTTGTCTTTTACAGACTGGTTCTGACTGGTCCTTTCTGACTGCTACTGACCAGTTCTTACTAGTACAGACTAGTTCTGACTGGTACAGACCGGTTCTGACTGGTGCAGACTGGTTCTGACTGGTACAGACCAGTTCTGATTGGCACAGACTGGTTCTCATTGGTGCAGACCGGTTCTGACTGGTACAGACCGGTTCTGACTGATACAGACTGGTTCTGACTAGTACAGACTAGTTCTGACTGGTGCAGACTGTTTCTGACTGGTACAGACCGGTTCTGACTGGTGCAGACCAGTTCTGACCAGTACAGACAGGTACTGACCCTTATTCTGTCCCCATAGATGCGAGACCTGCTGCCTGGTGAGTATATCCAGATGGCTGGCCGTGCTGGCCGGAGAGGACTGGACACGACTGGTACGGTGATCATTCTGTGCAAGGGAGACGTCCCGGAGATGGCAGACCTGCACAAGATGATGCTGGTGGGTCCTGCGCTGTAGCTGTACCTCTTAGGATTCTTGCTTGTTTGTTTACTTGTTGGTTTACTTGTTTACTTGCTGGTGGGTTCTGAGCTGGATGAAAGTTGAGTTGTAATTTGCAACAAAGAAAAAAGTGGATTTACCCATTTAATTTTTGACTGACAAACTCGTCTTTGTCAATGAATCAGCGATTCAATGCTTCTGTGCTGTTAAGCAGATAGGACACGTGACTCGGTGAGCAGTGGATCATAAGTTGCAGAAAGTCTCTGGTGCCTCCTTCCAACTTGTTTGTTTACTTGTTGTTTGTTCCCAGGGTAAGCCGACCCAGCTTGAGTCCCGTTTCCGCCTGACGTACACGATGATCCTGAACCTCCTGAGAGTCGAGGAGCTGCGGGTGGAAGACATGATGAAGAGAAGCTTCTCCGAGTTCCACACCAGGAAGGACACCCAGGTGCACCAGACAGAGGTCAAGAACGTACAGGTGAGACCTGAGAAAGTGGTGTGCAGTGCTGCATTGATGCCAGACTGACCCGGCATTTTGGGCATTGATGCCGTCTCAGTCCAGATCCCTGGGCAATTTGGCAACAGACGGAGGTCAGGAACGTACAGGTGAGACCGTGGGAAAGTGGTGTGCAGTGCTGGACTGGCCTGGCATTGATGCCGGACTGACCTGGCATTTTGGACATTGATGCCGTCTCAGTCCAGATTCCAATTTGGCAATAGACGGAGGTCAGGAACCTACAGGTGAAACCATGGGAAAGTGATGTGCAGTGCTGGACAGGCCTGGCATTGATGCCAGACTGACCCGGCATTTTGGGCATTGATGCCGTCTCAGTCCAGATTCCAATTTGGCAATAGACGGAGGTCTGGAACGTACAGGTGAGACCTTGGGAAAGTGATGTGCAGTGCTGGACAGGCCCGGCATTGATGCCAGACTGACCCGGCATTTTGAACATTGATGCCGTCTCAGTCCAGATCCCTGGGTAATTTGGCAACAGACGGAGGTCAGGAACGTACAGGTGAGACCTTGGGAAAGTGGTGCTCAGTGCTGCATTGATGCCAGACTGACCCGGCATTTTGGGCATTGATGCCCTCTCAGTCCAGATCCCTGGGCAATTTGGCAACAGACGGAGGTCAGGAACGTACAGGTGAGACCTGAGAAAGTGGTGTGCAGTGCTGCATTGATGTCAGACTGACCCAGCATTTTCGGCATTGATGCCGTCTCAGTCCAGATCCCTGGGCAATTTGGCAACAGACGGAGGTCAGGAACCTATAGGTGAGACCTTGGGAAAGTGGTATGCAGTGCTGGACAGGCCTGGCATTGATGCCAGACTGACCCGGCATTTTGGGCATTGATGCCGTCTCAGTCAAGATTCCTGGGCAATTTGGCAACAGACGGAGGTCAGGAACGTACAGGTGAGACCATGGGAAATTAAGATGTCACGTCTAAGACATTGTAATTGAGGTGTACAGACTAAGATAGTTAGTGATGAGAGGGTAAGATGTGGATTAAGACATCGGGTCTTGCACATTATGACTGAGATATAGTGACTGGGACTTATCGAGTTAACCTTCAGCATACTGAGGTAGGGAAAGGTAGCCTTATAAATGCGTGGAATTCACTTGTTGCTTGTTTATTTGACTGTATGTTTATTTTGAAATACAGGAGAAACTAAAAACAGTGAAGGAGCCTGACTGCTACATGTGCGGGCTCGACCTTGAAACCTACTACGTGACCTGCAAGGAACTCTGGGAACTCAGAAGGCAACTGCAGGTCAGGGATCAAATTTGAAAAAAATCTGAAGTATGAACTTCAAGTCTTTTATCAATATCCGCCAGTATCCAATATCCAACCATTGTGGTCGTTGTATTCCAGTCAAAGTCCTTTGGAAAATCAGCAATAAGTTGTGCCTTTACGCTTAATCTAGTTCTCTTTATACAAGCCTTAGTTCATGCACCAATACAGATATGCAAAAAAAGTATTTCGAGCCCCGTTTCTTATATAATAATAATTCTATTCTATTTCTGAAAACATGCTGATATTCAATGAACTTCAAAATTTGTCAAAGATTGCAAATTACCGTTGAAATTTCAGCTTAGAATATGATTACTTTTTACAGTTTTTTTTAAATCTTGCTGGTGACTTTTGTGTCCTTTACAGAGACAGATTCTGACATCACCACACGGACTGAAGGTCATGTCGGCGGGAAGGGTCGTAACCGTTAGCAACCACAGACACAACAACGCCCTGGGAGTAGTGCTGCAGGTATACATAAACACGTTTTTATAACTTTTCTTTGAATAGCAAAGTTCTTTTATTCACAACCAAGCATTTTACACGAGCCAACGTTTCGATGACCGTCTGTCATCTTAATCAGGGCAATTCTGACTGGTTCACTGAAACTAGGTGTTACTGCTAACAATGCTAACCAAGCTTCAGTGAACCAGTCAGTATTGCCCTGATGAAGATGACAGACTAGTCATCAAAACGTTGGCTTGTGTAATTCAATACTTGATTGTGAACTTAAAATATGCATGCCATGTGATTGATTAACCATGTGTTTTGGTTCTCCCCTGTTTGTTTATTTATTTGTTTGTTTCCGTCTCCTAGGTAACATCGGGCAGTGGTAACGAGAAGCTCTTCACCACCCTGATCTTGTGTGACGCCCCGGCGACAGTCCTGTTTATTTGTTTATTTGTTTGTTTCCATCTCCCAGGTAACGTCAGGCAGTGGTAACGAGAAGCTCTTCACCACCCTGATCCTGTGCGACGCCCCGGCGGCGGACAGTACGCCCCCCTCCCCCCCTCAACCAGCTGCTAAGGTCACACCAGTCCTACCAAACACCGCCCTGTTCCTACCGGACGGACCGGGCGGCCACGTCATCGAACCACTCCGCCCCGAGGACATCACCATGGCGACGACCTCCGCCCTGAAGGTCAACGCGGACAGGATCGTGGACGACGTGAGGAAAAGGCAGCAGCCCAGGTTCAGGTGAGGAGGGGGGGGTCTCTCAGTCAAAGCCTGGAGTAATGATAGATAAAGACTTGAAATGTACTCAGGTTCAGCTGATCAGGTGAGGAGGGGGGCTGTTTCTCTGTCAAACTCAAGTAAAGACTTACAATGCATTCACAGTTTCAATAGAATTTGTGCAGTGCAGGCAAAAACTGCAGCTGCAGTATCAAGAAAAGGTGCAAGAGGGCCCAAAACCTGATAATTTTTTGACAGGTTAGGACCTAACAACATTTATCGTTACATATATAATCCAGCCAGTCTCTTGTCAAGAGACCTGAGTTTGTCCACTGGCTAAATAAATAAATGAAATGAAATATGTTCTGCTGTTCAACCACCAAGTCACGCAGGCACACACAAACACCCAGTTGCTTGTCCTCAGGAACGACCCACCTGGCCAGTCTGTTACCGTAGCGACCCAGGAGCTGCTGAGACTGACGGAGACCCACCCGGGTGGGTTGACCCCGCTCGACCCGGTGAAGGACCTGGGTGTGCGGGACGTGGACTCCGTGGAGCTGCTCCGGAGGAAACAGTTCCTGCTGGAGTCCCTGGAGAAGTTCTCCTGCATCCACTGCACCAAGTTCAGGGAGCACGTGAGTCTAGCGTGGGTTTCTGTGTGGGTGTATGTATGGGTAGGTGGGTGTGTTCTATGTGTGTGGGTGGGTGTGATCCTCCTGGAGTCCCTGGAGAAGTTCTCCTGCATCCACTGCACCAAGTTCAGGGAGCACGTGAGTCTGGCGTGGGTTTCTGTGTGGGTAGGTGGGTGTGTTATATGTGTGTGGGTGGGTGTGATCCTGCTGGAGTCCCTGGAGAAGTTCTCCTGCATCCACTGCACCAAGTTCAGGGAGCACGTGAGTCTGGCGTGGGTTTCTGTGTGGGTAGGTGGGTGTGTTATATGTGTGTGTGTGGGTGTGATCCTCCTGGAGTCCCTGGAGAAGTTCTCCTGCATCCACTGCACCAAGTTCAGGGAGCACGTGAGTCTGGCGTGGGTTTCTGTGTGGTTAGGTGGGTGTGTTATATGTGTGTGGGTGGGTGTGATCCTCCTGGAGTCCCTGGAGAAGTTCTCCTGCATCCACTGCACCAAGTTCAGGGAGCACGTGAGTCTGGCGTGGGTTACTGTCTGGGTGTCTGGGTGGGTAGGTGGGTGTGTTCTATGTGTGTGGGTGGGTGTGATCCTCCTGGAGTCCCTGGAGAAGTTCTCCTTCATCCACTGCACCAAGTTCAGGGAGCACGTGAGTCTGGCGTGGGTTTCTGTGTGGGTGTCTGTGTGGGTAGGTGGGTGTGTTCTATGTGTGTGGGTGGGTGTGATCCTCCTGGAGTCCCTGGAGAAGTTCTCCTGCATCCACTGCACCAAGTTCAGGGAGCACGTGAGTCTGGCGTGGGTGTCTGGGTGGGTAGGTGGGTGTGTTCTATGTGGGTGGGTGGGTGTGATCCTCCTGGAGTCCCTGGAGAAGTTCTCCTGCATCCACTGCACCAAGTTCAGGGAGCACGTGAGTCTGGCGTGGGTTACTGTGTGGGTGTCTGTGTGGGTAGGTGGGTGTGTCCTATGTGTGTGGGTAGGTCAGTGATCCTCCTGGAGTCCCTGGAGAAGTTCTCCTGCATCCACTGCACCAAGTTCAGGGAGCACGTGAGTCTGGCGTGGGTTTCTGTGTGGGTGTATGTATGGGTAGGTGGGTGTGTTCTATGTGTGTGGGTGGGTGTGATCCTCCTGGAGTCCCCGGAGAAGTGGAGAAGTTCTCCTGCATCCACTTCACCAAATTCAGGGAGCACGTGAGTCTGGCGTGGGTTACTGTGTGGGTGTCTGTGTGGGTAGGTGGGTGTGTTCTATGTGTGTGGGTGGGTGTGATCCTCCTGGAGTCCCCGGAGAAGTGGAGAAGTTCTCCTGCATCCACTGCACCAAGTTCAGGGAGCACGTGAGTCTGGCGTGGGTTACTGTGTGGGTGTCTGGGTGGGTAGGTGGGTGTGTTATATGTGTGTGGGTGGGACATATGTGTTGCATGCCTAAATGGGTAGGTATGAGTCAAGAATTTTTTTTTTCTGCATCAACTGTACCAAGTTTAGGGAGCATGTGACTCTGTTGTGAGTTAATAGTTGTGGGAAGGGTGGGTGTGCTGCGTGGGTGAGTGGGTATGTGGTAGGGTGTGTTCCTGTTTGAGTCAAGGAATTTCCTTTTCCTTCATCCACTGTACCAAGCTTAGGGGAGTAGGAGGAAGTGTTACTATAGGATTAAAGCACTAGGCTAGGGAGAACAAAGACTGAGATGTTCCGTCTGTGCTTGCCTGCTCAGAACTGCTCCAGATAGACAGACGTCTATCCCCTTTATTGATGACTAATTGGTTACAGATGTCTGGTGTCTCTGTCATAGGACTCTCTCTCTCTCCAATTTTACGTCTTTTCATGGGGGTTGGACGTGCTTGCACATGGATGGGGGAGCCCCAGAACTCCTCATCAAGTGCAAGTCTTTTTTGTAGCAAGAGTTGTTACGGCTGGATGCCCTTCCTAACGCCAACCCAAACCCTTAGGACATGGGAAATATGTGTTAAGTGCCTTTCCCAAGTGCACAACGTCTGGGTGCATGTCCGGACATGTCTGGGTACTCCACTGGGGATTGAACCTGGGTCTCATTGGTTCATAGCTGGATGCTCTGCCACTATGCCACACAGGACCACCAGTGGATATCTTCCCCCTTGCGCCCTCTAGATGTGATCTCAACAGAAGTTCGCCTCCATCTCTTCTCAATGTTTGCTAATTTTTCTCTCCAGTTTGAGGAGCTGAGGGAGAACAGACAGCTGAAGGACAGACTAAACCACCTGTGCTACCTGCTGTCGGACAATAGCCTGGCATTGTTACCTGAGTACGAACAAAGAGTACAGGTGAGGTATATCAATTACTTACCTAAATCCTACAAGTATGCTACAGCTGTGCTCATTGGTTCCCACCTTTTTATGGGTTTCCAAGGAGGTGACCAGGTACGGTGCATTTAAAGTGGCACGTTGCGTGCTCGTTCAGTAACTCACCTGTTGTGTCTCACCTGTTGTCTCACCTGTTGTCTCACCTGTTGTGTCTCACCTGTGCAGGTGCTGAAACGGCTGCGTTACCTGGACGTGGCAGGTACGGGTCAGTTGAAGGGTCGTGTGGCGTGCGAGATCAGTAACTCACCTGTTCTCACCTGTTGTGTCTCACCTGTTGTGTCTCACCTGTTGTGTCTCACCTGTTGTGTCTCACCTGTTGTGTCTCACCTGTTGTGTCTCACCTGTTGTGTCTCACCTGTTGTGTCTCACCTGCTGTGTTCTCACCTGTACAGGTGCTGAAGCGGCTACGTTACCTGGACGCGGCAGGTACGGTGCAGCTGAAGGGGCGCGTTGCGTGCTCGATCAGTAACTCAACTGTTGTGTCTCACCTGTTGTGTCTCACCTGTTGTGTCTCACCTGTTGTGTTCTCACCTGTTGTGTTCTCACCTGTTGTGTCTCACCTGTTGTGTCTCACCTGTTGTGTCTCACTTTTTGTGTCTCACTTGTTGTGTCTCACCTGTTGTGTCTCACCTGTTGTGTCTCACCTGTTGTGTCTCACCTGTTGTGTCCCACTTGTACAGGTGCTGAAGCGGCTGCGTTACCTGGACGCGGCAGGTACGGTGCAGCTGAAGGGGCGCGTTGCGTGCTCGATCAGTAACTCAACTGTTGTGTCTCACCTGTTGTGTCTCACCTGTTGTGTCTCACCTGTTGTGTTCTCACCTGTTGTGTTCTCACCTGTTGTGTCTCACCTGTTGTGTCTCACCTGTTGTGTCTCACTTTTTGTGTCTCACTTGTTGTGTCTCACCTGTTGTGTCTCACCTGTTGTGTCTCACCTGTTGTGTCTCACCTGTTGTGTCCCACCTGTACAGGTGCTGAAGCGGCTGCGTTACCTGGACGGGGCAGGTACGGTGCAGCTGAAGGGGCGCGTGGCGTGTGAGATCAGTAACCACGAGCTGCTGTTGTGTCTCACCTGTTGTGTCTCACCTGTTCTCACCTGTTGTGTCTCACCTGTGCAGGTGCTGAAGCGGCTGCGTTACCTGGACGCGGCAGGTACGGTGCAGCTGAAGGGGCGCGTGGCGTGCGAGATCAGTAACCACGAGCTCCTGTTGTGTCTCACCTGTTGTGTCTCACCTGTTGTGTCCCACCTGTACAGGTGCTGAAGCGGCTGCGTTACCTGGACGCGGCAGGTACGGTCCAGCTGAAGGGGCGCGTGGCGTGCGAGATCAGTAACCACGAGCTGCTGTTGTGTCTCACCTGTTCGCACCTGTTGTGTCTCACCTGTTGTGTCTCACCTGTACAGGTGCTGAAGCGGCTGCGTTACCTGGACGCGGCAGGTACGGTCCAGCTGAAGGGGCGCGTGGCGTGCGAGATCAGTAACCACGAGCTGCTGTTGTGTCTCACCTGTTGTCTCACCTGTTGTGTCTCACCTGTTGTGTCTCACCTGTACAGGTGCTGAAGCGGCTGCGTTACCTGGACGCGGCAGGTACGGTCCAGCTGAAGGGGCGCGTGGCGTGCGAGATCAGTAACCACGAGCTGCTGTTGTGTCTCACCTGTTCGCACCTGTTGTGTCTCACCTGCTGTGTTCTCACCTGTACAGGTGTTGAAGCGGCTGCGTTACCTGGACGCGGCAGGTACGGTGCAGTTGAAGGGGCGCGTGGCGTGTGAGATCAGTAACTCACCTGTTCTCACCTGTTGTGTCTCACCTGTTGTGTCTCACCTGTTGTGTCTCACCTGTTGTCTCACCTGTTGTGTCTCACCTGTTGTGTCTCACCTGTTGTGTCTCACCTGTACAGGTGCTGAAGCGGCTGCGTTACCTGGACGCGGCAGGTACGGTGCAGTTGAAGGGGCGCGTGGCGTGTGAGATCAGTAACGCACCTGTTGTCTCACCTGTTGTGTTCCACCTGTTATCTCACCTGTAGTGTCTCACCTGTTGTGTCTCACCTGTTGTGTCTCACCTGTTGTCTCACCTGTACAGGTGCTGAAGCGGCTGCGTTACCTGGACGCGGCAGGTATGGTGCAGCTGAAGGGGCGTGTGGCGTGCGAGATCAGTAACTCACCTGTTGTGTCTCACCTGTTGTGTCTCACCTGTTGTGTCTCACCTGTTACAGGTGCTGAAGCGGCTGCGTTACCTGGACGCGGCAGGTACGGTGCAGCTGAAGGGGCGCGTGGCGTGCGAGATCAGTAATCACGAGCTGCTGATCACCGAGCTGGTGTTCGAGAACGTTCTGACCGACCTCCAGCCGCAGGAGATCGCCGCGCTGCTGTCATGCATCGTGTTCCAGGAGGTCTGTTTGTTTGTTTGTTTGTTTGCTTGTTTTATTCTAATCGAATGACAGACTTACATGCACAGGGAATGGCTTGTGCCTCCCTGAATTATGTGCAGTTTGTTATGAGGCCACACCAATTTAATTTCTTGGTTGACAGAAAAAAAAAATTTTTGAAAAAAATTTTCATGAATTTTTTTTTTTCTAAAATTTTTTTTTTTTTTTTTTAAATAAAAATCTGTTAACCAAGAAATTAAATTGGTGTGGCCTAATGGGTCATTGAAAATATCAAGCCATTAGACAACAAATTATTAACATTATTCTAATTGAATAAGAGAGCTGGAGATTGCATGCCCGGTAAACCGCCTCATGGCGTAACACATCAGGTTTTCATTGAACAGTGCAAGCTGCATGTCTGGACAGGAAGACTCGGTATACCCGGTATATAAAACCGCCTCATGGCGTAACGCACCAGATTTGTACTGAACATCATATCATACCCAGTTGCGCCGCTGTCAGAAATTCGAACACCTGATTCGGAGGTTTGAATCCATGTTGTTATAATGTATTTGTTCGAGGACACAAAACTCTCTCAACTTCTGGCACATTTCGTATTTTTGGGTGGGTATATATGACGTAAATAATGTACAACACAGTGTGTTCCACATCGCCCTTGGTCCCAGCCCTCCCGCGGATCAGATTGCCTCCAGCCTTTGTGTTGTATTCTATATGTACAAGCTGCATATCCGGACAGATTTATTTCATCCACTCACACTTGGAATGACCCCTACTCTTTTCGATAAGTGTTTTGGGTTCTATACCTAGCAGTTGAGAGTTCAAGTCCCAACCGTTGTTGTGATTTTGTTGTAACGACTCTACCCACTTCTTCCATAATGTGTGGGTTCCTTGTCAGTTTTAGTAAAATTTTCTTTTCTATTCTCAACCCCACAGAGAAGATGTGTGGAGCCTACTCTGACGGAAACACTGCAAAAGGTAGGATCAACAATATATCATTTTGTTTTTTTGTTTTGTTTGTTTCCTAAAACACATTGTTTTTTGTACCGAAGGTTTATTGGTTTATTTCGATACCCTTTAGTCGAATTGCGACTAATCTTCCAGGGTTCAACACAAAAAGTATACAAACACAGACATATATACAGTGCAAGATTAAAATACAGATTGCTAACTTAACTTACGAATAATTGGTGACAAACTGGTAGATGGCCTATCTTAAAGTGATATGGGACTGTCAATGATTTGATGTTAGATGGTGATGTATTCCAAAGATTGATGGCTCGGTAGAGAAAGGTTCGCTTTTGACTGTTAGTTTCTGGTTTAGGTAGCTTGAAACTGTGGGAGCTGGATAATCTAGTCGAGTATGTGTGTGTAGAACGGACAGGGACAATAGAACTGTAGATGTTTTGAGGCTCGTGACTAACAAGTATTCTAAAAAAAGTATTTAAAGTACTGATGGCGAACCTTTCTCTTACCGTCGGCCAACCTAGATCAGTATGCATTTGTGCAACAGGTGTGTCAATCGCACATTTCAAAAGCATTCTACATGCTCTGTTCTGAACCACTTGGAGCCTACGAGTGTTCAAGTCCGACATGTTGGCAAGGACTGGTAGGCAGTACTGCGTCACAGAAAGAACTAGTGCACACATAACTACCTTAAAAACATCATGCGTCATGGCCCATGCGTGCCGCCTCAGAAGGGCAATGTTCCTAGATTGTTTAGCAATAGTATGATTCACATGCAAATTCCATGTAAGTGATTGAGTGATGTGCAACCCAAGCAACACCGTCTCTTTCACCTGTACAATACCCTCTGTTCCAATTACTAACAACTTATAAGCTGCATGAATCCAGACAGTAAGGTTTGATCCACTCAGATCAGCTGGATGGGCACCTCCATTTTTGCTTAGGCTGGTCAGGGTTCCAGGTGTAACCTCTTTGGAAGGCTTTATTAGAGTCGGGCTTTTTTCTGATGGCTCTATTGCACTCAATTTGCACTCAATTTCTGTTGCTCACGGTTTGATGTAGCCAGTCTCCATAGAACTGTCAGTTGTAACTCGGCAGCTCAAATGAAAATAATTTGATAATTCAATGATTATGTGTATATTGCTGATATGTCCTCTGGCCCATGACTAACATGATGCTCAGTAACATAGAGATATTAAGTTAAAATCCTCCCACACCATAATTGATGTATAGGGCGGTGCCCATCTCCATTTCATAGCCCTGGGGCCACACTGTGGTGCAATCACTGCAGCAGGGGGCTAGTCCACTGGCAGTGGAGTGTGTTTAACTTCCATACTTTTTCATAAGTATGTACCATTTTTATGAAGTCTTTGGTATGACTAAATGTGCCTCTTGTCCAGAGGTGTCCTACCTGGGGCTTGAACCCCAGTCCTTCTGGTCCAAGTGGCAGAGTAGCAAAGGCGCAGACCACTACACCACAGGGACACCCCTAACATAGAGATATTATTGGAATGAACTTTCCTGAATCCCGTCCCCAGGGCAAGGATGCGATGGTTGCCATGGCGACGCGTCTAGCGGAGCTGCAGCGGGAGTGCGGCGTGAACGTGCAGGTCGAGGACTGCGTGGAAGAGCTCAAGTTCGGCCTGGTGGAGGCCGTGTTCCAGTGGGCCCAGGGCATGGTGGGTAATGTAAGGCATTCACGACTTTCACACTTCCCAGAAGTACTTGTGCTGAGAGCCGGAAACGGATACTCTCCAGGCGACAACAATTTCGCTCAGCGTGCAAAACAAAGAAGGAAACAGCTAAAACCTTGAGTAGAAGGACGGTAAATATGAAATGTCCGGCAAATAATAGTGAGGATGTGAATTTGACAAGTTTTGTGGACAAAGGTATTCGTCTGGACAACTAGCCAACACGTCGCCACTGTTTAGTCGGTTTCGCCCGATGACCTCATACATGAAGGTTACATCTCGTGTTCCGTCAGAAAGGTTAGATTAGGTTAACCCTGTCCTGTGCACGGTTCTGCACCGAACTTCCGTCTCTGAGTTGTGTTTTGTGTTCTACTCGGTTAGATTAGATCTCCTGCGCCCACACGCCATCATGTTTAGTGGTTTCGCACGCTGAGCGAAATTGTTGTCGCCTGGAGAATATCCGTTTCCGGATCCCAGCACAAGTACTTCTGGGAAGTGTGCAAATCTTGAATGGTGTGTAACCCAGGGCATTGTGGGTATCCTGTTGCATGGTGGGTAATTTGGGGCGGCTGGTGGGCCCTGATGTGCATCCCTTACTCCACACCTACATTCCACACCTACAGTTCCCTTTGTGCAGTGATAGGGCTGAGTCTACAGGCACAGTTTGGCTGAGTCGTTACATGTTTCTTTTGGTCTTTCGATAAATCTGTGTCAGAATGATGATTTTGTGTGATTTTTTTTTCCCTGCAGCCGTTTTCCAAGATCACAGAGCTGACAGACGTGCAGGAAGGTCAGTTTTATTCAAGTTTTGTACTTTTGTGTAGGGAGGGGGGTGGGGGGCATAGCTGAAGCTTCTTTCTTAAAAGAAGAAACTAAGCAAAATCAAGAAAAGAAAAAAGTTGAAACTATACCATAAATCCTAATGAAACAAATGAAAGAGAAGAGGAATTACAAAATGAATTTTGTAACATGGTCGGTGCAATATTATTGTTTCCACAGTTTCTTTTTGTTTTACTTTCAGTTCAAGTGTGCATGCATGCTATGTTTCTGTATGCGTGAACTTGCGACCGCGTTTTGATGTCGGTACGCTATCGTTTCCGTAGGCTTTTTTTGTTTTACTTTCAGTTCAAGTGTGCATGCTATGTGTCTGTATGCGTGAACTTGCGACCGCGTTTTGATGTCGGTGCGATATCGTTGTTTCCGTAGGCGTGATCGTACGGTGTATCCAGCGGTTGGACGAGACGTGTCGCGACGTTCGCAGCGCCGCCCGCATCATCGGAGACCCGAACCTGTACGCCAAGATGGAGCTCGCCTCCGAGAAGATCAAGCGAGACATCGTCTTCGCCGCCAGCCTCTACACGCAGTAGGATTGTTTGTTTGTTTGTTTGTTTTGCATAACTGGTAAACAAACTTCTAGGTGGAACACAGCGGTTTAGTACAGTAAATACAAGCTGACTGTAAGGTTTGATCAGCTCAACTAGATCAAGAGGGACATCGTGTCTGCCGCCAGTAGGATTGTTTGTTTGTTTGTTTTGCATATTAACTGGTAAACAAACTGGTACACAAGCTGCGTCAGGCCGGGACTGTAGATAGGCTCGATCCACTCACACCAGAAGATCAAGACAGACATTGTGTTAGCCACTGTACAGGATTTCAGATTTGTTTTTTGCTTTTTATTTTGCAAAACTGGTAAACAAACTTCTTAGTCTGAATAAATAAGGCTTAACACAAGTGTTCTGTGCAGTGGCAATAAGCTACATCAGACTGTACTGTGAGGTTTGATCAGCTCACACCGAATGATCAAGAGAGACATAATGATTGTGTTTCCCACTGTGCACCCTCAAGGGTTTGCTTCCTTGTTTGTTTCTTTTGGTGTAACGCACCAGTTGTGTACAGTGAGTTCCAGCTGCATTAGACTGGACTGTAAGGTTTGATCCAGTCAAACTAGATCTCCTCAAACATGGGAACGCCATCTAACGTCCTGTCCAGTGGGGAGGGTAGCAACACAGAAAGTACAACGCAATACAATGACATCATGGTATAACAAGTATATCAACTATGTTGATGAAGGTCAGACATCCAGGTAATAAGATACGCCAAAAATAGTTATTTAAGCAACTGGATAAAATTTCAAAACAGCCAGACGTTTCAGACAGCATACAACGTTGTCTTAACTTACCTGTTACCATTCTATAATTGAACCATCTGAAATTGTCTTCACTTCATTAACATATCTATTCAGAGTTTTGGTATAAAATCTAGTTCTACCAGATCTTTCTTTAGAGCATGACATTAAAGCAGTGGATGCTGTCTGAAACATCTGACTGTTTTAAAATTTTATCCAGTTGCTTGAGTAACTATTTTTGGCGTAAGTATATAAAGATCTATAAACTACAAATTAAACCTGTTAATGGTAAGCTCAAAAGTGTCGCAAGGCCCGGGACAGTTGAGGAGGACATCATTGTAAGCTGTGTTTCTGATACAGGGAAGTTTGAGTTTGGTTGCCAACCGATCCTATGCTATGCTGGTGTCATTTTGTGCACTTCTTTCAAGCAGGAATAAAAGAAAAGGCCGTGATGCCATGTTCTGTCACTTCTATTCTTGTTGCAACGTTCATGGTCTCTTTTGAAAATTTAGGCCGCTGCTTCTTCTTTTTTTTACCCATCTTATATTTTTTTCTCCTCTGGCATTGGATTTGGAGTCTGCAAAGGGTGTCATCCATAAGATTTACTTGCTGTGACCTCTATATGAATGAATGAATGAATGAAGACCTTACACTATTGTACATTCGTGCCCCGATGGCTAGATACAGGTCGGCTAACATAAACCTAACTAACATGTAAGTGGCATATACAGTGTAATATATACAGTACATAGTTTAAACATGCATGGTAGACGAAAGTAATAAGCTTAGCTAATCCAGTAGATTTAACTTCTTCTCGATGGAAGTGGTCTCTTTTTCCATGTAGATCTTGTCTTCTTTCATTTCTTTGTTGTGTCTTAATTCATTTCTTAATTCACGTCTTTATTGTATCTTACTTTCTTTATTATGTTAATCATGACTTTATTGTTACTTAATCTGTTCCTTTATTGTTGTCAAGTCAAGTCAAGGCCTTTATTTTACTTCCAATGCTTGTTCGGCCATAATATGGCCGCTTTTCGACAAGGTCGAAGTGAAACTGAGGGGCAGGAGTCACGGTACAGAAATAAACTTAAAGTAAACTTAACGTAACCGATATCAATACAATCATAGAAAATACATCAAAATGAATAATTAAATAAATACGTGTCAATACGTCATTAATCCTTTATCAAGTCCATAGTTGCAATCAAAGCCTGATGATCCATTAACTATTTGGAGACATGGATGGACAGAGCCGCCCTAATGTGTGGTTGTGTTTTATTCCACGCTACTGAGCCAGAGTATGCCAGACTTCTCCTATATGCCTCTAGGTTAGGTTTTGGGGTGATGAGGTAGTCTGTTGTAGTCGACCTGGTGTGCCGTGCTACTTCATCCCTTCGGAGGCTGAACATTCTCCTCACGTATGGTGGTAGTGCGTCACGTCACCGGAACGTACTGCGCCTGCGCGAAATCTTCTATGTAATTCGCATAGGGCTTCAGAAAAACGTACCATTTAAGGTCGTGTTCGCATATTTAAGGATAATATCCCGTCTATAGTTTCCAAATATTGTTTCGAAAAAGATATTTTATGCAACAAGAAAAATTTTGATGCAACGTTTACCAAACATCCAACAGAAAACTAGGGTTTCGGTTGTTTTCTGTTGGGTTTCGGTTGCTTTCTGTTGGGTTTCGGTTGTTTTCTGTTGGATATTTGGTAAACGTTGCATCATAATTTTTCTTGTTGCATAAAATATCTTTTTCGAAACAATATTTGGAAACTATAGACGGGATATTATCCTTAGATATGCGAACACGACCTTAAATGGTACGTTTTTCTGAAGCCCTATGCGAATTACATAGAAGATTTCGAGCAGGCGCAGTACGTTCTGGTGACGTGTAGTGCGTTCCCAAGAGTCTTATACACCAGCAGAGCCTTTTGTTGTTGGTGTATGTTCTTTACAGTCTTCCACCCGAGGAGCAGTAGGACGTCTGCTGAGGGTGTTCTATATGGGGCTTTCAAAATCAACTTTCCAGCCAAGTGCTGCATTCTTTGCAACTAATATCATACTGTACCGAAATCGAAATTAATTTGATAAGTATTAGTTTGTTGAAACTGATGTCTCTATTGTCTTCATTCACGTTTTGATTGTTTCTTGATATACTTCTTTATTGTCTAAAGTCGTCTTTTGTTATGTCATCTCTTTGTTTCTAAGTTGTTTTCTTCATTGTTTTTGTTCATTTGCTTTGTCTTCATTCATTTGTTAAGTATTTCTTACTTATCTTTAATTGTATCCATCATCTGTTTCTTGATAATCTTTTATATTGTTTTGATCCATTTCTTAAGTGTTTCTTGATTTCCTTTCATATCATGTCTTCATTCATTTCTTATAATTCTTGGTTATCTTCTATTGTGTCTTCAACCATTTCTTAAGTGTTTCTTGGTTATCTTTTATTGTGTCTTCAACCATCTTAAGTGTTTCTTGCATATCTTTTATTGTGTCTTCAACCATTTCTTAAGTGTTTCTTGATTTCCTTTCATATCATGTCTTCATTCATTTCTTATAATTCTTGGTTATCTTCTATTATGTCTTCAACCATTTCTTAAGTGTTTCTTCAGTACCTTTTATTGTGTCTTCAACCATTTCTTGAGTGTAAACCTCCTTATCTTCTATTGTGTCTTCATCTATTTCTTAAGTGTGTCTTGATATTTTTATTATGTCTTCCTCCATTTCTTATTCAATTTTAAGTGTTTCTTGGTTGTCTTTAATTGTGTCTTCATCCATTTCTTAAGTGTTTCTCAGTACCTTTTATTGTGTCTTCAACCATTTCTTAAAGAGTTTCTCAGTACCTTTTATTATGTCTTCAACCATTTCTTAAGTGTTTCTCAGTACCTTTTATTATGTCTTCAACCATTTCTTAAGTGTTTCTCAGTACCTTTTATTGTGTCTTCAACCATTTCTTAAGTGTTTCTCGGTACCTTTTATTATGTCTTCATCCATTTCTTAAATGTTTCTCAGTACCTTTTATTATGTCTTCAACCATTTCTTAAGTGTTTCTCAGTACCTTTTATTGTGTCTTCAACCATTTCTTAAGTGTGAACTTCCTTATCTTTAATTGTGTCTTCGTCCATTTCTCAAGTGTTTCTTGATTGTCTTTTATTGTGTCTTCAACCATTTCTTAAAGAGTTTCTCAGTACCTTTTATTGTGTCTTCAACCATTTCTTAAGTGTTTCTCAGTACCTTTTATTGTGTCTTCAACCATTTCTTAAGTGTTTCTCAGTACCTTTTATTGTGTCTTCAACCATTTCTTAAGTGTTTCTCAGTACCTTTTATTGTGTCTTCAACCATTTCTTAAGTGTTTCTCAGTACCTTTTATTGTGTCTTCATCCATTTCTTAAGTGTTTCTCAGCACCTTTTATTATGTCTTCAACCATTTCTTAAGTGTGAACCTCCTTATCTTCTAGTCTTTATCCATTTCTTAAGTGTGTCTTGATTTCTTTTTATTATGTCTTCAACCATTTCTTAAGTGTGAACCTCCTTATCTTCTATTGTGTCTTTATCCATTTCTTAAGTGTGTCTTGATTTCTTTTTATTATGTCTTCAACCATTTCTTAAGTGTGAACCTCCTTATCTTCTATTGTGTCTTTATCCATTTCTTAAGTGTGTCTTGATTTCTTTTTATTGTGTCTTCATTCATTTCTTTATTGTTGGTGGTGTGCATTGGTTTTATTTTTTGGTTCAAGTGTGTATCATATTTGTACCAAGTTGTTGTTTCTGTACAGTTATTGTATTTGCCGATTTTAAAGGCAAAAATAAAGAAGAACCTCATTCTGGCAGACTCACACTTAGGGAGTCACTGAATGAAAGATGAGACAAGTTTATTCATCGAAGGATGAATTTTATTTTTTTGTTCAACATTGCGAGTCCGACACCCAGTCTGTTAGCTTTGACAGTAAATGAACAGTGTTGTTAACACGGGGAATGGAGTTGACATGATAACCACACAAGGTGTGTTACAGACATCTTGGAACGGCAGGCGATACATACAGTAATGTGAAGTTATGTCCAAATTAAAACACAGGTTAGATGCAATGACTGTAAATTAACAATGTTGTTAACGCTGTTACAGACAAATATTTTAACACTGAAAATAAAGCTGGCAAGATGACATAGTGTATTACGGGAAGCTGAGGGGTACAAGACCAAAATGATGCAGAAAGAAGTTATAACAACATTACTGTAAAATGTTATGTATTAATCGTACATGGGAGTGAGCCAGGGTGTGTTAAACTGGCAGTAAGTAAATGTGTTTATTACATGTCAGCTAGTCGAGGCTGGGATGCTCAGCAATGGCAGCTGTGCAGCTGTGGATGCCGGCTAGCCACACATGTCGCACGTCTTGGCGCAGTTCTGCTCCATCCAAGCTGCGTACCGTTCGTCATTGCAGTCTCCGCTCCGCCCCCACTTGGGACAGTTTGTAGTGTCCTTGTCCACACAGATGGAACCACCTGTAATGATAAAAACAATCACAAAATCAGTTGTTTTTCTATCACCTTGCCTTTCTAATCTCCAAGCAGATGTAGGGGTGAAAGATCGTGACGTCCAGTGCGCGCGCCCTCATGACAGCCCTCCATCCTGCCTGTCAGAGAAGCCAGGCAGGCGTTACGACCTTCCATCTTACATCTGCTTGGAGTTTACCGTGAGCTCAAGGCGACTGAAGCCAGGTGTCACCACGTTCCCAGACGGTTGGGGATTCAGCCTGAAAAACTGTCAAGATTAACCATGAAAAAAACGTGTTGAAAATAAGACCTGAAATGAGAATATCTAGCAGTGAGAATGAGTGCAGTTTTTGTGTGTATGTACTTACACGTGCCGCATGTCTTGGGGCAGTTATTCTTCACGTTGGCATCCTTTTCGCAGAATAATTTCAAGTTGGGACAGCTAATGTGATTGTCCACACAGCTGGGAGGTGCAGCAGTGGGATGGATAGTGGGAACTACACCTGTACCACCACCTGTAATGATAAAAACAATCACAAAATCAGTTGTTTTTCTATCACCTTGCCTTTCTAATCTCCAAGTAGATGTAGGGGTGGAAGATCGTGACGTCCTGTGCCCGCCATCATGACAGCCCTCCATCCTGCCTGTCAGAGAAGCCAGGCAGGCGTTACGACCTTCCATCTTACATCTGCTTGGAGTTTACCGTGAGCTCAAGGCGACTGAAGCCAGGTGTCACCACGTTCCCAGACGGTTGGGGATTCAGCCTGAAAAACTGTCAAGATTAACCATGAAAAAAACATGTTTAGAATAAAGCCTGAAATAAGAAGATCTAGCTGTGAGAATGAGTGCAGTTTTTGTGTGTATGTACTTACACGTGTGGCACGTCTTGGGGCAGACCTTATTCACAGAGTCATCTCTTTGGCAGTGGATTCTCCAGCGGGGACAGTGAGTGCTACGGTCCACACAGCTGGAAGGTGCAGCAGTGGGACGGATAGTGGGAACTACGTCACCACCACCTGTAATGATAAAAACAATCACAAAATCAGTTGTTTTTCTATCACCTTGCCTTTCTAATCTCCAAGTAGATGTAGGGGTGGAAGATCGTGACGTCCTGTGCCCACCCTCATGACAGCTCTCTACCCTGACTGTCAGAGAAGCTGGGCGGGCGTTACGACCTTCCATCTTACATCTGCTTGGAGTTTACTGTGTTACCACGGAAACTGAAGCCAGGGGTCACCACGTTCCCAGACGGTTGGGGATTCAGCCTGAAAAAACTGTGAAGATAAACCATGAAAAAAACGTGTTGAGAATAAAGCCTGAAATAAGAAGATCTAGCTGTGAGAATGAGTGCAGTTTTTGTGTGTATGTACTTACACGTGCCGCATGTCTTGGGGCAGTTCTTCTTCACCTTGGCATCCTTTTCGCAGAAGAATTTCAAGTTGGGACATCTTTTGTCCTTGTCTTCACAGCTGGTGGGTGCACCACCACCATTGCCACCACCACCTGTAATGATAAAAACAATCACAAAATCAGTTGTTTTCCTATCACCTTGCCTCTAATCTCCAAGCAGATGTAGGGTGGAAGATCGTGGCGCCCAATGCCCGCCCTCATGACAGCCCTCCACCCTGACTGTCAGAGAAGCCGGGCGGGCGTTACACCTTCCATCTTACATCTGCTTGGAGATTACTGTACACGGAGACTGAAGACAGAGGTCCAAACGGTCGGGGATAAAGCCTGAAAAAAATGGTGAGGATAAGGCATCATAAAAACACTTGCTGACCTGCAGGAGCTGCTTGGGCGGACATGATCACCAGGGCGACCACTCCAAAGAAACACAGCGATGCGGCGTTCATGCTTCTCTCCGTCTGGAAAAAAGGGAGACACTAGTCAACGTTTGCCTTGTGTCGCATAACAAACTGTAACGACATCTGTTTTTCTGAACCTTGAAACATCCGCTCCACATTTGTATTTTTAGCCTGGTCCCAGTCTCTAGGGTCGGCTTAATGGTGTTTTACCGGGCCAGTCAGTTTCTGATGGCCTTTCTACCTCTGGCTGCCATCCTACTTCCGCTACACCCTACTTCCGCTGCCTTCCTACTTTTCCGCCGCCCCTAGGTGCCGAACTAATTAATCCAAGGCCGTAAACAACACCCCCAGCCGGCTAAGCTGTCTGGGCGGGTGAGGGTCACTCACAGTGCCGTAGAGATATCGGGGAGGCACCGAGGGTATGGATTCCAGGCTATTGTATTTTAAGAACTGAGCAGAAATGTAATCACCCTCTTCTCTCACACACACATGAGAATAAAACCGACAAAACACCATTGATTTATTTATTCATTAAGATTTCCATGAGATCAGGAAAGATTAGGTAATCATTGACGTCTAAATCGTAAGAAGCATTTAAAAATGAGAACTGAGCCTAGTATTTCACGTCTATATGACAATGGTAAAGGTGACTATTTAAGCAGCCTACCTTAGTACGTGTATGAAATTTGAACAACGGAAACACATAGCAAGGAGGTTATATAGCTCCTTGCACATAGCAAACCCTGGTCACCTACTAGATATCGTCAAAACCTGCCGTCCACACACAAGCATGCCACTGTAAACAATACCTACTTCACAGCGGTAACAAAACAAGCTACACTCCCACGATATTTTCCAATCTGCCGCTAAACTGCCGTAAGATTTTTTTACCACGTCACGCTACTAGTTTCGAGCCTCACCGACATTCAAGACAAAATGCTAGACGGATAGTTTGAGCAAGGACGATGACGATAAGTCTACATCAAGAAAACCCTTGCTTGTGAAGTAAAGGCAACCGTCGGCGACAATCTAACTTTTGTATTTGGAGAATTGCGCATAAATCGTCTTACACACACATGGGAATAAAACCAACAAACACCATTGCTGAATTATGAACAACGGAAACACATAGCAACACCTGACCACCTACTAGATATCGTCAAAACCTGCCGTCCACACACAAGCATGCCACTGTAAACAATACCTACTTCACAGCGGTAACAAAACAAGCCACACTCCCACGACCTTGTCCAATTTTCCGCTAAACTACCGTAAGATTTCTTAACTACGTCACATTACTTCTTTCGAGCCTTCACCGACATTCAAGACAAAATGCTAGACGGGTAGTTTGAGATTAGACTCGAGAGACGATGATGATAAGTCTACATCAAGAAAACCCTTGCTTGTGAAGAAAAGGCAACCGTCGGCGACAATCCAACTTTTGTATTTGGAGAATTGCGCATAAATCGTCTTACACACACATGAGAATAAAACCAACAAACACCATTGCTGACATATGAACAACGGAAATGCAAGACAACACCTGACCACCTACTAGATATCGTCAAAACCTGCCGTCCACACACGAGCATGCCACTGTAAACAATACCTACTTCACGGAGGTAACGAAACAAGCTACACTCCCACGACCTTGTTCAATCTGCCGCTAAACTGCCGTACGATTTCTTTACCCCGTCAACCTACCTGTTTCGAGCCCCCACCGACATTCAAGACAAAATGCTAGACGGATAGTTTGAGATTAGACTCGAGAGACGATGACGATAAGTCTACATCAAGAAAACCCTTGCTTGTGAAGAAAAGGCAACCGTCGGCGACAATCCAACTTTTGTATTTGGAGAATTGCGCATAAATCGTCTTACACACACATAAGAATAAAACCACCAAAACGCCATTACTGAATTATGAACAACGGAAACACATAGCAACACCTGGCCACCCTCCAGATATCGTCAAAACTTGTCCACACACAAACATGCCACTGGAAACTATACCTACTTCACGGTGGTAACAAAACAAGCTACACTCCCACGATATTTTCCAATCTGCCGCTAAACTACCGTAAGATTTCTTAACTACGTCACATTACTTCTTTCGAGCCTTCACCGACATTCAAGACAAAATGCTAGACGGATAGTTTGAGATTAGACTCGAGAGACGATGATGATAAGTCTACATCAAGAAAACCCTTGCTTGTGAAGAAAAGGCAACCGTCGGCGACAATCCAACTTTTGTATTTGGAGAATTGCGCATAAATCGTCTTAAACACACATGAGAATAAAACCAACAAACACCATTGCTGACATATGAACAACGGAAACGCATGACAACCCCAAACCACCTACTAGATATCGTCAAAACTGGTCCGCACACAAACATGCCACTGGAAACAATACCTACTTCACGGAGGTAACAAAACAAGCTACACTCCCACGACCTTGTCCAATTTTCCGCTAAACTACCGTAAGATTTCTTAACTACGTCACATTACTTCTTTCGAGCCTTCACCGACATTCAAGACAAAATGCTAGACGGATAGTTTGAGATTAGACTCGAGAGACGATGACGATAAGTCTACATCAAGAAAACCCTTGCTTGTGAAGTAAAGGCAACCGTCGGCGACAATCCAACTTTTGTATTTGGAGAATTGCGCATAAAACGTAATTACTCTCTCCTCTTAAACACATAAGAATATTACCACAAAATACCATTGCTGACATATGAACAATGGAAACGCATGACAACACCTGAGACAACACATGACCATCTACCAGAATTGAGCAGAAAATGTAATTACCCTCTCCTCTTACACACACATAAGACTAAAACCAACAAACACCATTGCTGACATATGAACAACGGAAACAGTTAGCAACACATGACCATCTACCAGACATCGTCTAAACGTGTCCACACACAAACATGCCACTGGAAACAATACCTACTTCACGGAGGTAACGAAACGAGCTACACTTCCACGACATTGCCAAATCTGCCGCTAAACTGCCGTAAGATTTCTTTACCCCGCCGTGCTACCTGATTCGAGCCCTCATCGACATTCAAGACAAAATACTAGACGGATATTTTGAGATTAGAACCAAGAAACGAAGAAGCATATTAGCACAAAGATACTGAAACAAAGGCCTATCCATACATCAAGAAAAAACACATTGTTCTATACATTCCCAAAGCTATGCTTAACAACAACAAAAAAGAACATAGAAAGCGAGGAAGGATCTACAAATGACTTCTCTGTGAGGAAAAGGCAACCCGGACCGACATTCAGCTAAAAAGATGAGCAGAACCAGAAGTTGGAAACGTACCTGGTTTTACTGCCGGGCGAAGAAACTGAAGATCTCTCGGTGAAGACTGTCGACGAAACTTCCGACGTGGCTGAAGTACAACAACAGCTTTGAATGAGAAAACGAGCCTGTTACTGTGCTTTTCAAGACAAAAGTATGCAATTATGCAAATTCCCTACCTCTCCATATGGCCAATCAGATCGGAGCTTACATGAGGTGATCGGAAAAAGGTGGGCGTAATGGCCAATCACAGATAGCCATGCAATCACGCCGTATTTAAATTTATCTCTGCAACGTGTCATCTCCGAGCCACCGGAGGATGATGTAACCACGGAGTTACTGACGTAGAAGGAATCAAAATGTTCTCATGGTACCGGAGGGGCAAACAAACCTCTTGACCAGAAGGATTAAATCATAATTTCCCATAGTTTTAGCTGACAGAACTGCGCACGTGGAGCCTGCGTGATGACGAGCATTGTAGATCTTCTGCGTGCGTGTTCCAGTTGTTTGTTCTACGTGTTTTTAACATTCTATTTTGGTGCTGTAAGTTTTTCTATCGGATGATCAAAAAAATTGTACACGGGGGATGAGAGAATTACAATTAACACATCGAAGCCCTCTTCTTGTTTCTGATTTAGTATGATTATACTTGTAAAATCCTGGCGCTCTCTAAATCTAAAGGAGCTAGAAATTAAGAATTTCCAAACCCCATTACAATATCATGAGTACAATATATCCGCAAAATGCTTGAATTGGGTTTTTCTTTTCCCCCATTTTTTATCGTTTATAAAATTATCATAACTTCATTTATCAATTGGATCCCATTCCAAAATCATATTGCAGCGCAAAAATGTCCATAAATTGTATTTGCTACCAAATTCACCTACATGTCTCAGACCTATGTCTAGGGAATTTATTCCCCTTAACAATGGGTCGGAGAAAATTGACTGGAAAACTAAGCTTTCTGTGTGCTATTTCCTAACTTCGGTGTCTCTTTAAACCCCGTGTGCTAATTACGAGCAGAATGCTCTCTAGGCAGTTATCTGATATTATCTGACAAAACGTTTTCGTAAATGACTTCAAAAATGTAAACCTTTTGACCCTAAACGCATATCAAAAGGCTAGCTTTCCTCCCGATAGAATAGATGCTCTCTTAACGTTGCCAATGTTTGAAAGTAGAACCACGACATACGAAAAATGTGCACATAGACAATGAGGTATAAAGCAGGCCGAAAACGTATTGTCTGTGATTCCATGTTTATCCATCTTTATAAACTTTCATGTAGAAGCGCAAGAATTCATTGTCTTTATAAAGGGAGAGAAAACTGCATGTTTCAAGTGATTTCGACACTTTAAATCGTGACTGTAAGTGTGAGATAATAAAAACGACACCCGAACAAATAACAAGGTTTGGAACCTGCTAACACTCTATACACCACAGCTTTCCTCCGACGATTCACGCAATCTAACTTCCCGTGTTCTCATAGATGTCAGTGTTTATTAGGGTTAAACTTAACTTTCATGTAGAAGCGATAAAGATTTTATGGTCTCCGCAAACAGAGTGAAAACTATATCTTATAAAACGACACCCCGAAAAATAAAAAGGATTTGGAGCATGAGTGTCTCCTGTATTTAGGACCATGTGAGTAGTATAAACAAAATGGTTCCTATGCACCATTGGAAAGTAGAACCAAGAAAGGACCAAACGTGCATACAGATACTGGGGAGTAACTCATGACGGTGTCATAGAGGGAAACTAACCAGTTCTGTCTGTCCTGGAATTCTAAATGCCTGGAAACGTTGATAGCAAAGTGGAAAATATGAAAACGGGAATAACCCATTTTACAAGTGATTGCGCCATGGGAAAGGTAGCGCGACCGTAGCGTGAGCTAAAGCAACAACCTGGTAGCTAAAAGATTGGCAAGCGTTCCACGTTTCGGTCTTTATCAAGAAATCCTCCATTCTTGGTTTCAATCTGAAGCTGGCAGAGGGGCAATATTGAAGCTTTGAAACTTTATCAATAACACAAACATGGCAGACTGGAGAGTCTGAAATGTGTACGTATCTACAAGTCAGCTCACATTAAAACCATTCTCGTTATATACATAATGTGGGGCATATTGATTGTGCGATTTAAAATCTCTAGAACATTTTAAATATAACCCAGAAAACGATGCAAGGACAGCCAATATTGTAAACACTCATGACCGAATTTTGGTGTTCGATACAATGCAGTAGAGGAGGCAAGGGCACGTTATCGAGACCAGAGGACCATATCAGAGGCCTAACTCGTGTACATTTTATACATAATCGGAACACGCGAAAAAAGCCGGAAGCTTGATACCAAATTACGTCTACACACAGAGGACATTTCAGACATAATTAGACACAGTTACATGTACAGATTCCTATCTATTCGTTCATTCAATGACACAAACCGGCCGTGGCTATTGTCAGAGTTACATTTTTGTCACTGGACAAAGTATCTATGCGGGTTTGCCCCGGAGTTTCCCTTCAATATGTCAGAGTATCTCGCACGGACAAAGTCGGAAATCCGAAATCAGTCCACGATCGTGTCGTGCATCACGCAGAAGAGAAAAGGGGGAGTAGGGCAGAATCTGTGATCGGAAGGATGGCCGCCTTCCCAGTGTGGAAGCTAAGAGAGCTGCATACACGGAGCCTTTTGGTTCTTTGTCCTGGTTGTTTCTGTGTTTTTAAATGGTTTTATTTATTCAGCAGACACCCATTTTGACATGGCAAGATCATAAAACCTAGAGTATCTAATGAAGATACCACTACGGTACTTTTGTGGCATCGGGTTCTACTCTACGGATATCATAGTTCTTTCGAAAAACGAAATTTGAACACCTCAATTCTGCGTTCTGACTGCCGGTGGAAACTGGGGATCTATGGCTTGGTGGGAAAGGGGGCTGTTTGTGCGAGCTATGACAACACCCTAAAAGGGCGGCATACCTTCCACGTTCCAGTCTTTATCATGAAATCCTTCTTTCTTAGTTTAATGCGAAGCTGAAAGAGGGGAAATACAAGTAGCCGAACACGTCTGAAAACAGCAGCCTAGTTTATAAATTGCTTCCAAACACACCAAGGACACTTTTACACATTGTGTAACAAAATCAGCAACAGTTGCATGTACAGATGCATATCTATACGTTCACGAATTGATACCCACGGTCGCTATTATATGAGTTATATTTACAATGTGACTGGTCGAAAATTAACCATGTCTCATGCTGACAAAAGGCTCTTTGTATGTATTCCCATCAATTTCATGGTTTACTAGGGTTTTTAGAGGTTAAACTTTCATGCAGAAGCAGAAATAGTGTATCGTCTCTTCAGAGAATAAACCATACATGTTTGTTATAAAACAGCACCCTGAAAAACGATTTGAAACCTTCTTAAATGATACAACAGATTTCTGCCTGATAATGTACGCTTCGATCCAGGCACATGAAAATGAGCCCCTAGTAGTATAAACAAAATGGTTCCTATACACCATCGGAAAGTAGAACCATGAAAGGACCACTGTAGCGTCAGCTTAGACAACAATCTGGTAACCAAAAGAGTGGCAAATATTCCACGTTCCAATCTTTATCAAGAAATCCTTCTTTCTTGGTTTCAATCAGAAGCTGACAGAGGCACAATAGTGAAAACCATATCTTATAAAACGACAAGAACTTAAAAAATTAAAATGTATTTGAAGCCTTCTAAAATGCTACAGCTTTCTGCCTGATAATGTACGCTTCGATCCAGGCACATGAAAATGAGCCCCTACATTACCAACTGTCTTGATAAAGTTTTCCGCGGCATTGTGTGTACCATGATTTCCGATTCCGACCTTCAGTGCCTCCTGTGTTTAGGACAATGTGAGGATAAACAAAATGGTTCCTATCGGAAAGTAGAACCAAGAAAGGACTAGAGGTGCGTACAGATACCGGGGAGTAACTTAAGACGGTCTCATAGAGGTAATCGAACCATTTCTGTCTGTTCTCGAATTCTAAATGCCTGGAAACGTTGATTGGAAAATCTGAGGCCTAATTCGCGTAAAACAGTAACCTGTTTACAAATTACTTCTAGACACACCGAGGACATTTTATACATCCCGGTTACATGTACAGATTCATATATGTACGTTCATTTATTGACACAAACAGGGAGTAGCTTTTGTCAGAGTTACATTTTTGTCACTGGGGAAGTGACCTATTTAGAGTTGAATGTCCCGCAGTTTACCTTCATTAATTATTACGAGTGTCATGTTGGTATATTGATTGTATTCTATACAACAATGAGAGGAATATCTTCTTTAATTGTATACAAGCTAAGTTTCCTAGTTTTCGTTACTTAGATAGCTCAGAAAAATTCGTATTACTTATATGAAACTAGACAAGCCATATCTTATAAACAATGCATGCGCACATCTACAGCTGTCTCAAGAAGCGAGAAGGAATTTGATTTGTACATAGCGGTATAATTCGTCTTTAGATGTAGTTTTGCTATCACTGTGACTATACCTTTGCTTCCCAACATGACCTGTACTTAGCTAATCAGAGCATAGACGTGCAATAAAGATCTTTCATTGATTATGTCAGAGTAGCTCACATAGACAAAGTCAGAAAACGGGAAATCAGTCCACAATCGTGTCGTGCATTATGCAGGAGAGGACAGGGGGAGGGGGGCAGAATCTGCGATCGGAAGGTACGCCGCCTTCCCAGGGTGGAAGCTAAGAGGGTTGTTTACGCGGTGGGCCAAACTCCTTGACGAGAAGGCTTAGATAATTTTCCATAGTTTGAGCTGACAGAACTGCGCACGTGGAGCCTGCGTGACTTCTGCGTGTGTGTTCCGGTTGTTTGTTCTACGTGTTTTGTAACAGTCGATTTTGATGTTATAATAACTGAGATAAGGATAGGAGAATTACAATAAACACATTGATTGAAGCCCTCCTCTTGTTTTTATTCTAGTTTGATTATACTTGTTAATTCCGGGTGGTAATTAAATCCAAAGTACATAGAAATTAAAAATTTCCAAACCTCATTAGAAAATTATGAGCACATAAGGAGTACAATATATCCGCAAAATTCTTGAATTGGGTCTTCCCTTTTCCTCCCTTTTTTATCTTTTATGAAGTTATCATAAGTTCATTTATTCCCTTTAATCATATTGCAGCGCAAAAATGTCCAGAATTACATGATAGTTGCTGACAAATTCACCTACATGTCTAAGAGCTATGCCTAGGATATTTTCCCCTCACACTGGACATGAGACAACTGACAACTAGAAAATCAAGCGTTCCGTGTGCCATTTCCTAACTTCAGTCTCTCTTGTATCATAGTCAATGTGCATATTACAAACAACAGGCTTCCGAGGTAGATATACTAGCCTCTACCAGGCTCCGCGGGTCGCTGGGAAAATAGTAGAAATCGGCAAATAGAGTGAAAAGTATGCCAATGGTACTCCGCTATACAGGGAGTCACCTATTGAGCTTCCCTGTATAGCGGAGTACCATTGGCATACTTTTCACTCTATTTGCCGATTTCTACTATTTTCCCAGCAATCTGCGGAGCCTGGTAGAGGCTAGATATCCTACCCTGGTGCCGAAACTGTTTATCGGGCCTTTTAGCCGCTTCCTTTTAGCCGGTTCCTTTTAGCCGGTTCCTTCTAGACAGTTTCTTCGGCGGCAAAGAGCTCCCAGCCCGCCGATACCGTAATTAGCGCACCGGGGGAGTTCTAGCCGGGGAGTTGACCGGCCCCTCATATCCCTGACAAAATGTTTGTGGTAAAAATGTCATACTCTGGACCCTAAGCACATATCATACGAAACACATTTTATTTCCAAGTGTATATTTAACAGTGACGAAAGAACCGAATTATTTAAACAAGTTATCACGAAATATCCCTACTTTTGCACATTCACGGATGAACAAAAAGCTACCTTTCTCTTGAAATCACAGAACCCACAAATACTAGAAAAAGTGGGACTTTTCGTCTTCCACTGCTTCCAAAAAAGAAGTCAAACCCAGCTAATTTAGATATAGCCAACAATTGTATATAGTACCAGTAACCTATTGTTACAGCAAAGTCAGACACAGTTTACTGACGCATGTATGTTTTTCCTATGTTTTTATCATGTATTTGCAATTAGCCCACGGGCATGAACTTGCAATAAACTATTATTATTATCATATCAAAATATACGGCTTTCCTCCCGATAGATTGTATCCTCTCGACACCCTAGAAACGGGAAATGTGCCCACAGGTACTGGGATATAAAGCACGCCTGGTAATCTCTCATGTGTGTCAAAACAAATGTAACATTACCTCAGTCGAAAACAGAGACTTTTCGTGTACTTATGTCATGTCCCGAAACAATATCTGTATATCAAGGCCAATATATCTATACATCTATGCAAAAAAAGAAACCGTGAAATAGCGATTTGATTGTTATAAGACATTCATCTCCTCATCATGTAATTGTATAATTGGCATATACGACTCCCTCTTGTATCTCCTGTTGATATTATATACCTCTGACAATATCATATAGATAGTACCTTCATGTACTTTGAAATGGAGCATTGTACAGCCTAGAACCTAACCATTGTATAGCATAGAACCTACCTATAGCTTTTAGTAGTTTGATATAAGTAGCCAGTAGTATTTCATTTTTGCCTTACATTGTACCTGTTACAATCGTTGTGCAATAAACTTTGACTTGACTTGTAAAGTTAAAAAGTTAAAGTCCTCACACACCATAAGATGTATAGGGCGGTGCCCATCCCCGTTTCATTGCCCTGGGCCACACTGTGGTGCAATCACTGCAGCAGGGGGCTAGTCTACTGGCAGTGGAGTGTGTTTAACTTCCATACTGTTTCATTTGTATGTACCGTTTTATTTACTAGTAGTCTTTGGTATGACTCAATGCGCCTCTTCAAGTCGAGAGGTGACAGAAGTTACAGAAGCGCAGACCGCTACACCACAGGGACACACCCCTCTTTTTTATATGTAAAAGCCAATTTTCTGTGTTCCCATAAATGTTAGTAGCTTGTTGAAGCCCTGTTCTAATCGCTCTGCAGTGCCCGGCCTAGCGTCTGGCACTCGGGGAGTGGCTATAAAAGCCCCGAACAGCGGAGTTTTCGTTACACAGTAAACGTTCGTGTACAAGTAAGGCATAATTCGTCATCACTGTAAACGGAGATACACCCATATGGAAGACATTACATTGCTGGGTGTTTTTTAAACCCCAAAAATACCCGAAGCTAGCATGACTCAAATACAAACGAAAATGACTATATTTCAACTAAACGCACTGCGAAATCAATCTACTACGTACACTTGGAAACGTTTGCAGGGAAATCTGAACGATCGGCAATTGCGCAAATACTCCAAGCTTTTGAGAGATACTGATCGCTAAGATGGGTTTGATAACAATGCGGGGATTTTGTCTTGTTGTTTTAGTTATAACTACACCCGTCAAGCCCGAACACTGGCTAGCACTACACGATGTAACGACTGACAAAATAGTATTTATTATCACATTCAATCAATATCAACTGCACGTCTATTTGTCTCGTGGCAATAAATATGATTGATATCTCTTGCTCGAAGTTCCAGAAATTGTAGCGGTAACAAAATCCTAGAATCAGGCTCCCGTAGTCCATAAGTGTACGGACAAACCCCCTGGAACTTCGCACGTGGGCACAATGTCCTAAGGTTTGCAGTTCCTCTCCATGTATTAAAGCTGGGGCCAGATGACTGACAAGATACTACGATGATGGACAAAAACACCGAAGCACAAACTACGATTGTGGCATAAAGGAAAACTAAGTTCAGTTTGTTCCCGCACTTTACAGTGTCTGTAAGCATGTATAGGGAGGGTGGGGAGATTCTATTGCCTCCGTACGCAGAAGGGCACCAAACTGAGATTGAGTTACAAATACGATAAACGTGTAACGCACGCACCTGATTCCACCGTCTGTTGGCGAACTTGACTTGAAGTAAAGCGGAAAATCTGCTGCTCTCTCCGCTCGTACGGTTATGGGGTTATACAAACTTACGATATTGTAGAGCTTTTCTTTTCCCACGACCTTTGACATTATAGGAGCATTCCACTCCATAGGTGGGTACTCTAAATGTGTTCGCGCTGGTTTTATGTTCGCGGCGACCTCTTCAGCGCGAACTGAAAGCCACCGCGAAACTTTTTACCCATCTATGGCTGTAGCCTGTAGCGCTACTATTGATTCAAATGCAAACTTAGAACCACCGCGAACACTTCATTTTTTCCCTACCGCGAAGTAAAAACCACGCGAAAATAAGTGCATTTACAGTATTATAATCCATCAGAGACTAAATTGTTATGCTGGAATCCAGTCTATTTTACCAAATTTACCATAAGTTGAAGCCTTACATTGCGAACATAATAGCAATCGAGTTCTTGAATTCCCGGGTCGTCGAGTGCATCTGAGTCCCGAGAAATATAATCTATCAGAAAAAAAAACCGCTTCTGGAGTGGAATGCTCCTTTAAAAATGGCCGTCACATCCTATCACAGGGACACTCCTGTCTTTCGGTTATGAAATATGATATGGCTCATATTACGTAATTTCCGTTTCCGGTGTCATGATTGTGTGTTGGAAGTGGCCATTGCAAGACATGGCTCACCCGTCATGCACGCCCCCATGCGGTGCTCACAAGTTCAACAGAAATTAACCCACAGAAAGTCAAACATGAGGTTCTACTTTCTTCCCGAGACTTTCGTTCCTGGTACCGTTTCCATCACTTTTGTTTTCAGAAAGAGGCCTTGTCCAAAATACAAATTGCTCTTGTTTACATGTTCATATTTGACATACTGTAAATGCAGAAATGTTCGCGATGATTTTATGTTCGCCGTTTTCGCAGCGACCGTCTCAACACAAACTTAAAACCACCGCGAACATTTTCTCCAATACTGTAGCAGTATGTGACTAGAGCACTGCCGCGAAATTAAAACTACCGCGAACACTCCATTTCCCCTTAGCGCGAAATGAAAACCACGCGAACTTAAAATAAATGTCCTGACTTATTAGATGTTACGAACGCGTTTGACATTTTCCTATGACGTTGTGCAACTTACCAATACAGCTGTACCTACACGCAGTAGGATTGTTTATTTGTTTGTTTTGCATAGCTTGAAAACAACTTCTAGCTGTAACACACTGGTTTTGTACAGTGGGTACAAGCTACGTCATACCGGGCAGTAAGGCTCGATCTACTCACACCAGTAGATCAAGAGAGACATTGTGGACTCCAAGAATTTCAGTCTGTTATGTTGAAATTGCAATGACGCAATACAATGGGCTAGTTTTGCATGATATGCTTAAACTTGTGGACGCACCGATTGATGAGTATCTAATACCAGCTTAGAAAAGGACAAGAAATAGTCATGCCTTTAAGTACCAGAGTTATCAGCCAAGGATTGATGTGTTCAAAAATTCGTATTTTCCGAGAACTAATTAAAGTAGAATGGAACTCGTTGTCATCAAGTACTGTAGGAACATCCTCACTAAATAGCTTTTAAGAACGGTTACAGTCAGATGTGCAAACGTTAGGTGTGACAGGCCATTCAGTGTAATATAACCAGCTGTTGCCGCGCCGCGTGCCTGCGAAGCTGGTGTGTTACGCCGAAGGGCGGTTATACCGGCTATACAGATAGTTTTGCGTCCAAGACTTCAAGGATAGGGACTGTTGAAGGGGATGAAATTTTCAACACACAGATTCAGAATCTCAAGTCTCTTTATTCTAATATTGTACATCAACATTTGAGTTGAATATTACAGACATGCATAATCATGCGTAGCAATGCTGTATTAAATCAGTGGAACATACACATTGGGAAACAGCTACAATGCCTTTAAAAGGAAAAAAACAAACGAACTTCATTGCTCAAGGACTGTACAAGGTATAGCGTATGACAAAAGCAATGATTCAACGAGGCTGCTCTACACATGAAAACGCTAATAATTAAGTAACAAGGAGGAACACATAATGACTAACCTAGTAAGTTTGAACATTTTATGGACACTCAAAACAGGGCCCTATCACAAATTCACAAATAGTGCAAAGTACATCTGACTAACAAATATCGTATACACATACATACATGAATCAAGGAGGTTATATCCTTGCATGAATACAGTTTCTGAATCTGAAGCTTTAATATAATTAATTAAGAGTACTGTCTTGTTCATTTTTTCCATCGGCTAAGCACTTTCATCATACCTGGTAACATCTTTAACATCTACACAGATTTCGTCCTGTCACCATTGTCCTATTGTAGCAGCATAGTGTGTTGTTGCAGTTATCTAATAGATACAATACTCTAACAGTTGTCTATGACAAATCTCCCGGGACAGATTTTGAGTTTCCGTTTTTACTCACGGAAGGCTTCTACACAGTTTTTGGCGACGCCTCAGGGGCGAGCCAAATTTTTACTATATTGTGTGCAGATTGCAAGAATTCTAGGAATTGTACAGGAATGTGAAAGTCCATGGGACGATAACTCAAGAATGCCTGGATGTATTTTCTTCATATTTTGTAGGTGTGTAGGTCTGTAGAAGACCTTGTAATGATTGGATTTTGAGCCCCCTAGCGACTTTCTATGGTACTGCAGGGGAACTTTCACTTTTCAAATCTCGTCTTCTGAACATGCTATAGTCATGATTTTTAAGTGGTGGATAGCTCTTTGTTAGGAAAATATGTCCTGTAGATTTGGACCCCCTAGCGGCTTTTTCTGGAACTGCTGGAGCTGATTTTGACTCAAACTTTGAAAGAGAATAACGCAAGAAGGGGATGACGGATCATCATAATTTTTGGTGTGTAGATAGCTTAAGTGATGATTTACACAATCAAATGCCAATTATGCAAATCAATATCTGATTTGCATAATTGATGAGGACAGTTAATAAATCAGCTGCATTCTATTATAGGACTCTCAAACACATGACATATGTAACTGAGAAAGAGATAAATATCGATAGATATCAATTATGCAAATTGATACTTAATTTGCATAATTGATGACAAAATACTATAAATCCATAGTGGTAAATGATGGGGATTTCATTTTTGCACCATTTGGAAGTTAAGTAAAAGTGGCCACTATTAGACACAAATCTTGCATAGAGGGCCTCATTTACATAATGTATGAGGAAATGGTACGATATCTTTTTTTGTGAAAACAAGATTTTCATACATTTGACAACTTGTGTTGTTTTGGTAGAGAAGGTGATCGACTGATTTATGCCGCAATTATGCAAGGTCCTTATTTGCATGTGGGTTAAAAACGAAAACGTTAACAGAGACCACCGTCGCCATGGCAACATTTTTTTATGTTGCCAATCTTGTTGGTTTTTGTTTCCGAGTTGTTCTAACCGACTGCTCAAAATCAAAGTCCAATGTTTGGAACAAAACGTTCATTACCATGTGGGTCACCCCAGTAACCTTATCCTCCCTCCGCATAAAGCGGAAATTTCCCCCTCCTTCAGAAAGAGGTTGTCCAAAAAGCATATTTCTCTCCTGGTTGAATGAATGGATGAATTTGTTGACAACAGAGTGGTTAGTTTTAAGATAACAGTCTAGATTATGGCTAAAGTCGGAGAAGCATGTCATATTCAGTTCCGTATGATTAAGCGAACAGTCCACGTGTTTTAGCATCTCCTGCAGCCAGTTCCAGAGCCACAGAGTTTGCGGAAAGTAGCTTTCAGAAATCAACGAAGCTCCAAGATGAGAGCTTCTACAAAGTGGCAACAAGTCAACAAAGGGATTTTCAGTCATGTGAGGTACCAAATGACCGGTACTGATAAATCTGAAACTTCCCAACATATCGTGGTGACCTTTGATCTTATTAGTTTCAATTTCATTTTGCAATTGTTTAAGCTGTACGATTGTTTGGCTTTGGTTGTGTCTCATCTCCTTGAAAATATTTATACTTGACTTAAGAAAATTCCTACACGCAAGTAACGGGATCTGCAGCTGGAAACAGTCCTTATGAAAATCTTGGAATTTCTCAGTGCCCAAAAGTACCGCTTTGTCTGTTCCCGTAAACGGTGGCTGGGTTATAACCTGGTCTAGAAAAGTTAGAAATCTTCGGATAGTCTTATCGATCTGAAAAGCATCGGGAGGATTTAAAGTTTCTCGCCAGCTAATAAGTTTCTTGCCTTCAAAAATTACGGCATCTAAGAATTTATTTTTTTGTAACCAATACCTTGTCTGCCGGTTTACTTTCATGCTCACATTTATAAGATATCTATGTGAACGATGCCATCTATAGCAGTCAGATACTAGTTGCCTGATTACTCTGAGGTCTTTCCACATCATGCCCTCATACACGAGGTTCTTTTCCATCAAAACTACAGTATCTAATAAAGTTGCACATTTTTCTACGAAGAGGGACGGGAATTGACTATGGTCGGACCTTCGGACTGTGGTCTGGCCAGTGGCTTGCCGTACAGTAGCGACTATATGGTTCAAGCTTATATGTTTATGAACCAAGAGGTATGCTATTGGGAGAATGGAACCTTGCTGTAAGTTCTGATGTGCACGCATCGTCACAAATTTTGTATTATGCGTGCTTGTAAGGGACAACACACTCTTCAACACTCCAGGATCCCCTAACAGATCGTGCCAGTCCTCACGAGCGAACTCCAGAATGTCGAACTGTTTACCCTCCCTGGGCAACCCTAGCATCGCCTCATAGTATCTATTGGTACACGTAGACGTGTCCATGGACCGGTAGTACATGAGGAGCACCTTACTCACAACCTTTACTACTTTCTGTATAATGCTCCTATAATTTTTCAGAAGCTCTCTTGACACTTCTATCAGCGGGCAGCAACGCCATGCTTTTGTGTCATAAATGCACTTAACGCCGTTACATTGGTTGGTGCAAGACTGAAACGTCTTTATGGCACAACAAGTCTGTGACTGCACGTCTTCTGTTTTAGGAATGCAGTTCACTTCTTCACACTGCAGCTCACGATGTAATTTTTTCATGATACAACATTGACGTGATTCTTTCGTTTCATAAGTACACGTTACGTCACCACACTGTTGCAACCTTTGTAAAAGTTTCTTTAAATCTATGTTAGCAACAGATCCATTGACAAAATACTGGCCTAGTGGGCTCAGGAACCCCAGCGCTGCCGAGAGTATTTTGTTCGTCCCGTTCCAGTATTGTGATGGGAGGGCCTTTGGCACTGGGTTTGGAATAAAAAGACTGTCCAAATTTTCAAGTGACGTTTCATGAATGTAAACTACAAAACTTTGAGGGAAGGAAAGAGGAAGGTTGGAATAGTCGATGTGCGATGTTCTACCCTGGAGTAGACGCCTGTAAATCGAATGAGTCGTTTTATCCAGAGACGTCAAGACCTCATCCAAATGTTGTGTATCGGCGGCATTGAACGAGAGAGGACGTAGTTCCAACATCCAGGCGTGCTGATACAGATTATCAGCAACATGTATCAGTAAATCAACGGAAACATCACCTTGATACAAACATGGCAACAGAGTGTTATTGAGAAAGATTACATGGTCACGAAGGTGATAAGAAAAGTCATGGATAGAAACATTTCTGGATTTAAGTAGTAGAATTTGAGCCTGAAGGAAAAAGTAAGCCTCCTCACATGCACCCCATCGACAAAAAAACTCCGCGGACTTGTTGAAGAAAGTGGACGAACCGGTGACTGAGACTTTCATTTGGTACCCTTCGATGTTTAAAGCCAGATAATGTACATGGGCCAAGAGGAGCTCTGCCTGGACCCTGGTTATGTCATCACTGTGCCCCAGTAACAATGTGAAGTACTTCAATGCGTTTTCTAGATGTTCTACTCTCGTAGATTCGTTCATTTGTGCCACAACCACCTCCTGTACTAACCTATTGACACTAAAAGCGCAAGGTTGAAAACTACTACAATGAGAGGCCAGGGAAGATCTCTCTAGGATTGCCACCATTTCCAGTATATCTAGTTTGTCCAACTGCCCTTAAGTGGTGAAAAGTTTACCGAAGCTCAGACTGTTAGGCTGGGGACAGGGGATACAGTCCGGGCCCATAAACGATGTCGTGTTTAAAAGCCAAGCGGTTCCAGGTGACAATTGGTCCAGGGTGTAAATGTGGGGGTCCAATGTTCGGCGTATGCTGTTTGTGACCTGTCCAATATCTGATTTATCTAACCAGTCTACCTTCTCACTGGATCCAATATATTTTTCATGGTACTCCCTGACAGAGCAGCCAGTGGCCGATATGAATGAAAACGCGAGCTGCAGGGCCAGAGGGTGGTGGCCCAGCGATCGGCTGAGACGTTTTATCTCTTTCCTGTCCTTCTTACTACTTGTTCTGACGGTTCTGTTAAACATTTCTTGAGCCTCATTTTCATTAAACTGGGGAAGATCGACCACTGGAATGCGCTCGTTATCAAGACTTTGATATTTGTTAGAAGTCAGCAGAACATGCATGGTTGCCTTGAAGGTGTGAGGGATCAGGAACGCGAGCTCTTTCATGGTCTCGCTAACTGCCTCGTCAACTACCAACAGCCAATCCTGAGACTTTCTCAAGTACATTTTAAGTAGATATTTTACAGACTCACAACTCCGATCGTTGTGACGTTGTACAGAATCCTCCTCCCTCTCAATAAGAAGCGAGCTGTACTGACTCATACTAGCACACATGTCCCGCTTGCTCGCTAACCTGACCCAGAACACCCCGCCAGGGTACCTCCCTGCTCGCCTGTGTCCGTACTCGATGGCTACTGACGTCTTCCCGACTCCGCCCAGACCCTTGATGAGGCAGGTCTGGTTCTCCTGAAGACAGGCGTCGACCCTGCTGAAGACGTCTTCTCGTCCCACGAACGTCTTCAGACGACGGGGGAAGACAGCCATGAAGGTTGGTTCTGTGGCAATTAGATAGTATTTCCGTTAAAAATAAAAATAACGATTAAGATCCGACTGAATGTTTGTATGAACATTCGTTTAATGTAAGTAATTTTGTCCCTGGATGCTATATTGTTTGTGTTTGTTTGTTTGTATGTATGTTTGTTTGTTTGTTTGTATGAACATTCGTTTAATTACGAAACACTCAAATCGACCTGCAGGTCGCTTTTTATTGAATCATGGGGGAGGAGGTAAGGACCAATTGTCGTATATTGTTATCGTTGGCACAAAAAAAGCACGAATCGTTTTTTTTTCTATTATTAGAGTTAGTGCTCATCCTCTTGAAATAGAGAGAGGCCGGTATAGAAAATTACCTATATACGAAAGACTTTGTAAGTATTGCAATACAAATGCCGTGGAAGACGAAATACACTTTATTTCAAACTGCTCATTTCATGATAATGCACGAAATGAGTTGTCTACTCAGGCCACTAAAATCTATCCGAATTTCCCTAAGCTTACAGACAAAGAAAAGACTATTCTTCTTTTAACTACCAAAAACCCACAACTTATAGAAAAGTTGGGACATTACGTCTTCCATTGCTTACAAAAGAGAAGTCAAACCCTTCACTAGTTATAGTCAATTACATTTGTATATTTTAGATAAGCAGCTTTTATACCTATTTTGTACACTGTTCTTTTATGTATGTTATTTGCATTTAGCCTTCGGGCATGAATTTGCAATAAACTTATTATTAATCATATGAAGAATACACAGGACTCAGAGGTGATGTAATCTAGCAGGTAGCTAATATCAAACATCACCTCTGAAGCTTGATAATAAAGATAAAGAAACGGAAACTCACCATTTATTCTGGAATCGTAAAGAGCCGTGTACATCCATACACAGATTACAAGAGTGACTATCAGGATGCCCACGGCTCCCGTTCTGTTTGCTGTCCATCTGGTGACCCCTGCGAAACGCACACAAGCTACAGCATGAATAACGCTACTACTACGCACTACTTCGCCGTCGAAATATGAGTTATCGGAACCAGGTGTGGGTTTCTTGGGGGGACATCCGTCTGTACTACACACTTGAGTACTAATCTGCAATACCAATCTGAACACTTTGACAGCTAAGGAAAGAAAGAGAAGGAGAATGGCACCATAGCATGCACCTGGCACCCGGTACACGAGAAGCATTTGTAGAGTGTGTGGCAACGCCCAACCTACATGTACAGTACACTGGATGCCACGTTTACCTTTGACACGGTATGCCTGTACATAATTCAGAGGTAATGAAGCGTGGCAATGCCGTGCAAAACAGGTGGGTGTTTAGGCCCCCCTCCCCCACGATTTGGCCTTAAATACTATGGAAAATACACTGAAAAAATATGTACAAGCGATCAATTGGAAATAACTTGTGGCATCTAAATTTAAGGTTAGTTCATTGCGGATGAGGAAAAAGTGTGAACGACCGAATAACAACAACCTCTAGACGGCAACTGAACTGTTAAGTACGGGAGACGTAAAGCACAGACGTGCATGCTGTTTTATTATTTTTTTACACGCAGTTTGTTTACCTTGAGGACGCCTACCAAGATCCCCCCTCCTTTTCTCTCCCCTCTCCACTGCGGTCTTAAGACGTTCCTGAGTCTCTAGGAGTTGCCTGACAAGATGATTGTACGGTACATCCTTCAGGCTTTGGACGAAGTCGTCGAAACCGTCGGAAGGTAGATCTGTGTTGTGGAGACAAACGATCTGTAAAATGTGATAGGCTGTTGCCATGTCTGGGTCTTAACCATACAACTGCCACTGTGATAGTTCCTTACCTTTAGCACAAGCTGCTTTAGGAATGTTTTAAAGGTGGTGCTTTTTGGTTGAGGGGGGGGGGGGTGCTGTCTTAGGGTTGCCCTCCAAACAAAGCTAATGACGTCAACCTGTGCAACATTGTGTCTGCAAACTGAGTTTTAAGTTAGTATAATTCCAACTGTAACAGTTTTGGATTGCAGTTTTAGAACTACATGGACTTACTATGTAAAACGACCCGGAAGTTTGTGAACCGTACCCATGAGCCTGTCCAGTAGCGCCCTGGCCCCGGCGTGTGGGCCCTCGGTCTTCGCCTTTGCCCGGATGAACCCTGGGTCCCCGTCCCGCCAGCGGACCGTGCCGTACCGCAGGGCCAGCCCCGGGTCCAGGTCACGGGCGATGTCGTCATAGCAGTCCAGCACGGCCTGGCGGTGGAGAGGGTCCATGGCGACTACAGGCGCTGGACGGTTTGACTTGGCTCTGGGATACGACCTTTCGTTAGTCTGATGATGACGTCATGGGGAATCCCCGCACGACAAACAGTCCCGATAACATCATCGTCCGAGACAGGCACTCATTTGCATATGTTTGTTCTTGGAGAATATCAAAGCGTTCTCGTCGCATGAGAGTTGTCTGCCTATAGCCAGATCATAATCAATGTTTGTATAGTGATAGCTTTTATCATGGATGAAAATTATTCCGTCCATTGCCGAAACAAGAGACTCATGAAGTAAGGAAATGACCAAAACGAACGGACACGGACCTTAAACCTCCTTTCGTTGTACTATTATGTTCTGTACCATGTATATGTAGTGATATATGTTTATAGAGTTATTACGACTTTAATCATGTAATCTGTATCTGTTAAATTTCATTTCGCCCTACAGCTGGAAAATGGAAATCGTTTGTCTGATTTGTATCCGATACCAGGATAAATTTCTACGACACGACAATGTCTAGGTCCTTGTGCTAGTTCCTTATGAGAAAGAAAACGAACCTTTACTGCTACCGCCACTTTACCTGGGAAAAGCATATTATCATTAGTTCACAATGCAATAAGCGGTCTCGAAGAAATGTCCATGTTTAAGTTTTTTTATTGTAAAAACTTAATGTCATGACTTTCTACATATCACGAGGGCATTTGACATCTCTCAATCACACTATCTATATCTGCTGGACACTTATGCAAAACATATAAACTGTAGATACGTAGATATGACACAAAACTGACCGGTAATTGAAAAAACGCCGTCTGAATATGTGGACTAGGTAATATTTTCAATCGTACTATAACATTGTAAAGTTATATTTTAACAGTGTTTTTATTGCCTCTATATTATCTAATATCAGGATCTTCTTTCTTTGAATGGGGTCACGAGGGAATCGACGCACATAGCTACGGAAGGCGTACTTCTATCAAGTGCTTGAGCACCCCAAATTGTTACCCTCAGTCGGCGGGCCTCCCCCCGGCCGTCAGCTCCAGTTCAGTCGGTACCCCAACGGTACGACCCCTCCTCTCAGTCGGCGCCCCTCCGATACACCCCCCTCAGTCGGCCTCCCTCCGGTACCCCCACCCCCCTCAGTCGGCCTCGCTGCCCCCCCCCCCCCGCTTCACTCGGCTCGCCTGCGCCCCCCCCCCCTTTCAGTTGGCAACCCCCGCCCGTTTGGAGGGCTCGCCCAGCTCCATGTTGAAGCACCTGAAGCGGTTCTGCACGACGTTGCAGCTCAGGTCCTGGTGCGACAGGTTCAGTCAGCCCCCCTTCGGTACACCCCCCCCCTCAGTCAGCCCCCCTGCGGTACCCCCCCGCCCGTTTGGACGGCGTGCCCAGCTCCATGTTGAAGCGGTTGTGCACGACGTGCGCGGAGCTCAGGTCCTGGTGCGACAGGTTCAGCTGGACGGGAGTGCTGGACGGACGCAGCACAAACTCTTCTGCGGAGGAGACAAGAAAATGTCTTAGCTTTCTGTATAAAGGATTTAACAGGGAAAATATATTTCATGTTCACTTGTAGGGTCTCCTTGACGGGCACAGGACAAACTCTTCTGTAGGTGAGGGATAACATGTCATAGTTTTCTAATTATAATTCAAAATAAAGGATTTCACAAGGGAAAATAAAATTGATGTTAACTTGTAGGATTTCCTGGACGGGCGCAGGACAAACTCTTCTGCGTGGGAGAAATAAGATGTTATAGTTTCCAAAATGAATAAAATATATATATGCTTTCCTGGACGGCCGAAGGACAAACTGTCGAGACATGAAATATGATATTTCATAAATAAACAGAGAGAACAAATCAGCTTAGGTTAGCTTGTTACTTCAACCAATGAGGCTATAATCTCCTTGTGGCCTTTCTCAAACTATACAAGAATCCAACAATACTTTACGGAAGCAGGACACACTGTTCCAGAGGGTGGAATAGAATGCCTCATTTTTCATGATAATATGAATGAAATAGAACTGCATTTTTTCTGGTTCACTTATTGGCAACTTTTTTGTGAGAACTACACAAAATTTAACAAAAATGTATAATGAGCCGTTATCAAACATCCGTCCATATCCTTTCAGTTGCTCTATGCAATATTCAGTAAACAAATCAACTCTTCTCTCTCTCAGTGGAGGGATGAAACTTGTAACAAAACAAGAAGGTTTATTTTGCGCAAACGTACTTTCTGGCGGGGTGCTGCCTGCTCTCAGCACGCTGGACAAACTGCTCTGCCGCAAGAGGACGTCTGCAACAAAATATCACAAATTTAGCGGACTCTTATGTGTTAAAGATGAAATATGAAAACAACGACTACAAGCTCAATGCAAAGTGTGGTAAGTTATGCACCCACAAAACAGGTCTGTGGTTGGTGCGTGCATCTCTAGAGTATACATTCGTACTTTGTAACACCATACAGACCCGTTAGGATCTAGGAAAAGTCAATTCAACGTTTCTCCCATATCTACAACACACTGAGAGTTGCTATATAACATACAGTCGGTATAAAAGCCCAACATGTTTGTGTGCTACTGTAGATTCACATACTTTCGCGGATATTTAATTTCGCGGTAGAAGGGGAAAGGAGCTAGGTCTTTGCGGTGTTTTGAGTTCGCGGCGGTCAAAACAATTCTGCACTACAGTAGTCATACACTGAAAAAGCATATTCGCGTGCCATGAATTCACGGTAGGAAGATCGATCCACACGAAAATAAAACCACCGCGTAGATTTTCAGATGTACAGTACTTCCTCCCTACCTTGTCCAGTGGCGATGGGCATGTCGAAGCTGCTGTCGTGCCCCCGGAGCGCGGCAGGCGGCGCTCTTCCCAGCTGCCCGTCGAAGCTGGAAGGCGTGATGGTCCGCCTGAGGAGTCAGGTGTGCATGAGTCACTGAACTTCCTTTCTTGACAAACTCTTCTCCAAGCAGATGTGGGGGGGGGGGTGAAAGATCGTAACGTTTACTAAAGGCCGGGTTTCTCGGACAACTCAATGTCTGCTTGGAGATTAGTCATCAAGGGAGGAAGTTAGCGATCGGGTAAAAGCAGACCACAAACGTTATTACCACCACCCTTACATATAGACACTCAACCTTCAATGAGCGCAATGTTTACAAATATTCTACACTCGTGTGGCTGAATTGCTCTTAGATCTTAATACCAACATTGAGTGAAACATTCAGAAACTTATACGTTGAACGTTTCCCGAGAAGCAGCTTTGTCTGTTACCGCTTTACTGATCAGACATCGGTCGCCAATCGACATGCGGCCCTTAAGATACCCGACATTGTTGTGGGGTGATGTTAATTGTGAACTCACCTTCTCAGCGCGTCGTACATCGACTGTAAAAACAAAACACACCGTGTTGAGTTACTCACATCCGGGTTCATCTCACACTACAGAACGTACAAGAACAGCAGAACAATGAACAACCGGGAGAACCGGGCAGGAAAAACGCAAAGTTGACGCGTCAAACTACATGTACGAGCGTAGGTATGAGTAGCCTCCGTTGCAGGCTCTGAAGCGGCTTTTTGGGGGGGGGGGGGGGTAAATAATACACTTTTTGCAGCCAGCCCGTAACTAGCAGCCACCCCGTAACTATCAGCCGAAAAGTGTATTATTTAGCCCCCCAAAAAGCCGCTTCAGAGCCTGCAACGGAGGCTAAGGTATGAGCGTGATCGTGGGAAGTTTTTCTGGGCGGTTTTGCAAGTTTTTGCTCGCGGTTTGCGGACGGTTTTGTGGCGATTTGGAATCCGAATCACGCGTGTGAAACGACAGACTCGCTTCGCTCCACGGATGTCTGAAGCTAGCCTCTCTACCAGGCTCCAGAGGCGGCTAGAAAGAGTAGACTTAATAGACAGATAACATACCAGAGAAGTTAGTCCGCTATAGGGGTACAGGTACGTTTTGCCGCTCTGAACAACGGTAGCCCTATATCGGGCTTACTCCTATGGCGTGTCACTGTCTATTTGACCAATTTCTACTCTCTCTTTCCAGCCGCCTCTGGAGCCTGGTAGAGGCTAGACTGAAGCCGAGGAGACAACAGGAGTTATCCTCTACCAGGCCCCGCAGATGGCTGGAAAAATTGTAGAAATTGGCCAAATAGAGTTAACAGTTTGCAGGGGATTATCTAAATCAGCAAAGAGGGACGCTGCACCCTCTTGTTTCAGCCCAGTGCCCCCTTGTTGAATTCAGATTTTAGCTTAATATCCAGCATACACCCTTCACTCAGCAACGGATTCTTCCATAAATACATAGAATTTGCTCCCTCACCTGTGTGTGCTCCCTCTTATTCAATTTTTCTAGAAAAATCCCTGGTATGCTAAGGGAGTCGGCTACGGGAGGGACTATAGCAGACTAACTCCTCTTGCATGTTTTTCTGTCTATTTCTATTCTTTTCAGCCGCCTCTGGAGCCTGGTAGAGGCTAGGCTGAAGCCGGGGAGACAACAGAGCGGCATTCCCCAGTGGCGGGCCGACGCCTGAAAGCCGGCTAATTCAAGGGTCAGCACTTAGTCTCAGCTCTCCGCACCGTGACGCAACCCACTTGTCTCCGTCACTCCGCGCTGCCTTTCCGATACTTTATACACCCCATTAGTAACATGTATCATACAATCAGTTACTAGTAGTAGTTAGTCTACCTGGAGTACAAAACAACATACAACTGACAAAGCACATTAAAGTTGTTACAGCTATCATTTACATACTACATGTACATTGACTGACTTATATACACGCGTACCGTGCCGGTATATATATACACGTAACCTAGAATCTCCTGCCTGAACCTGCTCTGTGTTGCCGTTTGTATCCGATGTGGCAAACTGTTCCACATAGATATGGATCTGCACATGAAAGTCTTCTTCGGTGCGTTTGTTGTTGGTTTCATCAGTCTGTATGTTACTGCTAGCCTCGCGTGTCATGTAACTGCTAGTGTGCTACAGGAGACAGCGGCTCGCTGGTAAAACCGACCCCAGCATGTTTCCCACTGGGTACTCAGAAGTTGAACATGACCTGGCTACAAAGTCTGGCCGTCAAGTTTACGCAGGATTCAGGAAGGTCAAGGGCAGGGTCTAAGCCGATCAGAGGAGTCTTAACGCGATCAGAAGAGTCTTAATGGGCGATCTAGAAAGTAAGGTCATCTACAAGGGCCTTAAAGCGATCTAGAAGGTCTTAAGGCGATTTATCAAGGACTTAAGAAAGGTATTAAGAAGATATCGCATCGTCTCGGGACTATGTCTCAGAGTGGTCTCACTGGGAGTCTTAAGATGATCTAGTAGGTTCTTAAGACGATCAGTCATTGTCTCAGCATAAACTAAAACGGTGTTCAGGATCTGGTAGCATCTTAAGAAGTTTGACAAACGATCGCGTAGGGTTCTACGCTCATGAAGACGTTTTGACAGATCTGATAGGGTCATGAACATCCTGGCAGTAAATCAAAGTTAAGACGATAAGACTGCATCTAGAATAAACTAAAGAAAACCTCCTCAGTCTGAATCCCTTCTGTACATTGCAACAAAATACAATAAAATCTATCAATATTGAAAAAACATAAGATATGACAAAAGACATTGTAACAAGCTTTACAGTGTAACGTAAAACCTAACAGACACAACACATGTACAGTGATGCCAAGTGTAGCTCTGTAGCTAGCCCTATAGTCTGACCTGCAGTTTCTGGTGTTGTCTGTTTCTCTCCATCAGTTTCTCCGACACCTCATTAAACCGCTTCTTGGTGCTCTCCAGCTCTTTGCGGTTAGCTGTGGGGAGGGGATCCGTGTTAGCAAACAAGCACGGTTAGCTGTGGGGAGGGATCCGTGTTAGCAAACAAGCACGGTTAGCTGTGGGGAGGGGATCCATGTTAGCACACAAGCACGGTTAGCTGTGGGGAGGGATCCGTGTTAGCAAACAAGCACGGTTAGCTGTGGGGAGGGGATCCATGTTAGCAAACAAGCACGGTTAGCTGTGGGGAGGGGATCCGTGTTAGCAAACAAGCACGGTTAGCTGTGGGGAGGGATCCGTGTTAGCAAACAAGCACGGTTAGCTGTGGGGAGGGGATCCGTGTTAGCAAACAAGCACGGTTAGCTGTGGGGAGGGATCCGTGTTAGCAAACAAGCACGGTTAGCTGTGGGGAGGGGATCCGTGTTAGCAAACAAGCACGGTTAGCTGTGGGGAGGGATCCGTGTTAGCAAACAAGCACGGTTAGCTGTGGGGAGGGGATCCATGTTAGCACACAAGCACGGTTAGCTGTGGGGAGGGGATCCGTGTTAGCAAACAAGCACGGTTAGCTGTGGGGAGGGATCCGTGTTAGCAAACAAGCACGGTTAGCTGTGGGGAGGGATCCGTGTTAGCAAACAAGCACGGTTAGCTGTGGGGAGGGATCCGTGTTAGCAAACAAGCACGGTTAGCTGTGGGGAGGGATCCGTGTTAGCAAACAGCACGGTTAGCTGTGGGGAGGGATCCGTGTTAGCAAACAAGCACGGTTAGCTGTGGGGAGGGATCCGTGTTAGCAAACAGCACGGTTAGCTGTGGGGAGGGATCCGTGTTAGCAAACAGCACGGTTAGCTGTGGGGAGGGATCCGTGTTAGCAAACAAGCACGGTTAGCTGTGGGGAGGGATCCGTGTTAGCAAACAGCACGGTTAGCTGTGGGGAGGGGATCCGTGTTAGCAAACAAGCACGGAGGCTGACTTCACGGGACAGACAGATATTCTCCAAGCAGAGGTTTCGATCGGGGGGCTAGTAGTGACCGGGACTTTTGATACTGAGAGCAGCGTTAAAAATCCCGGCCACTACTAGCCCCCCGATCGAAACCTCAGCTTGGAGAATACTGTAAATGCAGAAATTTTCGCGGTGGTTTTATGTTCACGGTTTTCGCGGTAAGCTCTTCGCCGAGAACTTAAAAACACCCGCGATTTTGGGGTCCTCAATCATCCTTGTCTACTATGGTCTCAAACGCGAACTTAAAACCATCGCGAAGACTCCATTTTTTTCTTACCGCGAAATTAAAACAACAAGAACTTAAAATCATTTATAGTAACAGACAGGGGCGTCAAGTGGACATGAGACATAGCTCACCTGGGCACAGGTAGTGACGTCAAGCGGACGGGTATAGATAACTCACCTGGGTGCAGGTACTAGCCATATTTAGAACAGTTGCGAAATATGTTTGCCATGTTCGAAATAGAACCAAATAGAACAAAACCTGCCATACCAATACTTCGTACCCTGCGCAATAAAGCCCATTCGTTCTGTGATGCTAAGGCATGCATCTTGGCATATCGATATCTATCTGTTCATTTCTCTATCAATGGAATTAAGGTTTCCCCCCTCCCCCGTAACTCACACCTGGCGTACTCACCTGAGATTTGGTTCTTGAGAGCTGAGATGCACACTGTTAAGGGCATATCTGTTCACATGTTGGTTTCATCCAACGACTAAACTTTGTTTAAATGAAAATTAAACTAAAAACAATAAAGAGCATGCATCAATATAAAACATTCCGTATGGTATGCCATAAGTCTACAACAAAAGCTTATAAAAGTTAAAACTGACTTTCTACAAGCGACATCTTCAACCTTCTACCTTAGATTTCATTTATTCTATTCTGTCTCCAGATTTGTACACACATACGACAGATACTAACAAAAGCTGATATAAATGTGTTATATATTAAGGTAAGGTAAGGTAAGGTAAATTTCTTTCGTTTAATCTGTATTACATTATCAGTATTTGATTTTTCATTAAATAGTTGTTCGTTATGTTTATTTCATCATTTGTTATTACCTTTGTTCAATATTTATATTATCACTGTGTAAATTTGTTAAGTTAAAAGGAGGAGGGCATCTATAAGCCTTTCAGGCTTCATCCCCCTCCTGCACGTTTTTATTGTACCTCTAATTATTTCATTATTACTTTCTGTTTTTTTGTGTGCGAATAGATAAAACAAATAAAAGAAACAAAAAGGTAAGGTAAGGTAAGGTAAGATAGTGTAATGTAATGTAAGTTAATGTAATATGAGGTATGGTAAGGTAAAGTAATGTAATGTAAGGTAAGGTAATGCTAGCCTCCGTTGCAGGCTCTGCACCGGCTTTTTGGGGGGCTAAATAATACACTTTTTGCAGCCAGCCCGTAACTATCAGCCAACACCGTAACTATCAGCCGGCTAGCTTTTTAAACTTTTGGTGTAATTTTGCTGCAATGTTTTCTAATTGTTAGAATCCCGTTCAAACTGTTTCTTTTCGCTGCAATCGGCGATCCACTCAACGATTATTTGAATGAAATGACATAACATTTGTTTTCACTTGCAAAGCCGCTGTTTCTGCTTCGCACCGATTAGAAGTCAACCCGCCCGACATGATGATGAGAAGTCATTATTCCGAAAATATGCCTTGCCTGCATAAACATTGATAACCTAATAATCTTCTGTGTGGGTACAAAACATGTGGATCTACTATAATTGTTTTTCTTGTTTTCTATGATTAATTGTTTTACTTTCTTCTATCAAACATTATCTTCTTGGTTTCACGGATGTGAGACATACAGACATTTTATTTAAGTCCGTACTGATCCATAAATCATACAGTTATGAATGTTTTATCCCCAGTAATTACAGCAGGGCAAATCCGTCCAGCGTCCCTCGGGGCCGAGCCACTCCTGCGCCGAGAGGAGCCTAATCAGATCACGGTCCCGGAGCCAACGGGCTTTGACCCGGTAATATCCGCATTAGCCGGGAAATTACGCAAATGGCGCGGAACAATTCCGAGTGAAAGTGGTTTGTTTGGAAAACAGCCCAATTGGTGGGGACTGGGGTGAATATCAATGTCCAGCATTGCATGAGCCGAACAAACGAAACCGTAGCCTAGATGCCAGACCCCAAATATGTATCACATTATAGAGATTGGGGGTCTGGCATCTAGGCAAACGAATTCGCTACATATGCAATACCGCATTCATCGTCTGTATACGTAGCCAAAAAAATACGATCAAATCATGAATTGTGCGTGATGTCCGATTCGATCCATAATCTACCATCGGTGCCAGACCCAGCGGACGGGGGTATTTCGGTCGGTTTCCAACTCGGCCCATCGCAAATCTGGTCAACTCGGCCCATCGCGGTGGTCAACTCGGCCCATTGCCGAGGTCAACTCGGCCCATCGCCAAATTTCCACAAAAAAAAAAAATAAATAAAAAACACCTTCTAAACCACAACCTCATGACTGCAATTTTTAATGGTTACCCGCCGTGTCATGGGTAGTAACATACATGTACATGTTAAGTAACAATGTCTCCTTGCCTAATTGTTAGACAACTTCGACTTGTTGAGGTTTTTGGAGCTCCATACCGCTGGTGCTTTTGATAGGCAATCAACGTAATTTTCATAGAGACCATGTTTTTTGTCAGAAAACTTCGAACTGTTGACTTAATTTGAGGTTTTTGGAGACCCATACCACCGTCGCTTATAGGCAATCAACTTGATTTGATACAGACCACGTCTTTTTGTCAGAGAACTTCAAACTGTTCACTTTAAGGTTTTGGGGCCGAGTTGACTAGGGAGATGGGCCGAGTTGACTAGGGAAATGGGCCGAGTTGACTGGGCCGAGTTGGTAATGGGCCGAGTCGTCCGACATTCATTTCGGTCTCTTCTATGGGCCGGGGGCGAATAGGTTTCTGATGATGGTTTGGGTTTCTGGTTGCGCCAGTAGCCTTTAATCGTTAATCTAGAAATGACATAAATTGGCCAAATTGAGAGACTAATTTGCATGTTAGCTTCCTAATGGCGGTTGGTTCCTCTGGCAGCACATTTTTCGTTCAGACCAATTTCTGCTTATCAGCTGCGGAAGAGTGGTATTTAGACAGTGTAGCTCTGATTTCAGCGTAATGGTTAGCCTCGAACAGGCCCTACGACGGGCGCATGGATCGCAGAATTCGGCAGAAAAAGGAATAGTAATAGCCAGTAGAGTCAGTCCACGGTGAAGATCACATTTCAGGCGTATTTTGTTCACGATTTGGGAGAAGCTCTCCTAGCTAGTGCCTTTATCTACTCAACAGAAGCATACAGACACACACAGCCGCTTTATAACCTTAACGGGAAATATCATGTTGGGCGTGGGGAGGGGAAACATACAGGATCATACAGGTTTCTAACAAATTACGTAACTACCTCTCTCTACTCAAAATCATAATTATACACTCAGGTTTTCATCAATCTCAAATGAAGCCCCACGGGATTTTCTATCTACCGATGGAAACTATTTTGCCATTTCGGCCTGATTTCCTGATTTCCATAATTACAGGAAAGTGCAGTGTTCCAGACGCAAGTATTTTTGACGTCTGGCGGCGCGAGGTTTTATATGCAGGCACGTCAAAGGCAAGCATGGCATCCCAACGGACAAGGTGCGATATTGGCTGTGGAGCTGACGGATCGGACTGACGTGTTCACCGGCGTGTGTGCTGAGCTGGGCCGGGTTCAGGGCTGATTCTAGCCCGGAAATCAGACTTTGGAAGGGCCCACACAGGCCAGCTCTCCGGCTACAGGGCCAACTAGCCTCGATCAGGCTCCAGAGACGGCTGGAAGGAGAAGAAATTGGCCAAATAGACAGATATCTGGACCTCTGGGAAGAACGGCTAGGGCCGACAGGGCACTTCCAGTATGACTAAAAGTTATTGATTGATTGATTGATTAATAACATGCCAGAGGAGTTAGTCGGCTATAGAAGTACAGTTGGTCACCTCAGGCTAAAACCTCTCTGCAGAACTGTACTCCTCTGGCATGTCTTCTGCCTTTTTGGGCAACTCATACTCCTAGATCCTTCAAGCCGCCCTTGGACCCTGGAGGAGGCTACCAACATGCCCCCAAGGAAATTCTACCTGTCCTGCTCAGTCCTCGGGGTCTTCCCCAGGGGGCAGGCAAAGTTTTGTAGGGGGCATGGCGGCCCTCCAACCCTCTGTTTCTGAACAGTGGTGATATTTGTGTTGGAAATTACGGTTAAAACTTGTTTCAGAATGTCCGAAAATAATTTCGTCAGGTTGGTAGAACATAGGATATTTGGAGTTTCAGTTACCTGGTTGTGTTAAAAGAAACTCCAAATATCCTTGTTTTAGAATGATTTCTGCCAACACAGATGAACTTTCAATCTAAGATCAAATGATCTTCTTTGAGTAAAATTGAATCGGACTAACCGCCTATTTCTATTTCTACTTCTCTTTGGTACCGGACACTTTGGAACGCTTCACTCCTGTGCTGGTATTTCGGCTTTTTGAAATTCGCCGCAATAAAATTTTGAGTGACCGCCGAACGTTTGAGGTACAACGTACAACAAACAGGGCGGTTAAAAGCAGGGTCAGGCGGGGTCACGGGAGAAGAAAAGTATCGCTTTCCTCCATTTTCACACGCAGACGAGCCGAATACGTGTCGGGACGGGCGAAGCGACAGAGTCGTTAACTTTGACCCCGTTTTAACCCTGCTTTTAGAACAGTTCCGCTTGGTCTGTTCTCTGCGCCCGGGGAAACAGGTGGGAACGATTTGGAAACGATTCTTGTGTGAATCGACCAGGACGAAAAGTATGTGTCATTTGATAGCATGTCCGACCGGGGGTTCCATCCCTGGGTCGGCCCCTGCTCGGACAAGTTATAAGGCAGTCGTCATTTCGGATGAGGACGTAAAGCCGGCGGCCTTGTGAATGAAATCACTTATAATAATAATAATATCAGGTGTATTTGCAGCCAGCGCCACAGGCAGGTACCCAATGTGTAGGGTAATGAGGCTGTTTAACGTGTTCGAGGCACCTCCTCGAGCACGGGACCCCCGTTTTACGTCCCTCCCGGAAGACGATTTCGTGGAAAGCTTCGTGAGGCTACAGCAATCCGGACGTCCTTGGTTGGTCCCCCATCCAAGCACTGTCCGGACCGCGCGTTGCTTAACTTCCGAGATCGAGGGATCGGGTGTATCCAACGCGCCACGCGGCCGTAGCTGTATCGAGAAGAGTAGGGGTGACCCGGCGATGACCACTTTCTCTGTATTTCGACAGGTTTTTTGTTTCTTTTGTCATATCCCGAAGGGCGCCGTCTGGTGATAACTAGTCACCATTTGGACTGATCTTGACGTGAGATTCTACAACTTACATGACGGACCAATAGGAGTGCTGTTTGTGGTTATTCAAACTGCGCGCCACCTTTCTATTGGCCAACGCCATCACAGCAGGGTGTCGTCATCAAACCAGCCTGACATGGACGTCCTCTTCAAGCAGATGTTGGGGGACGCTACTAGTATACCGTTCCGTTTTCCGAGCTGCCCTTTTCTGTGGCACATTAACGATTAACATTAGCATTGCTGGGGTCGAAGTTTAGTTTTGTCGAAGGTGAAGTAAAATCTAGGTGAATTGATAACTAGTGGAGATTCATTCATGTCAACTTATTATCTAAATTTTATATAAATTTGCTTACTTTCATTTGACTTTTGAGGTCACTTATTTCAATCTAGTCTTCTCTGTTTTTCAATCGTTTTTAATTTAAACCATTGGCAATGAAATTGGCCAGGACTTGATAAATTGATAATCGAAGATGCATAGAGCAGGCGCGCGTGGACCCGGGTTTTGGAATGGGGCACTCTGATATAAATGAAATGACATGTACTTTGGACGTCTGACGTGAAAAATCTCAGAGTCTGTGCTAAAAATAGACCAAAGCTTGAGGGTCTACGGATAAAGTTGTACAGGAAACACTAGAACAAAGCCCTATAGGCGCCGGTTGGCGATAACCTGACGTGAGTTAAACACAGACCATGACTCGTTCCCAGAAGCTCTTAGATCGCCCTGCATGCGAGCCGCGCTGTCAGATAAAATCAGCCGTTCTGTTGACATGTCAACTCGGGAAAGGGCTCTGGATACTCTTAGCTTCATCCCGTCGAGAAAGGACAATTCTGAACTATTTGGGCGACCTCTGAATTTAGCTCTATAATAGAAGGGAAGAAACAGTCCGTCACCATGGAAACGGCAGGCGGAATGCGATATGGGAAGTAGCAAAAATAACAAATATCATCGCAGAAGTGACTAACGGTACGTCAGGCATTTCCCTGTTGACAGAGCGCCTCCCGAGCGCTTCCGGTCGAGCTTTGCTCCCAGATGACATCAATTTGGCTGATTTATGTCACCCCCTCCAAATATGGCGGTCAGATGTATCAAATTACATCTCCGCTGCCATATAAGGGGATGGGGGCCGGGCTAATTATGTAATCAACCCATCTGAGCCAGGCAAACTTCATGGCATGACGTCACGTAGTGGGTAAGTGAGGACATAAAAACGTGCAGAGCGGACGGTGTGGCGTTATCGTTAGTCTAGTACGGTAGGAGCGTCACACAGGTGAAGATGGAGCGAGTTGTGTGCTGTGCGCTGGCGGTGGTGTGTGTGTTTGCCGCCGGGACGTCCGGGTTCGAGCTGGCGGACATGATCGCCCGGCTGCAGCGGCAGAACGGCGAGCTGACCGAGACGGTGGCGAACCTGACGGCGGTGCTGGAGGCGAGCGGGCCCGACAGAGTCCAGGGTGAGCTACGGTCTAAAACTCGTACATAGAATAACTGTAATTGTGGTGTTAGGACGTCAAACTATAGAAGTATTGAAGTGAAAGTATGGCATCTCTACTGATGCATCCCCGTCCCTTTCACTGCTTGTTGGGGGAAATGAGGTAGTTATTCCGCCCCAGGCAAAAGCCGCTCGCTACCCTACGGCCTAGCCTCAGACCAGGCCTTCCTTAGCCTATCTATTCTATCGATAGATATGTTAGAGATTAGGGGTCTGGCACCCAGGCTAGGCCTTCCTACGGGGATCTAAGATACTACAGTACAGTAGTAGGAAAAATCATTTTTAACAGTTGGCAAACAGAGGGTGAATAGTTGGCAAGGAGAGTCAAATCCGCGAGAAGGGTCACATAATTTTCCCCCTATCATCAGTGGCTTTGGTGATAAACTCGAATGGCAAATCATATGGCAAACAATACTATTTTGTAGCCACAGCGTAGCTGCTTTATCCTGGTGAAGACTGCCGCTACAGTTAGTGTGTATTGGCAATATAGAAAGCGTGTCCACTACTTGGCACGAACGCGACGACAGACGAAACCACAACAGCGCACACAAAAGTTGTTTGGCGCTGTTTGCGCCGGTATTTGCCAAACACCATTCACGGCTTCGCACCGGGACAATGCAATGTGCGGTTTCCCCCCGCTGGGCCCCCCAGGACACGTTTAATGACAGTAAACCCTTTCACACCCTCATGACCTCAGTAATTACCGCAAGCTGAGAAAATTTCCTATAATTTTGACCACAATGGCGCCGGTTATTCAAGCTGAAGTTCTCCTGTGGATTGTTCTCTTGTTGAGAATAACAATGGCAGAAGCCATCTGGGGTAAAATCGGGTACACCGTTATGTGGGTACAAAACCGCCTTGATATACATCAAATCTGCCCGGAGAATAATTATTTATCTAATGATCTATTATTATAATAATCTAATAACCACTGAGACTAGGCTAGCAAGCCAAGTCAATGTTTTACGGTCCCTATGGTCATCACACAACCAGCTAGAACTCCGTCCATACAGTTCCATCGGAGTCAAAGGCTTTTGTGAAATCGGCAAAACGATATGGATGCACGCCATGCATGATTTGAGCCGCCGTGCGTTTTCTATAGATATAATTGAATCGGTATTGATATTAATTATACATGTACATTATACAGCAATTTCCGTCAAATAAAGCTCATAAAAACATCGATAAACCATGCAGGATCAAAACATTGGACAAACCTAGGAGGTTTTGTATAGAAGACCTTCTATATTTTATTTTAAACCTCCTTGGACAAACTAAAATTCATCAGGAAACGTTCTCTGCTTCCCCGGTGTCTATATTTCTGGTGGTTTTATGTCAGAAAAATTGGCGCGGACAGACGCTGCTATTTCCCATTCCAACGTATACCTTGACAAATTCCGACAGTAGCTAGGGCCTATAGGGTTGGATGAGACCGTGAGGAATTCCTTCCTTTTCAAACCCTTACCTCGGACAACACACAGGAGTGTGGAGCACATGTCATGTGTGCGTACACACCGATAGGTGACAACCTTATTAAATCATTATCGGATTAGACCAAACAAGGTTAGACCTCAGGATTAAAAAAAAACACAAACAAAAACAAGGTTCGTCCCAACGGCCGGCATATGAAAACAATATAACCTCCTTGTGAAAACGATGTCATAGCTAGGGACATAGGCCCTTCGAAGAAGAAGAAGCTTCACACAACTTCACAAGAAGCTTCTTGTGCCGAAAAAAAATCAGAAAGACATTCTCTTGAACTGGCGTTTCCCCACCGACGCCCTCGTCTCCGTTTTATTCTCCAAGCAGAGGTTTTGATCGGGGGGATATTAGGTCATATATAGGTCCTTGCTCATAATGTCCTTGCTCTGCCCTCCCTCCTGAGGATTTTATTGTGGTGAATTTCGAAAAGCCAAAGTACGTCTCCGTGCCCTGTTTGCAAAATGACCTGTCCTGTTGGTATGTCAGAAGTGGCCCGATTCAACAGGTAACCTCCGTCTCACCTGGAAGCGTCCGTTTGCGTTCAGGTCTGCGGCAACTTCCTTCCCGCTAATTAATCCTAAGTAAGCGCTAAAAGAATGGGTGAAACATGCTTTCCGTCCCCGGGGACATGTACCATTCATGTGTCAAAAGCTTCGCGGCTTCAGAAGTCATTTTCATTCAGATCGGATTAAAGACTCGCCATTGAGTCACAAAGTGGTTTTATACAGCTCCATTGTTTCAACATAAACACAATAACATCCTATTAACATTTCTGCATCGGATCGCCCGTGTTTAAACATGACAATAAGAAACAGCACGCCTTGGCAGTGTATAGCTGGATCCCGTCGCTTGGGTGGCGGGATGTCCGCTTTGTTTTGCGGACGGAAATACGGAGCGAGACCGAGAAAAGTATCCAAACAGCTCCTTTGTTTTGATCCGGACGGAGCGAAACTCGAGCGCGTCAAGGTGTTGAGTGCAGGAAGCTACCTGACGTCTCCTGACGTCACGGACGGAGGAAAATATGATCGAATATCGGGAGTTTTTGTGCGGAGAGAACGGATGCGGTTTGGTTGTTTGGACTCGGCCAGGTGAGCAGGCCCGTGTCCGACAATCATTACAATGGATCACAGCAAGGAGATCACAGCGAATAACTCTAAGATTGTTGTAAGAAACGTCTGTCATCTTCATGAGGGCAATTCTATTTGTCGGCATTGTGCGTTTTGCTAATTCTAAGCAGATCTATATCGGATCTATATCGGTTGCATTGACAGCATTCAAAGGGCAAAAGCAGTATTCGGTGGCGGGCCAATAATACAGCTTTTGCCTTTTGGATACTATCATTCATTGCCACCGATAGATCTGCTTGGAGATTACATCATTTCGTTTTGCGTAAAGGGAGGGCAGCGTCCCCCCCCCCCCCCCCCATGGAAACCTGTGATAGGTAGACTGCCACATCTGCTTGGAGATTAGGCCGGTGAAACTTAAGCCCGGCCACAAACAGACCGGTCTCTGATCCTGACCCGTCTGGTTCCCAGAAAACCCCGGGAACCTCGACAGACGACAGGTGGATCATTTCTATCGGCACGACGGATAGGGAAGTAGAAACCGTAGATATCGGTATGTCTGACACCCATGGACTAATCTGAAGATGTGCTGGTGAGATACCCCCCTACTCTCCAAGCAGAGGATGGGTTCCGGCAGATTTTTGACGTGTTTTTAGGCGTTTTTGTCGGCCTTTCTACTTTTTCATTTTTTTTGGTCTCTATAACGTGTTTTTAGGCGTTTTTGTCGGCCTTTCTACTTTTTCATTTTTTTGTTGTCTCTATACCGTTTATAGAGAAAAAAAAATGAAAAAGTAGAAAGGCCGACAAAAACGCCTAAAAACACTTCAAAAACCTGCCGGAACCCATCCTCTGCTTGGAGAGTACCCCCCCCCCCCGACATGTTAATCCTAGCCTGAATGCCAGACCCCCAAAAATATCTATCGTTAGAAATGTTAGACTCTAACTTATAGTTTGGGGCCGGGGTCTGGCATCCAGGCTATGTTAATCCTAACATCCCAAACTTGGATCCCTTGCAAGTCGGATAGCCTAATCTTCAAGCAGAAGTAGTGGTGGAAAATCGCAACATGTTATATTTCTGGGCAGGTCTACGCTGGAGAGGAGGAATGGATAATCTGCTAGGTACATGTACGAAGGCAAAAACGGAGAGCGAGAAAAACGACCTTTCCTCCCCCCGTCTGCTTGTAGGTAGCCTTGATGCCCCCAATCTCTAAAATATCTATCGTGTGGCAGATATTTAAGACATTGGAGGTCTGGCATCCAGGCTAGTTTGTAGGTTGTAAGTTGGAATGTCTGTGATCTGTCAGTACTTAGCGAGGCAGCTCCAAGGCGCGTCCTTTCCCACGGCCCCCGGGGGTAGACTCGCCTTACACCGCCGGGACCGGCAGAGTTGTCCCGCTATACCGCGGGGACCGGTAGAGTTGTCCCGCTATACCGCGGGGACCGGCAGAATTAATGGGTCATTACAAACTGCTACTGGAGCAGAAATAGCCTGGAATCCATACCCTCGGTGCCTCCCCGATATCTCTACGGCACTGTGAGTGACCCTCACCCGCCCAGACAGCTTAGCCCGCTCGGGGTGTTGTTTACGGCCTTGCATTAATTAGCTCGGCACCTAGGTCGGCGGAAAAGTAGGATGGCAGCGGAAGTAGGGTATAGCGATAGTAGGATGGCAGCCAGAGGTAGAAAGGCCATCAGAAACTGACTGGCCCGGTAAAACACCACTAAGCTGACCCTAGAGACAGGGACCAGGCTAGAGCAGAAATGCAGCAGATAAGGTTTCACAAATCAGAAACAGTCCTGATGATTCCAAACGATGGGAATTTATACAAACATGTTTCTCAGCTCAGTGTGACAGACAGTCTGAGCGAAAACTGACGCGTCTGTTTCATGTTGTGGAGTAATAAACAATATGCAAGAAGGCATTCGCAAGTCTCAAAGGACTATGGAAATATTACAGGAATGATGTCATTGTCACAGAATGCAGATAGATATCAAAATTGTACAGACGTAATCTCCAAGCAGATGTAGGGTACTGCTCGTGAGTTTTGTGTCTGTTCAACTGTTCATGTACGTCTTTCCAGCGGTGGGCCTTTTGATCCCTTAATTTTCCCATAAGAACCACTAGAAATACTATCAAATGCCACATGTGTAAAACACACCCTGCATCTGCTTGGATACGTCCTGACGTGTGCGTTGTGTCCCGGCCGGTCCCAGGGGAGGAGATACTGAGTGTAAAAACTAATGGCCACCATTAGGACTAATCTGGCTCCCATCTCCTGGCATCTGGAACGTCATCATTACTGATAAACCTTACAACACCTGCTCAGTGTACTTACCGATGTTTCTGCTCTGTCTTTTTGATGCGTGGTCACATTGTCAAATAGATGTTCCTTATTTGGAAGCTCACGCCTGTAGGCAAGGGCACACATATATACAACAACGGAAAAATTGAGAAAAAAAAAGACGAACATGACCAAGCCATTACATGCATTACTGGTAGTCTCTGCAGGCTTTAAAAATGGTTATGGTGCAATTAGACGGATGCCAGCGGAGCGCACTGGAAGCAGAACATCAAATCATCTCAAATTGCACATTCGGATAATGTACTAATGCCACTTTTTGCTTTTGTTGTTGTAGAATTGGAGACGGAAAACTCAGTGTTACGGGCAGAGAAGGCAACGCTACAGAGGGAGATATCCGGACTGCAGCAGAGAATAGAGGATATAGAACTCATGTACCAGACACTACAGCGGAGGGCTGCAGGTAAGTTATTATAATAAACATCCTATCTCTGGACATTGCAGTCTAACTCCACTGAGTAACTCTAGGGAAGCGTCTATGGTCTAACTCAGTTTAAGGATATTGAACTCAGAGAGAGGATCAGTAGAACTCATGTACCAGACACTACAGCGCAGGGCCGCAGGTAATGTTCTATCTGTAATTCTCTCCCAGGACATCTCAGCAGTCTGACTCTAACACGAATGAAGTCTCTTATAGAAGATACAGAAGCGATGTCCTGAACAGTATAGAAGAAACAGACACAGGCACTGCATATCTACACTCATAGTACAAAAAAGAAAGCATCTAAGCAGTTTTTGCATTAATTAGTGTGGCCGTAAAAAGTTATTGCACACTGTCCTTGGCATACAGGTATTTAAAACCACTTTGTTGAAATTTGAATGAATGTAGAGAGGAAGAATTCAACAGACAAATCTCAAACCAACTGTACATGTACTTGTACTTGACTTGAATTGGCCTACAGGTAACAATAAAGAACCATCCATGCTACAGTAACTATTGTTAGTCTCTACCAGACTAACCGCGTCGGAAATAGAGAGAACATTTGCCGGTGGACTTTGGCCATGGAGGAGAACATTCCCATCCGCAGTTATGGTGTTGCCTATTGGACCCTCTCTCCGTAGCCGACTCCCTTCATACAATTGACTCTATTTGGCCAATTTCTACTATTTTCCCAGCGACCCGCGGAGACTGGTAGAGGCTAAACTGTTGTCATGTGAGGAGGGAAGTGTTTCTGTATGCAGGAGCATCCCTCCCAGTCCTGACCTGGTTTCCACCATGACTCAGATAACGATTATATCAAATTACCCCACCAGTCACCAAGCAGAGGTTAGGCTCCGATCAGGCTTGTTTTGGACGTCTTTTTAACCATTTTCATCTGGCTTTCTATTTTGTCAGCTTTGTTTGCCAACCAAGAAGAAAACCTGAAAAAATTGAAAGCCCAATAAAAATGCCTAAAGAGATCCAAAACAAGCGAAGCCTAACCTCTGCTTGGAGAGCAGCCACCACCCAACCTAATCATGAAGTTTCCTCACGAAAATCTGCTCAGCATAATGGCTAAGGTCACAAAGTACACGTACACACAGTCTGGGGCCAGGGAATATTGTTTAACTCAGACCAGAAGCATGATATTGCATTTTTCTCTATGGCCACACTGTAACAATAAACATGTTTTACTAAGATATCCTTGTGTCTACAAAAGGAAATTCTTTTTTATAACCAATTCCAGAAGAATAATATAGTAATAAAGAAGGACCGTGGGAATATTCTCTGAATAAACCACCACATCTGAGGAAATGAAGAGTTTCCCAGCTGAAAGAGAACATGTCTCTGCTCTAAATGAAGAACCTTTCACTAATCACTGCAAATTACAGCGCTAATGTCTGATTTCAGGGACATATTGCACAGCTTTACATGTGATTTGTAACTTTCAACTGTCAAAAAGCACATTCATCATTCAATAGACCTTCCAATGACCCCCAAAAATCAATAAAAGAGTGAATTATTGATTATTCTGTCTTCATTAATTTTTCATGAGGGTCTCTGGTGTATACTGACGCACAGACTATCCCTCTCATTTCAGTTATTTAGAGGTTTTACTGTAACAATTGTTGAATTTATCTGTATTTAATTATAAGCCTAAGAGGTTTGATACTGTAATCCTGTCTATTTTCACAGGGACTTAATTTCGCAGTGTTTTAAGTTCATGGCTGGAACAATTCTGTATTTCAGTAGGAGTACATTGGGAATTCAATTTGTGATGTCATGAGTTCACAGAGGTCACTGTAAACATGAAACCATGGCAGCCATTTCAGGAATGGAACATGCAAGTGATAAACCACCAATTATCTCCTCCCCCCTCAGGTTCAGGAGCTGGTACAGTCCATGTTGCCATGACAACAGCATTCGTATACGCAGGCCTGTCCGTAGTGGTGCTACTCACAACGCTGGGCTGTCAGAGGTAACCGGAACTGAAGTGTGAGACCACCGACAAGGGCCAGGCAAGCTGCAGGGGTACTGTAGGACTGAACAATCGGAACTGAAGTGGGAGACCACCTGGATAATCAGAACCGTAGTATGAGACCACCAGGAACAGAGACTGACAAATATTGAACTAGACAATCAGAACTGAAGTGTGAGACCATCAATAAACAGAGACTGACAGATATTTATATCAATAAGTGGAAATTAATGCTTTTTAAAAGTGCCCGAAATTACCTGTGCTTCAGGTGTCTGTAAGATCAAAACCTCATTGTTGCTCTTTAATCCAAGACTTCTTTGTATGAACTTCAAGTACCCTTTGTTTAGCCACTGTGGCAATGCTTCATCTTAAGTCATCTCTAGATCTCCCTGTGTCTTAAGCGATTTTCTAAGATGTTTTATACAGATTCAGATACTTAAGGTCTTCCACTTGTTCTAAAAACCTTGTGTCTTATAATTATATTACTGTATGTATTTTATAAGTCTGAGCTGTGCCTAGACCTTTCAACTATTGTGTTTGTAAATATATAGGTTTATAGTATCTCTCAGATGTTCATTTTTCTATGACTACAAATCTCAGAACTTGTACCAGTGCTAGCACATGAGTTGAAATGCTCCAACATTTATAATCTCCAAGCAGATATGGGGAGAAAAGGAGCCACACAGCAATCTACTGTGTTAGTAAACTACAGGAGGGAGGAGTAATACAAGCAGAAAAAATACTGTAAGAAAATCTAATCCTCCCTTCATCCTACTGGAGGTTTGGGTGTGATTAATAACTGCTTATGGTAACTGGCAACTGCTTATACAACCTTCCACTTAATTCCCCTGCTATCTGTTGTCTAACCCATGGCTAAGTTGTGTTACACATCAGGTTGCAGTGCTGTTGTTTCCAATAACAAATTGTGCATGTCATTAGACATACAGTTAAGTTAATGACTAGAGGTTTAGATATAATTAATCTATCATGAAGGATCTAACGAGAACAAAATACTGTCACATAAGAGCGGATGTAAATCAAAAGGAGATGTAAATAATTTAAAAAGATCAATCTATATAGCGGTGAATGTACATTATGTGATGAGAAGGATAAGCATTTCTGAGCTGAATAAATAGCAAATTTTATCATTAAGAATAGTGGTTGTATTTGAGTCATATGTTGTTTGTATTCACTAAAGGGGCAGATGTGTGTTTAATTATATGTGTATTTAGCTGCAGTATTCTGCTATGATTATTAACGTAAGGGGTTATGGTGAAGCCGCATTGCTAGCTAACGAAAAAGTGCCCTGCTTTGTCCTCAGTCTGAGGTTACCTTACCTTTAAGTAAAAGAACCCAACACGTGACATCTTATCAAGAAGAATAGTGGTGACCCGATGTGGATGGCTGAAAACGTTACCTGTGTCGAGACACATCACACTTCCAGCCATAGAAAATGTGTTACGCTTTCGCTTTAACTCTCTATATTCTACTAGTAGAGACCTGCAACGCTCAGCAACTCATGTACCTACTCATACACATTCTATGTTTGGAAGGATACAGCTGAGTTCAGCCTGTGTTGTAATCAGCACCTGTTCCTAGTACTTCTCAAGCTGCAGCACTGACTTCACTCACTTACTTACTTACTTTAAATACTTACTTACTTACTCTGTCGAACACACTCTTATCCTTTCCATGACTATCTATGTCTCTCAATAATAGAGGGTCTGCATGGGGGGATCCTGGAACTGCTTGATAGTCAAAGTTAAATGTAGGAGGCCCAGTAACATTTAACGGAAAATTCTTACTACGGTATAGTACTACCACAACAGTTCCATAAGGATACAGCTGAGTTCAGCCTGAGTTGTGGTCAGCAGTTTTCCTTAGTACTTATCTAGCTGTAGTACTCACTTCACTCACTTACTTACTTACTTACTTACTTACTCACTTACTTTCTTACTCTGTCGAACTCACTCTTATATTTTCCATGACTCTCCATTTCTCTCAATAATAGAGGGTCTGCATGGGGGGATCTTGGAAATGCTTGATAATGGTTAGCTGTAGGAGGGCCAGTAACATCTAACGGTTAGGTCTTCTGTATCTGTACAGAAGACCGTACTGTCTTACCCAACTGTCTTACTCCTACAGCAACAGATCCATAAGGATACAGCTGAGCTCAGCCTGAGTTGTGGTCAGCACCTGTTCGTACATTAACTACATGTACTTATCTAGGTGCTACAACAGATCCATAAGGATACAGCTGAGCTCGGCCTGAGTTGTGGTCAGCACCTGTTCGTACATTAACTACATGTACTTATCTAGGTGCTACAACAGATCCATAAGGATACAGCTGAGCTCGGCCTGAGTTGTGGTCAGCACCTGTTCGTACATTAACTACATGTACTTATCTAGGTGCTACAACAGATCCATAAGGATACAGCTGAGCTCGGCCTGAGTTGTGGTCAGCACCTGCTCGTACATTAACTACATGTACTTATCTAGGTGCTACAACAGATCCAGAAGGATACAGCTGAGCTCGGCCTGTGTTGTGGTCAGCACCTGCTCGTAGTACTTCTCCAGCTGCACGCTGCGCTCCTTGGTCTTGTTACACATGTACTCCTGGTACGTCCGCTCCTGGTGAGACTGCAGGGGACACACAAACACTTTCACTCACCGACAAACACTTTTACTCACCGACAAACATTTTCACTCACTTCTTATGGACAAACTAACACTTTCACTCATTTCTTATGGACACACAAACACTTTCACTCACTTCTTATGGACAAACTAACACTTTCACTCACTTCTTATGGACAAACTAACACTTTCCCTCACTTCTTATTGACACACAAACACTTTCACTCACTTCTTATGGACACACAAACACTTTAACTCACTTCTTATGGACGCACAAACACTTTCACTCACTTCTTATGGACACACAAACACTTTCACTCACAACAAACACTTTCACTCACTTCTTATGGACATACAAACACTTTCACTCACTTCTTATGGACACACAAACACTTTCACTCACAACAAACACTTTCACTCACTTCTTATGGACACACAAACACTTTCACTCACAACAAACACTTTCACTCACTTCTTATGGACACACAAACACTTTCACTCACTTCTTATGGACACACAAACACTTTCACTCACAACAAACACTTTCACTCACTTCTTATGGAAACACAAACACTTTCACTCACTTCTTATGGACACACAAACACTTTCATTCACTTCTTATGGACCGACAAACACTTTCACTCACTTCTTATGGACACACAAACACTTTCACTCACAACAAACACTTTCACTCACTTCTTATGGACACACAAACACTTTCACTCACTTCTTATGGACACACAAACACTTTCACTCACAACAAACACTTTCACTCACTTCTTATGGACACACAAACACTTTCACTCACAACAAACACTTTCACTCACTTCTTATGGACACACAAACACTTTCACTCACTTCTTATGAATGTCTTTAAGGAACTCATCCTTTAATCACAAATGCCTTAGCTACCAAAGAATTACTTTCAACTTCTAACATGATTAAAGTGAATTGAAAATGTCATTAACATCATAGAGAAACATTGTACATGTCATAAAAAGATGGCAGTTGCAGTTTGTTGAGGAATCACTAGATGGGGCTGTTACATGACAAGCTATCCGTGAAGACAGGTGTATTCAAAACAAGTTCCCCCTCATCTATCTATTCCTATGCTCAAATGGTGTTCGACAGGATCGGTCTATTCCTATGCTCAAATGCTAACTTAGAGACTGTTCCCTTTGTCCTTATTAACCTGGCAAGTCCAGAAGGACATGGCTCGAGAACAGATCTCTAACCAACCCTTACTGTACAGACTGTTCCTGTGTGTTACTAACCCTTACAGTACAGACTGTTCCTGTGTGTTACTAACCCTTACACACAGACTATTCCTGTGTGTTACTAACCTGATAAGTCCAGAAGGACATGGCTCGAGAACATATAACTGTACAGACTATTCCAGTGTGTTACTAACCTGATAAGTCCAGAAGGACATGGCTCGAGAACATATAACTGTACAGACTATTCCAGTGTGTTACTAACCTGATAAGTCCAGAAGGACATGGCTCGAGAACAGATCTCCATGATCACCTCTGGTCTCTGTCCTGCTAGCACCATCTGGGGGGCATCAAAGGGAATCTCTTCAGTGTGTGTACACATGTTTGTGAACATGATTTTATTGTGTTATTGTGTGTGTGTGTGTGTGCATTTGTGTGCGTTTGTGTGTGTCTGTGTGTGTGTGTGTGAGTGCGTGCGTGAGTGAGTAGCATTTAAGTAGGAGTCTACACTACTTTATAAAGTCTAACTGGTATCTTCATACACAGAACAGAACTATAGGTTAAGATTGAGTGTTTTCCCCATAACATCTGACACAAACTTACTACCCACTATTTTCCCACTACAACCAAACATGGATCTACTCACAGACTTGTACTGCTCTGAAGGCTGGAGGTCGATTCTGACGATGTCAAACTTGTCCGACAAACTGGTTTCACCTGGAAGAGAGGAAGTTGGGGGCTGAGATCTTGGAAAAAAAATCATCATTGTATTAAAACTTGATTGTGTACAAAGAACTTTTTATTGAAGACAGGAATGAGCAGCTTTATTGTTTTACTTACATGCCGGGCAGGTGTAACATTTGTTGAACTCCCTGGTCCCGTCCTCGTCACAGAATATATGGGAACAGGAGGTCACCTGGGGGGGACAGGAGCTTACAATCAATCTATCAATCTATCAATCTATCAATCAATCAAACAATCAATCAATCAATCAGTCAGTCGATCAATAAGTCTATTGCTCAATATATCAAGCAAGCGAGCATCGATGGGTATCAAGTGCAGATGCATGGCAGCTGTGTATCTCTTTCTTCAGAATGTTTTAAAGGAATCTAAGGAAAAATAGGAGCAAGATTTCAGTATCTTTGATAGCCACAGTTGTGTTGTATAGAGCAGCTACACTCCTAGCACTACCAGCCTAGTTATTCCTTGCTTGCTTTGAACCATTTTGCTTCTTCTTAGGATCTGATGTCATTAACTTGACTAAAAAATGCAATAGTTGAAAATATAATGATTCATCGATAGTTTATAATCGTCTGGAAACATATAAAAAGATGGAGATAACAAGGGGTAAAATGTTCAAGAAAGGTTTCAAAAGACAGCCAAAATACACGTTTATCCATCTAACAACGTGAGGAAAGAAATACCCAAGCGAACGCTGTCAGCCTCTTGCGACACTTCTTGAAGTTGCAGATGAGATCGTTGTCCATGACGATAGAAACGTCTGTGATGGTTTGTTCGCCTGACTAGAGGGGGACATGCAAATTTGTGTCTGTTATACAAGAAGGTGGCAAGGTGATTAACAAATTTGAACGAATGAAACTGTCTTCACGCACGCGAATAATGGAATATGTTAGCGGCGTTATTCCAGATTATTCTACGTTCATATACATGATTGAAAGGAAAGGGTTACCTCTACTCAAGATATAAAATGTAGCACCGCGTTTACTCAATTATTCACTTGATCTACCATCTGGATTAATCAAACTACAAAATTATTTCACAAACTGACAAAAAAGAACGATCGAACTTCTAATCAAAGTCAATTCCACAATAGTGTGACGGAATCGGATTTATCAAGTACTCTCCCAAAATGTCCCCACTTACACAGAAGACAGCGATCACGTGTTGATTTCTCTCCCAATCGGTGACAACTAACCTTAGACGTTAGTTTTTCCTGTGAACTTATCGACAACTCACCTTTTACTTTCTCCTCTTCCTGTTCTTGTTTTCTGCGAATCGCAGAATTTTCGATTTTCCAAAATGGCGGCTTTTGGTAGTCTCGTCTGTGATTGGTCAGAAGTTTGAGCTCGTTCTCAGAAATATTCCCAGTACATATAGCTCTTGATCCCAGGGTAACATGAGACACAGCTTACCATACAGAATGTTTGTTTCGTCTTGAAGAGTTTTGTTAAAGTATTTTTCAGATCCTATTTCTTTGAAGTTAAATTAATAATCCTTCCTGTGCATTATGAACGGAAGACCCGCAGAAACATCTCAAAACTGAACTCTCGCCAAGTACGGTGAGATTTCTTGAAATTCCGAGATGGGACTATACCATATTGGCTAGAGGAACGATTGTTTACAGTTTCACCTGATCTTTTAGTTTAAATAAGCAGAGCAAATAAACATGTCGTATTTGAAATAGAAAAATAATACACTCGATCCGATACTCTCTGTATCTGAATAATTGAACTTCTACACGTGTAAAGCTGAATAAAGGGCAAATCATATTTCTTCCCCCCTCAGAGTACAGTGGTTCGTGCCTGACGTGGCAGATATCCAAAATGGCGGGGTGGACGGGATTTTCGGACGAAGAGTTGGCCAGAATAAAAGGCGTCCCAGACGGTATGTACTGGTCCATGACAGTTCTTGTTATAATCATGTATAGTATAGGTAGTGTAGAATATTTGGGTCGAATTTCTTGTGCGTACGATGACACCGTAGTCTGTAATATCGAGATGTATTTGGGGGAGGGTCTGTTGTCAACTAAGATTTCCGACTACTCTTAGTCTTACTTTCTCCAACTTGTCATAACAAATCAAAGTTTGTCAATGTAGTGCCTTATCTTATAGATTACCAAGCAAATAAGGAAACCATGAGGATGATCGTGGTTCAAAAAATTATCGATGTCTCAGTAATTCTATGCTGACGTATTATTTATCAAGCCTTGACACATCTGAAACGTAGATTGGACAAAAATCTTATTCGAGGAAATTAAAGTTTCTATAAGATTTACTACATCTTCTACCATAATACTGGGTATGGTATCTACATTTATTTACCATGTAGTTGGCCTGAATCAATGAAGATAAACGTCTTTAGTCTGAAATGGAAGTGAATGTTTTGATTGTGAACTTGTTTGTCTTACCAAGGACATGGTCTTACTGAAAATTGTCTGCTCTTGTCAAACCAAGACAAAACCACCTTGGTCAAACCATTTGGCAATACTTGAAACTACCATATCTGCTTGAAGCAGAGAAATCTAAAACTTGATATGAGTATTTTTTACACTTACAAATTAAAACTTGATAATGATATGAGCATTTTTTTTCATTCACAAACGATATCATATGATGGGCTAGAATCAATGAAGGAAAAGACAGTCTAAGATGAAACTTAATTTTTGATGATGTCTGATGATATATAATTTCTCAAGACATCATATATAATGGGCTAGAATCAATGAAGACATGATGAAGACATTCCTGTACCCTCTAGGTGATCCTGGCGTACAACAGAAGCGCCGTGTGACCAGAACGCCGCCGCAGCGGACCCGACAACAACAGCAGCGCGACAAACTCATTCAGGAGAAGATCGCCGAGATCAACCACGGCAGCCCGAACGGGAAACTGGACTCGCTAACCACGGGGAACAAGATGAAACTCGCCGTGAAGAAGGAACCGCCCAAACCGAAGGCCCCCAGCCCGCAGACCAAGAAGAGGGTGACTTTTCAGCTCCCTGAAGAGTCTGAGACGGCAGGAGGAGACGCAGGAACGTCTAAGAAAGCTGAGGAGACGTCTTCTGAGCCGTCTCGGGAGGAGAAGGAACCTGAGATGATCACAGATGATAAGGAGGTGGAGAAGTAAGCTGCTTGAGGAAGTATTAGTCTTGTGCCATCTAAGACTAGCTAGGACTTAGAGAACTTGTGCCTTTCTAAGAGTCTGGCTGTAGATATCGTGGTTTTGTAAATCTACTAGTAGGCTAGTACTACTAGTAGTAGATACTGCTGAAACTATGTTAGATAAAGCAATGTTAACTGTGGGAAACAGGAAGTCATTGTTGTGGCTCCTGCTATGATTTGTTTTGATTTAAATCATATCCAGCACAGAGACATATATTAGTAAGCAAGCACAGAGACATATGTTTAGTCATGGTAATACCCAATATATATTTCCTAATGCTTATTTCAGGGCAGTATTTTGACCACTATAGCCTCCTCTAGATGTGATTTTATCTCCTAAGGATATTGGGAAATGCTGAGACTCTTATTTGTCCAAGAGATATAGTGTATGGAAATGTAGCCATTTCAACAGTTAATCAGTTATAACTGTTAAAGTTGGTAACTGGGAGACCCCGGTTCGAATTATTAAGAAAGGCATCCTGGTTGGAGCTGCGTTCGTCTTTTGGAAGGGACGTAAAATTGGGATCCTGCAGTGATCGAGGAGGTGCCTTGAGCACGTTTATATGCACTACAACAGCCTCATTACTCAGATGGGTACCTACTGGCGGTCCCCCGAAAGTGCGAAATGGAACGAAATGGAACGAAATGGAACGAAATGGAACGAAATGGAACGAAATGGAACGAAATGGAACGAAATGGAACGAAATGGAACGAAATGGAACGAAATGGAACGAAATGGAACGAAATGGAACGAAATGGAACGAAATGGAACGAACTAAAACATATGTAACATTATGAAATGAAATACCAGTAGATATCGAAATATAAGGAACGTTGTAACATTCACAGTAGACGGGAACAGGAAGCAAATACATAATATAACGTGTTTTATTTCTTGAATCTGTTTGATAATAGTAAATACAACGTTTTTGCCCCGTTTGTGTGGCTAGATTCTTCCCTGAAAATGGGAGCGCCGCGTGCAAAGAGCTCGGCCGCTCTTCCTTGATTTTACCAACTACCTGCAAATGAACTGCTACAAATAACAGGGAAAACAAGCAAACGGAATTGAGTATCGAAGTAAAGGCTAGATTATACAGAAGTTGGTGGTAACATTGCATCTCATAATTATAATTCACCAAGAGGGCATGAGGCAAGCGTAACTTCATTATTTATACAGCGTGTTTGCGTGTTGTGAACTGTGAAGCCATGTCCTGCTCGTTCACACCCTCCCTTTGTTTTGTCGTGAACAAGGAAGCAGGAATGTATCCAGCGGTAGTTCTCAGGCCACGCCCGTGATTGAATGGAGTGTGAATTATCACATTGGTGACACAGCGCAGAGCTGCATTTGCATATCATTAACGTAGGGGTCCATTCTCCGACAGCCGATCAGCCGAACAATTGGTTGTATAAAAATCGTTGTTGCGGAGATATGCATATGCTACGTACTAGTTATGGACTAAAACCGTATATAAATAAAACTTGGAAGTCGGAGTTTGATTCAACCTGTCGGTAGCACGCCCACGTGCACAGTTCTGATGCGCTGGCAACATTGGCGGTTCATTTGCATGCGGGGCTCCATTTGCAACACACAAACACGCTGTATAAATAATAAAATTACGTTTGCCTCATGCCCTCTTGGTGAATTATGAGATGCAATGTTACCACGAACCTCTGTATAATCTAGTCCTTACTTCGATACTCAGTTCCGTTTGCTTGTTTTCCCTGCTATTTTCAGCAGTTCATTTGCAGATAGTTGATAAACACAAAGGAAGAGCGGTGGATCTCTTTGCACGCGGCGCTCCCATTTTCAGGGAAGAATCTAGCCACACAAACGGGGCAAAAACGTTGTATTTACTATCATCAAACAGATTCAAGAAATAAAACACGTTATATTATGTATTTGCTTCCTGTTCCCGTCTACTGTGAATGTTACAACGTTCTTTATATTTTGATATCTACTGGTATTTCATTTCATAATGTTACATAAGTTTTAGTTCGTTCCATTTCGTTCCATTTCGTTCCATTTCGTTCCATTTCGTTCCATTTCGTTCCATTTCGTTCCATTTCGTTCCATTTCGTTCCATTTCGTTCCATTTCGTTCCATTTCGCACTTTCGGGGGACCCCCTACTGGCTGTGCTCCAGATTAATAATGATTAGTCTACAAAATTATTAACCTTTAGAACACTAAGCCACCTAGATTTCAGTGACTGTCTGTTTAGCCTTAGCATTCTTCAGTTCAATTCGTCTTCAGTGAGGTTACACCATTTTCTCCACAAGTCCCTGTCGAGCTCTTAGCATACTAGATGTTAAATCTCAGAATATTTGGTTTATAAGAATGTTGTATGTGTGTTCCAGACGAGAGTATTCGAAACTGGAGCAGATCCAGAAGCAGCAGAAGGAGATCGAGGAGCTGAACAAGAGGAAGAAACTGCTGCTGTCTAAAGCCATTGCAGACAGGTCAGGGGGCTGCAGCGTTGTTTGTGTGAAGTAGAACTACTACCAGTACTAGAAGCAACAATATCTACTGGCATGTTGCTTTTACTACTCTCCAAGCAGAGGTTGATGGGGCAGATCATCACCGTTTTATCATATGATAAATGATAAAACGGGGCCAGCGAAAAAAACCCGGCATATGATAAAACGGTGACGATCTGCCCCATCAACCTCTGCTTGGAGAGTGGCTTTTACAAAATATGTGATGTTGCCTCTGCCAGGGATGGTGTGTTTTCCCAGCATCTGTTTGTTTGGTAATACTTAATTTGCTAATACCATATCAAAACAGAACAACACAATGTCAATGATTTGTTGATGAAGGTTATGGCATCATAAATGAGTACCTAAGTGGTTAGATTTTAGATCGCTGTCAAGATCCAGAAATGGTTCTTAACCACTGCAATATAGTCAATGTCTAAAGATCTATGTCTTAAGATTCTCGTCTTAAGATCTGTGTCTTAATATCTTTTTTGATTAAAGCCATCGCAGACAGGTCAGGGAGCTACAGTGCAGTTTGTGTGAAGTAGAAGTGATGAAAGCAGTTTTGATGTCTATTGCCTGACGTGTAGCTTTCACAAAATCTGTTTTGTTGCTTCTACTGCCAAGAATGGTGCATTTTCCCTGCATATGTTTGTTTGTTAAAGAAGTCGAAGCAAAACAACAGAACACTGGTAACATCATTGAAAGATATAGATAATTTGTTGAAGAATGCTATGACAGTCATGAATGGAATCTGTGTTTGAATTTAGATTTTTTAGTAATTATGGAAATAATTCATCACTGCAATGCATATATGAGTCAACTGCTGACTTAGCAGAGTGTTGTGCTCTCTGAATTTAAGGTGCTGTAGGAGATGGAATTTGTCTTAGGATCCATGTCTTAGGGTTTGTGTCTTAAAATCTGTGTCTTAAGGTCTGTCTCTTATCTTAAGATCCATATTTCAAGATCCATGTCTTCCGTCGTGTGTCCCCAGGAAGAAGCGTACCCAGCAGGAGGCTGCCAGGCTGTCCCTGATCCAGAAGGAGCTGGAGAAGATGGAGCATCTCTTGAACGTCGACGTCTCCATCCTCAGGGACAAGATCGACGACGTCAGCAGGGAGTACTCCGAGGCAAGGTCAGTCTGTCAATCAACCTGTCAATCAATCAATCAGTTAATCTCCTGTAGATCATCAGTAACATCAGCAGGGAGTACTCCGAGGCGAGGTCAGTCTGTCAATCAACCTGTCAATCAATCAATCCCCTTTAATTCATCAATGATATCTACAGGGTGTACAGAAAGGCAAACTATGGCTGTTATATTCTGCTGTTCTAGAGAACTAAGTAGAGGTAGAGGAAATATGTTGAAAAGTGTTTTATCAGTGTTTGTGTACATTTGTACCATCTATGAGATCAGTATCTATTTTAAACCATCCCATGTGTCTTACACTGGTGGCAGAAGGTGACAAAGTTTGTAGTCCTGTGTGATCCTTTTCGTTCACTGGACAAACATGGTGTCGTCTGCAGACCACCTGTGTCAGGGAACCCAGCAGCAGTACACATGTAATCAAATGCAAATGTGACAGTCAAATACATGAATGGTACTACTTTCTGTTTGTTTCCTGTTTGTTTCTTTACTATTTGTTTGTGTCCTGTTGCCAGGAAACGGCTGCAGAAGGCTGATATGAAGGAGCAGCTGTTGTTTACTGTTTGTTTATTGTTTATTTGTTGCTAGGAAACGGCTCCAGAAGGCGGAGGAGGAGTACGTCCAGGCGAAGCTGGAGTTCCACAGCAAGGCTGAGATGAAGGAGCAGCTGTTGTTTACTGTTTGTTTATTGTTTATTTGTTGCTAGGAAACAGCTCCAGAAGGCTGAGGAGGAGTACGTCCAGGCGAAGCTGGAGTTCCACAGCAAGGCTGAGATGAAGGAGCAGCTGTTGTTTACTGTTTGTTTATTGTTTACTTGTTGCTAGGAAACGGCTCCAGAAGGCTGAGGAGGAGTACGTCCAGGCGAAGCTGGAGTTCCACAGTAAGGCTGAGATGAAGGACCAGCTGTTGTTTACTGTTTGTTTATTGTTTATTTGTTGCCCAGGAAACGGCTGCAGAAGGCTGAGGAGGAGTACGTCCAGGCGAAGCTGGAGTTCCACAGCAAGGCTGAGATGAAGGAGCAGCTGTTGTTTACTGTTTGTTTGTTTACTGTTTGTTTGTTTACTGTTTGTTTGTTTACTGTTTGTTTATTTGTCTCCTGTTGCTAGGAAACAGCTCCAGAAGGCTGAGGAGGAGTACGTCCAGGCGAAGCTGGAGTTCCACAGCAAGGCTGATATGAAGGAGCAGCTGTTGTTTACTGTTTGTTTGTTGTTTACTTGTTGCTAGGAAACGGCTCCAGAAGGCGGAGGAGGAGTACGTCCAGGCGAAGCTGGAGTTCCACAGCAAGGCTGAGATGAAGGAACAGCTGTTGTTTACTGTTTGTTTATTGTTTATTTGTTGCTAGGAAACAGCTCCAGAAGGCTGAGGAGGAGTACGTCCAGGCGAAGCTGAAGTTCCACAGTAAGGCCGAGATGAAGGAGCAGTTGTTGTTTACTGTTTGTTTGTTTACTGTTTGTTTATTGTTTATTTGTTTGTTGCCCAGGAAACGGCTCCAGAAGGCTGAGGAGGAGTACGTCCAGGCGAAGCTGGAGTTCCACAGCAAGGCTGAGATGAAGGAACAGCTGTTGTTTACTGTTTGTTTATTGTTTACTTGTTGCTAGGAAACGGCTCCAGAAGGCTGAGGAGGAGTACGTCCAGGCGAAGCTGGAGTTCCACAGCAAGGCTGAGATGAAGGAGCAGCTGTTGTTTACTGTTTGTTTATTGTTTACTTGTTGCTAGGAAACGGCTCCAGAAGGCTGAGGAGGAGTACGTCCAGGCGAAGCTGGAGTTCCACAGCAAGGCTGAGATGAAGGAGCAGCTGTTGTTTACTGTTTGTTTATTGTTTACTTGTTGCTAGGAAACGGCTGCAGAAGGCGGAGGAGGAGTATGTCCAGGCGAAGCTGGAGTTCCACAGCAAGGCTGAGATGAAAGAGCAGCTGTTGTTTACTGTTTGTTTATTGTTTACTTGTTGCTAGGAAACGGCTGCAGAAGGCGGAGGAGGAGTACGTCCAGGCGAAGCTGGAGTTCCACAGCAAGGCTGAGATGAAGGAGCAGCTGACGGAGCACCTGTACTCCATCATCCAGCAGAACGAGCTGAGGAAGTCGCGGAAGCTGGCGGAGCTGATGGAGAGGATGGAGATGCTGCAGGAGGAGGAGGAGCTGCCGCAGATGGAGGAGCTGCATCCTCCCATGATGCACCCTGAGTCCCCCGGGCTCCATCCGGAGGCTGCCAGGCTTGAGCAGGCGAGTCAGCAGAACGCGTCAAAGAAGGCGGAACTTTCCAAGGACGACGTTTCCTCTGCTGAAACAGGGAAGACGGAACCTTCTAAGGACGACGTTTCCTCTGCTGAAACAGGGAAGGAGGAAACAGGAAACTCTGCAGAGAAAAGTGCAAACAATGATGAAGTTCCTCCCACCAAAAATACAGAACAAAGTACAGGGAACGGGGAAACACAGTCTGGCAGGGAAAAACTTGATCCAAATGTTGGAGAGAAGAAAATGGAAACACAGAGTCCCGATACGGGAGGTGGAGATTCGACTGGACAGTCAACAAGAGACGGCGAGAAAGAAAGGACAGAAAACAGGTCGGATGCAGGGAAAGGGGAGAGAGAAACACAACAAACATCACAACAACAACAACAACAGCAATGATAAAAATAACTCAAGATTTAACATGAGACAAATGATGAGCTTAAAATCTAGTTATTTTAAATGAATTGATCATAAGTTAGAGTAAGGCTCTGTTCACACTCGGTAACATCTATGCGGATCCATTTGAGTCAGTCTATTCAATTTGGATAGCTATCAAGTCAGTTGCGTTCACTCTTGTCCTGAACGGAATTGGGTGTTCACACCTACACGGGACACTGCTGGTCCATTCAAATCAATCCACCCCAGAGAGGTGGATCAATTCACATTCAGGAAAATCTGTCTCGATCGAATGGCCCTTAAAACAAATTGATTTGCATAGATCTTGTCGTGTGTGAACACGGCCTAAAACAGCAATATCTCTGTATATTTCATATATTGTCCATTCCAAAGCCTTGTACATACTATCATTACCTCTTGGGGGCATCAAATGCCAACTCTACGGGCCTTAGTAGGTAAGGGTGATTTGAACTAGTTATTCTTGCTGTTCATGTTTACAAGTTTCCTTAGTGTTGTGGAACAGCAGGGAATGAGTGCCTTAATCTTACAAAGAAGCAATGAGCAAAACCTTGTTACAGGTCTGACTTATACTTTGCAACGTGCATGTAGTTTAAATGTGTAAGTCTATCATGTAGATGCGCTTGTTAGATAGATAGTATATCAAGCTGGGCAGCTTCAAGCTTTATTTTGTTGCAACTTGTGGAAAATGGTTAAAGGGAGTTAAATGGAATCACACCTTCTATTTCTAGATATTTTGATTTGTTTAGATATTTTCATTTGCTTGTACCGGTAGTTAGTTAGATATTAGCTTTTGTCTAGAATTTATAGATGATGTAAATAGAAAAGTATTTTTGTAGTAGACTACCTTTATAACATCTGCTAGACTAAAGTGTAAGAGACCTGCCTGCCTTTGCCAAAGTTACAGTGTAGTGTAACAGGTTGAAAAGCACCTCCTTGTGGATGATTACTGAACTACAGGGACAGTATTAGTACTCTGAGTCTTGTTTCTTTCACTTTAACTTTATGTTCACTGTCACCTCTGTACCGTGAACTTATCATCATCGTAAAAAACCTATTGTAAGCATTTATAGATTCCTTCACGCATCCGTTCTGTAAATCACTTGCCGCCACCGTGAAGTTAAAGTTCAGAGAAAATGTCTATTTTCCTTACACCATGAAATTTTGCTACCATGAAGATAAAGTGAAGTAAAAGTTCATCACTGTAGTCTGTTCTGAATGTTTACTTCTTACCAACGGCATCTATGTTTCAGTCTGTCAGCAGTGGGATTGGTAGATAGAATAGATATAGTAGTTATGTAATTAACTATATTTTGCAAATGCAAGAATGACATGATTGTGGCTAGGCTGTACTTATGCCAGTTTAATGCTTTTTAAAAAAATGTAGAAAAGGGATAAGAAATTGACCACTGTGGTCTTGATGGTGGAGGAATTGAAGATAATTTTCTTAGAATTAATTTCAAACCACAGGATAATATATTGCAGTATATTTAGCAGTATTACTTTGAAATGCACATTGCACAGAGATGATAATTAATAGTGCCTTTTCTGAAGTGGCAAATTTGTTATAAATGCCAAATATTTGCTTTGAAGCATATGAAAAATACATTTTTGATTTCAGGTTGAAGGATTACAGTGTTACATTGGGGAGATACATTCACTGGTGCAATATAAACATGTACAGACTTCATCAGCCTGGTTTGTGTGTGGTTCTCTTGGTTGTCTAAGGCTCGAACATTACCTTCCAATGTGTGTGTACGTTTTTAACCTTCAGCACACTGAGGTAGCCATTTGGTACTCCATTCTCTGTTGGTTACAGAGTTAGGCAGCAGGGAGAAGGTTAAGACATACATAAGCCTCACCTTGCTTTCCTTCATGATCTAAATTTATGGCAGACGGAAATGTAGAGTAGACAAGAGATGTGACAAAGCAAGCATAAATGGTAGCCATCCATAAGATTTACTAGCCTCCGTTGCAGGCTCTGAAGCGGCTTTTTGGGGGGCTAAATGATACACTTTTTGCAGCCACCCCGTAACTATCAGCCATCCTGTAACTTCAGGGGGGTTGCAAAAAGTGTATTATTTAGCCCCCCAAAAAGCCGCTTCAGAGCCTGCAACGGAGGCTAAAGATTTACTTGCTCTGGCCAACACGTCAGAAGGTTGCTAATGGTCAGATTCCAAACAAAACATTCCTCTATCCAAGTCCTTCATCTACTAGTAATCACTGACCTAGAAAACCACATTCATGCATGCATAGATCTTACAGTGCGTGAACAGGGCCTAACGTTATGTGAAATCCTCATCAGAGAAGTCCTCTTATCTCCAGTGGTTCACCTTTGTAGGAATTCATAGAAGGAACGTTTAACTACTAACTTGATGTCTTCCCAGCGTAACATGTTCACACACACCTAGTACCTCTACAGTGCCTTGTAGGAATTCATAGATAGAATTTTGGTCAACTACTTGATAGAATTGAATTTGATGTTTTCCCAGAGTAACTCGCTAACTCCTCTAGAGTGCCTCGTATGATCAGATCACAAAAACAACAACTGCAGACTCTGAGATTCTTCATATTTTTATTACCAGAGAAGCCACAACTGGGCTTCCTTTGCAGATGTTAATAAATATGGCTGTGCACAAATTGGAAGTCTTCTCAACTCTGACCAGTGTTTCTAGTGTAGCTTATGTCATTCTATGGCACAGGTTTGTAAAGCACTGAGTGGGAAAATTCCACATTGTTTCTGGTTATTAGCCTGAGTACCAGCCTTTGAGCCAGCGGTCACTAGGTAGGCTGGTACTCAGGCTATCTGGTTATTGTTTTGACAGAGAAATGGGGGTGGGGGTACTTTCAATTGTTTCCAACCCCTTCTCCCATACTTTCTTGTTTTACATCAGTAAGTATAACATCGCTACATTTGTCCTTACTCAGACTTCTGAGTTAGTTATGCTGTCAGTACAACAACAAACACAAGTTTTGCCCAGTATTCCACAAATGATGGCTACAACATACATGTACATATGTACAACCAGTACACAACTCAATGAATTCATGAATAAGTGTTACTAACTGTTCTAATATGTAACATTCCATCTTGGACTCCTTTTTCAGACAGTTAAGTTGTGAAAAGATCTGAGCAGTGGCCTGATGTACCAAAGACTAGCTAGGTAACAGATCTTCCCCGACTGAGCTTGTTACACATTACTGTTTTCACATGGACACCATACCTGTAACTACAGATCTTTCTGAGAGGTATAAAGGAGGCCATATATATCAGGGCACTCCAGCCATCACTCAACAGAGACAGTGGGCGTTATAAACTTCCTGGCACGTTTGACCAATTGCTGACGTCACGTATCCGCAGTGACATGTGTCAATAGAGTCACGTGTCCGTAACTCTCGCGAGATTACGTTCGGCAGTGATTGGTCATTATTGATCCTGAAGAAGGCGACAGTGGTCGTCGAAAATTTGATCCGTGAATACCTTAGTGTTGGAAGAAAGTTTAGCATTGTACTATGATTACTACCAACACAGATGAGCTTTCATTACAGATATTTCTGTCGCTAACAGAAGGTACTGGAGGCTAGCTGAAATGTCTGAACATTTACAAAGTCTATCCAGTTGTTTTAGGAACTGTTGTCTTGTGGTGTTTTTCACAAGTGTCCCGACTTATTCTGCAGTTAACATAGAAATGTGAGTGTAAAAATGGAAATGTTTGCAGGGATTTCATTTCGTGGTAGGTAGAAAATGGAGCGTTTGCGGTGGTTTACAACCACGGTCGAAACAAGGGGTAGGCGGGCAGATGAGTCACTGCTAGCCTGTATTTACACAAGCTCTCAGCCGGAGGTTACTGACCCCCCAAAAGGCGCTTACGGACACAGGCTGGACACTAGGAGCGCGATTCGTCAGGCTAAGTCACTGCAATCACAAACATTTCCCCTTTTGCAGTATTACACATTTACAGAATGGGCAAATACATCACACATAGAGGAATAGTAGTACATTGCTACGGTATCAATCTTTGTAAGTTTCCTTGTCCACATACACATGTAAATTTGCTATCTTTAACCCCAGCCCTATGTCCTGACTTCCAGTGCAACTTGTGTTTTCTCAGTCACCTAACATGATGTACTCTCTACAAACGTCACATGACCATGTTTCCTACCAGCTGAAAATTGCACCGAGCTTCAGTCTGTTCAGACGTCGGCACCATCCTAAGTAACTATGCACTGCGTTTTGTCTATCTACCCAGTTCAAGTGTGTGAACACTGACCACTTTACTTTGGGCACCATGCTGGACCCACTACATTTTGTGCTTTACAGTTTAGTGGATGTACTGTGACAATTTACCATGATAATGCTCTCCTCTCTCTGTATCATATTTCTATTTCCGTGATAATGTACACGTAGTACCGGTCACCATGGTCAATACTGACCGATGGAGGCCGTATATGAGTACTAAGTAGACTGAAGAATTCCTTTCGAATTCCAAATGTCTTGGTCTAACACGGACGTTAATATTTCCATGCTGTATAAAACTCTTTCCAGTCTGACCAGTAGGAGGGCTGCTGGAAGTTATTCAGTCAGGCTACAACATATTGAGACTTCCAAAGTTTCGTTTTGCCAAATGTAAAGTGGCCAGTGTTGGAAAGATGATGTTGCACGTTTCCCATCCCTGCAGCACACATGGACAAACCTACAGTTTGCACCTTCTGTACTCCACACAAAATACATCATTCTACAAACACAGCCTGAATCATGGCTTGCACTGAGTTTAACACAACTGTGTACAAAAAAGGCGGCAACATTGTCTGAGGTAGTCAGGTATGGAGGAGCTATGAGCATGAACCTAACTGACTGACTCACACACTTACACACACAATCCATCAAAATCAGAAAAAAAAATCTTCACAAGATTATAACCTCTGCAGAGCAAATTTCTAACAAGGGGGAAAGAAAAATTGAAGATTTACAGTTCATTTAAGACCGAGTCCAGGATATTATCTCTTACTTTCTTATTTACAGGATGACACAAACGACAAATATTTCCAGATCACGACCTTCGCCGAACGACCTTCAGGCGGTGGCTATCTAAGGACATCACGATGGCCGCACTGCTCTCTCCCCTTGGGCTTCACCATGGCAACCGATTCCTGCTCCCGATTGGTCACTCTGGGCTTCACCATGGCAACAGGCTCCTGATTGGTCACCCTGGGACCAGTCCCATCATGCAGTTCTCCCTCCTCGACCTGGTTCCTCTGGAAGTAGTAATCCTCGACGACCCCGCCCTGGAGGGACAGCCGCACCTTCTCCGCAAACTCCTCCCAGTTCATGCACGGCTCGAAGAACGGGGACAGCGGCTCCTCAAGGTTAGGGTGGTACAGCAGGAACAGCAGACCGATGATCACATCCTGGAAGCAGAGAGAAATAACCTTTACAAAATAACCAACAAACAAACAGCTGCAGTTCCTAAGAACAGGGACAGGGGGCGCCTCAAGGTTGGGGTGGTACAGCAGGAACAGCAGACCAATTATCACATCCTGGAAGCAGAGAGAAATAACCTTTACAAAATAACCAACAAACAAACAGCTGCAGTTCCTAAGAACAGGGACAGGGGGCTCCTCAAGGTTAGGGTGGTATAGCAGGAACAGCAGACCAATTATCACATCCTGGAGACAGGGAAAAATAAAACATGAGTTATCCTGACAAACAAACACCTGCAGTTCCTAAGAACGGCGACAGGGGGCTCCCTCAGGTTAGGGCAGTGCAGGAGGAACATCGCAACTACTTTTAAATCAATGTGTATCTAATAAATGTATTTTATGTTGATGAAGGTTAAGATATGAAAAAAATAGTTAAAATTTTGAATGTAACTGCATTTCAGTTACAATTTTGGCCATGGAAAGAGAAGTTTTGTTCCTACCTCGAGCGTGAAGGTCGGCTGCCACTCGTCCAGCAGTGAGAGGCAGATCTCTCCCTCGTACTCATCCACCGTGTCGATGTTGGGGTGGTAGATGTTTGTCAGGCAGACAACGCGAGGGGGGTACTGGGGATACTGGTCGTGTAGAGAGAACTGGGAGGGGGGGGGGGGAATGTAGAGAAATGTGTTAGAGCACAGCCACAGTTTTTTCTGGTATCAATTTGGTAGATTGTATTTCAAATAGCAGTACTGTAGGTTGTAGTACACTTGTACCCTGTGAACTAAGCTCATTTTACTTTTTAGTCATTCATTTGTATGGCTCACAGGGTCAGGAGGAAGGTTTAGATAACATTAGGCATGACAGCATGCTAAGGCAGAATACATAAGACAGAATTCATCCAAAACAAGTTCTACATGTGGTACCAAGCTAAGGAGGTTCTTATTATCAACAGCAATCTCCATAACAATGTGTGGTACCTTGTTAGAACACCTAAGGAGGAGCACAGACTATTTTATCATTTACATGACAACAGTGCAGTATGGATGCTAATTACTGTATTTAACAGTTATCACAACAGAAACCTAGAGACATAGGATCTACATATTAAGAGTGGACTACAGTACAGTTTGCGGTGAGGTAGGATCATCAAATAATTCAATAAAAACATTTAATTTTACACTGCTTTACACATTTTACAGCATAATCATAAATATTCCTTGGATATGATACTGATAGTAGGTGATATGATATCTTCATAATTGCGTCATGTCGTGAGATGTTACATCACACCCTGTAGAGTGAAGTACCGAACATCAGTTCTACCTATTAGTCATAAAGCAGTTTAAACACCCTGTCCATCTCCCGTACCTTAAACGTGAAGCGGCCGCGCCTGTAGAGCCCGTCCCTCGGCACGATGTCCACCCCGAACTGCCGCGGGGCGCTGCCCCAGTCCTCCACCGCCGCCTGCCCCGCCGTGACCCGCTCCACGTTCCGTAACAACTGGTGGAACTCCTGCGCCAACCCGGAGTACTTCATGTCGGCGTCTTCAGCACGCCAAGACGGCAGGAGGAGGGTGGAAGGTAAGATGGAGACGCCAACTCAAACGTATGTACCGCGTGCGCCACGTGGAGCCGCGGCCAAAGGTTCACCTCTCCCCGAGGACTTCTACTCGGCTTACGCCACGCGGTCGGTATTTTTAGACGTCGGTTGGGCAGGGTTCGCTGAGTTAGACGCTCGTGCAGAATATTTCACGCCATTTATAGCCGCCAGCAGCTGTTATATCCTGCAACGTTGTGCAATCTTCAATGGACTTTCTGGGACGCGCTTTTGTAATGTCACACTAGGATCATACCATTCCAATGGGTACAAGGAATATTATACCTTACAAAATTTAGCATATCTCTTTCAGTATTATCTAACTCAACTATTTTATTCATAATTACTTCAGCATACTTATAATTATGGTAATTCTTGTTCACTTATATCATTTCAATTCTTTTTACTCTAGATTTTGATTTAGCTATAAACTTGGATTACCTATTTTTTTGTACAGTGGTATGGTCTTTTCTGCACGTGACGTAATCGCGCGAAATCCTGCTGACCCTAGGTCACAGTAGGAAGAGTACACTGTCAATAACGGGGGAGCTCAAATATTTCTATAGCGAATCAACAATATCATTTGAGAAATGATATCCTAATTATTTGAACAACATGATAATGTTATAAATATCATAAAGTTTCGTTGCCAATCCTGACCCGTGGAAGTCGTACTTAGACAAAAATAATTTCCAAATTTTCACATGTGACAGTCTACCAGATGTCCCGTCATGCAGTGCGCAGAATTCCTGTAGAAAATGGCGGAAAAGATGTAAACATTTGTAAACAGTGAAGAAAACACGGCATTTCTGCTTCCTCTCAACAACTGTAACCAAGGCAACGCACCACCATGCAGGCAGAGGACGCTAGATATCTGAAAAGGTGAGTTTTGTGTAATATTGAAGTATATTATGATAATTTGTCGCAGGTTTCTGAGCCGGCGCAAATGCAAGCCTAGCTGTCAGAATTGATTGAATTATGAAATTCATAATTCAATCAATTATGATTCGGTAGTAATGTCATATTCTTTTTCGGTGTGTGTCTGTGTGTATTTGTGTGTGTCTGTTGTGTGTGTGTATGAGTGTGTCGAATAAAGTAAAAGTAAGGTGTATGTATGTGTATGAGTGTGTGTGTGTGTGTGTGTCTGTCTGTGTGTGTGTGAGTATGTGTAACGGGGGTTGCCCTAACTTATGATGCGCCCTAACATGTGACGGATTTTTTTACGTGATCTTATTATGCATATGTACGCCGTGTTTGTGGCCACTGACTATGCCTGTAAGAAGGTAAATAAACCAAGTTCATGCACATAATTGTTATTTGCATTCAAAACATATGTGTAAACATTCATAATTTTCTTGTTTTGTCGAGAATAGTATTTTGACAATAATGATGGCAATGCTGAGTAGAGGGTCACTGCGTAGCTAGACGGCCCGGCACCTAAATATACGACCTGTGCCAAGCAGATATACAACTATCATACACATAAGAAATATAACTTCATAAAACACAAAAAATTGGGTCTTTAAGTGTTTGTTGAGAAGAAAATGGACCAAATAAAACAACGTAAACATCGCTGCCGTCTGGCGACGTTGTCTTCCCGCCATTTTTTTGGGCCGCGATGGTGGCGGACGGTGATTCAACGCACAGCTTTGTAACGCTCTAACATCTGATTGGTACCGTCTATGAAAAGGAAACTTGATACAGAGATGGCGTAGATATTTCCAAATAAGTAGACGGAGTATTGTTGATGTAAGCGGTGTCATTTTTTCGTAATGATTTCGTAAGTCGGGCAGCATTCAATACGTACGTCGGGCCGCGTAGTAGCCTATTTCCCGTGAAAACATGAGCTGGGATGCGCTAGATATAGCCCTTCTCACATGACGTTAGAAGTGCACACAGTCAAAATCTTCCGGTCAAAAGAAAACTAGAATATAGCAGACTTCAAGCCTTATTTACATTTCCCTAACTTCATCACCAACTTCCGAACAGAGCAAAATTACCAAAGCGTAATAAGTTAGGCACACTATCTGGCGTAGCACTAAATCAGAAGGTACATTCGTGAAAACGTCTCACAGCGTTTGCCGCTTGTAACGCGGAGCGTGAAGGGCCCATGAACAGTACGAATACATTTCTTGTCCATGTATGTTCTTTAGATGAATGTGTTCAAAATTCATTCATTAAAACATGACAATTCTCTGGCAACCAGCAATGGAGCGCCGTGAGTTCGAGCGCGTAAAAAAACGTCATATGTTTGGGCACCTCCCGTTATGTGTGTGTGTCTCTGTGTCAGGTGGCCCTGATGTTCTTGTTGTTTTTACAGCTTTGTTGTTGTTGTTGTTGTTGACAGGAAAGTGAAGGGAGGAGGAATCGACGTCCACCCAACGGAGAAAGCCCTGATCGTGCACTATGAGGTGGAAGCGACCATCCTGGGGGAGTTGGGAGATCCCATGTTGGGGGAGAGAAAGGAGTGTCAGAAAGTGTAAGCAGTACTAACTAGTACTCCTGTAGTGTAGACAGGCTATCAGCTAGCAGGGCGTCAGGGTGTCTTCTGGACACCCTACACTAAGAAAACAAAGAAATTAGACGCCCTCTTTTTTCAGGGGACATCCAGAGGACACCCTGTTTCTAATATGTAATAGTGCTAGCGTGCATAGTCCAGTGGTTAGCGACTCTGCCTCCAGACCAAAAGGTTGTGAGTTTGAATCCCAGCTGTTGTCGCTGACTAGTCTCCAAGCAGACCAATGGGTTGCAAAGACCGTATCCAACTGGCAGAAGGAGTTTTTATGGCATATTGGATACGGTCTTTGCAACCCGTTGGTCTGCTTGGAGACTAGTCACTGACCCAACATGAGCGCTATTGGATGGAAAGGGTTGCAGTCCTTAAGACGGGACGTTAAGACGTGGTCCACATACTTGTTGAAAAGAGCTAGGGGAATTTCTCCAGTACCATGAACCTGTAAATACTGTACGTAGCGTCTGTCTCTGTCACGACCAGTGGAAGGGTAGCTCTTGAACTGGTTCGAGACCTCTTCTAAATTCTACTTGACTTTGAATTTTACTTTCACAAACTGTATTAAAAAAGGAAGTTTGTTAATGCTTGACGATGTGTCTCATTTCTGACCTTCCCCAGGATCAAGGTCAAACACCTGAACCAGAACAGCAACATCGCGCTGCTGGCGCGGGAGATCGTGGAGAAGTGTAAGCTGATCCACCCCAGCAAGCTGCCCGAGGTCGAACAGCTGCTGTACTACCTACAGAACCGCAAGGACGCGCCCCCCTCCCCAGGTGGGTTTGTTTGTTTGTTTGTTTGTTTGTTTGTTTGTTTGTTTGTTTGTTTGTAAGCTGTTCCATTCATAATTCCATAAGCACAACTTTACATGTTGTATAAGGTAATGCCCTAATCCCATCATCCCTTGCAAGCCTAACTGATGGTAACCTGATATGTTCTCCAGCTGACAAGAAGGGGTCGTCGACCTTCACAGGACAGCTGAAGGATCCGCCGCCCTTCGATGGCATGGAGGTCAGTCGGAGGAAAAGTTTTGTTTTTGAGTAGTAATTCTAAAAGATGGTGTGTTGTTTGGGCAGCACTGTCTCCAGGACCCTCCATTCTAGGATGGCAATTTTGCTTGTTGGGACAGGAAAAGATCTGTCCGAAAAATCTGAGCGCCGTGAAGAAACAGACCTTAGAATGGCAGATTCAAGATTTTGGTAAATGGGCTCCCAAACAAAGACTGGGACAGAAAAAATTCAAAGCAGGATACAGCCCTGCTCTTACGCAGATGAGTTTAAGGTTAAACTTTTTATTTTTCTTGCTATGACTCATAAAACAAGACCCTTTTTCCTGTGTTTGTGAGAGACTGATGTCTAATTAATTCCAGGTTGACGAGGTGGCCAACATTAACGACCTTGATGACTACATGGAGCTGCTGTACGAGGATGTGCCGAAGAAAGTCCACGGTTCTGCCCTAATTCTGCAACTGTCCCGTAACCCTGACAACCTTGAAGAACTGGTGCAGAACGGTATGTCGACGTCACGACAGTTTAAAACGGAAAAATAATTTTAATGTTTGTTTTCTCATGTTGGAAGATTAGCCTTTGGCTACAGGGTACTCTTTAGTGTCATCAGTGTGGCATTGGAGCCAATAGGTCCTGGGTTTGATACTCGACATGCCCTGATATCGTGCCCTTGCGAAAGGCACTTTACACGATATTCCTACCATGACCGAAGAGTGATGCCCACCGAGCTTCCTCACCTAATCTGTCAAAACTGCAAAAAAATACACACGGATTTGGTGCACCAAAGAGCCGTAGCATTTTTGAAAATCTCAATAAACACATACAACTGTTTTTCCTGGGAAAGAGCCAACAACAACTGTTTGTAATCTAACGTCTGCTTCTTGCAGTGAAAAGTGAAGCTTTTATCTGAAGTTTTGTTGTTTTCCTGCGGTTGCAGAAAACATCCTGAGCGCGTTGGCGCGGGTTCTACGGGAGGACTGGAAACGGAGCACAGAGCTCGCCACAAACATCATCTACGTCTTCTTCTGCTTCTCCAGCTTCTCTCAGTTCCACCCGGTTATATCACACTACAAGGTAGGAAACAAACAAGCAAACACCATGTAGTCAGTTCCACTCTGTCAACTCCCACTGCATGGTATAGAAAGCAGGCTTTTTTCACTGATCAGTCTTGAGTAATCTCACTGCATGGTTTGGAAAACGGGATATAAAAGGATTTCTCCACTAACCTTTAGCTAGCTTTCTTCCTAGTTGTATGTAGTAACTGAGGCTCCAACACTTCCCCCTTACTAAGTAAACAATTTGATTCTTGCAAATATCTCTTTAACGAAATATGCTGACAGAAATAGTACTAACTGAAGTACTCGGACCTAGAGGTATGTTTGCTGTTTCAGATGAAGGATGACTATGTTATATCCGACTGTCCAATACTAGATGTACAAGCAGTGATAGAATCACTCACTCACTCACTCACTCACTCACTCACTCACTCACTCACTCACTCACTCACTCACTGTCACTCACTCACTCACTCACTCACTCACTCACTCTCTCCCATAGCTTAGGCAGCCGTCGGGGCAGCATAGGTTTCTGTGAAATCTCTCCACTGCTGGCGGTCTTCTGCCAGTCTGGTCATCTGGTTGGCTGAATAACTGGTTCACTCCTTTAGATCTGAGATCCACGACCGACGGGGACGTCCCGGCGGCCGCGCACCCTCTGCTTTTCCTTGAAGGATTGTGTGTGGAAGTGTGCCTTTCGCCCTAGACACATGCCCGAACCACTGCAGCAGTTTTTCTTTTTGTCAATTACATTTTCTTCTTTCCCCCCCCCCCGCCAGATCGGAGCGTTGTGTATGGACATCATCAGACAGGAGTTGGATAAACATGACTTGTGGAAATCTGAACTCGAGAAAAAGAAGAAAATCCATATCCTTTCTGATTCTGTTTTTATTTCTGTTCCATATTTAAGTGTTTATATATTATATCTACTCCAATGATATATTGATAGTGAACTGTAATTGGATCGCCGTGCATGCATGCACACGACATACCAAGTCATTGGAAATGAATGACATAATAGGTTCTAGGTCAAAACCGCCTTTAAGCCACACCAATTTAACTTCTTGGTTAACGGAATTTTTGAAAAAATGCTAGATTGGAAAATCAACATGAAAATAGAATCTCAGAGGAGAGTTTGTACTTTGGAGCACATACTTTCAGGGAGTAAACAGGGTCAGGTGCAAGTTTTCACCCCAGCTTTTTGTTTTAATGATGTCCTCGTACTAAAATTGAAAAAAAGTCTGTTAACCAAGAAATTAAATTGGCCATTTTCTTTCTGACAAGGTCTGTTTCTTGACAGTTGTTTATGATGTCGTTTTAGTCAGCATTGAACAGAAAAATGCAAAAATGCTGCTTGTTTCTCTACTATACAAGTTGTCAAGAGTACTATTTGGAAGACGTTGATTTTCTCAATAGATGAATCACAAGAATCAATTTTGTATTGCCTATTAGTAACTTCCTGTGAGTTGAGTGTGGTCTAGAATAGTATTCTCCAGGACTTCCTTAACTCTCCTTACTTGAAGAAAAGCCAGACAGCGGCTCGACCAAGAAGGATTATGAGAAGAGTCTTAAGAAGTTTGAGAGTCTTGTGAAGAAACAGGAGCAGCTGATGAGAGGTGAGGTCATGGGAAGGTCACTTGTAGGTCATGTCAAAGTCTCTTGTAGGTCATTGCAAGGTCACTGTTCTTGTAATTAAATTTCTTTAAGTTTAAGAAGTAGCTCTTGGGACAAACGTTTGCTTGATTTTGCCCAGCTTTTCTTCCTAGTGTCTGCAGCTGTGAAACCAATAAGTCACTACTTTCTGTCTTGTCCACCGATCTCCTGAATCAGCAGACGAATAACAAGCTAACTTCTGTTCTGTCCCCCAGTGTCTGAATCAGCAAACAAATGGCATGCTAACTTCTGTCCCATCCCCCGTGTCTGAATCAGAGAACAAACGACATGCTAACTTCTGTCCCATCCCCCGAGTCTGAATCAGCAGACAAATGACATGCTCACTTCTGTCCCACCCCCCAGTGTCCTTCTATATGCTGTTGAACCTGGCTGAAGATTACAAAGTGGAGATGAAGATGCGAAACAAGTCCATCATTCAGGTGCTGATTCGCACCCTGGAGAGGGACAACTTTGAGCTGCTGATCCTGGTGGTGTCCTTTCTGAAGAAGCTCAGTATCTATGTGGAAAACAAGAACGACATGGTGGGTTCTAGGGAGTCTAGGGACTCAACTTTACTAGCTGTATCGTTAGTGGTCTCTGTACATTTTGAACTGATCTCATACATTTGTTAAAGATTAGCCTTGTGGCTGAACAGGCATTCGAGGTAACATTAAGGCTTTGACTTGACTTTACCTCACTTGACATCAAATCAAATGTCAAAGATGAAAATTAAACAATCAAATTGCAACCTGGCCTGAGTAATTGAGTATTCTCGTCTATCCAAAAGCAGTAGTCTATATTAGCTCTGTGTGTTACAAGAGAGTTAAAAGTAAACCCTGTTTATGAGTCCAGTCCGATATGCTGTTTTCCTCCCCTTCAGGCAGAGCAGGATGTGGTGGAGAAACTGGCCAGACTCATCCCCTGTGATCACGAGGTACTTACATATCAATACAGACATAGTTTATTTTGTATTATCTAGTGAGATACTTATAGTTGAATGTTTCTTTTATTTTTTAGCAGATACATAGGCCCAGCTTCCAATGTATATTAAAGGCCTGGATCTCTTTGATAATCATGCAAAATGTACTATTGCCATTTTAAAGACCTTTATTCCAAAACAAAATTGTCTTTAACCAAGACTGACTTTGTTACTCTGTTGCTAGGAATCTTTGCCTACAATTAGAAATGTACAATCAGTTAAGGACAATACTACAGGTATACACATTTTGGTATCTCAACCATTTACTTGCCAGAAATAACCGAATGTCATTCTCTGTCTGCTTTGAAACCTTTGATACCAGCACATCCTTGATTTCAGACATTTGAGATATGTGAAATCCTGACTGACATATTTGTTTGTTTGTTTGTTTGTTGATCCAGGACCTGCTGAACATCACCCTGCGTCTGCTCTTGAACTTGTCCTTTGACACCGACATGAGAGGCAAGGTCGTCAAAGTTGGCCTCCTGCCAAAACTCACCGCCCTCATCAGTACGTTTAATTTTGAATTTTAAAATTCTTTTAACAAGTTTTGCTCAGTAAAATCATAAACACCTCTTGGCACATAAATTACGCTCACTGAAGCAGCATCTCTTCTCCCTAATTCAGAAACATCAAGCTTAGGCAAGCTCGACTCTCTCTCTCTCTCTATCCAATTTAACGTCTTTTGTTCCCCATCATCTGGGGGTTAGACGTGCTTGCACATAGATGGGGAAGCCCCAGAACTCCTCATCAAGTGCAAGTCCTTTTTTGTAGCAAGAGTTTTTACGGCTGGATGCCCTTCCTAACGCCAACCCAAACCCTACTGCTGGGCTTAGGACATGGGAAATGTGTGTTAAGTGCCTTTCGCAAGGGCACAACGTCTGGGTGCATGTCCGGACATGTCTGGGTACTCCACCGGGGATTGAACCTGGGTCTTATTGGTTCATAGCCGGATGCTCTGCCACTGTGCCACACAGACGCCACTGACTGACTGACTCAATAGTCGAGGCAGGGGTTACGAAGGCTGCTCGGGAATTAGCCAGAATGGTGTCCAAGAAGGAGCCCTACTCTTTTCGATAAGAGTGGCGGATTCTTTAACATGTTTGAGGTGTGGCCCTCCCACATTATGATGTGGATATTGCGTTGGTCCAGTTCACTACTCTTATTCTATATCCTGTTTGGTTCACTAAACCAATGAATGATTCTGTTGTGTAGCTTGTTCAACATATGAACAAATAACATGTTGTTGTGTTGCTTATTTATTGTTGTTGTTGTTGTGTTCTAGATAACGAGAACCACCGAGTGGTTGTGCTGTGCATCCTGTACCACATCAGCATGGACGACCGGTGCAAATCCATGTTCACCTACACAGACTGCATACCTGTGGTGAGTATAGACTTGACAGTAGGTCTCAGTATGGTTCCATGATTGCTGTAGAAATCACATGTTTGAAGATCAGAAATATTGGAAGAGAAATGCCTACACAGGCGCCAACGGCCCCTTCACACAGGTAAGAGGCAGGTTTGTTCATTGGTCAAAGCAAGATTTTTTCAGCATCCAAGGTAGCATGTGTTGCACTGAATAGTTAACAAGGTGTCTAATTTGGGGCATCTTACCTTTTGTGTCTCACCTGTTGCCTCACCTGTACTATCTCAACTTTCCTGTCCAGGTAATGAAGATGGTTCTGGAGTGTCCAGATAAGCAGGTGGACCTGGAACTCGTGGCCCTGTGTATACACCTGTATTGTCTCACCCGTTGTCTCATCTGTAGTCTCACCTGTTGTCTCACCTGTAATATCTCACCTGTCCAGGTAATGAAGATGGTCCTGGAGTGTCCTGATAAGCAGGTAGACCTGGAGCTTGTTGCCCTGTGTATAAACCTGTATTGTCTCACCTGTTGCCTCATCTGTTGTCTCACCTGTTGTCTCACCTGTCCAGGTAATGAAGATGGTGCTGGAGTGTCCAGATAAGCAGGTAGACCTGGAGCTTGTTGCCCTGTGCATAAACCTGTCCATCAACAAGCGTAACGCCCAGCTGGTGTGCGAGGGCAGCGGGCTGAAGCTGCTGATGAAGAGGGCCTTCAAGACGAAGGACCCGCTCCTCATGAAGATGATCCGCAACATCTCGCAGCACGACGGGCCCACCAAGAACATGTTTGTGGTGAGATTGTGTAATCAGCTGTACTGTAGTACCAATGATAGAAGCTAATGGGTACTGCAGGCTAGCTGTTGGGTATTAGCAGTATTGAACATCTGACAACATGATGGGCCCACCAAGAACATGTTTGTGGTGAGGAGGGGATGTTTTAGTTGTAGTACCAATGGTAGAAGCTAGAGGGCACTGCATCTCACAGCATGGTGGGCCCACCAAGAACATGTTTGTGGTGAGGAGGGGATGTTTTAGCTGTAGTACCAATGGTAGAAGCTAGAGGGCACTGCAGGCTAAATCTTGTGTTTCTAAGCAGTGTTGAACATCTCCAGGCAGGATGGACCGACCAAGAACATGTTTGTGGTGAGAGGATGATGTTTTACTAGGGGCACTGCTGACCTGTTTTGCAGTCATTCTTTGCACCAACCAGACCGATGTTGTCACACAGGAATATGTTGCTGATCTGTTGTTGTTACACAGGAGTATGTAGCTGATCTGGCCAACGCCATCAAGAACTGCGAGGATGACGACTTCGTTATCGAGTGCCTGGGCATCCTGGGTAATCTGACCATCCCCGACCTGAACTATGAACTCCTGCTGCAGGAGTACGACCTGGTGTCCTTCATCAAGGACAAACTCAAACCAGGTAGGTGCATTCTGGGTAACCTAACCTATGAACTTTGAACTCTGACCTCACAGCTGACGATGTTAACGTTGGGAGTTAAGAAAAACAAACTTTGTTTCGCAACTTTATTTTGTTGTTGTTTACAGGAAATGCAGAGGACGACGTTGTGTTAGAGACAGTGATTCTGGTGGGAACAGTGTCCACAGACGAGGACTGTGCCGCCATGTTGTTTGTTTGTTTACATGTTTGTTGTTGTTTACAGGAAATGCAGAGGACGATGTTGTGTTGGAGACAGTGATTCTGGTGGGAACAGTGTCCACAGATGAAGACTGTGCCGCCATGTTGTTTGTTTGTTTACATGTTTGTTGTTGTTTACAGGAAATGCAGAGGACGACGTTGTGTTAGAGACAGTGATTCTGGTGGGAACAGTGTCCACAGACGAGGACTGTGCCGCCATGTTGTTTGTTTGTTTACATGTTTGTTGTTGTTTACAGGAAATGCAGAGGACGATGTTGTGTTGGAGACAGTGATTCTGGTGGGAACAGTGTCCACAGATGAAGACTGTGCCGCCATGCTGTCCAAGGCTGGAGTCATCCAGCAACTCATCGACCTGCTGAACGGTGAGTGTCAATGATGATGATGATGATGATGATGAGGATGATGATGATGATTGATGGTGATGATGATGATTGATGATGGTAATGATGATGATGGTTGATGATGATGATTGATGGTGATGATGATTGGTGATGATGATGATGATGATGATGATGGTTGTTGATGATGCTGATTGAGGATGATGATGATGATGGTTGATGATGATGATGATTAAGGATGATGATGGTGATTGATGATGATGATGATGATAAATGAAGAACAAGCTTAACAAGTCTGCTTACCAGGCTAGTTATAGGTAGCTCAGGTGGGTGGCTGATAGAATATTCCAGTTGTACAGCCCTAAAGAAAGTAGCAGAGTAGCAGACAGTGCACTGAACTGTTGGCAGGTGAAAAGTGCATCATTGTTTTCATGAGTACGCCAATATTGTTTTCATAACCTGCTGTCTGATGAATGTTTTTTTCACGTTTGTCTCCCTCTCAGCGAAACAAGAAGACGACGAGGTCGTTCTGCAGATCGTGTACGTGTTCTACCAGATGATTTTCCACGAGGCGACCCGGGAGGTCATCATTAAGGACACTCGTATCCTTCAACTGGACAGTTTCATAATGGAGTTGGAGTGTTTTGATATTTTTTCTAGAGCCAAAGCGTTTATCTTTTAGCTGTGCGCAGCTTCACTATAGAGCTGGAGTGTTTGACCTTTTTCTAGAGCCAAAGTATTTATCTTTGAGCTGGAAAGTTCCACATCGGTGTTAATGTGTTTGATGTTTTTCTGTCCAAGGACAGAAATTTGCTCTTTTGACAGATAAGAATTTCACCCCATACATGAAAAAAGATGTGAACTGTATGACATGATAGTGAGGGAAATGTATTTTCATGCTTTGAGGTTCAACAAAGGAAATTGACAACATGGCAGCCCAAACAATGCTTCCTAGTCCCTACTGTAACAGTGTTTGACCCTTAACCTTTCCCAGAAGCCTCTGCGTACCTGATTGACCTGATGCACGACAAGAACGCTGAGATCAGGAAGGTGTGCGACAACACGCTGGACATCATCGCGGTAAGTTGGTACTCGCACTCGTAGCTCTACTCTCTGTCATACTCTACTCTAGGTTTGTTTGTTTGTTTGTTTGTTTGTTTGTTTGTCCACATCTTTAGGATACCCTGTGTTTGTCTGGTATCTCTGTTTAAATGTACGTTGTACGGGGAGATCAGGAAGGTGTGCGACAACACGCTGGACACCATCGCGGTGAGTTGGTAGTCGCACTCGTAGCTCTACTCTAGGTCCACATCTTTAGGGTACCCTGTGTCTGTCTGGTATCTCTGTTTGAATGTACGTTGTACAGGAAGATCTGTGGGTGACAACACCATGGACACCATCACGATGACTTGGTACTCACACTCGTAGCTCTACTCTAGGTCCACATCTTTAGGATACCCTGTGTTTGTCTGGTATCTCTGTTTAAATGTACGTTGTACGGGGAGATCAGGAAGGTGTGCGACAACACGCTGGACACCATCGCGGTGAGTTGGTAGTCGCACTCGTAGCTCTACTCTAGGTCCACATCTTTAGGGTACCCTGTGTCTGTCTGGTATCTCTGTTTGAATGTACGTTGTACAGGGGGATGAGGAAGGTGTGCGACAAAACGCTCCACATCATCGCCGTGAGTTGGTAGTCACACTCGTAGCTCTACTCTAGGTCCACATCTTTAGGATACCCTGTGTCTGTCTGGTATCTCTGTTTGAATGTACGTTGTACAGGGGGATGAGGAAGGTGTGCGACAAAACGCTCCACATCATCGCCGTGAGTTGGTAGTCGCACTCGTAGCTCTACTCTGGGTCCGCATCTTTAGGATACCCTGTGTCTGTCTGGTATCTCTGTTTGAATGTACGATGTACAGGAAGATCTGTGTGTGACAACACCATGGACACCATCACAGTGAGTCTGTAGTACTTTGACTTGTAGCTCTTCTCTTGCAATGTGTTTATTCGGTATTATCTGAGTGTTTTAGCTGTATGTTGTAAGCACACTCAAGCAACAGTGAACTGGATAGACTTTAGGTGCTTCTCAATGAGTAACTGTTACCTCGCATATCTTATTACCTGGATGTCTAACTTTCATGGACAGATAGGAAGAATGCTGGACATCATTGCTGCAAGTTTCTACTCCACGAAACTTGGAATGCGCTAGCCTTATATTCTGTGTTTATTCCGTTTAGCAAGTGTGGGGAAAAGATGAAGAGGGTCAATAGATGGAAATGGTGGAGTCTTGACAGATGTCATTCTTAAGACATAACTTAAGACATAACTTAAGACATAACTAAAGAAAGTGTTTGTGTGTCTCCAGGAGAACGATGAGGAGTGGGGTAAGAAGATAAAGCTGGAGAAGTTCCGCTGGCACAACTCCCAGTGGCTAGAGATGGTCAAGTCTCGACATTCTTAAGACATAACTTAAGACATAACTAAAGAAAGTGTTTGTGTGTCTCCAGGAGAACGATGAGGAGTGGGGGAAGAAGATAAAGCTGGAGAAGTTCCGCTGGCACAACTCCCAGTGGCTGGAGATGGTCGAGTCTCAACAGACTTAAGACATAACTTAAGACGTAACTAAAGAAAGTGTTTGTGTGTCTTCAGGAGAATGATGAGGAGTGGGGTAAGAAGATAAAGCTGGAGAAGTTCCGCTGGCACAACTCCCAGTGGCTGGAGATGGTCGAGTCCAGACAGACTTAAGACATAACTTAAGACATAACTAAAGAAAGTGTTTGTGTGTCTCCAGGAGAACGATGAGGAGTGGGGGAAGAAGATAAAGCTGGAGAAGTTCCGCTGGCACAACTCCCAGTGGCTGGAGATGGTCGAGTCGAGACAGATGGATGACAGTGATGCGCTGATGTACGGAGACGACGGGTTCGGCCCATACCTGCATGAGGAGGACATCCTGGACCGACCCGACCTGTTCTACACACACGCAGGTACGTGGGACAACGAGAGGACACCGTAAACAAACAAACAAACAGTCCTGGGGATTGTTGTTGACATGATGTTCTGGATTGTCCACGGCTTGACATGCACGTGTAGATCTCGCATGGCAGGATTTTTATTATGTGAACCTGTACATGTGTATATATATGTTGTATATATATCCTCCTGGTGTACCTGCCTATCTGGACACTCCATATACTGTATATTGTACATGGTGCCAAACAATATGAAGCTACATCTACCTCCAGATAAATATATTAGCTGGGTGTTGGCAGCTGACATTGGTGTTCCAGGATGCAATTGCTTTTACCTTCAAGTTGACCTTTCCTTGTATTGAGGTCGATTTTAGAGGTCAAGATCATTTGTCAAGGTCACTTGTTCTATCATCAGTTGACATTAATACCCAGGATGCAGTTACTGTGACCTTGACCTTTGTCCCATGCCTTGACCTAGACGATGACTACTAGTCCTGGTCTCCCATGGTGTTGTCTTTACAGGCTGAATCTTAAACAGTGTTGGTTGGCTTTATTTGGTCTAATTGTGCAATTTTATACACCGTTACAAGTTGTCACCAGTGTTCAGACATACATACGTACAGATATTTAAGGGTTAATGACCCGCCCCGAGGTGTATATGGTGTCATAACGCCTGGCCATGTGCTATAACCACCGAATAAAACCACCGAGTTCGCTTCGCTCACTCGGTGGTTTTATTCGGTGGTTATAGCACATGGCCAGGCGTTATGACACCATATGCACCGAGGAAGAGGCGGGTCATTAACGTTATTATCATATAGCTTATCCAAACTGACGCATGTAAGAGCAGAAAATTTCTGTTTGACGCATAGATCCCTTATACTATTAAGGATGCATTCCAGAATTCACATTTGTCCTTTTTTAACAGAAGATGATGAAGAATATGTACAACTGTTGCCTGATTTATTCATTTCAACCACACAGGATAGGAGGGTCGGTTTCAGGTCAGTCAGAAAATGTTATCATTGAAGAATCTCCCTGCAACATGACCTTAGGTAACCTGAATAGAACACAGGTTCTTTGGCCAGCAGGAAAAGGAACGCGCGGAACCTTAGATAGAACGTGGTTTCTTTGGCCAACAGCAAATGGAACAAGCGGAACATTTTTGGGAATTTCAAATTTGTTTTCCCTTTTTCATGTATTCTAAGGAAATTTTTAGGAATTCTAAGACAATAAAGATTTTTTAAACAAGGTTAAGAAAAAGATTCATCAAATAGATACCCCCTCTACAAAATGAAACGGTTATAAAGATTTTTTAAACAAGGTTAAGAAAAAGATTCATCAAAAAGCTACCCCCTCTATTAAATGGAACGGTTGTGTTCTGACATGACGTCAATAAGTGGTGTGTTATGGCGTGATAACAGACCACTTATTGTGGGCAATGGAGGCTTCTGATTGGTCGACGCCATCTACCTATGTGATAATATTAGTTAGAATCTCACCAGTGTGCAGATATACAGAATATTATGTGTCCAGTATGCAGTTGCTGTGACTTTGACCTTAAGTTTGTCCCATGCCTTGACCTGACTATGAGACAGTTGTGCGTTTGAAGCCTGAGTCTTGGAGATTGTTGGTTGCCTCTGGTGTTATTTTGATTTGATTGTCTGATGAACATAGGTAGAAGTTGTCACTATAATAACAGATAATACCAAGTTTCTTCAGATGTAGTTAGACAATGTACAAACTTTATGTAGCTGTACTCAGGGCTGTTGACATTTCCCTCTGCTTGGTCTTCAGACAGTAAGGTTTGTCTTGTAGATGTTTCTGGGTAATACAATTATAACAGGAAATTTGCTTCACAATCACATGCTATAATTTGATAATGATGAAATACATGACTATAAAATAATGGAAGTGAAGACAACATAGAGAAGAGATAATTTTATTCTGGGTCCAAAAATACACAATAAAAACTAGCTATACAACAAAGTAACCAAGAAACAAACCATCTATATCAGAGGTATAAAGTATGTTCTGTAGCACCATGTGTAGTTAAATATAATTTAAATAATGCTTAGAAGTACATGAAGTGATAAAAATGCAAAAATCTGATAACTCTTACAGAGCCTTGTGAAGATGAGACTAATTAAGACTAACGAACATTTTATAATGAATAAAGGCAATATTTACAAATCAGGGTGATGACCTGGGCTAATTTGCATAATTATCTAATTTGCATAAATACTAATTATGACTCTCAATGACAAACATGGGATACTTCAACTTGAAGTTCAAGGATATGTTTTTCCACAATAGAATCCTTCTTCTCAACTATCTGTCTTCTTAACTTACATGTAACTCAGTCAAAATACATTTGTAAGTCATGATACTATAATCTTACTTAATCCTTTTCATCTTCAAGCAGATGTAAGGATCCGACTTATTCTCGGTGTTTTATTCCTGTTTTTGCGACACTTTTTTTCTACAAGGAGGAAAACAGTCCATACTGAATGTTGCAAAAACATGCACGAAACACAGAGAATGATCTGGATCCTTGCATCTGCTTGGAGATTGGATATAAATGTCAATATATTCCATAAACTTAAAAACTTTGTAAGTTAAACTAGTACCGTCTGTAAAAATACAGTTTTGTACAAGGTGTTAAATTTGTGGATACATGAGACACATAGAAATGACTTTGTAATCTGATGTAAGAAACAGCCTTCTGTATAATTATGTATATAGACAAGTGATGTTTTTCATGACATCTAGCATTGTTCTTGCATGATTGTGGAGTGAACTTTATTTGGTTGGTATGATAATACTGCATCCCTGAGAGTGGAATGGGTTCTCTGAATCACAGGTGCAAAATGGAACTTGATATTGAATCACAACATGATGGTAGTGCCGGTGGTAAACTGCTCTGTTTCTAGGAAATCAAACTATGCATGTTTTTGATTCAGTGTTTCGTAGTCGGTGCTAGCAACACGGATTCCGAAGTAGTGCTTGAAAATTGTCGTGAGGTTTTTGGTTCCAACTGAGGAATTCAATCATCTTACTTTCCACTGGCTGTCACAAGGAGTTGTTCAAGGCACACACCAGCAAGGTTTGACAGAAGAAAGGCGTTACACGTGTTGAAATAACTGTTCATACCTGGTATATGAGTGACGCACAAACACCACTGTATAATCATTCAAAGTGGCAAGGTAGGAGTGTAAAACTCAGCAACGTTTGACAATGGGAACACGGTTGCGGGTTCCAGTTACATGTACATGTATGAATGATGGACACAAACAAGAGTGTGACATCCCAAAGGTCATTAAATGTCCAACACTCTGACCTTAAGCTTTTCAATGTCACAAGCTAAAAACGTTGTTAGTAATGTTTCACAGAAAAAAAGAAAAGTAAATTTACATGTGTGCTGATTCTGGGAACGTGTATGAATGATACAAAGACAGCTCAATGTGAAATCCTGATCTTTAACTTCTCAAGGTCGCAAGCTAAAAATGTCTGACAGAAAAATGGCTAAATTTACATGTGTGCTGATTCCGGGAACGTGTACGAACGACAAACGGACAAGAACGTGCCATTCCAAGGTCGTCATCAAAAGTCCGAGGGCCTGACCTTCATCTCTACGCCCTTGAGCGAGTAGCTCTTGCCCTTCCAGTGGTACCACTCGATGCCCGTGCGGAAGGTGTGGTTGTAGGGCCCCCCCTGGTGGTACACCCCGTTCAGGTTGGAGAAGTGGCAGTTGTTGAACCACCAGCCACTGCTGCACTGATCCGCACAGTGGCCCCCGCTACGGTCGTTGTCCCGATCTCGCGTGCTGAACGCCTGAAGGAGTTTAAAAAGAAAAAAGTTAAAGTCCTCCCATACCATAAGGTGTATATCTCCGTTTTGGTGGCCCCGGGCCACACTGGGTTGCAATCACTACAGCAGGGGGCTCGTCTATTGGCAGTGGAGTGTGTTTAACTTCCATACTGCTGGGCGCAATGGCCCCCGCTCCGGTCGTTGTCTCGGTGTCGCGTGCTGAACGCCTGAATGAGTTTTTTTTTAAAAAAAGTTTACAAAGTTAAAGTCCCCTCATGCCATAAGGTGTATATGGCGGAGCCCGTCTCCATTTTGGTGGCCCCGGGCCACACTGAGATGCAATCACTACAGCAGGGGGCTCGTCTAGTTGCAGTTGAGTGTGTTTAACTTCCATACTGCTGGGCGCAGTGTCCCCCGCTGCGGTCGTTGTCACAATCTCGCATGCTGAAAACATTTTGCAGCCTGTTTGCTGAATTGTTTGCACGTCTAGCAGTGACTTATAATTGCTTTAAAGTTTCGTGGTAAACTCTTCAGCATGAACTTAAAACCACTGCGAAAAGTATTATGAGGCACCTATTATGGTAAATACACAGCTATCTTGGTTTCTAGGCTGTTCGTAAAATCACCAGTGAGTGTTCCATTATGTGATTGTAGTGCTACTATTGATTCAAACACGAACTTACATGTAATACCACTGTTTTCTTGTTGACTTACCGCTAAAATTACCAGCCGCAATTATATTAAATGGATTAATAGTACCTGGCCGTCGTGGTACACCATGGAGTCGTTTGCGTTGCCGCGGTAACCAGAGACGTGCAGGCGGTACTTGTCGTCGGCGCCGTCGATGTAGAACTGGTCGTACTCGGCGTGGACGGTGCGGCCCGTCCAGTCGGTGAGGTCGATGCGCAGGCGGTAGTTGCGTTGCCGGGTGAGGTAGTACAGGTTGTCGAGGCCCAGCCAGTGCTCGCCGCTTATCGTGCCGAACCCGCGCGCGTAGTCCGACCAGTTACGGTTGAAGTTCACCCTGCCGTCCGTACGCCGCTAAATAGAGAATAAGTGTCACCAGTCAAAAGTCATTCTAATCGAATCCAGGACTTAGTCGTAAGAACAGTTCATGATCACACCAAAACGATTTAACACAGACTTCAGTAACAGCTCTTGTGACACAAATCTCCGCAGCCAAGCTGAAAGAAAACTTCCAAGTTAGAAGTTCACCCTCCTGTCCTTGTGCCGCTGGGGGAAAGAACAGAAAAGTTTAGAGGATTAGTGTCACAAATCCAAAGTCATTGTAATCTAGGAGTTAGAACTGACAGTTCACACCAAAAAGATTTAGCAAAGATGTACTACAGCTCTGCTGATCCTAAACACAAATCTCCTCAGCCAAGGTGAAAGAAAACTCCAAGTTAGTACTTGGTCTATTGTTAGTTGCCCGTGACTGTGATCTGCATAATGTATTTTTCGTTAGTACATGTACATGTCCTTGGTTGGAAAGGAATGGTTCGCAGAAAAGTTTAGTCAAAGCTGGTGTCACAAAGTACAAATTATTTCATTAATTAACCTGGCATCCAGCCTAGTTAATCGTTTATTGGTCAGAAATTACCCGTGTAATGGCAGCCAGTGCTGAATTGCTGCAGGGTTTACAATCATATAATACACTACAGATACACATTTGCTCCGAACTTGTACTTTGTGAAACTGTCGCAAAGGTCTGGGCGGCTGCCATAAGACCTTCCCCAACCGAAGTCCGAGTCTACCATGATGGTTTGGCTGGGCCTTTTGCTGCCAGGGTATTCTTTTTGACAGTTTCTCATGAATAAACAAAGGCTCAAACAAACAAAGTACAGGTTTTTACCTGTAGAACCGTCCAGCCGCCCCCAGCCGTGGCCATGTCACATGACACCGGGAAGCTCTGCCAGTCCGTCGGCTCCACCATGTAGATATCGGATTTCAGGTGTCCGGTTACAAACCAGTCCGCACAGTCCCGCGGCAGGTTGGTCACCTGATTTTGAAATTGCAGGAAAGACGTGGTGAGCAACCATTTTTTTTTTAAATAAAAAGACTCCTTGTACACAACCAAGACTAGTGATTTATTCAACCCACTTGTAACAGTGTATATAATTATGTAAATACTTTGCGTTTGGGAACACATCTTTAAGGTCTCATTTATGAGTTTTTTCGCCCCATAGGCTTACATGTTATAAACTATGTTTTACATGGGCGCATTCGTAATGAAACTATAGGAAATGCACCAAGGTCATTCAGTCTATGTTGAGCACATTTACCCTAGACCATGTGAAAAAATTGCCAACTACCAGTAGGTATGCAAATCCTTTTTATGGCAATCAGAATTAAGAACAGGTTGGTCACCTTCATGAGGTCTGAGAGCTGTTCGTACGACGAGTCTCCGTAGGCGGTGTCGGGTTCCGTGTACTGGGCCTCCTGGTACTGCGCCAGGTACTCCTGTTCGTAGTCTTTCATGGGTGTGGCGTCGTTCGTGTTCGGGCCTTGCGGGTTAGCGAACGTAAGCGGTTGCCTAGCAACGAGTTTTGCCGGCTCGGGGGCGACAAGTTTTGCGGGTTCTGGAGAGAGGAGTTTGGCAGGTTCCTGAGCAGGGGCGTCGGCCTGGTAACCATGCTGGTCAGGGTCGAACGTGGGTTGTTTCGCGGGTTGCTCTGGGTCATAGGTTGGGTCGGAGGTGCGTGGGTAGGTGGACAGCTGGTCCTGGGTCGACCCGTCGCTCTGGTACAGCCAGCTGGCCTCTGATTGGGTGAAGGCCGCCGTGTTTCCGCTCCGACCGCTGCGGTACGGGCTCACAGAGTCGCCGCTGCGATAAACGCTACCAGAACCGAGACTCTCACCACTTCTGTAAACGCTACTGCCACCCTGATAGGTACTGCCGGCACTCCCGTATGCATTACTCGTACTACTGCCGACATAGGTACTCCCCACTCCGTTACTTCCATAGGTGTTCCCCGTACCACCACTGCCATAGGTGTTTCCTGTACCACCACTTCCATAGGTGTTTCCTTTACCACCACTGCCATAGGTGTTCCCTGTACCGGTATTCCCTAGGGTGTTCCCTGTACCGTAGGATCTGTAGGAGTTTGCTGTGCCTCCGCTTCTGTAGGTGTTACCCGTACCAACATTTCCATAGCTACCACCTGTACCAATGTTTCCATAGCTACTGCCAGCGTTTTGATACGTGTTCCCTGTACCGCCGCTCCCGTAGCTGTTTCCGTAAGCGTTCCCTTTAGCGGAGCCCCCGTAACTGCTGCTGCTGTAGAGGTAGTTTGGCTCCTGGTGTTGGGCGGCGGCGTACCCCGGTGTGTCCTGCGCGCCGCCCTTGCTGCCTTGCTGGTCATGGATCTCCCAGGCCTTCTCTGCTGACAGAAGCCTGCAGGGTACATGATATACAAATCATTGTCAGCCTGGTGCACACAAACAGCAAAGCAAACATATCTGTACAGTACACAAGGACCTCTCAGGCTTTCTCTGCTGACAGAAGCCTAAAGAATACAAGATACACAAACGATTGTCAGTCCCTTTGCAGTCCTCTTGGCTTTTCCACATGTTTGACACACAAACAGCAAAGCAAACATATGTAATTATAGTATACAGTACACACGACTCTCTCGGGCCTTCTCTGCTGACAGAAGCCTGCAGGATACAAGATGCTCGTACTGTAGTCTGAGTCTCAGGTTGTAAGCCTCCTATAGGTTTTACAGTATGACACACAGATAGTAAAACAGGGGTGTATCTAAATCAGGAAAGAGGGGCGCTGCGCCCTCTTGTTTCCTCCCAACCCCCCCTTGTCGAATTCAGATTTTAGCTTAATATCCAGCATACAGAATTCACTCAGCAATGGATTCTTCCATAAACACATAGAATTCACTCCCTCGCCTGTGTGTGCTCCCTCTTATTCAATTTTTCTAGAAAAACCCCTGGTAAAACAAATATATCTGAACAGAACACATGAATTTCCCAGGCTCTCTCTGCCTACAGCATCCTACAGAATACAAGATACACAAACTGTAGTCAGTCTCATGCTTTTCTCCCAAACATTCAAGTAACTGGAGTTCTAGGGTTAAGAAATGTTGTCCTTTCTGACGTCACCTGAAAACTGTTACAGACCTGTGGCTGATCCTCCTGGTAAAGTAGATAAATTGAAAGTAGATCTACTCACTGCGGAGCCTGTTTCAGCTGGATGCCCTTGTCCAGCATGTGGTACGGGTACCCGGCCCCCGCCGTCTCGTACGGGCTCACGCTGGGCTGGCTCCTGTGCAGCGGCTCCCCCTGGCTGTTCCTGTACAGTGGTGCAGCCTGGCTGCCCCTGTGTAGTGGCGCCCCCTGGCTGCTCCTGCCCAGAGGTGCAGCCTGGCTGCCCCTGTACACCGGCGCCCCCTGCTGGTTCCTGCCCTGCGGTGCAGCCTGGCAGCGCCTGGTGCAGTTGTTCACAGCCTGCTCCATGGAGGCGAGCTTCGTCTGCTGGTGGTTATTTGTCTGTAGTAAAGGTGATAGATCAAAGGTTAAAGATCAGTAACAAGGTTACAGGTCATAGGTGAAAGATCAGCAACAACAGTTGGTCATAGGTGAAAGATCAGTTGATGGGTCTAAGACAGGTTTCTGGCCATTTTCTCCATGTGTGTGTTTATCTGTATCTATATAGCCGGTATAACCGCCATTAGGCGTAACACACCAGCTTTATGCACAGGTATGTACAGGTGTGTACAGGTGTGTACTACCTGCTGCAGGTGCTGCAGGGTCTGGGACAGGTTCCTGACCGTCGTCTCCAGGTGCGTGTTGACCTTGGCGAGTTGTTGGAACTGTCCCACCAGCTGGTTAAAGGACGACTTGTACTCCACCAGCACCTGGGGGGGGGGGGATTGTGTTAGGATTATCGGTGGCAGTGTTTGAAATCTGAGGTGACATTTTATCATTCTTTAACCCTTAGCACACTAAAGTACCCCAAGTTTGGTACTCCATTTCCAATTGTTGCAGAGTTCGGCAGCAGGAAGAAGGTTAAGTCCCTCTCTTTTTGTGCATTTCTGGGTGTGGAGGGCCAAAGCAATAGTTTACAGAAATGTGACAGAAAAAGATTCTCTTATAAGTTATATATAGATGGGAATGCAGTCAAGTTTCCTACAGTTTTGGCTTCTGAGCAACCTTTTCTGGTTGAAGAAAATCAGACAATGGGATCATTTTATCTAGCCTGAGTGTCATCCAGTTTTGATTAGCTCCAGGCTCTACCTTCACCAAACAGGTAGAACCTGGAGCTAAACAGGATGACACTCAAGCTGCATTTTATCAACCAATTACCTGGTTGCAACACTCTATAAATCTTAGAAAATAAGTTTAAGAATACTATATCAGGTTAAAGCCGTATATGTTTCAGAATGACTGCCCACGTACCTCCCAAGTCTCCTGCAGTTTGACCTTGTGCAGCCTGTTCTCCTCCTGCGCCAACCCCAGCTGCTGACTTAGGTTCTTGTTCGACTGCTGCAGCTTCTCCAAGGTCGCCGTGACCTTGGCGCTGCCCAGCTTCGACCTTGCCATCTCCACGGACAGGTTATTGTTCCGCCGGAAAATCTCCACAAACTTCTCCTCTTGGTCCTTATTGGTTTCCTGGGTCTCCGACAGCCGTTTCTGGGTCTCTGATAGACGTTTCTCCTGGGCCTCCAGCCGCTCCATCACCTGGTGGTTCAAGGGCGCGTCCTTGTGGTGCAAGGTCGTGTCTTTCCTGTGATGGTGGGAGGGTTTGGGCACGTCCATGACATACGCAGGCGCCGCTCCGCTGAGATAACTCGCACGATCGTCCTCGAGATACGCCTTAAACTCCGTCTGTATGCTCCCTGAGGTTTTCGCGTCACCAAGTTTGCTCTTAACGTTGTCATCTGACAGCATGTCTGTCTTTGTTGCGTTAACTTCGAGTCTTCTCTCCTTCTCGAGTCTAGCCAAGGCGGCGTCCTGCTCCTTATTCAGCAGGGTTTCCTTAAGAATCTTGTTCTCGAGGAGGATGATCCGGGTCTGGATCTTCTCGGTGGTGGAAGCGGCGATGTCGGCCGTGACGCATGTGGACTCCCCCCCGGGGCTGGTGTTGGGTATGACAATGGTGTAGACCTGCTCAATGGATGCAGTAGAAAGTGAGGTACATTTCATTAGTCAGTGCAGTCACTATGAAACCTAAAGAAATAGATTATTTCAAAAAGTTGCCACAATTTCACTGAGCATATAGGAGATCAGCAAAAGACTTCAATTCTACTAAAATCACAAAACCTTGTCAGTGTCAGTAAATGTCACTACCATAAAGATTTTTTGGGCACAGCCACTAATATTGCTTTGGTTGCATCCAATCAAAGAAGAAGTCAAACTGAACAATAGTTAATTATTATTGTTGATTAGACATTTAGTATTATGTACTCAATTACTCAACACTAACTTTGAGATCGTCATGCAATAATTGGCCTTTGGGCATGATTTCGCAAATGAAAAAAAAATCCATAAAAACTAACCTGGTTCCCCCCGCTGGCTGGGTCAGTGGGCTGGTCCCCCTGCGTGCACGAACACAGCCCGTCCTCGCTTCCTGCTGCCGCCAGTCCGCACAGCGACGTCACGAAGACCAGGGGCAGGAGGGAGCTCAGTAGAACCATCGTAGCTCGGCTGGTTTCTCTCCGGAGGTCTCTTCAATTATAGCTGGGAGCTGGAACAAAAGTCACAATCATTGGTCAAAAGTGTCTCTAGTAAAAGGTTCAAGTAAAAAACACAAAAAATGTGTTTTGTGGTAGAACTAGAGGCATGATACAACTCAGTAGAACCATTGTAGCTCGGCTGGTTTCTCTCTGGGGGTCTCCTCAATGATAGTTGTTAGCTGGAACAAATAGCACAATGGTCAGAAGTGTATAGTTTAAGTTAAAAGACATAAAAGATATGTTTGTGTAGAACTAGAGGCATGATACAACTCAGTAGAACCATTGTAGTTGGGCTTGTTTCTTTCTGGAGGTCTCCCCAATTATAGATGTTAGCTGGAACAAAAATCACACTGGTCAGAAATTTGGCTTGTCAAAGATAACTAGTGCTTGGGTCCCAAAATACTGAATAACTGACAGTGTTTCTCAAAGAGCCAGAAAATAGGTTACTACATGTACCACAATATCGTATCTGTTTCTTTGTGGGAGTCTCTTCAGTCAGAGCTGCATGTTAGCTGGAACAAAAATCACAATGATCTGGAGTTTGGCTGGTCAGAAATACCAGTTTGTGTTAGAATGATTGAGTAGATGGTTAAGTTTCAATCAGATCCAGCAACAAGAATGAAAAGAAACATGTCAGAATATTTGTTGACTGATCAATCAATCGTCTTCCATGCTGGATAATGCTCTCGGGGTCAAACTCAAAGTAGTTGGAAGGATGTTACTGAGGATTTCCTAAAAGCTTCAGATAAAATTTAAGTACCTGTAGGCTGCAGCTGCTATAGAGGGGCCGAAAGAGCTACATGGAGTATTCAGACATCTGACTCAGTTATAAACCTGTCCAGTAGAAGTGCAGGTTGTAAGAGATAGCTGTGTTTGTCTGGGATGTTTTATCTCTGTTCAGAAGCTGCTCGGACTTAAAACAAACAGCATAAACCAAAGGTCGATTGTCTAGAGTGACACATAAGAGACATCGCTACTGTGAGTAAGTATGGACACATGTCATCCCATAGACATATACATACATGTAAGCTTAAATGTTGTAAGAAGCACATGATTATTTACCTTTAGAAACAGGAAAAGAACAGGAACAAAGCAAAAAAAACATTGATACGTTAAAAAGTCAGTCTTAATTAAGTTGAGATCCAACAGTAGATCCAAAGGGCCATGACACTCGAAACTTGCAGACTTCTACACAAACTGAAGAAGCCAGACATCCTGAGAACTAAGAACAAGTTTACTCTGCGTACTGTGCAGACACTGCAGTCGTAAGAAAGCAATCTGGGAGAAGAAAAGGCTGGCTAAGTCAACCTTCTTAAGTAACAATATAAACTATAAAGTCTGCTCTAAACTAAAACCACAAAGACTCATGACGTGTTTGTCTTACGTACAGTACAGCGCGTCTCAGTTCCTGTAAAAACTCTCAGGTGTGCTCAGGTTCAGGACTTCGGGTGGGCAGTATAAACGTCTTGAGGGAACCAAGGAGGCACTTAAGATAGTACTGAGACGTTGTGGCGTACCTGGTTGCTATGGGATACGTGTTATCTGTGTGAAATGTTCAGGTAACTATACACAAGCTATCGGTACTTCTTGAAGGCTACCTGGCCTGGACAGGGTACTAGAACACCTGGTGACTTGGTTTACCTGCCCAGATGACTTAAACACCTGCACAATAGTCTAAGACATGGTTAAGTCTTAATACAGATGTTCGAAATCCATTCATGTGTTCAGTTCTGTCAATTGAAGTGCCAAGCTGTCAAGCTATTCCCCCCACAAAAACTTATCATTGTCCAATGTCAGCTGAGATGGTTACTCACTATATAATATTAAGTCTTAAGAATCTTGGCAAACTTAGATTCTTTAAGATGGCTGTCAAAACTTGTGTATCCAGTTCCAGGGATTGACGCTTCTGCCGGAATATTCCTCCTCAGTCGAACTGTCTCCTTACTAATTTACACATTCGCACTGCCATAGAGTAGTACTCTCCTAACACTCCCGTGGACAGCCATAGAATAAAACCTCCCCATCACTCTCCTGTTCACATTCAGACTGCCTCGGAAGATACCCTTTCCTACCGCTACTGTACAAACCCAGCCACTCACTGATACTAAGTCTCATTTAGAATCTTGGCAACATTAAAGATTCTATAATTAAGATGTCTGTCTAACCTTGTCTTTGCAGTACCTGCCTGGATAGTCCCCCACAGTCGAACTGTCTCCTAACTCTCCTGTTCGCAGTCAGACTGCCTCGGAAGAAACCCTTTCCTACCGCTACTGTACAAACCCAGCCAGCGTGTCCCTCCCCACCTACTACAGTTCACTTCCCTTTCAATAAGGTGTGAAGCACTGACAGCCGTAGTTCCGATACGGTGATACGGCTCCGTTACGGTGGTTACTACGGAGTCACCGCTCGGTTACGGTATTGTACGGAGTACACAGCCACCATCTGTGCTCCTCCATGGAAAGGCAGGTCCGTGTTATTAAAGTTTGTAAGAGTGGGGACCTGGTATTGAAGCCCGCTCATGCAGGGTGACCCGGAAATCAACAATGGGTGCTCCCCGGGAGGGGGTCATTCAGTCTGGGGGAGGTTTTGTAACGTTATTCAACCTGAAGGAAGCGGGTGTTAGGTGAGATGGGAAAGGGGGACGGACAAGCCACAATCTTGTACAGCTGGGGAGACTTTTATAAACTAGATAATGGTAATGATTAAGGCATTTCTGTAGGTAAAGAAAGGGAGGTTCCTATGAGGAGGTATTCAGTATGGAGGAAATCCAGGAACACTATTCAAGCTGAAGGAAGTGGTGAAAGGGAGATGGACAAACCACAATCTTGTACAGCTGGGAGACTTGTATAAACCAAATTACTGATAATCAAAGCGTTTCTGTAGGAAAAGAAGGGAAGAGTCCCATGGAGGGGGGTATCCAGTATGGAGGAAATCCTGTAATGTTATTCAAACTGAGGAAGTGGTGAAAGGTAAGATGTGAAAGGAAAACCAACAAGCCACAATCTTGTACAGCTGGGAGACTTATATAAACTAGATTACCAATGATTAAACCGTTTCTTTAAATAATGTACAGTAGGGAAGTCTTCCATCCCATGGAGGGTGTATTCAGTATGTAGGAAGTTGTTCATAATTACAAAACAGTTTTTTACAGGAACACACCATTTACTATGATATTCATAGGGAGACGCGTCTGCTGTCACTGTACACAATGTCTATAGACTTCTCCATTATGGATCACCCCTCTAGGGGACAATGAGAGTGGCCGTATTGTAACCACAATCATGTACTGGGAGTCTATTAAAAGGGATGGAGGCACTGAAAAGGGCCTTGGACTGCACTGTATATCAACTCCCTGGAACTGTGTGTACCAAGCTAGAAAAGCTATATGTGAAGGATTGTACAATCCCACCCTCAACAGGAAAGGAGGTACCTTCAGGCACTTCAGATAATGCTTTTTAAATTCAACAACCATCAAATAAAACTGTATGGCTTAAGTCTAACCAAGGACATATATAATGTCCTTGGTCTAACAGTAACAATGCACAGCTGAAATAGGCAAATAGTAAGGAGCCTTTACGGTTGGCTTGAGGTTGTCCTTACTATTTGCCTATGCACAGATTAAATAGCACAGAACAATTTGTATTCTTTAATAATAAATAGACTATGTATTATAGTCTCCGTCTGTCAGTACACTTTCAGCTGTCTTAAGAAGCTACAAGATGTTGAACCTGTACATACATCTAAGCCATTGCAGCTGTAATAAGATATCACATTCTTACATCACTACAATTGTACATCTGCTTTATTATCACAGCTTGTAAGAGCTTAAACGTACTCTAAAACACTTATCGAGAAGAGTAGGGGTGACCTGGTGTGCTTGGCAAAAAAAAATTGAACCGTGGTGAGGCCGCATTGCACCACTGTACCACTAGCTACCTGAAAAAGCATCATGCTTCACCTAAAATGAGGATGCCTTGAAACGAAAACGAAAAAGGTCTTGATGGATCTGTCCTGTCATGGCCATGGGTTACCAGCTATGCCGGGCTGCAGCCGGGATTACCCTGTGGTGTCAGCTGGCTTCAACACTAACTAGATAAGGCAGGGCCACGCCCACCTGTCAATCAACATGTCAATCAAAACTCAGTGGCTAAATATAGATGTCACGAACTTCTACCCATGAGAACTTGGACTTAAAAACTGGCAAGCGGGCAAACGTACAGTGGAAGCAAAAAAATTGCATTCTGTAGCTGTTACTTTGATATCTTACCAAGGCACTCTTTAAAGCTCCTCTACTTTGATGACTTAGAATAACAGCTGAAACTTAGATCAAGGAGGTTTTATATGAAACCTCCTTGCTTAGATGTACAGGACCTACATGTAGATGTGAATGATAGACAGTAATAGAGCCCCTTAGAGCCAGGACTACACAGACTGAAGCTGAGTGACTGGCCGAAACTGTCGACTGTCTTTCAAAACTCAAAGACTAAAAGAGCCATAGAAAATACTGCCACGTGCTGGAGAAGCTGGTGTTTTATGCTGATGTTCTCTCTGTCAGCATGGTTAGCCCTTTGTAACAGCCACAGGCTAGTTGGGCAGCCATGGCTGTGTCAGTGTATGCCATGAACTGCCAAACCATTGAATAAAGAAATCAAAATCTGAGAAAACTGTAAGTCTCCTACCTTACTGCAAGCTGAAGCCCTTATCAAACTCCCCTCTGCTTTCTCAGGCTAAGATTTGTAGTAAGTTGTATTGAAGGAACTGTAAATATACATGTTTACCAGCTCAGCCTGGGTTACTGTAGCTTACCCTGTCCAGTGTATGTTGTCCACCCACCAGACTGACATGGCCCCCTCCTTACTAGGGTGTCAGCTGGACATGCTCACACATACCCAGGATACACCAGAAGGTGTCAATCAAACCAACTGTCGCCATGACGATGAACTTGTCAATCATAACATCAAACATCTGACATTGGACAGACTAGGGGCAGTGTCGTAAGCTATTGTAGTCCCATCCGGGAGTTCGAGTCTTTGTCTCTAGTTTTAGGAACATCGTCCAGTTGAACCTTACCTTAAGTAACTTTGAACATGTCAAGCTTCCCTCACATGGCTGTCTGTGTTACCATGGTGATGACCTTACAGGTCAGCAATGATTGACAGTTGTCTATATGTGGCTGTTCCATGTTCATTTGTGTCTTGCCCTGTCCTGTCTGACAGCACGGACTGGGGGACTCTGATATCCCAAGGACTCCCAGTCCCGACTTCTGGGGCATAAACTTCCCTGACATGTTTTTATCTTCTTTAAATTAAAGAGAATGTAGGAAATCACACGGAGCAAAGTCGAACTAACGTGTAACTTACAACCGGCATGGTTGGTGGAAAAGTTGCAAGCCTGACTGTTTGGATACATTGTGTCAACTTCCATCGGTGATGACACAGTCGCAGGGCTACAGTAGCTTGGGTAGCGCAGCAGAGCTTGAATGTGTAGCAGACGGAAGCTAAAAAGACTGGTATACTCAGGCTATACATGAGATACATGTACGGATCAGTTACTGTGGAACATATGTAACAGTAACAGTAGATGATTGTGTAGCAAGCCACCACAACCGTAACTGGTGCACAGTCTCTCAGAATTAGTGAATGCCATGTTTTCTATACATTTGTCAAGTGAATTTGACAGGGGAGCACAAAGGAAACTGTTGAAAAGTTTTACACAATGTCATATTGTCAGACAGCATAAGAAACAACAAACACATTTTCCAGAAAATGGCTAAAGGTTTTCACAATACCTGAAAGAAACACCAGGTTTTCCTCATGCGCAGACACAATTCCTCATATTCTAGCCCTGAAAGGTACTGGAGGATGTAGAGATGAAGAAGACGTTAAGAGAAGACTCTAGCTGTGCAGTTGGTCTGTACGAGCAGATTTTGTCTGATTAAAACCTCCTTGGTCTGTGGCCTACTATAATGGTCACCTTACTGTAGTTATAGGTGCCTTTTGTTGTTACTGACCAGGGTTGTTCCAATCAGGGATTTAAGAGGGGGGAGGTTGGAATATTCCATTATATATCAAGATGCAGTTGTGAAAGTAGGCATGGTTAACTTTAAATTCAAAAAGACACTAAATACAAAATGTAACCGTGATCCCAAAGCAACAGTTTATAGCCAGGATATCTCTTAAAAGATGACTGGAAATGTTACAAATGAAGGAAATTAAGATGCCCAAACAAGGAGAGAACCAAGCTACAAAATAACAACAAAATGTAAGATATAAAAGTAACAACTGAAAAAGGGGGCCTGTAATATTGTACCCTTTAGATATAACAAATTAAAGACTCAAATTCCAGAGTGAAGGGTTCTAAAAATGAAGAAGTCCTAACCACATCGCTTCTATAAGAGCAGGCAGCTGAAGGATGTAAGGGAGGGAGGGGTGTCTAAATGGCCCCATCCCTTACAATGGACCGACCCACAGGCAGTCTGCCCTTCCCTGTGCCTTACAATGGACCGGTCTGCACACCATGTTTAAATGTCCGTCTGACGACCGCCTTTGCGGAGCGGAACCGACATTACCGGGTCAGAACTCCGCTGGAGGCGTGGCGCCCTTTCACTGCTGGTTACCGTGGTAATGCGCTATAAAACAACTTAATCTCCGCTAAACGTGCGGCTTCTGTGGGAGGCTGGGATCAAAGGGTCCTTAGGGGCGACAGTGGTCTGGGTCTGGGGCAGGCAGAGGTTTCCCTGGAGGTGTTTAGAGAAGCGGGAAAGGAAATTTGTCTTCTGCTTCTGTCTAGCTGGTGGTTAAAATAGGATAGGACAGAACTGTACAATACTATATAGGTTCACATTATACATGTACATCAAAGGGCCCTGAGAGGCGACAGTGGTCTGGGTTTGGGGCAGAATGATGGAGGTTTTTTGATTGAGGTGTTTAGAGAAATGGGAAAGGAAATTTGTCTTATTCCTGGTTCTGCTTCCCTCTCTGGTTAGTAGTGAGAAATATAAGGCTAGCTCTGTGACTGAACGGTATGATACAAGACAATAGAATAAATACAGGACTATATGTCAAACCACATTATCACAAGTCATTATGTATTTCTTAATATCCATGTATGTGACAATTTTTGACATTTGGAACCAAATTGTTAGCAGTAATACCTAGCTAAAGTTATTTATATCAATGAGATTCCTTCCATTTTTATTCATGTTCTTTTAAATGCACAAAAACTACTGTCAGTTTGACTATGATCTAAACCACAGAAGAGAAATTTTCCAGACTTGTCAACAGTCCTGTATTTTAAATAGCAATATTCTCTATGCCATATTGAGCATGAGCCGACATTTCGGTGACTGTCTTCTTCATCAGGGCAATACTGACTTCAAGTTGTTCACTGTGTACTAATCTAGTTTTTGTACTCACACAGTGGTTCTCCCACTTCCAGAGACATCTGCACCTACCTGCACACACCTTTACCTGTACACACCTTTACCCGTACACACCTGTACACGCCCAAATGGGGACTGGTACTTGTGACAGGGGTCCTACCAATGGACAATACTGAAGCCGAGTGAAGTGTCTGAACTCTGAAGTGTTAGCAGATAAGGCAGAGATAAACACAGGCCTGTAGAGTACACCTGTACCTGAGGGTTTGTACAGCTGGGGGCACTCCTCTTTTGTCTTCTTCAGTTATTGTGAATTTGAAGTCCAGAAAGTACATCCTAAACTGCCCAAGAAGACCACTCAGGGGACACATAAAATCTGGTCTATGTGTACAGGTGGTAGCTATAGACAGGATTTGTTGATGAGGGTTAGACATCTGCATGTAGGTAATAAGATATGCCCAAAAACAGTTACTAATAGTAATACTCAAGCAGCTGGAACTTTTCATAATCAACAGTAGTAACTTACTGTTTTTGTGGGGTATAGACAGGATCCTTAATGCTTTGATAAAGAGCAAAATTATCCAAGGGACCACCAAAAATTGGTCACATTGACCTGGTAGTCCTTATGTAGAGGTGGTCACTTGTACAGGTTTGACTTCTGTGATACATTCAAAGTTGAATATTGCTTGTCGTGGCAAGATTCTTTCTTCTCCAGGTCCTTATACAGTTGACTATATAAGGACTGTATATAGACATTATCTGCTTGGTTTATAAGAGTTATAAATCACTTAAGATTGTTCAGAAGGAGAGAAACACTTATCACATTGTCCAACTAAGGGTGCTTATCTGTGATAAGACTCTAAAAGACTTAATTGTTTCCTTTGAAAGTTGAAGAAGTCATTAAGACGTTCAGTTTAAGTAGACAAACCTGGGAAAAGTGCTTAGAGCTGCCAGGATGGTGTATAACGAGCAGGGCCCTGTGGGGGGTCTCACTAATTAGGGTGTTTAATCTAATCACAATAGACTGTAAATCAGCTGGATAATCAGTTAAGTACAGCTGATCTGTAAGAGATATACCAGTAGAGCTTAGGGGATGATTAAATGCTTTACTGTGTTGTGACATGGTCTGTTATAATTGTCTAAGAATGATCATTTAGAGGGCCAAACTTTTGAAGAAGTTATGAAAAAGTTGTAGTTGTAGTAAAGCAAGAGAAGGGAAAAAGCTCAAAGTGGGGGTTTCAGAATGATAGAAGCAGGGCTGGAAAAATGGGGGCAAGAATTGGAGCTGTGCTCCTTTTTTTTTTTACTGCAGGTGCACATATGAACCTAGATACATATTCTGTACACCTAATTTTGTAGGTTAGGTAAATGCACTAGTTTACCCCCTCCCCAAAATGACTTTAGAGCCCCGCACTGGAGGAGACCTTACAAAAGTCCCTGGACTTTGGTTGAATTTGTGCTAATGAAGTTCTCTCCCTATAATGAGCCCAGCCCTCTAGGGGGTGCTGGTAATTGGGGAGGGGGGTAATCTATTAATCTCATCCCAACAGGCAGTTAATCAGGCTGATAATTGAGTGGGTTTTTCTGTAACAGATACTGATCAGCACGGTGGGTGGGATGGGGGTGCTTCTTCTTCTCTGCTGGGGGGTCTCCTGGTTTCTCCTGATTCATTTCAACAAACTTTAAGGCGTTATGAACATTTTCAGGTGAATCTGGAATTATGGGAAGGGCTAGCAACCCCTCCCTGTAGATATATAATCCTTCTGCTGAAATGGAAAGGAAACTTGCTGCTCTATGTGCCACTAGGCACTACCAGGGTAATGAAACAAACAGAATCTTGAAATCTTGAAATGTTTGCAGTGGTTTTATTTTCACGGTGACCTCTACACTACAAATTCATGACATGGCAAATTCATGACACCATGAAAGTGCGTTTCCACTGTATGACAACTGTGCTACAGAATTGTTTCAACCGTGAACTTAAAACACTACAAAGACCTACTTTCCCCTTTTGCCTCGAAATTAAGTCCCCACGCCTCAGAACTGGCTTCTACCTACTTCTTGAGAGTTAGAATAAGAAAATGTAGCTTATAAACTCGACATAGTGATAACAAGTCCTATATTTTGCTGTCACTTGAATGTTCCACAAATGTACAACAGAAAAATCATTATTTTGCATTTTCTGTTGTACCACATACAAATTGATGAGTATATTGCATTTTCTTCTTTAAGTGCTGAATCAAAATTTACAATCATCAGGTAAGGCAATCCCCAGTATTTACTTAAGGATGCCTCCATTGCCACAGACTGGGTCTGGAAAAATGCCTCACTTTCAGACTATTGTTTTTATATGGGAAGTTGAAAGGTTGAGATCAGATGGAAACATTTATTCAGGAGGGCCAGACTGACCTTTGAACCTCAGGGGGGCAGACATGAACTTTGAACCCCCAGGGGGCCTTTTTGCCCAACTTGTGGCCCAGTGTGTACCAGCGCTATGGGCTACTGGTTTGGTCCCAGATCAGGAGGAGATTTGATACCATCCCATGATTCCTCAATACACATCCAGTAATACACACCCACAGATGGCTGACTGTGGGCAAGAAGCATACAGACGTGTCATGTTGCCTTTGATATTGCAGCAACCGGTACAATTTGACCATTAGATTTTCTTCTCTTGAACTGTCATGGACTAAAGTAGTCCATGAGACTGTCTGACCTTTGTAATTTGTGTACAACTTTCTAAATTGTGTCACAAACACCTACGGACCATTGTACAAATATTCACCACAAATTTTGTGTCCAAACTTGACCAAACGACAGTGTTTTTCTGAGAACACTGTTGATTGAGGATACCATACTGCTTGTGCATCAGAAAAACCAAAATGCACCAAAAAGCACCCATGGGAAAGTACAGAAAATTATGTTTGTTTACAATTATTACAAAAACAATATCAAATATGATTTTCTGTACTTTCCCATGGGTGCTTTTTGGTGCATTTTGGGTTTTCTGATGCACAAGCAGTATATTATTATCAATCAACAGTGTTTTCAGAAAAACACTGTAGTTTGGTCAAGTTTGGACACAGTATTTGTGGTGAATATTTGTACAATGGTTTGCAAGTGTTTGTGACACAATTTAGAAAGTTGTACACAAATTACAAAGGTCAGACAGTCTCATGGACTACTTAAGTCTTTTGAAAGTTCAAGAGAAGAAAATCTAATGGTCAAATTGTACCTGTTGCTGCAATATCAAAGGCAACATGGCAAGTCTGTATGCTTCTTGCCCACAGTCAGTCATCTGTGAGTGTGTATTACTGGATGTGTATTGAGGGTTCATGGGATGGTATCATTTCCCCCCCCTGGTCCCAGATGGTGTCTGATAAAAGCCAACAAGGTTTCTTCGCAACGTGTATGCTTTATCCATTGTCTACTACAAAATAACCCACCCATAGTTGTTTTTTTCAAGATTAGTCCATCTCTGGTCATAGCCTAGAACCCCTTTAGACTAAATTAGAGGTTAAAGATATTGAAACCAGAAGTCCTGCTGCAGTATCTTAGAAAGCCATCAGGAGCCTGTAATCTATCCATTTCTGCATTTTGCCAAGACCTACCAACATGTCAAATATTGTAAAGATCCATCCACTTGACTTGACAACTTATTGAGTTATGCTGTTCAAAAACAAATGCACAGACACACCAATAGTCACGCACAGAGACAGACAGACTCACAGATAGACACACACAGAGACAGACAGACCTGAAAACATAGACTTTTTTTTGCAAAGGTAAAAAAAGTCACATGTGAGAGTAAGAAATCTGAGCACAGTGTCATCTTCACCAGACCAGACTAAGAAACTGCACACAACACTTCAAGACTTTGGAATTGTGTTTATCAAAGGAACCAGGAACTACATGTAACTGTGACACAGCAGCATAAGTATGTAAAGGGCAGGAAAGACTGAAACAGTGCCAAGCCATACCTTCAATGAAATGTCCACATACAACCCTTTGCAATAGATATCATTCCATTCCTACTCCAAACACTGTGAAACATCCACCTTGGTATGTTAAAGAGATGGAAAGGCTCAAATAGTACCACAGCCGTGCCTTCATGACTAGAACTTAAGGCAATACACAACACAATGGAACTGACATCACTCTACTCCTACAGACTATTTGTAACAGCAAACACTGTGTATCACCAAATACTGTGAAAAAGCCTCATAGCCTAGGTATGTTCTAAAAGCAGGAAAGCCCGAGGGAATGCCACAGGCATACCTTCATGACTGGAACTTTAATTTAAGGCTATATACAACACTTTGCAACAGATATCACTCTACTCCTACTCTATTTGTAACAGCAAACATTGTAAAATGCCAAACACTATGAAACAGCCAAATAGGCATGTCCTAATAGCAGGAAGGTCTGAGAAAATACCACAGCCATGCCTTCAGCACTGGAACATCGTAAGGCAATACACAACACTTTGGAACTGATATCACTCTACTAGTACTACTCCTACTCTATTTGTTATAGCAAACATTGTAAAAGACCAAACACTATGAAACAGCCACATAAGTACAGACTGTATGTCCTAATAGCGGAAAGGCCTGAGAAATTGCCATACCTTCATGACTGGAACTTTAAGACAATATACAGCACTTCAAGTGCCAAAGATATAATGTACTGCTCCTGCCATCTTTGTCACAGCACTAAACATTGTGAAACACCAAACACTATGAAACAGCCAGATAGGTATGGTCTAAAAGCAGGAGAACCTGAGGAAATGGCATAGCCATACCTTCATGACTGGCAATATATATACATGTACAACACCTTTGAATTCCTCCCACACATTAGAGTGCAGAGTAGGTAGACCCTGTGTCACAGCAGTTAAATAATTGTTATAAAACATTATATAAAAGGATCCTCACCTGGCTACAGGTATACCTGACCAGGTGATTACAACAGTCTGCTTCCCTCTCTTACACTTGCCTCACCTGACCACCCAGCTATACCTGACTGCATCTAGGTGATTTCAACATTCTGCTTTCTTTCCTCACCATTCCACCCACCAGTTTCTTCACCTGTTTGTTTGTCCATAGAGACTCTGCATACCTCAGTCAGTCTGTAACTGTTCTGGGATGGAATAACTCCTTAACTTAAGAACTCTGAAGTACTTAAAGTTTCTTTGTGCAAGTCGTTCATCACAAACCCACTCAACTCTGACAGGTTCTAAGACATGTGACCCTCTCCTTACACCCCGCATACCGCAGGTCCCCTTAAGACATCCCCGGCATCTTAAGTCCAACACACCTGCTGTTCTCCATCTTAGAATGCCCTTATAACACACACCTGTCCACTTAAACCACACATAACTCTGGTTCCTTGAAGAAAGGCCTGCTCACCTTATAACACATACCACTGTAACCACACATATCGGAGGACCCCTTAAGAAATGGGCAACATCTTAAGTCCAACACACCTGCTGGTCTCCATCTAAGAATGCCCTTATAACACACACCTGTCCACTTAAACCACACATAACTCTGGTCTCCTGAAGAAAGGGCCAGCTAACCTTATAACACATACCACTGTAACCACACATACACGAGGGTTCCTTAAGAAATAGCCAACATCTTAAGTCTGTCTCACCTGCTTTCATCCATCTAAGAATTTTTTAATAACACATACCAGTCTGCTTTACCCACAAACTCTCATCCCTGTAAGAAAAGGCCAACATCACAAGTCTACTTCACTTGCTTTCTTCCATCTGAGACTTCTCTACTAACACATGCCTATTCACGTAAACCACTCATAACTCTTAAGTTCCCTTAAGAAAAGGTCGCTACTTAAGTCTGTTTTGCCTGCTCTCTTCCATCTTAGACTTCTCTATTAACACATACCTGTCCACTTTAACTACAAACTCAGGACCCCTGAAGACAGGCCTGGCATTTTAAGTCTACTGTACTTCATTTGTAAGTCTAACACACCTGCCTTTTTCCATCTTAGACTGCCCTGATAACCCATACATGTCTGCTTTACCCTTTTGGTCCACTCCCACATAACTCTGGTTCCTTGAAGAAAGGGCTGGCATCTTAAGTCTGCCTCCCCTGCTAACCTGTATCTAAGACGGCTCTACTGACACATACCTGTCCACTGTAACCACACATACCTCAGGTCCCCTCAAGAAAGGGCTGACTTTGATCTTATGTCTGCCTCACCTGCTAAACTGTAAGAGCGTCCTACTAACTCATACCCATGGCATAACCTTGCTGTTTCACCCCCACTACCCTAGAGTTTCTAAGTCCCTCCCAACTGCTAAATTCCATCTAAGGCTGCACTAATAACACATACCTGTCCACTTTACCCGCACGCAAGCCTCAAGAAATTAAAAACGTGTCAGAAAACGGAGGTCGGAACAAATTGGGAGCGATAGCCGCAGGATTTAGGGTCCGCGAAGGTCAGGGGTCAAGATTGTTTTCACTCTCGTAATTAGGAAGGTGGCAGAGAAGGAATTGTACAGGAGTTAGAAGAGACAGGGTCGGTGATCTTTAAGTCGTGAGTCAAGATTGTTTTGAACTTCCTTATTAAAAAAACATTAAGAGAGAAGAAGTTAAGAAGAACTTAGATCAGACAAGGTCAAAGATCTTTAAGTCGTGAGTCAGGATTGTTTTCACTTTTCTTATCAAAAAGATGTTGAGAAAGGGGTTCAGAAGAAGTTAGATCAGACAAGGTCAAAGATCTTTAAGTCGTGAGTCAGGATTGTTTTTACCTTTCTTATCAAAAAGATGTTGAGAAAGGGGTTCAGAAGAAGTTAGATCAGACAAGGTCAAAGATCTTTACCTTGTGAGTCAGGATTTTTTCACCTTCCTTATTAAAAAGACATTAAGAAAGGGGTTCAAAAGAAGTTGAGACAAGGTCGATGATATATAAGACATGGTTCAAGATTGTTTTCACCTTTCTTATCAAAAAGACATTAAGGAAGAAGAAGTTCAGACGAAGTTAGAATAGACAGGGCAGATTGTCTTTAAGTCGTGAGTAAGAATTGTTTTCACCTTCCTTACCAAAAAAATCATGAGAAAGAAAAAGTTCTTGATAAGAAGTTAGAAGAGACATCAGATTGACGAAGACCTCTAAGTCATGATTCAGACTGGTTTTGACCTTCCTTATCAAAACGACATTAAACAAGAAGAAGTTATGAAGAGGCTTAAGAAGATAGCAGCTAGGGTCAACGCCCTTTAAGGTCACAGGTCAGGGTTGTGTTCACTTTGTAGAACCTTCATTGCTTCTGATGGGAGACTTATTGGTGAGTTTAGACCCTTAACAGTTGTGGAATGTAAATAAAGGCCTGTTTACCTGGAGACTATAAGACAACGTGTCATTTTTGGCAGCTATATGAAAGTTAAATGTGAGCCTACGTACAAATGCACATGCTTGTTACTAGACAGCTTAGATGTCCCAAAATAAGGTCTTGTTCAAGCAACACTGCTGTAGTAAAGGAAAGCACCATAGATTTTGGGACATACAAACACCAAAGCACAACAGTTTGACTCGTGTTAAGAAATATAATGAAAGGATTGATTCAGTTGATGGATTGATTGATCAATTGATAGATATATTGATTGATTGATTGATTGATTGACTGACTGATGGCACAGTGTGGCATTTCTGTTGTGTTTGTGGAAAGCAAGGGGGGGGCAAGACCGTTGAGAAATCAGTGTTAAAATCAACATCATACACACCAGACTTAGTGATATATTACAGGTGTCACTATGAGGAGTAGGTCTACCTGTACATGTCAGGTTTAATTCCACCTGGCCATGATGAATAAGACTCTCCTGCCCCTGTGGAGGAGCCTTTGGCACAAATTTGTCCCCTGCTTACAGGGTTAGGCAGCAGGGAGGGGGTTAATCAGGAACACGTGGATAGTTAGAGCAGGTCTGAGTAGGAGTCGCCAGTGGTGTGGCAAACAGTTTGCTTTAGACTTCAGTTTCCATGGAGACGTCATTCTAAGTTTTACCTGAAAATTCTGAGGACTGTCAGATTTGCTCCTTTTTGTTTTCACCATTATTTTGTTAAAGGACTCATGTTGAGACACCAGAACATTCGTAGTCTCCCAGCGAAACACACTGATCTTCAGATCCTTTCCGCAGATCAGTTTGAAGACTCTGATATAAATAATTTACTGCCAATGCTTAATGTCAATTCAGAGCAGGCCGGCTACAATTAAGGGGAAACCAAAATGGGTCACTGTGCCTGATGGAAAAAGACATGCAGACCCTCAAGAAATCCACCTGGACCTGTGGACGGTTTGAGTTTCAAGGTGAAACCTGTTCCAAGGTCGTGAGGCCGCTGGGAAAATAAACAGGATTTGGGAAGGATGTTGGCGGGTTCAGCAGCAAATTCACCACTAATGACAAACTAACAAGTCTGATATTGGCTCCATCCTCGACAAACAAGACTTCGGGTTCTGTTACTGAATCTGTCTCACTGGAATCACCACACGCTGGCAACGTCGCTCCCTCCTAAACTGGATTTGTGTTACCTTTTTATTTATTTATTTATCTATTTCTTCATTAAAACTTCCTTACAGAGGTAACTGGACAGGGGTAACAGAACTTTAGAAGTTCTTTCGTAATGGGAATATCATTCAAAACGTACAAGAAAACAAACAAAGCGTAAAATGATCCTTGTTTTAACGATGAAATTTTTTTAGCGTGCTTGCTCAAATTGCTCAGTCGCAGCGAGGTTGCCAATGTGCCACGAGTCTAGTCTTGGTCAGTAAATGTTGTTTGTACTAAAGGACAGTAACCCTGTCCACACCAGGGACTGAACCATGTGATCGCTTAGGCAGGGGCAGTAAATGTTTGTGCACAATAAATTCTGCACTAGTGTGACTATTACGGACAGATCTCACAGCTAAGAGGACACTCCACACTAGCAACTGAAGTTCAATTTCATTTACCAGACTGTGTGTGTGTGACAGTAAAAATCACTTGAGAACAAAAACCTGAAGAAACACACCTTTCCATGTTGCCAAAACTGGTTAAACACAACACACCTCTGCTCAGTGCCACTGGTAGAACGCTTCTCGATCTTATACTGAAGTTATAAGCCCCCCCCCCCCCATGTGTTGGCCACATGACCAGAAGTGTGATGTTACTAATGATAATGGACCCACAAGTCCAGAACAGAGCTGCTGCCCCACAGCTAACCCTAACCTGGACAGTTCTTAGCCAGTTCTTCAGCTATGCTTGAATCCAATGTGTTTATTGATGTTCCACTGATAATGGCTTTCAGCTTGCATAGAGCTTTGCACAAAGTGGTGTTGGGACACAAACCATGTCAGGGAAAACAATGCAAGTCATTAAATGTAGAGGGACTTATGAGGAGATGATGACAGTTGGTGTTAAGTTAATCCAAATCTTTCCAACACCTTTCTGTATTCAGGACAGTGCCCATCACCATTTAAGCCCTTGGGCCACACAGTTGTGCAAGCAGGGGGGGGGGTAGTCCACTGGTAGTGGTGTGTGTCCCACTCCCACACTCTTTCCTACAAGTGCTGAGTGCTAAGCAGAGAAACACTATGTTCCATTTTTAAAGCCAGTTTGTGCGCTGTACAAATAGACAAGTACATGTAGTTTGTACTGAGGGTCAGTTAGAACACATGCACAAGTGAACAGTCACATGTTTTCCCCAGCTGCCAGCAGGCTTGAAGTGCATGTCCACAGCAGTTTTCCACAGTAGTGGAGTGTATGTTCAAGGAGGGTCCAGTATACACCTATAGCATCCTTGGTGTGCTGTAGAGTTGCTCAGGCCTGAGCTGGTGGTGATAAGCATGCATAATGGTTTATCCACAGGTGTCTCCCTGGGAGCTTCTTACCAGGGACAACATGCATGCAACTGTCTCACAGTGTCTTAACCATACACACCAGGCTCTGTGTTAAGATACTCGCTGCTACAGCAAAGTGGTACAGCCACATAAAGTACATGTACATCTATATTGTATGAATGAAATATAGAAACCAGAATCAGTATCATTCTATACCCAGAAGTATATACACACATATGTAGGTCAGACCAGTTGAGGTGAAGACAGTAGCTCTACTGGGACAGTGGCTAATCAGGATTTTCTGCCTCTGACACGGTTTGTTCCCAAGGGTTCCTCACTCTGCCTGGGCACAACTTGTGAGGTTCTCGCTTGAAGTTAAAAGGTTTAGATTCAAGACAGCCTGCAAGAGTAAAGAAACCTCTCAGAGTGGGACTATACAGCCGTTCCCAGTGCGCACTTGGAGTATGCAACCAGTCAAGTCTTGTAGGGAAGTACAGGGCTCTTAAACATCCTGAAGACTATTAAGGAAATCTTAGATGCTTAAAGTACTTCATTCTCAAGTGCTCTGCATACAAAATGTAGTATCTAGGCACAACTTGAGGTGATGTTTTGGCTTTAAGTTACATGTAGACTGCTTAAGAAACTACTGTCAACTCTTATAGGGAAGTGTAGGGGGTTCTTGGACTTGCTGAAGACTTAAAGATGTCTTATAACGTCTTCTCTGAAGCACTGCCATCCTGACAAGACTTATCAGGGCACAGGAGACCCCGTGACAAGACTGGGATTCGAACCCCAAACTTTAGCATCTGTATGAAGGATAAGAAACCACCACTCTGCCCCTGTGATAACCTTTAACTTGTCCCTACAATCTGTAATGTTGTACTTATACAGATATCCTAATCTGGAAAAGCATTTTATCTATGTTCTAAGAACCCGTTCACCCGACTGTAGCCCAACCTGAGGGTTCCTTCCGCTCCTCTTCAGGAGGGTGGAAGGAATTTTCATCCCTCTTGAAGACGTGACATGCGTGTGACACGTCTGGGGAGACTTTCACTTCTGCAGCTGTTGTGGAGTACAAAATAGTTACCTTTGCCAAGAAGGTCATGTTTTGGGCTGTCTGTGGTTTTGTGGCTAAGCAGAAGAACTTAACTCTAGGCTCTGGATGGATATTATCTGGTATTTGGTGCATGGTTACATATAGGTCTTTACCTTTGCTTAAGAAGATCGTGTTTTGGGTCCTGTCTGTGGTTTTGTGGTTGAACAGTATAACTAGACTCAGGCAGATATGACTGTATTGTTATCTGTGGTTGTATTATTTTGCTGCGTGGTTAGGTCTTAGGTATTCTTCTTTTAGCCAAGAAGGTAACGTTATGTTTTGGATCATGTCTGTGGTTTTGTGCCTAAGCAGAAGAACTTAACTCTAGACTCTGGATGGATATTATCTGGTATTTGGTGCATGGTTACATGTAGGTCTTTACCTTTGCCAAGAAGGTTGAGGTTTCGGTTCTGTCTGTGTTTTTGTGGCTGAACAGTATAACTTACATAACTCTAGAAGTTATGGATGGATATTATCTGTGGCATTCGGTCTTTGCCCAGAAGGTCATGTTTTTAGGTCCTGTTTGTGGTTTTGTGGCTAAGCAGCAGAACTTAACTTGAGAAGCTACGGATGGATTGTTATGGTGTTTGCTGTGGAGTTAGGTCTTCTGTGTATATCTTTCTGTGAACCTCAAATCTTTGGCTGTTTATCTTTTATGTATAAAAAGACTACGTTCACCAAGAAAGGACAGGAATTCTAGAGCAGGGCAGCTGTTTTCTTGTCAGTCATGTTAAAGTGAGTCTCACTTATTTGTTTATCATAAAAAGGACAAGGCTAATATCTGTATTCTTACGCAATTGTACAAAGGAAGATTTCCGCGTCAAAAATTCCTTTGAGAAGCCTAAAATACTGTTCAGAGTTCCAATGCGCTCAGTTCCAGTACTGTTACTGTAAACCCCAAACACGCAGTGTTTATTTTGTAAATCACTCGCAGACTAAAGGCTTCATACGAGGTGCAAAGAACCAAGTTCCTGTGTTCAAAATCCCTCAGACGAGACCACAGAAATGCCATTTCTTCTGCACAGTGTTTGTTATGGTCAGGATTGGGACCACTATCACACCTGTCACAGTAACAACACCTTTACCTGTTTAACAGTACTCTTCACCCGGTTTAAAAAGAAAAAAACATTGCTTTTTTCAAACAAGAATGAGATTTTCTTCTGCTGTATTTATCAGAAGCTGATGGTGATTGTTCCCAGTTCATGAAATGTCAATATCCGTAAACCTCCTTATGGTGAAGGTGGCCCTTAGAGCTGAAGTCAGCTGAAATAAGAAACCCAGAAGGAAGAGCACTTACCCTGAAGGACAGCGACAGATAAAACAGAATCAACCCTGCATGAATTGTTTGTCCTACAACTCAGTTTAAACTTCAAACAAATCCATGTGCCAGTCCTTGAAGTTCTAATGCAACCAGCTGGTGTGGAAATGAAAGCAATGTTACATCTTACTGTCAGTACCTAAGAAGTGAAAGTTTCCTCAAGCAGTACAAGGTGATTAGAAAGTGAGAGTTTACCTGGTGAGTGTGGCTGTTTGACTGGAGTCAGACCGGGCAGTGCCAGGATTGCCTGTTTGCTGTCAATCACAGCTAAGGTATTGGCACCAAGCCAAACAGTAAACTTGCCCAGACTGGGGTTTTCCTGTACTGCAGACTGTGCTTACAATATACTGCGCAATCATATACGAAAAGAAGACAGGTAACTTAAAAAGGCTTTAGAATGAAGACACATTGAGACATTATTAGGTTGCAGTACAACATATACATGTATGTTAGCACTGGGCTAAACAGTAGATCTGCACAGACTGGGCTTTCCTGTACTGTAGACTGTACTTACAATGTATTAAGACCCACTGAAAAGAAAAGAGACACTGGACTGTCAGGATCTGAGTTATCATCTGCCATGACGAGAGATTGTATTGGAAAAACTTAATTGATTGTATCTCACCGGACGATTCCGGATGAATAATGATGATGATGATGAGCAATCACTAAGTTACGAAAAAAAGACAGGTAACTTCAAAATGCTTTAGAATTAAGACACATTGAGACATCAGGCTTGAGTACAATACATCTCTTGGCTCTTACCCAGACCTTTACAAATCTGCCCAGACTGGGGTTTCCTGTACTGTAGTCTGTACCAACTGAGGAATCATGTACGAAAGAAAGACAGGTAACTTCAAAATGCTTTAGAATTAAGACACATTGAGACATTAGGCCGGAGTACAATACATCTCTTGGCTCTTACCCAGACCTTTACAAATCTGCCCAGACTGGGGTTTCCTGTACTGTAGTCTGTACCAACTGAGGAATCATGTACGAAAGAAAGACAGGTAACTTCAAAATGCTTTAGAATTAAGACACATTGAGACATTATTAGTATGTTAGCACTGGGCTTAACAGTAGACCTGCACTGACTGGGCTTTCCTGTACTGTAGACTGTACTTACAATGAATTGAGCAATCATTTACGAAAAAAAGATAGGTAACTTCAAAATGCTTTAGAATGAAGACACATAGAGACATTATTAGTATGTTAGCACTGGGCTAAACAGTAGACCTGCACTGACTGGGGCTTTCCTGTACTGTAGACTGTACCGACTGAGCAATCATGTACGAAAAATAGACAGATAACTTCAAAATGAGAGTGCTTTAGAATGAAGACACATTGAGACATCATTAGGTTGCAGTACAATACGTATGTTAGCTCTCAGGCAAACCTTTACAAACCTGCCCAGACTGGGTTTCCTGAGTTTTGTCTGCTCACACAGTTGGTATATTGCCAGGTAGCTCTCTTGAACAAAGGACTGAAATGTTTAATACTTTACACAAATACTTGTGCGACTATTACACCAGACTGAGGCTTTCCTGTGTTGTACTGACTGAGCGTTGTGCACAATTAAGACTCACAATCTTGTAGCTTTTAATATTGATGTTGGCATTGAGCCAGACTGGGCTTTTCTGTCCTTTTTGAGCTCTTTACACAAACTACATGTATATAGTATAGGGTCTTGTCAGGGAGCTCTCTTAAACAAAGGACTAAATGCTTTAAACCTTACACTTCCAAGTTCAATGTCGTTTTAGACTAGACCAGACTTTTCTGAATAGCCTATGCACAACTGATTAGACACTAAGGTAACTGTGAACATTAAGGAGTACTTGAAGTAAACACTTAAGATTACCAAGCCAAACATACATGTAAGACCCAGACTGGGGTTTTCCTGTTCTTACTGAGCTCTGTACACAGACTATAGGGTCCTGTCAGGGAACTTTCTTTACTTTGGGCAAGTCTGTAAGACTCTTGATATAGATTAGAGAAGTAAGGCTGGACCAGACTGTTGTTTCCTGTGGTCTATATACCTTATTTGTTCTGTAAACATTGACTAATAACTAAAAGACTATCTTTCCAGGTATACCAAATGTATAAGCACTTCATGTCACATTGCAAGAAGTCAATGAAAATGTAGCAATGGTGTTTAATTTATAACAAACCTTTACTTGGTCATGCCTCATTTACAAAGCATTTCAAATACACCTATTAAAGCAGGAAAGTACAGTACTGTACAATGTAAAAACTACTCTAAATCCAAGCTACATGTACAATGTCTGGAGGACCCAGGCTACAGGGCTTTAGGATCAGCCACTAGATAAGGAGGCTCAATGAGTGACTTCCTCAGGATCACAGGAGCTACTCTTAAGTGTGCGTTTAAGACGTCTTGGCTCCGACCCAGAGCTTGTGGTTTACTAAAAGAAGTTACCCCTAAGAGCCACCAGGCTAAAGGGTATCTCAATAAACTCACTCTTCCGCTTCCCTTTTGACTATTTCAAGACTTTTGTAGGCTAGAAATGAAATATCAGACTGTCACAAAGACTGTTGCCATGGCTACACCAACATGTGTTACTTCTGTACTGTTACTGTGCTGTTTGCATTGAAGGGCAAAAATCTGAAGGTCATTTACATGTACCTGCTGACCTTCCTGAAGGTCAACCCAAGGTCATCCCTTATAAGGTCAGCACTAGAATCAGCCGTTGGAGTAGAAAGTAGAAAATATACTTACTTCATGGCATGGCAGAAATGTGGGCAGTGGTTGAGTGTTGGGAGTCCTGCCAGAAGTGCGAGGGACACTCTTAAGTTATAGGTCTTAAGTTGGGCTCCTTAAGTCCACCCTTACATCTCCAGTGAAGCCAGACTGACTCCAACATGCTGACTTCCTGATCCAGATCTATATCAACACATCGCCCCACCTCCAGGAAGGGATCTGTGCTGCTGTGTTTAACACATGTCTGTCAGACATTACCACAGGAAACTCTCATCATGGGGTACATTAGGCCACACCAATTTAATTTCTTGGTTAACAGATCTTTTTATTTTAAATGTTAGCACGAGGACATCATTAAAACAGAAAGCTGGGGTGAAAACTTGCACCTGACCCTGTTTACTCCCCGAAACTGCATACACACCAATTTATCTTTCCTCTGAGATCCTGTTTTCATGTAGATTTTCCAATCTAGCATTTTTTTTCAATAATTCCATTAACCAAGAAATTAAATTAGTATAGCCTTAGGCCAAACCATCTTCATTTGTTGCTTCTCAGGTTTCAAAAGTGCTGAATTGAAATATGAACTTTAAAAGATGGCTGTACCTTCAAGTTGGTACACAAAGTTTCACAAGTAAGATTCAAGTTTCCCCTAGCCTTCTGTTTTTATCCTGACTGCTTGCTTCAGATGTCTACTTTAGAATGCCCTGGAAGCAAGGAAATGGGTTGGTGCGGCCTGCCTTACCGTTACAAGGTGTTGGGACAAATGTTTTATCCAAATGCTGTGGTTGCATTACTGGTGTTGGACCAGAAAGTAGCGTTGGCGCACTCACGAGTGCTGGAGTGACACTGTTTTTGTGAGCTTCCAGGGCTCGGATTGAGATCTTTGGCTCAAAATATAAGGTTGCGCACTGCACTAGTTTGGTTTGGAATCAACTTGCGCCAACCGAAATATTGTTGCGCTGCGCAACTTCGCAACCGGGTATTTTGCACCCTGCATTAGAGGGAGGTGGGACTGAAAGTTTGGTGATTGTTTGAGGTTTCTATGACATCAAAACCACTAATGTCCTTTGGTCCTACTTGTACTTACATAGTAACAAGAAGCTTTTGGTGCTCCCGTCTGGTCTATACCACAGGAAACCTACAATGCTGGGTGTGCATTACTGGGGGTGGGACAGAGAGTTTGCTCAGGAAACCACAAATGTGCTGTGCCCCTCCCTCTAATCTGTTTAGGGATTAGGAAAGAGATCATGAGATGAAACTACAGATATCATGTCAGGATGCTCCTGTGTGTTAAAAGTTAACATCTCAGGAAACAAACAATGCTTAGTGTACATTTATTACAGTAATGGGCAGAAAGTTTGGTGCCTGTTTTGGACTTCTCTGACATGTCCTTTGGCCCAACATACAAACATACATTGAAGATTGTGTTCTCCTACATGTTTAGGTTGGTCTGTACTGTAGGAAACCACTGATGCTGGGTGTACATTACAGTAATGGAACAGAAGGCTCAGGAAACCCCCCATGTCCTGTGCTCCTCCCTCTAATCTATTTAAGGAGATAAGGACAAAGATGATGATGGCTGTACCAATGATATGCTGTCAGGGTGCTCCTGACTGTGTTGGTCTGTACCACATGAACAGAAAACCACTGGTCATGGGGGCACATTACTGGTAATGGAAGAGAGAGTTTGATCAGGAAACCACTTCCCTTCCCAACAGTAAGATATCACTGTGCCTATGTAAATATGTGTACATTGGTAAGGCTGGTGTGTACCACAGGAAACCACTGCCTCACACCCCCTCTCCCCAGTAAAATACCCTAGACTGTTCCTGTGTGTACTTGGTAAGGCAGGTGTGTACCACAGGAAACCACTGCTGTCAGTACTTCCAATATACAGTACTGTATATATCCATTAAAGTAACCTTAAATCTCAAATCTCAAATCTTTATTTGTATGAACCAACATCACAGAAGTAACATATACAGGTACATGCACTTCTGAAAACCTTCTCCCTGCTGCCTAACTCTGTAACCAATAGAGAACTGGTGGCCAAGGCTACTTCAACTCTACTAACTAGAACAGTTGGCAGAAAGTGAAACAGAAGGTACTTTGGGCACCAGTACATCCACATTGTATATATCATAGCCCAACAACTTGTTTACTCACAATGTCCACCTACAGTCTCAGTCTTATAGACGTTTTCAGCCAAGCTGACATTATCAGATTTGGACAGAAGCCAGCATTAAGATTCTTACAGACCACAGATCCTTCTCAGATAACCTAAGCAACAGCTTGACTTATCCTTAAGCTCCTTAAGACGTATTGTTCCTTAATCTTTAAGTCTCACAGATGTCTGATGTCTTCCTGTGCAGACAGGAGTTTGACCCTGTCCCTGGTTCTGACCTGTTTGTCAGGGTGACGTTCTGAAGGCCTCATCTGCGGCTCGTTAGATAAAGTCGTTAACGTGCAGGAATGCGGACATGACGAGGCTATAATTGTACTTAATTAGTATCCCAGAGTCCATCCCTGCCCTGGTCGGAAGGGAAGTCCCCGGCTGTCACGTTTGTCTGCACCACAGTTCACCTGGAGTCAAACGTTTCGGTAGAGACACCCAAATGGGCGCTTTATGGAGCCAAATGACTTCCTCAGACACTTAACAAGAAACAGCCACGACCTGAAGACTTCAAGACACACAGTCTTAGCAGCCCAGAATCAAGATCTTGAGGATTCCCTTTAATCTCTTCAACTATGTTAGCTACTTTTTAAAACATACTGTAAAAACCACAATTCCGCCATTTGTGCTGCATTAGAGTATTTAATAAAGAATTTCAAAACCATTCTCTAGACTCTCTCTCTCTTTCTCTCTCTCTCTCTCTCTCTCTCTCTCTCTCTCTCTCTCTCTCTCTCTCTCTCAGTAAGAGAGGTGTGAGGTTTGGAGGGGGGGTTTGGGAATGTCTGTAGAGTCTCAATCCTGAATGATCACACAGATGGGTTATATATCACAGAAGAGGCCTTGCAGGTTGGAAACTTTACAGGAAGTCAGGAAGGATACTACAAATTTATAGGAGTTCTACATACTCAAGAGTGTGACCTAGTCTGTCATGATAACCAAATTACAGTGGTTTAGGGAAGGACAACAGTGTCTGTCTGTAAAATATCACATCCATAGAGTGCAGAAATTATAGCAGAAAAGGCTCTTCAGGTTATGGAGTTGAGAATAGGGCTAAGAAATGTTTGGAAGTTTACTGACATCCAACAGGAATCATAACAGAAGACACTTGAGGTCAGAAGGTTCACATGAGGTCAGGAAGGATTTACCAAACTCCATTGTTTGGGAGTCTGGATCATAACAGAATGACAGTGGCTAGAGAATCACACTATGAACAACAATGTCAGGAGAATCTCAAGTCAAAGGCATCCACAGAATGTGGAAATTACAGCAGAGAAGAATCTCGAGGTTGAAGAGTTTACAGGAGGGAAGGAGTGATACTCCAGGCTGTCAAGAGTTCAGAAGTGTGCTGTCATCATGATAGAATTATAGAAGTTTATATTAGCTAAGGACAACAATGTCTGTGAAATCTCACATCCACAGAAAGCGGAAATCATAATAGAAAAGGGTGTACAGGTTCTGGAGTTAACAGGAGGTCAGGGGTCATACTCCAAACTGTCAGGAGTTCGGAAGTGTGCTGTTATTGAAACAGAATGCCACAGAAGTTTAGTTTAGGATGATGATGTCCGTAAAATTTCAAGTCTGAGTTAATGATAGAGTGCAGAAATTATGACAGAAAAACTCCTGAGTTGGTAGAGTTCAGCTAAAGTCAGGAGTGATACTCAAAACTGTCAGGTCTGGAGATCAGAAGTGTGTCAGAATAACAGAGGGTAAGGATAAAACAACAATATGTTAAAGATTTTAAGTCTGAATCAACCTCAGAGAGCAGAAATTATTGCAGAAAAAACTCCTGAGGTTGGGGAGTTTAGCTTAGGTCAGGAGTGATACTACAAACTCTCGGAACTGTGCTGCCATCATCACAGATAGCAGTAGGGAATGAAAGATATTCAACAATATTTGTAAAATCTCACATTCACAGAGAGCAGAAATTATTACAGAAAAAGGTTGGAGAGTTCAGTTAAGGTCAGGTGTGATACTACAAACTGTTGGAACTGTGCTGTCAACATCGCAGATAGTGGGAGGGAATTAAAGATATTCAACAATATTTGTAAAATCTCACATTGACAGAGAGCAGAAATTAGTACAGAAACGGTTCTCGAGGTTGAAGAGTTTAGCTAAGGTCAGGGGTGATACCCCAAACTGTCTGAACTGTGCTGTCAACATTGCAGATAGTGGTATAGAATAAAGACATTCAACAATATTTGTAAAATCTCACATTCACAGAGAGCAGAAATCATTACAGAAAAAGGTTGGAGAGTTCAGTTAAGGTCAGGGGTGATACCCCAAACTGTCAGGGAGTCGGAAGTCCGCTGACAGGACGGAATGTCTTCAGATGTGAGACATCTTCCTGGAACGTCTCACACACCTTAAGAAAAACACCTGCTGTTTCTCCTTAAGAATCTCATTGAGACATCACTGATAAGACAACATTAAGATGGCTGAGATTCTTAAGTTCTGACATATGAGACAGCTTAAAGATACAAAATCATTCTTTATCATTTAAGGAAAAATAAGTTACTTAAAAGTAACTAGATTTGCTCTATACCAAATCAAGAACTAGGCCGCAGAGAAATGAGAAATAAGAACTAAGACAGAGAAAGTGAAAGTAATTTCTCTTGTAAGGGTCTTGTCGTGATAACACATCTTGACAAGTCTGAGGTTCTAGAGTTCTTAAATGCGGCACACCTTAAACACACCAAATCATTCCTTACACAATTAAGTTACTAAGTAATTAAACGTAATAAGATTTGCTCTTGACTATACCAAATGAAGAACTAGGACAGAGAAATAAGAAAGTGAGAGTGATTTCTCTTGTAAGGGTCTTGTCTTGATAACACATCTTGACAGTCTGAGGTTCTTGAGACCTAAAATGTGGGACACCTGCACATACCGATGATTCCTCTCTACTGAAAGTGAAAACAACTTTCCTCCAGGCCGCACCAAACAAAGACGTCAGCCAGACAGCTGCACCTGTGATGAGGCAATAACAACCTCACAGGGAAGATACAAATCAGGAAACAGTCGAACATGATTTAGCTAAGCCTCTAATGCAAACTGTTAACAACTTGTAAACTAAGTCTAAGTCTATCACAAATCAGGACATTTCGTAATGGTGTGGCGACTATCCTACACTTGTGTTGTATTGTCTGTGAGTAGACAAGAAATAGAATTGTGGAGAAGAGAATGATTTTGTAAGCCTCTAATGCCAACCGTTAACAACTTGTATACTTAGTCTAAGTCGCCTCAGCCTCTGAGTCTGATACCAGCTTTCAACAACTTGCACACTCAGGCCAAGTTCTTTCCTCTTTTCTCAGACATTTTAAGGTACAAATGTAGCAAGTGGACATCGTAAAATCAGAGGGCAGTGAGGAAACTTGAATATTGTTGTATTCAGTCCATAGAGCTGATTGTACCCAGGTATAATCCCGGTCCTAAGGCTCTGTTTTCATGTTTTTTAAAGAACCAACAGTTACTGTACAAATTAAATTGCTGTAGCCTTAGTCTGTAAATGTATCTGTAAAGCAAGATTTCAGGGGTGATTCCACTAACAGTAGTGTATTAGGAAACAAGACGAAAAGTTGTCAGGCAAACCTAAACATGGATCCAACTCACTCCCAAAGTCAGTAATATTGTAACCAAGTCCAGCACAACTGTGTAACAGAAATACCAACAGTTCCTATCCTGATGCTAACACACACACATAACCAGCAGGAAAGATTGACACAGATCACGGAAACAGAAAACTTGTCAAACAAACCTTAACAAGGGAGTGTCACTGATCACCAAAGGCACCATAGCATGTAGACAAGCTCAACACAATGTTCTAACACTGTTCGGACAAACCCATTCCAGTGGTATCACAGTAACCAACATGGTCTCACAACTCCAAGGTTAAATATCAGAAGTACAAAGATTACAAAGTCCTCAAACCAACCTTACAATGAGTTCACCAGTAATCCAAATCGTCACCAAAGTGTCTGTTAGTGTACACTAGAAAGTTCCACCCCTACGATGTTGTAGGAGCGACAGTTCTAGCCGTGACCGTATCAGTGCCCACAGCAGAGCAGTGCTCAGCACATCTGTTTCCTGCGGCCCTCCCTACGGGTTTGGGTCCTCCCTGGTACAACCACCTGCACACAGTACTGTACCGTAAATGTAGAAATCTTCGCGGTGAATTTATACTCACGGTTTTCACGGTAAGCTCTTCACCGCAAACATAAATAAAACTGCCGCAAAAGTTTTTGCTCTCCTACCCCCTTGTCTACTATTCTCTCAAACGCGAACTTTAAACCACCGCGAACAGTCCAGTTTCTCCACGCAAACTCAGATGCATCTACTGTAGTTTGGGCTTGCCAGGTTCCTTAACCTTCTCCCTGCTGCCTAACTGTAACCAATAGAGAATGGGGTGCCAAACGGCTACTTCAGTGTGCTAAGGGTTAAGTACTCAGCCTAAAACCTGCAAGTGTCAGGCAAGTCAGATTATAGTTTGACCTGACACTTGCAGGGTTAAAGAAAATCTAGTCGCCTGATGTTCTCAGCTACATGTATGTTCCTCAGAGGATGAATGGACTCTAGATCTACTACTGGTCTCACAAGGGTCTTTAGTTTACACAACCTAAAACTTTTAAATGAAGTATCTACTTGGTTGATGTTTGTAACCTAATAACTGATCTCACCCACCTTACTCAGGGCCTGAATGGACTCTACTACAGTAACTGCTTACTTTCCTTTTATATCTGACCTACCAACCTACTGACGCTATTGGAGGAAGTTTGAGAGTGGGTGGGGGACTTTCACCGGGGTTGGCATGCTTTTGCGTGTTTATGGGGGTGTACCCGTGCGTATGAGCTGATATTTTTAGCTCATTAAGGAACCGATGTCTATCTTAATTCCTGTTCACACTCACGCAGCTTTTTCTTTCCACCCTTCCCTCTGACATCACATGTACACGTACATGTGTATAATAGGGAAGAAAAGTTCTGGCCCACAGTTAGAGTCTGCATACATGTACATTTGTATGACATTGTGCGTATGTAAATACAGGTATGTACGTAGGATCTTCTATTTCTAGCTCAAGAAGGAAGTGAAACGTCTCTGTTAGTTCCTGCATCCCCAGACATAAATGTAAAGTCTGGAGTTTTCCTTTCTAAACTTTCCCCCTTTCCTCAGACACGAGGTAAGAACACAACTATAATGGCTGGAAAGTGGGGAAATTTTGCCCTGTAATTTCCTGAGTTTCATTGCGTCATGTTGACAAACAGGATATGGATGCAGACTGTTAAAGTGAGACATCGTTTTTTTCAGATGGTCGTCGGAAACGCTTAGTCAAAAAGTCTACACAATCACAGAGGACAATTTTGACACAAGCAGGATACTTCTAATGAACGATTTTGTTTCTCTTTCTGACTCCTTCCCTGTCTTCAGGATTTAGAATTTAGTGCCATGCAGGCCTCTCTGTGGCTGTTGAAGCCATGAAATGTGTGCATAGTTTACGGCAGTAAGGTCTGAAGAGTATGTTTTTCCCCCTCTTGTAGATGACTTTTAAAACTCGAAGTCAAACCATTGCATTCCTTTTTGACTTTGCTCTTCAGGCTTTTGGGACAAGAAAGATGCTTTTATTAATGTATTTTGTGCACAGTTTTCATTAGTGAGGTATTGACTATAATTGTCCTGGAGTGTGTACTTCCCACTCTTGTCTGTGACCTTTGAAACTCAGCCGAGTTCATGTTAGAACTATTTTAATCATTTGTTCTGTTGACCTTGCTCTTCAAGATTCTGGGACAAGCAGGGTACTTTTTAACCTTTAGCACACCAAGGTACCCATTTGGCTACCAAATCTCTATTGTTTACGGGGTAATTAGCGGGAAGAAGGTTAATGTGTAAGCCTGGCCTTCATGCATAGCATGATGTTGAGCTATTGTCTCAAGTATGGCATTGTACATTCCCCACTCTTGTAGGCTGTTGTACATGTACATGTGTGTGACCTTGGAAACTCTGCTGAGTTCATGTTTAAACTATTCTGTTGACTTTGCTCTTCAGTCAGACTTGACCTAGCCAGGGGGGGGGAGAGAATTGCATGTCTGCATTCTATAGTTAAGTATGTACAGTGTAGGTGTGTGTTCAGGGGAGTTATGAAGTCAGTTTGCAAAGCTGTGTGCTTTCCTGCCTTCTGTGGGGGACGGCATATACTTTTATGTAGAGCATGAATCATCCATTTTAGTTCTACATGTACGTAACTCATAGCTTCTTTTGTTTGAATTTAGCGTAAAGCAAACCTAGTCCATGGAATTTAACATTATACAATTATAGCTGGTGCCTTTTTCATGAGTAGATGCCATACTTTGTACCTTGTACAATTATTGTGCAATAAAGTTATATATTTTAATTTAGCGTTACCAAAATGTATGGCTCATAATCATATTGACCAGTGTGATTTTGAGCCATATAATAATGACTTGACAAAAGCCAGGAACTGGATGTGAGTAACAAATTTCAGCATATTCTGACAGCTTCTGATAACATCAGTCTCGAGTAAGAGATGATTTAAAGCCGAGGAAGGAAAGACGTTGTTTCCCGTTGTTGCGACATGACGTTGGGAGCGCCCTGGTGGAACAGGGACTTCCCCCTACATACAATACATGTCAGTCTGCCTGGGAACAAAGACCCTCAATCAACCCTTTACATCTACTACAAGTAACCACCAGGGTACATGATTCCGCCACCCTGAAAAGATACGTCCAAACAGATCTCCAACCCAACGTCCCCGAGTGTAATGCATACCTGGGGGGTCTGCACTACAGATGTCTCAAACCCACTGTTTTTTAAAGTGGTGTATTTATGTAATCCGACGGATTAATGTTAATGCAGGTTACCTTCAAAGCTTGAAATTCATTCAGGGGGATAGGTGCACTGGTGAAACTGACCTAATATTTAGGAGCACAGGAAAGAAATTGGATGCACTGAGCATAGTAGAATGTCAGCAAAAGCCTTTCTTTAGATCTTGAGCTTGAAATTTTATAGCAAGCCTCATGATTTTTAACAAGTAATACAGTCAACAAATTTAATTTTTCTTGGTAAATTATAATTGGTCACAAGCAAACCTGAAATGCTATTTATATAATTGACATTGAGAACAAAGAAAACTGAGTCTTAACTATTGAAAGAAGGTTAGAAATCCAGGACTGATGATAAAATACACCAATGTCTCAAGCAACTAGATAAAATCTGGAAACGGTCTGACGTCAGTGACTAAAGGGAAGAACTAGAGTCACCAAATTTTAAACCTAGAGCCTTCAATTTGACTGTTCAGTGCTCTCAGTGTTGTTTTCAGGTATCAGAGAAGATTCGCACTTAATAAACAAACGAGAAACAAACAAACAAAGAGTAACCAGGTTTTACCTTCAGTCTAGACTGTTCTGTTCCCTCAGTGATGTATTCAGGTGTTGGGAAGATTCCCACCTAATCATTACCTGATGCTGAAACACCTTTGGGAAATCTGCACCTCCAGCCGACAGTTTGCTGGCATCAACTCCCAATTAGCCAGGATTAGCAGCACAGAAACCACCCCAGGTCCCTTCTAACAGGCAACGCTTGCTCTGTGGCCTAGGAAGCAATGAACTTTGTCAGGAGTTCAGTGATAAACTAGAAAATCACTGAACTGAGATTGAAGTGTCTGTTCCTACATCGTGATGAAAGAATGTTGATTAACAGTTACAGAGACTTTGGCACCAGTGTTGCATTAGTTAGGAGGTTTGGCAGCAGGGAGAGGGTTTAAATGTTCAAGGTGTACAGATATGATTTTGAACCAATGTGAGAGATACTGGGCTTTTTACTTACAAAATTTTTTTTTTTATTATTATGTGATTCGGTGTATTTGTCATTCTTTGATCTGAGAGATGTCATTTCATTGATGCTTCAATCGTTCTTCTTTACACTTTGTTGACTTGGGTTTAGTTTCCAGCAGCTGTAGACTGATATCTTATAGTTAAGTAGCAAGAACTTTGCAACTCAGCTTACAAATGTGCCTCTTGTGGCAGAGACTGTCATTCTGGTACATAACTGTTAGCCTGGTGATCATAAATCTGATGCTGTAGGGTTGATGCAAATTAGGATTTTACCATCATGGTAATTCTTGACTGACGTAGACTGTCTATATTAGCAAGTGTCAAATTAAGATGTAAAGCCTCTTATGTTTAGAAGAATGCATCATACATCAGACAGACATATTCTACAAGACTAGTCTTTCGTTCCCTCCTGGATTAGTCCAGAATAATTATGGGACAGGAAAGGCGCCAGTAGCTTTTGAACCCCTGCCAAACATTCTCTCCTCTTAAATGTCCTTCCACAAGGCCTTGCCTTCCTCTCTGTTGATATATGAAGTCTTCAGAATGCCACAAAGGCACTGTTGTACCACTGCTGTAACAGTTGTTACAGATTTCATCGTTAGTCTGCCTAATTAACGAAGTTCTGAAAGGAAATACCCAGAAGGAAAACTTACCTCCTTGAGATTAAATCTTAATTTTAAACATTAGAACTTTGCAACAAGACAAATAGAGCATGCTGAGACAGGCACAGAAACGGTTGTCATCACAGATGTCAATTAATTTGTTATTCCGCCAAATTAACAAACTTCTGAAAGAACCTCACTTCCTTTCACCTTTTCATCCAGATTTGCAACAAGACATTCACAGCAGAGAAGTCACATAAACAGTTGTCACAAATTTCATCATCATTCCGCCATATTAACAAAATCATTTCTTTTCCCTGAAGGAAAACTTACTTCCTTTTCAACCTTGTCACCCTCTCAACTTTTATAACAATTACAGATTTGCAACAAGACATATTCAGCATTAACAGTTGTTCTAAATTTCATCGTTATTCTCCCTAATTAACGAACCACTGAAAGGAAATACCCTGAAGGAGAGGAACTTCCTTTTCACTTTTGACACCTAACTTAAAGCATTAAAGATGTGCAATGAGCCGTACATGTGTGGAGTAGCAAAGGCTGTTATTCTGCCTAATTAACAAACTTCTGAAACCAAAAACCCTGAAGGAAAACCTACTGCCTTTTCATCTTTGACACCTCCTTAACTAACATTAGAGATGTAGAGGGAGACATACAATAATTATTGTAAGACTTTGACTTGTCTTGACTTGATGTCCATGTGTGGATCCGGGAAGAGAGAGGAGAGAGTTTGGAACAGAGAAACGCTGCCTGAAGCTACATGTACAAATACAGGACTGTACCTGCTGTAGATAGAGACAAATAGCGGCGGTGTCAGACGTTGTCAGGACGTCAGAGAGTCTGCCTGTGATGGGGCTTAACGAAGGTCTAAGGTTGGACTGAGGCTGTCGGTTAGGAGGGGAAAATTAAGACATCTGTACCACCTGTTGTTGAGATCTGTCACTACATGTATGTGCCACAAGGTACTACAAGTACGAGAAAAGTAGTAGAAACTATTTGTTGTGCTTTGATGTCTATGGATGCTTTAACTATAGACACCAGATTCAGGAAGGATTGAGACTGTAGATATGAGTGACTTCCAACTTTATTGTCCACTCCAGCATGGGAGCTGGGGAACTGAGGCATCATGGGATACAAGGCCCCCTAGGTGCATTTCTACTGCCTAGTGATTTACATGAACATGTAACACTATTTTTTTCCAAACATTAAATCAGGGACGCATTCAATCACTTCTTAAGTGCCAAAATCGTCAATCTGAAAACATCATTTGGAAGCTGACACCTTCCACCATCTCACTGGCGAGTTTGTTTTGTCAGATTTAGTAGTTAACACAAGTTAGAAAGCGATTTGGACTGGGGCTGTCGGTTAGGAGGGGAGAATTGAGACATTTGTACCACCTGGTGTATAGATGTGTCACTATGTGCCACAAGGTACTACAAGAGAACAAAAGACCAGACGTAACGAACAGACAATTGTGGGCATATCCAAGTGTTCACTGGGGATAGAACCCATGCACATGAACCTTGGAGAGAGGGGGCATGAACCAAGCTTGATCCGACCTGCTGACCTATAACCCGACCTACATGTACCGCAAGTCAGGCTAATTAGTACCCCACGGAATCCTGGGAAGGTCAGGGTCACGCCCCATGGAACCCTGGGAAGTTCGGGGTCACGCCCCAAGGAACCCTGGGAAGTTCAGGGTCATGCCAGAGGGAACTGTTGGAAGGTCAAGTTCAGACTAATTGGAACCCTGCAGCAGCAGCACTTGTAAGATTCAACATGTAGAACTGTCCTGACTTTCATTGTTTTAAGAAATGGGCTGTAGACAGTAATCTTTCCATATGTGCTGTGCATGTATATAACTGCCATTTGGTGTAACACACCAGCTTCTGTATCTATCTATGGCAGGTTAAAATAATAACAGCCCTTCAGCGTAACACACCAGCTTCTGTATCTATATGCACTTGAACATGAACTTGTCTACAGGTCCCACAAGGTCATTACCACAGACCTGTCAAGGTCATGTTTGTCGACATTGCCATGCTGTTGTGGGATGACCTCTGATGACCCAAAATGCAGGGCCAAGGTTGTTACATGTCTGTCAGGTGGCTACATCTGTGCTGGTGTGGCGAAACTGTGTGAAAGTTTTAGTTGTTTTGCCACAGAATGGTGGCAACCCGTGTGGCAATTTTGTAGTTCTGATTGTAGGAAAGATTAACTTTGCAGTATTTTTAATTACATGAATTTGTTTAATAGTTGTTGTCTGATACATTGTTCCATGTACGATTGTAGAGCAATGAACTTCATTCAGTCAGTCATATCTGATGACATCACATCCCATCAGTATGTTCATGTAAGAGTGTACCTGAGGACATACAGGTCAGGGTCAAGGGCAGGGTGTATCCTGTTACAGAAAAACCATACGCCACATCCAAGTATTGCCAACACACCCCACATCTGCATCCCCCCAGCAGTCATGGTGTCTGTGGTTGGAGTTTAGGTGGAAGAGGGCCAAAAAGTCTTAAAATAACTAAGTCCGTAAGTGTGCTAGCCAGACAAGTCATTTTTATCTAGACAAATCAAGTTACATACACCGCTCGTTCTCATTCAAATGTACACATTTTGTAATCTCCGTTACCGATTAAAATAAGACGTTCCTGGCATTAGGATATGCCACATATAAGATGTCAAACTGAAGTTTTCATGACGACTTAAACTTTTCTAGCTTTTAAAAACGGCAGTTGCGTACCTTATATGTGGCATATCTTAATGTCAGGAGCGTCTTACTTCTAACGGTAACGGAGATTACAAAATGTGTACATTTAGATGAGAACGAGCGACACATGACTGTATAACCTTACAACAAACATCGCATCTGTTCCCCCCTGCTGTTCTCATGTCTGTGGTTGGATTTGGGTGAAGTGTAGATGGAAAACTGCCAAAACCTTTGACAATAGCTAAGTGTGCTAGCCAGACATTAATTTTTACCTGGAGAAATCAAGTTAGAACCTTACAAACCTCATGACTGTACCCCCCCCCCCCGCAGTCCTTAAGTCTGTGGTTCAAGTTCAAGTGGAAAAGTGCCTCTAACAAAACTCCACAAGTCATTTTATCCTGACAGACATTCAGTTTTACCTGGACAAATTAAGTAACATGACTGTATAACCTTACAACAAACCAGACATCTATACCCCCCAGCGGCTGTAATGTCTGTGGGTGAAGTTCAAGTAGACATGTATCGAAACCTCAAACAATAACTTTATAGTGTTGACAGACATTCAGTTTGAAATTTCAATTTGGCAAATTTGAGATCCAATCTGACATACCACATGTAGATTAATGTCTGTGGGTTGAGTAATAATCAGGTGGAAAGGGCCAAGGATCTAACACTAACTACATAGTGCAGACAGACTCAGTTTTGTACTCACAAAAGACTCTGTGTCTAATCTCTCACTCATGCAGTTGAGCTCCCTCAGAACCATTCCACACACATGCACATAGCCATTATAACTCCCAACATCCAGCCTGTATCTGGCAATCACAGGTCTAATCTATCCCCCCCCCCACATTTGACCTTGAGACAACACCCTCCCATAGCGTGTGATCCAGTCATGACCTTGGATTATTCCGCTGACAGAAATCCCGCTCCAGCCGTGCCCTGGACACCCTACACCTCATATCATCCGCTCCTGCAGATCCCAGAATACAGGCGGAATCACGACCGTTCTTCTTCTGACCTAACTCCTACTCAACTTCTACCTACCTACCTACCTAGTCCCTTGACCTCCGGGTCGTTGGGGGGACAAGGCAGCAGTGAAGATGGAGATCTGTCTCCAGGCTCGTCTGTTTCTTGCAGTAGCCAGCCTTTCAGACAGGCTAAGGGACGTCCACTCAACTTCACATCATTCATAGAGTAAACCACAACCCAATGTCTCATAATTGCTACACTTATAAGCTCAAAATCTGTCAGAAATAAATAACAAGTTACTTGCCAAATCACGACCATTCTTTGTTTGTTCATTTATTTGATATTCATCATATAAAAGAATTATTATTCTCCCTCTTGCTAAACTCCAATTTAACTTGGATAAAAAGTCATCTGACTGAGTGTGACCTTCATTGATATTTGAAGATTTTATACACTATTTAAGGTCCTAATCAGAGGATTGATCAAAAGCTTGTTACAGGCACTTGTCAATAAGGTCACGTGTCCGTAACTCTCATGAGTTACGTTCGGCAGTGATCGGTCATTATTGATCCTGAAGAAGGCGACAGTGGTCATCAAAAATTTGATCCGTGAATACCTTAGTGTTGGAAAAAAGTTTAGCATTGTATAACGCTTTACTTTGTGCATGGAAATAGACTAAGTGTAAAAACTCCTTCTCATCATTCATAGGCAAACCACAACCGTCTGCATGTACACCTCACAAGCTGCATTCAAGCCTTCAGAATCCTTCAGAATCCTTCAGAGATATTCATGGAGTCATAAATCTTCATTTTCCCTGCAGATTTTACAGGTTATATTTATAAAGTTGTACACCCCAGCCAGGGAGAGAAATACCAAGTGCAGACTGGCCGGCACCCAAACGGTTCTGCGGATTGGACACACACTGTTTAATAGTTACGGTACATACTTCTAGAACTGGCTCATGCAGCGATGACATTTAACACTTTCAACTTTGGGAAATGGTATGTCTGGCAAAAATACTCATGGATGGGGATTAGGATAATATTGGAAAGGTCTAGAAGAAAATTCTTAAATCACTTGAGACAGACATAATAAAGTTAAGACAGTTGATATATACATAGACACATCAAGTAAGATTATGATTGTCTGCATGCTGTGGGAGCCAGTTGTGGTAATAATCTAATTAAAAGTCACTTAGGCAGGAAAGCTCTGGGATTGGGACGACGACACATGAAGATATGCATTTTTAACGATGAATTATGTATTATCTAAACTATAACTACTTGAAAAGTAGCGGAAAATCCAGGCAAGAAGGTTTTAAAGACTTGAGAGTCCTCTGGGGCATAAGGAAGACCAGTTTCTGATAACATAATAATTATCCCTATAATAGATAGATGTAAAACTTACTTTGAGCTGGGAAAGCACAAGATACCAACCACTGGTATCCAAGGGTGTGTCAAACTCCCCTGACACAGTGCAGCAAGTCTCCTGTAACTGGTCTGAAATGTAGCAAAGTCCTAACTGAAACAGGTCTGCAACAACTGCCTCTATATGTACAGGTTCATGACAGTGTGGCAAAGTCTTCGGACACACTGTAGCGTTAAGTGTGCTGACACAGGTCTGCAGTGTAGCAAACTCTCCTGACACATGTCTGTACTGTAGCAAAGTGTGGCAAATTGAGTCCCATCCAATGTCTCGGTGTAGCGAAGCGAGTCCCCCTGATGTCACAAGTGTGGCAAAGTGAGTCCCCTTGATGTCACCACGGGGCTGTAGTGTAGCGAACTCTCTGACACAGATCTGTACAGTAGCAAAGTGAGTCCCCTCCGGTGTCACAAGTGTAGCAAAGTAAGTCCCCCTGATGTCACCACCCTCAGCCCTACAGCCCTGCAGCTATAGCCCTGTTCTCAGTGCCTGTAATTTGTAGTGGTTCAGGATGAGAGTCAGCGGGGATCAGCAGTGCTAAAACAGTCCCAGGCCTCGGCTGAAGCAATGTGTGGGCTGGATCTCAGTCTCACTCACACACTCAATGCCCTTTGTTGCAAGAACTGTAAATTTTGCATCAGTCAACTAAATTTGGAGATTTTCCTCAATTAGGACCTCTCTAATCCAAGGAACGTTTTTTATGATGTCCTAGAAACATACAATGACATTGTACAGGTACTGATCCTGACTGTCCATCACAATTATCACAATGATAGCAGTTAAACCGATGAGAGAGTGGCTGAATGCCCATCAAATGTTTGCATTTTTGTTTTTACTTTGCATCTGTACTTTGTGACAGAAGAGAGAGGAGCTATAATATCAAACTGTATTAGATCAAGAGTTGAGAGTTCTTCCGGGTATTTTTGCTCCTTTTGATTTGAAACCTACATAATAGGAACTATCCATGACTTTGATAGGGCCTGTACCTGCTATACTGTTCCTGCACCAAATTTGGTGCTTCCAGTTGATGTGATAGGTGACATTGAACTTGCCCTGCCTGATGACATCACCAGGGTTACTGGAGGTCACGACCAAGTGCAGGGAGCCTGTTATCAGCTCTCACCACTTCGTCACGCACATTTCCCTGGGAGGGCGGGGCAGGAGGTGGTCGCCATGGCAATGGGCGGAGCAGGAGGTGGTCGCCATGGCAACGGGCGGGGCAGGAGGTGGTCACCATGGCAACGGGCGGGGCAGGAGATGGTTGCCATGGAAACAAAGCTGATTGGGTGTGGCCTTTTTCAGTGATAAATGTTACCGTTGACGGTGTGGGCATCTCTGAAAAGTCCTACAACACCAGTCCAGGAGAATGAAATGGGTTTTTTTTCAAGATTTGGAAATTGAGTTGAAATTGGGTTTCACGATGAGAGTAGAACATGGCAATGTGCCTGGGAAGCTACGGGACATTGATACACTTGGCAGTAGAAGTTAAGCTGGGTGGCAGATATGCACAGATTCTGAAGCTGGTGTGTATAACATAAGGGACCAGATAATACTGGCTGACTCCTCTTCCTGTACAGTTTTGTCTTTGGTAACAGAGGAGGATCATCAGCTTTGGATGCTTAATTTGCTTCGTTAGCTATTGTGTAATCAGTAAGTAGCTAGTCATTAAAACAACATTCAATTTGCAGACAATTTCTGTCATAGTCATACAGCTTATAATACAAGAAGAAGAAGAACTTAATTGCGTGACAATTGTATCTGGTACATTGTATGGCAACACTAATACAGGCACTGGATTATATATCAGCTGTTATTATTTCAGCAGTCTGATGTTGGGAGGGGGTAGGGGAATATGAACATGTCCCCTACACAACAGATAATACAGGTTGTATAGTGAGGAGTATAAGAACCATATGAGATTGCCTACCTACTCTATATAGTATCAGTAGTACATATTAAATAAGTACAAAGGACGATTCAATATCCAGTACTCGTTTCTACATATGATTGACTTACACTAAGACTACTGTCCAGACATAATCCTTTTAGCAGCAAAGTTAGTAGATAGCTGATAGGAACCACAGCGGGTATCTGTATTATAACCAAGTGGTAAAGTCCGGAAATAACTTCAGAGTCTCACTAAAGCACCCTGGTCTGAACCTTCACACTGCAGTTATTTATCATGTCAGTCCTATAAAAATGGAGTAAAAATCTCCCCAACAGATGTGCCGACATAAATCAGTCATTTGTGTGGCAAGGAAAGGTTGTGGTCTACAGGAAAGCTTAAATATCAGGGTGACAAAATACACCATCTCATTTATGTAGGGGTCAAGAACTTTTAAGGCTCTATTTTAGGCCACACCAATTCTATTTGTTGGTTCTCGGATTTTGAAACTTGATGCTGAATCAAAATAGTATGATCATATTTCTTAAAAACAGAGTCTGGGCTGTAACTTGGACTCCATGGTACACAGTTTCAATTAAACAGTAACTATCTACTATTACAATGCAAGTTTTTTGGGGGCCGCCCTTTAGTTTTTATCTTGACTGCTTGATAGATTTCTACTTTAGAATGTCTGAGAATGAAGGGAATTAATTGGTACAGTGGCTTTTTCACAGTTAATCTTGCAGTTTACCATCATGATTATCTTTTTTTTTTCAATCCAAGTGCCAACAAGACCTACACAGAGAAGAAAACTATGAAGGCATCTTAATACATCATGAATGTCATACCTGTATGCCCTTTATCCCCAACTTATAATATTTCTATTGTGCTGTATTGTGCTTGTTGCAAGTGACCCTCAGGAAATGGTTTAGCCCTTGGTTTAGCCTGAGTCAAAAGGTCAGAGCTGAGTGAGAAAGCGATCCAGAAATATCCCGTCTGACCAGTCTGGTGTGCTAAACTGGGCAGTCTGCAGCGGTTATAGGTCTGTCCAGGCCGGGTTTCACCCAGTAAATATGGTCTGTCCGGGGATGGGTTTCAGGGTTTCACCCACATAAAGCCACAGAGTCATGGCCTGTTCACGTTACCACGTCCAGACGGATTTACGACCAACACTTGTCTGGACATGAACCAAAACTGTCTCTCAGTTTGTCCACAAGAAAACACCCTCAGCTGCTGGCCCTACATGTATACAATGTACAATGTCATACAGTATAGATCACTGTCATCTTGTAAAGTTATCTTGTATCTTGTATCTCACCTAATGTCCTCATAACAACACTATGATTCACATGTAGATGCAAGACACACAAACCACTATAGGCTTGTTTGTGGCTGTTGTTGTTTTTGTTTACCTCTGTCTGGCCTTGGTGTTGTACCCAGGAATATATTTCCTGTTCTCTGGATTTTGTACATTTTTTCTTGTGCAATATTATTGTGCTTTGTAGGTCTTTTACATGCACATTGTTGCACACTTTCTTAAATGGATGTAAAGCTTCGCCCATTGATATTTCCTTGTTTAGTCTAAGAGGAAATGAACAATGTAAAAGATTTACAAATACAAATGAAAACCCAACCCTGCCTGGAGAGTAGAGGCTTTCCTCATGTCTGTCTGCACAATCATGATTACCTGTATGTATTGTACATCATCATCACCTCCCTGTGTATTTACCAGTCATTAGGGTCCTGGCAGGGTCCTTTGTGTGGACTGTAGACTGAGTTCATATCCAACACTGTACAAATTTAGTCTCTCACCGCAAGAGAGCTAGAGACTCATTGTAAAACTCGGTAATTAACTGAGACAGTACAACAGGCACTGTTTCGAGTGACTCAATCTAGACTGAGTTCATATCCAACACTGTACAAATTTAGTCTCTGATCACCACAGGAGAGACTGTACATTGTAACACTATACTGAAACTGTATACCACCGGTCCCTTGTACCATTATACAGTAAAAAATCTTTGGGCACAACACATCCAGTTTTGTTTGGAGGGTACAAACTTTGTAGGATTGGACTCAAAAATAAGGTTTGGTCCACTCACCCCTACACTTTTTTGATAAGTGTGGTGGGTTCTTTAACATGCTTGAGGTCCTCACACACAGGTCATCTATGGGAGCCAGCGGACAACAACAAGGTCCCACACAGATAAGGGGGGTGCCAGGCATGTTCAGTCAACATTGTTCCGTGAGAAAGTTTGACAACCGTTTTTTCCATGCCTCAGAAAACATTCTAATTAGAACCTAATTGTAGGTAATTAGATCTATAACCTACCCATCTGCCCATCATTCGTGGTACCTTTACCATCTTCCCTGATCTCTGGAAAAAGAAGGCTGGTCGGAAAACTAGAATCTTACTTTTTATTCCCTAAAACTCAGATTGCACCAATGTTAGACCTTCCCTGTACACTCTGTTTCCAATTTGGCATGATTTTTTTTCCAAATCTGAGAAACACCATGATGATACTGAATAAGTGTGAGAGGAACATGTAAAGGAGTTTAGGGTAGACTTTGGAATGAAGTATAGTACGGTAGTATTTAAATTCGCTGGGATTCAATTTCCCGCAGTAGGGACAGAAATGGAGTGTTAATGTTTTACTGTAGTTTTAATTTCGGGTTTGAAACAAAGGAATTCAGAGTGAAGAGGTCACCTTGAAATTTGCAAAGTTTAACATAAAACCACTGAACATTTCTAGATTTGCAGTATCACATACGTGTATACAGACACCCATGCAGCATGTTTGCACAATGTTCTCACGACATCCTGCCAATGACTGTCAAACAGAGTCTTCAGACAAGAAGAGATACCCTTGTGGGAGGGAGAAGGAGGGTGGGGGAGTCTTTAAGATGACTGAAGTTCCTTAAGACCACACAGGTTTTCACAGATGGTGTTCACATCATCCATGTCACCACACAGGTGAGGTGAAGGGTGGTCAGATATATCTTAAGATTAAGAGAAAAGACATCTTGCAACCTTCTATTGTAATTTATGCTCTTACAAGCTAAGTACAGGTCATGGTCTAAAGCGTTACAGTATTCGTACTGTGATCTAAGAATGGGTATAAGATCTTACTACATCAGATTATTTCTACAAAAGCTAATTATACTACTACAGGTTCAACTTAAGACAGTATATTATTCTGGCCTAAGTAAATTAAAGATGGAGCAATTCCTTACAAAATAGATTAATGTGTTTCCATGGTTGGATTGTCCATCCATGGCTGGCCCATTTGTCGTGAGGGCGGCAAGTGAGTACTATTTCAGGGAAGTGAATGACAATGATATCTGTAGTGCACAACTGAGTCAGGGCAAAACTGACAACCACCCTGAAACTGTGTCACATTCATATCAGACATATCTGATAACAACCACATGACTATACAGACAGGGTATGTCATTTATTGAAAGAGGAGTGATGTTGAATAACAATGATATCTGTAGTGCACAGCTGAGTAAGGACAATACTGACAACTACTGAGAAACTGTGTCAAACGTTATCAGAACCCAAACTGTGGGTTCCTGTGCGTCATGCGTAGGCGACTTCAGAGGGAGAACTTACTAAAAAAAAGTAGACTGCTGGGGGAAGAAATTGCTATCTGTAGCACCCAGAACACTGCAGTATAACAGTAACTGATAACATCCAAACCAGGAAGAACTGGTGACCGATAACGACAGAACAAGTTCGTCACTGTGTGTCAGAACAGTGCAAGTTACTACCAACTTGAAGCTAGAAGCTTTATAACATATTGACTGGTATTATATGAAAAAGCTATTGACTGGTATTATATAATACAATCCTCATGTTACTTCTTTTGACAGATTGTAGAAAAGAGAGCTTTATCATCACAAGCACTTGTTCACAGCACTTATAATTATAGCAGTACACCATATAGAGTTCCATATTGTATCAAGTTTTACAGTACTCACCTGCAGTGTACTTGAGGTTGCCTAGCAACAGCAGTAGGACGGTGAAGTTCAATGTCAAGCTGAAGTTCCTGAGCTGCCAGGTGTGGCTCTGTATGGGGTATACAGGGAAGCCTGTTAGCTTGGTGTGGCTCTGTAAGGGGTTTAGGCTAGAACATTGTCAGGTGAACACTTTTGTCCACTCAGTTCCATGGAGGGAGTATGGTCAGCTTCAAGTTTTCCTCTCAGCCCTGTATTTCCATCTTGGTGTATCGCTTGAACTTGATCAGGTGTTCATTTAAACCAGGAAAGAGGGGCACTGCACCCTCTAGTTTCAGCCCAGCACCCCCTTGTCGAATTCAGATTTTAGCTTAATATCCAGCAAACAGCCTTCACTCAGCGATTGATTTTTAGATAAATACATAGAATTCGCTCCCTCGCCTGTGTGTGCTCCCTGTTGTTCAATTTTTCTAGAAAAAACCATGTTGACTACATGTGTATTTATGAAATGTGTTGAGAACTAAGAAATTACACATGACATTAAGGCTTATACATGTAGTGTATGACTGTCCCTCCAGTTTTCCTGACACTTGCAGAAGTTTGTCCTGCATACGGCTGTGCTCTGAGCCTTGTTAGCTTCAGTGTGACAGACAGGGTATCGTCTGGGGGAGTGGGCTAAACTAACAAGGCTGCACCCAGGCTGGGAGGTGATCACCCTCCCGGCCTCCCCCAACCCCTGCCCCAACCCCTGCCCCAACCACTGCCCCAACCCCTGCCCCAACCCCTGCCCCAACCCCTGCCCCTGCCCCAACCCCTGCCCCAACCCCTGCCCCTGCCCCAACCCCTGCCCCAACCACTGCCCCAACCCCTGCCCCAACCCCTGCCCCAACCCCTGCCCCAACCCCTGCCCCAACCCCTGCCCCAACCCCTGCCCCTGCCCCAACCCCTGCCCCAACCCCTGCCCCAACCCCTGCCCCAACCCCTGCCCCAACCCCTGCCCCAACCCCTGCCCCAACCCCTGCCCCAACCCCTGCCCCAACCCCTGCCCCAACCCCTGCCCCAACCCCTGCCCCAACAATCTTCCAGACTTCCAGTCTTATACTAGTGTGTCCCTACTTGTCAGCTTCAGTGTGACAGACAGGGTAGCTGTCAGGGGGAGGGGGCTAAAGATAACAAGGCTGCAGGCAGGCTGAGAGGTACCCCCCCCCCCCCAGCAGACTTTCCATCTTGTCAAAGGTAACACCTCTTATACTAGAGTGTGTCCCTACAGTTGTACCTTGCACAGATCTTGTTAGGTTCAGTGTGACAGACAGGCTAGCTTCAGGGGGAGTGGGCTAAAGATAACAAGGCTGCAGGCAGGCTAAGAGGTTTGACCCCCCTCCCCCAACCCCACCCCCTTCCAGACTTTCCTTCTTGTCAAAGGTAACTCTTACATTACAGTCCTATACTATCGATCCCTTGCAGAGATCTTGCTAGGTTCAGTGTGACAGGGAAGCCATAAGGGGAGTGGGCTAAAACTAACAAGGCTGGCACCCAGGCTGAGAGGTGATCACCACTCCCCCACCCAACCCCCTTCCAGACTTCTCCTAATGTCACATGCAGGTAATACTTTACTCCTGTTTGATATAGACAAGACAGTCAGTCAGTCTAGTACAGACTTAGGACATGGACAAAACTTATTAATATATAACTATTAAAATTTGAAAAAAACGTTCAAAATTTTCAGAAAACAGTTTGAATGTAGTTCAATGTTTTATGTTTATTTTGGGAGGTTCATTTTGGACTGACAGGTGTTCTGAGCCCCCAATGATCCTCCCCTCACCACCTCTGGCTCAGGGGAGCCTCGGAATGTTGGAGTCTGTCTCTGACTATTTCATCCAGACTTACAGCTCTGATTCTTCCCAGGCTGGAACTGGTTACAGTAGGAGGACCAGGTCTGTGGGTTGATCTGTAGATGAGTTACAGTCGAGCACAGTTCTGTCATATACAGTTAGCATGAGTTTACATCGTCATCAGTTTTTGTCCCTAGCTATTGTCAACTCTCATAGAGTAACATATATATATAGTTACTATGTATTGTAGAACAACTTTGTGGGTTGATCTGTAGATGAGTTACAGTCGAGCACAGTTCTGTCTTATACAGTTAGCATGAGTTTACATCGTCATCAGTTTTTGTCCCTAGCTAGCTATCCTCAACTCTCATAGAGTAACATATATATATAGTTACTATGTATTGTAGAACAACTTTGTGGGTTGATCTGTAGATGAGTTACAGTCGAGCACAGTTCTGTCTTATACAGTTAGCATGAGTTTACATCGTCATCAGTTTTTGTCCCTAGCTATCGTCAACTCTCATAGAGTAACATATATATATAGTTCATCATCATCATCATCGGTCGACCCCCGGGGGGACGGGGCAAGTCCATGCACAAATTCCGACCACACCAGTCTATCTGCCATGGCCGCACTTAGGTCTTCCATGTGAATTGAGGTGTCTCTAGATAGAGCCCCCGGGGAAAGTCAGCTTTCTGGATGTGTTTTTCCCCGAGGCCTCCACAGAATGAGAGAGACGAGATACATGTAATCTCCTCACTTGCCCGAAGGCAGTGACCAGCAAACTGGACCCTTCTCTGTCTGAGTATATATATAGTTACTATGTATTGTAGAACAACTTTGTGGGTTGATCTGTAGATGAGTTACAGTCGAGCACAGTTCTGTCTTACAAAGTTAGCACTAGTTTACATCGTCATCGGTTTGTGTTGGCTTAAACAGCTATCAATGACAATCCTCACGAATTCCACCAAGTACCCTTAACTGCCAGAAACAATCAAAGCTGTAGACAGCTGACATACACAGGCTTCAAACTGGTTTAACACAATTTCCTGTCTATAAGCTTTCTCATTAACACATAAGTGGGAGATAAAGTTCTGGTGCTGCATTTCAGGTCCATGGTTTGTTTCTGAACCATGCCTGCCCTTTATATTAGACAGGTTTTTGCTTCTTATCTTCCATAACTGTCTGTCCAGATAGCTTTATTATGCTGATTCATAAACTCAGACCATACCCTACTTAATGTGACTACAACTTTATTTTTTCGCGTCAACATTCTTCTCTAAACGTTATATGGACGAATCGGTGCTATTCGACGGTCCCCTCGTCCGTGTTCCGGCTGGTTTCAGCTTCTGTTCCAATTTGTCAGGACGGTGACCTCAAATTAGGTACGCACCCCGACTTTGGCGATGGGCCTGAGACACCTTTTGGATTTTGAAAAGTTTCAAAAGTGCATACTTTAATCGAGAAAATACGGTATTTAGTCTTGACAAAGTGCAGATTACTCTCACCAAACATTTCCTTTTTGTGGGTTGTTGTAACCTTCAGACCCTATATTTAATTACTGTCTCTCATTAATCTTGGATCAATAGACAAGATGGCAGTTAAATAGCTGGTCTTGACAAGGCACAGACTTTCACAGACCATTTCCTTTTAGAGTATTACTCTTTAAAAATGCCTTAGACCATCATATAAGATCGGTTTAAGCTTCTTCCAGTTTTCCATGAAACTCTGCTTGTCCAGTATTAAAGCTTTAATCACTCTGAGTAAGTCCAGAATCATCATTATATAGCTTTAATGACTCTCATTAATAGACTATAGCTAGACCTTAGCTGCTCTTGACAGGGCACAGACAGCTAGCTCTTGCAGAACAGTTCCATACATGACTGCTTAAGCTTCTGACTGTCTGTATCATAACTACATGTACCTGTCCAGAAGAGCTTCATTACTTTGATTCATATATATAGACCAGACTGCAGTTAAATAGCTGGTCTGGACAAAATTCAGACTCTCACAGAACATTAATTTTCATTTTCATGGGTAATTTCTCCAACCTACACGACTATCACATAAGACAGGTTTTAAGCTTCAGAGACCTTCCATACGACTGCCTGTCAATGTCCAAGATAGTTTTATTACTCTGATTGATATATTTGACTGTTAACTATTTGGTCATGACAAAGTGCAGACTACTGTCGCAGAACATTTCCTTTTCATAGGTTACTCCTAAACCATGCCTATCAACCATCATATTAGACAGGGTTAAGCTTCAGACTTTACATACAACTGCCTATCCATGTCCGGGATAGCTTTATTACTCTAATTAACAGACTAGACCATTACTTTGACTAGTTGGTCATGACAAATTTCAGACTGTCTGTTCCCATTTGTCCCCTGGCCTGTGATGTTTCCCTGCCTGCCTGTGCTTGTTGTAGTGAACTGTTGTTCCGGTGCAGGTCTGAGCTGGAAATTTACATGTCAGTCCTGATTTCCTCTCTGTTTCAGAAGAAACCCTATCATTCCGGTAATTAAGTCAGGCCATTGAAGATATTGCCTATGGCTATATAATTGTATTGTCATATAATGTTTAACGCCCTGTGTCAGTTTTGGTTGCCTTGCTCAGGTTTCCAACTGTATCTCCCCATCTGGAACAGTAGTATAGAGTGCAGGCTAATTTGTCTGGGCGGAACTCGACCTTCTGACCTTGAGGTTTATGTGAGAGTGACCTCTGTCATGACCTTCAGCAGCAGCTGGAAGGACTTTGTTCCGTCACTCCCCTTGACCTACAAGTACATGTTACGCCTCCTTCAAGGGCACTGGCCATTAAGCTGTATAAGGGTCATAACTTATAGTCTCTACCAGTAACTACACTGGCTACAGGGAGAATATTTGCCAGGGTTTCATTTGCAGGCTCCAGATTGGACCCTCTCTCCATAGCCGACTCCCTTAGCATACAATTCACTCTATTTGGGCAATTTCTACTATTTTCCCTGCGTTCCTCGGTGCCTGGTAGAGGCTAGTTATAACCCTTGTAGCCTGGGGAACAGGACTCTTGGGAGAACCTTTTGCCTGAGTCTGCTATGAAGTTTGATTAGCTTAATAATTTCCAAGCAGATTTACCAGTGACAATGCTTGACAGTATCCAAAGGGCAAAAGCAGTCAAACTGTTGGATACAGTCAATGTCACCGGTGCATCTGCTTGGAGATTGCGATTAGCTATGAAGTTCTGTAGAATTCTTAATAACCCTTGTAGCCTGGTTACAGGCCTCTGAGGATAACTTTACAGCCTTGTTATGAACCATTCCCCTGTAGTCTGGGGAACGGGCCTCTTAGGATAACTCATCCTTAAAAACTGCTTCACTGTAACTGTCAGCACTTAAAGTCTTCCTAATCGTGTAGCCTGGTGAACAGGCCTCTTAGGATAACTCTTAGGATGTTTGTTGTGACAATGCATGCTCTCATTATAGGCTGGTTTTTAGCATCTGTCTATTTGTGTCCGACAAACATACAAACTTCAACGCAAACAGAGACACAGAAGTAATACATGCATACGTCATGTTACACAGGAACAGGAGCGCTGATGTTTAGCGTACTTATAATGATATCAACTGTACGTGTCATGTCCAAACTGGAGACAACATCGAACAATGTCAAAATAAAAGCTCCCCCCAAACACATTTAACAGTAAATTAAACCTTAGTAACATCACTGAAGGTTAGACATCCAGGTAATAAGATACTCCAAATAACAGTAAACTGTTACTCAAGCAACTGGATATGAAAACTGGTTTCCAAAATCATATCCAGTTGCTTGAGTAACTGTTACTTGGAGTAAACTAAACTGCCCCACTGTAAATGTTAACACTTCAAGTCTTCCTCAGCCCAGAACCAGTACTAGTGACAGAACCCTCCAGGCAGCTGGCCTGTTATCATGTCTGTCAGCAGTCTGCTGTGAAGTTCATTATCACAGAGTGAACTTGAGCAGCCCCAAGTTCATCAATCCTTCATACATGTCCTCACAGTGAACTGTCATCGCCTGGGACATCTGTGGGTGGGCCATGAAATAGGCCAGAGTCAAGTTTATCTTGCTGTTTTCAGAGCATTTACTTTAACTTAAAGGTTTTCTACATTTGACTATATCATTGGTTCAATTGTAGAAAGTAGAGCCAAGACTAAGTCCAACTAGCCAAAGAAAAAAAAACAGGAAGTTCCGCTGCAGTACCGTAAGAAGCCGCTAGGGGGCCCAAAATCTAATCGTTTTAAGGTCTCATCAAAACCTACCAACATACCAAATACCAAGACAATCCATTAAGGCGTTCTCGAGTTATGCTGTGCCACTACAAACATACATACATACAAACGCTACCCTCTGCATAACCTTCTCGGCGAAGGTAAATATTGAGTTAAGCCTTAAGTAAGAAGATTGGTTGGTTCTTCCATGGCACATCCTAAATCCTCTAATTAAAAACATTTGTCTGAAGAAAAAGAATCTCAGTTGGCTTCTTCCATGATATTTCTGGTTTCATATTGATAATATGGAATCATATCATGAAAACCCAGCTTGATGACCATGTTCATGCCTCAGTGCACTCAGCTTTATAAAGCGAATACAGTCACATCCAAGTTTTCCTCCCTGCCTTCTGCTTAGCTTGCTATCTTTTCACCTTAAAATGTCCAAGACCCAAGGAAATAAATTGTTCTGGCCTCACCTGGTAAGAAGAGAGGAATAACAAGACAAGTAAACAAGTCCTGCCTGAAACTTGTTGGAGCTCAGTCCATCAGGAACACCTTCCTATGGAAATAACTGCCCATTCTGGGAGCTGACACCCAGCTGACTAAGCTTGTCTCTTCCCCCAGTGTAGCAAATTTGTGTGGCGAATTGGAATCTGTTACACTGCGGTCGGACGCACATGGGTGCCAGGGTGTAACGTTTGAACTTGGCTTTCTCACCCCACAGTGGAGGCATCTTCTGTAAACACCCTGTAACTGGTGGGGTTTGTAATGAGAGGTCGACAAATTGGTCCGTTCACACTTACTCAGTTACAATGATAGAGTAAATATTAGAGAACAGCGGTGCATCTGAGTCTACAATCCTCCCTAAACCTAAGAAGTTCAACCTACTTTCACTACCAGAGTGATAAACCTCTTTGAAGTCTTGTTGGACTAAAGAGACTTGTAGAGTTCTCTTTTGAGTGAGCATTGTTCTCCAAAATTTAATTTGTTGCAATGTTGTTAAGCTGATATTGTGTTGCAGTTTGCTCGATCGAGGATGAAAGTTTGACAAATAAACAGATCTGGGATTCGAAATACCTGCATCTGCCAGATTTGTATAACAGAGGTTAAAAAGGAAATTGTCAGGTTTCAGGGTTAATTAGGATCAAGTCTTCAATGAACTTCAACTGCAATTTTTGTGATTTATGTTCCTTGCTGTTTGACAAACTGGAAGAGTTCTGTGGATAGAAAGAGCAGATGAAGCATGTACGCAAGAGGAGCTCCAAGATTGCTGAAGATGTCATTTTGAAACTTTAAGACACTCCTGAGGGTAAGGAACCAGAGTTGGTTATCTTGGCTGAGTTGAAGGAATGTTTCTGATGACCTTCATGGTTGTAGTATTGCCACCCAAGGTCAGATCTGACAGCCTGTTTCGCATTTTTTCTGCCTTTCAAATTTCACACCGGAAAAACTGGCAGCAAAAGATTTTCTGGTTCAGTTTCCTAAATGTGGAATCCTTACCACATTATAGTGTCTGATTTTTTTTGTCTGGGATGTCAGAATGGTTAGAATTTTTGCCTCAAGACTGGCAAAATTCTGCAAAATGAAGGGATTCCAGAAAAAAACACGGCAAGAGATTTTCTGGTTCAGCTGCATAGTTTTGACAAATAATTTCTTTACCATACATGTATCAGCATGTCTGATTTTCACCAATTCGGGATTTCAAAATGGTCAGAATTTTTGACTACGAAGATCAGCAAAATTCTGCAAAATGTAGGAATTCCACAAAAACCTACAGCAAAAGATCTTCTGGGTCAGTTTCATAAATTAAGAATTATACAAAAATGCATAATTCATCTGACTGGACAGAATTTTTTCCTGTCAAGGACAGCAAAATTCCACCAAATGTAGGAATGTCGCAGCTGGGAATAGATGGGCTGGCATGTCGGAAATGTTGCACAGAATTCTCCAGCTCTTGTTCTTGATGATTAATGGTAACATTTGTCTTCCTGTCAGGGGGTGTGGTGGGGGGGGGGTGCACTGGAGGGGGGGTGGGTGTAGTGTGGGGGTGCGCTGGAGGGGGTGTAGTGAGGGGGTGGGCTAGAGGGGGTTGAAATCAGGGGGAGGTTTGTAGAATTGCCAAAGGTCCAGTGCATTTCGATGATGGAGTAACCAACGAAAGTGCTATGGAAAGTCTTTCGAAACCTGCAGTCACAGGAAAATTGTCCATCAAATTAAATATTATGTGCAATCACCATTTTGAGTACAGGTATTGTCAAAAATGGAGATGATCACTCTTAAACTGCATAATTCTCTGTTCCTCTTGTCATGGTTGCAAATCGTATGAAACACCGCCAAATACGCTCAAAACAAGCTGGTCGCTACGTCTCCTCGGAGAATACGTGAAGGCCTAAACTCATCCCTGATGTCACAGCACACCTGTGGGTGGGAGTATAGGATATATAACCAGTTCCGAAAATAATTTCATCAGGTTGGTAGAACATAGGATATTTGGAGTTTCGTTTAACACAACCAGGTAATCTCACCTGCTGACGTTTCGGTGTCTGTCAGACACCTTCTGGATTAAGGAAGCAGTATGGATCAGGAAGTCATCACCAGTGATGAACCGAGACGAGGGGGGATACAAGCTCAGCCACGTTTGGGATTATGTTCTCGCCGCAAAAGCGCCACCTACATCAGCTACTTATAGCGGTGAGAAGCAGCACTCCAGTCAGAAGCTCTGAAGAAGGCGTCTGACAGACACCAAAACGTCAGCAGGTGAGATTACCTGGTTGTGTTAAAAAAAACTCCAAATATCCTATAACCAGCTGATGGGAACTGCAGCAGACAGGTACAGAATGATCCTCAGACAGGAGTTCTAGGTTTGGACCATAATAGGAGATCACCTTGGCACGATTACAGAGCAGGTTTTATAGACTGAGTGATGATATTGACCTACATTGGACAGAGACATGGGAAAACTGGAATGTTCCAAGTGTGGGTTGGATTAAAGGGCTATTACCTGTGTAAGTGTTTTATGCACGGACGTAAATCTGAACCTGGAGACTGTGTCTGATTTTTCCAGATGGGATGTTTGGCCACACTAAGTAATTTCCTCAGTTCTAGAACTTTAAGAGTAATAAGACTGGTTTATTTGAATGATCTCATAAGCAGCTGTGAGGCTGAATTGCCGAGACACATTTACATTTCATTTAGAACAGAAATGTATCAAGTCTTAGAGGACAGAGGTCTTGGAGTACAGCCTGAATTTGTGTCTATATTCATTCCTTGAAACTGTGTGTGTCAAGGTACAGACTTTTTCTGTTGCTGTGTCTTCATGTTGATCTTTAAGTACTGCATTTTGTTTTTATATCCTTTGGCAAAACAAGAGGATAACAAAAAAAAACAGAAGGCTGGGAGGGAAACTTGAATCTTATTCATTCACTCCCTGAAACTGATTTTTTTACCAAGATACAAACTTTCCCCTCAAACCCTGTTTTCGTGTTCATTTCAATATGATCCTCCGGTCCCGCATTATTATTTATTTTTTCTATCTTTGGCTCTCAGCTTGACAGTCAGTCTTGATCACTCTGGTGAGTCCTGGCTTGGCAGTGCCTCTCGTGACTCATGAGGCCTATTCTGGCACAGAAAACTCTACTGCAGAATGTGCAATTAAACAGTAAAACTAGTAAAGGCAACGAAATTGAAAATAGTTATTTCTGACTAAGACAGTAGGAGATGGGTTGTACAGTTTTGTGGCTCTTGTCGTCTCAGGAGACGGTAGACAGCTTCGGTCGATTTCTCAGCTTAACAGTCAATCACTCTGAGTAGTCCTGGCTTGGCAGTGCCTCTCATGACTCATGAGGCCTATTCTGGCACCACAAATTCTGCTGCAGGATATTTTTTTCTATATCCAAGAATCAACCAACAAAATGAATTGTTCTTGCCCAAGAGGACAGCAGGAGCTACATGGTACCCTTGGGGGAGTTGTGTGAGGTAAAAATTAGGTCAAGTACTTAAAGGCTGATCCAAGGCCAGCCCCAGACTACCCTATGTACTAAGGAACAGCTGGTATGGGTTACTGCCAACAGGTGAAGTCAGGCTGATTTGTCTTTTCTGGGATAAAAACTTTCTTTGAGCTTTAAGATATAAAAAAAATGATTGTTTCATGTTTCTGTATTGCATCTTTTGTTTATCTAAAGTATGAAAAAAAAAGATCAAGGTTAGTGTAGTTACACTGTACATGTAATTCAAGGTGAAGAAGAGTTGTCAGTATCCTAGAGGGCACGGGTTTCTTTTCTACTGCATTCTAGTTCTACCAGTGAATGCTCCAGAGGAAGGGGCACTATTATAGGAAAGTTTGTATTTGCTATATAAAACCTCCTTGGTATTTGTAAGTACAAGTAAGTGGACATGGGAAACATATTAAGTGTGTTGACATATGCATGTGACATGTAATAAGTAGGGGGTTCTTCTGAATTCAGTGTTTAGCAAAAAGTATTCTTGGGACTCCCTGATGCAGACCCTCAAACAGGAGCGCTAGCACACTGCGAAAAAAAGTTCTCTCCCCACAACCTAAACAACATTTACCTAGTACATGGCCGTCATGTCGGTACCTTTCTCAGGGTTTCTGTGCAATTTTCCCACCCTTAGAGCCTGTCCTTGGCCTGAATCCTTCACAGGTTAGAAGTAAGAACTGACAAACTCACACTAGAAAGGGCTGGCCTGATTCCATCACAAGTTAGAAGTAAGAAATGACACAAACTCACACTAGAAAGGGCTGGCCTGAATCCTTCACAGGTTAGAAGTAAGAACTGACAAACTCACACAAGAAAGGGCTGTGTGACGGTGTTTGTTTTAACGCTGGCAGTCCTGTAAACATTGCTTACTGCAGGAATCTTGATGGGAATTCCATGTTCGGAACACTGTACTTTTGTAGCCGCAGGGTTAAACCAGGGATCGACAAGAGCTGAGAAGCCCAAACTTGCCTTTCTTAGAAGACGTAAATGTCTGTGTCTGTGTCTGCATGTGTCAAGTTAGCAAGTCTAACAGAGGTTTGGTTTTAGGGGAGGCTTGTCCCAACAGTGAGTTAGATCACCATCTAACCTGTCTTGTAGAAAACTCATTCATCTTTGACAGATTTCTTTAAATTTTGCTTCTTTGTCACTTCAAAAGCCAACGAAACACAACCAAATGAACAAATGCCAATTTGGAGGCTATTGAATTGTACAAGGAAGATCTGTTGCTTCCTATAAGAACATGTCTTAAAGAATGTCTTAAGGACAGGCTTGATGACTTAGCTCCATGTCTTACTGGCACTTCAGACCCACAACTACACAAACAACATGTCCTGACAAGCTGCTGGACTGATAAGACGTCTTGACAAGGTGTCAAGTATCCTCAGAAGAAGCTGTGAAGTGACAGGTGGAGAGGGGTTTGGGGAGGGTGTTAAGCAGTAAGCTGGGATTAAGTGTTCTAACTTCTTACTTAATCTCAAGACATGATGGACATAATCTTTACCTGACTGTTGTACATGTAGTTGATCCAAATGAAATTAATTTAAAACAGGAAATAGGGATGGACACATTCAACAATATCCTCATGTGTTTTCCACTATAGTTGGGAAAGACATTCTTCGAAATGTTACCTTGTTCTTGATGCATCTTGACATGATTTTGTACCTGCCAGTGACAGGGCTGACTACATCCTTATTGGCTTGAGTTGGACTTGATTTTAAATACAAACTAGAAATAGAATTGGTTGTGTTACACACTGTTGGTGCGTATTTTACATATAGAGAACATAACACAAAAATGTTGTTCTGTACCTGTCCTTGGTGCTGAACGAAACATCCGTGGAATTCTAACTTTTGAGCCTTTTCAGCTTCATCTCTCCAGTATTCTCAACAGCATCCAAACTACATACATGTAGCTTGTCTACAATTAAGGTCTGCCATGACATGCTTATATTTATCAGCAGTGGAGCTGGCTTTATAAGGACTCAGCCTGGTGTACGATAACCACATTTAACGGCTTCAACCGTGTTATCGTGATAACTTATCAGTCAACACACAGCTGCGATAATCTTACGGTCCAGTTATGGGTCGCCGTAAACATTGTTGTGTTTCTTAAAGGCTTACATAAATGTTGATAATTCCTTCAACTTGTCTTTAGTGACCTGAAGAGATCTTAAGCAGCGTGACCCTCTTATCTTACATGGACACTTAAGGCTCAGTTTTAAGATGTCTTGACATGTGGAGAAAGTTGGATAAACGTCTTAGAATTCCTCTGTGCCACTTGGGCTGACAGAAGGAGTCTCAGCCTGGTTATGAACCGACCTCGGCATTCCTTAAAGAAGTTGATAATATCTTAGAATGTCTTGAGAGTTGTTTACAAGTTAGAGGGCACTTGAAGGACAAATTCCTTGGTGTCTGGGTTAGTTTCCTTTAGTGTGACGTGATGCCTTATCGAGAACGGATCTGTCAGAAATGGACAAAAGGCTTTTGGTTCAAACTAGTACTCCAGAAAATAGTGTAGTCTTTTTTATTTCTTGTACTCAATGATGATTAAATTTTTATTTTATTTTACTGAACTCATAGTTGTACATTTAAATTCATCCTCTCCTTGCATGCGTCCCCATTGTAGTACTGTGTCCCAGAAATTACAAAGGAACCTATATCTACTGCAAAGCCTGAAAGTCTATCTGCATGAGTTTGGACAGGTAAGAATCAAGCAAAGTAGCCCAACCTTTTCACTGTCCAACGCCAGTTTTGTCTTTGAGTACAAAATTCCAACTTTTTGTTGGAAATTACAGTTCAACCTTGCTTCAGAATTACAGAATGTAAATTCAGTACCACTATGGTACTAGTGTCCCTGGTACAGATGTTGAACCATTAATTAGCCCAGCTGTCAGGCTGTCTACATTCCCCACATGCTGCACATGTTCACCCCAGATTCTCACTCGCCTGTTTATATCCAGCAACACTCAACCTCGGACTGACCCGTACACTCAAATCTCTCCCAACACATACACATGGACACATACACGCATCATGCACACACACACTCGCACACACACTCGCACACACACACACACACACTCGCACACACACACTCGCACACACTCGCACACACTCTCACACACACACACACACTCTCACACACTCACACACACACACACATGCTCACACACACACACATGCTCACACTCACACACACAAGCATACACACACACACACACACACACATGCATGCACGCATACATACACATACACACACTCACACATGCACGCATACACACTCAGACACACACACTATCACACACACACACTCACACACGTTAACCTCAAATTTGCCTGAAGTATACGTAACTGCTTTGAATTTGTGATTTTACAAAAGACCACCTTTAGCAGTTGTCCTACATGTATGTCTGAGTCCTGTATGTCCCAGATATCCCTGCACCACTCCTGCATGTCACAGGGCATCCAACTATACTGCACCACTTCTGTCATAGGGCTAGGCTTGGCCTGTCTCCAACAGACACAGTTTTTGTATCACATTCTGGACCAGGACCTGTAAATAAACTGGGGAGGTCTGGCCTAACCCTGGATCCCGATCACATTACAGGGGAAACACACACCAACCTGCTACAGTACAGGAAGTCATTAACTAGCACACACATACTGGGGAAGAACCCTTCATTCAAACATACACATCTCCTCTCACACATACAGGCTGGGCAAGAACTATCCAGTCTAACACATACAGACTCATTCTAGGCAGCTCAAATCCATACTATAGACTGGGGAAACAGACAGCAACCTGCTACAGTACAGGAAGTCATTAACTAACACGCACATACTGGGCAAGAACCCTTCATTCAAACATACACATCTCCTCTCACACATACAGGCTGGGCAAGAACTATCCAGTCTAACACATACAGACTCATTCTAGGCAGCTCAAATCCATACTATAGACTGGGGAAACATACAGCAACCTGCTAAAGTATAGGAAGTCATTAACTAACACACATACTGGGCAAGAACCCTTCATTCAAACATACACCTCTCCTCTCACACATACAGGCTGGGCAAGAACTATCCAGTCTAACACATACAGACTCATTCTAGGCAGCTCAAATCCATACTATACTATAGACTGGGGAAACAAACAGCAACCTGCTAAAGTACAGGAAGTCATTAACTAGCACACACATACTGGGCAAGAACCCTTCATTCAAACATACACATCTCCTCTCAAACCTACAGGCTGGGCAAGAACTATCCAGTCTAACACAAACAAGCTTGTTCTGGGCAGGAATCTTCCCTCAAAGTCATACTTCAGACTTGGAAAAACACACATACACCAACCTGCTAAAGTCCAGGAAGTCTGTAACTATCATACACATACTGGGCAAGAACCCTTCACTTAAACATATAGACTGGGCAAGAACCCTTCACTCAAACATACACATACTGGGCAAGAACCCTTCATTCAAACACACACATGCTGGGGAAGAACCCTTCACTCAAACATACACATCTCCTCTCAAACATGCAGGCTGGGCAAGAACTATCCAGTCTAACACATACAGACTCATTCTAGGCAGCTCAAATCCATACTATAGACTGGGGAAACACACACCAACCTGCTACAGTACAGGAAGTCTTTAAGTAACACACACATACTGGGCAAGAACCCTTCATTCAAACATACACCTCTCCTCTCAAACATACAGGCTGGGCAAGAACTATCCAGTCTAACACAAACAGACTCATTCTAGGCAGCTCAAATCCATACTATAGACTGGGGAAACACACACCAACCTGCTACAGTACAGGAAGTCATTAACTAACACACACATACTGGGCAAGAACCCTTCATTCAAACATACACATCTCCTCTCAAACATACAGGCGCTGGGCAAGAACTATCCAGTCTAACACATACAGACTCATTCTAGGCAGCTCAAATCCATACTATAGACTGGGGAAACACACACCAACCTGCTAAAGTACAGGAAGTCATTAACTAACACACACATACTGGGCAAGAACCCTTCATTCAAACATACACATCTCCTCTCAAACATACAGGCTGGGCAAGAACTATCCAGTCTAACACATACAGACTCATTCTAGGCAGCTCAAATCCATACTATAGACTGGGGAAACACACACCAACCTGCTACAGTACAGGAAGTCATTAACTAGCACACACATACTGGGCAAGAACCCTTCATTCAAACATACACCTCTCCTCTCACACATACTGGGGAAGAACCCTTCATTCAAACACACACATACTGGGCAAGAACCCTTCATTCAAGCATACACCTCTCCTCTCAAACACACATACTGGGCAAGAACCCTTCATTCAAACATACACCTCTCCTCTCACACACATACTGGGCAAGAACCCTTCATTCAAACATACACCTCTCCTCTCACACATACTGGGGAAGAACCCTTCATTCAAACACACACATACTGGGCAAGAACCCTTCATTCAAGCATACACCTCTCCTCTCAAACACACATACTGGGCAAGAACCCTTCATTCAAACATACACCTCTCCTCTCACACACATACTGGGCAAGAACCCTTCATTCAAACATACACCTCTCCTCTCACACACATACTGGGCAAGAACCCTTCATTCAAACATACACCTCTCCTCTCACACACATACTGGGCAAGAACCCTTCATTCAAACATACACATCTCCTCTCAAACACACATACTGGGCAAGAACTATCCATTCTAACACAAACGGACTCATTCTAGGCAGCTCAAATCCATACTATAGACTGGGGAAACAGACAGCAACCTGCTACAGTACAGGAAGTCATTAACTAACACACACATACTGGGCAAGAACCCTTCATTCAAACATACACATCTCCTCTCAAACATACAGGCTGGGCAAGAACTATCCAGTCTAACACATACAGACTCATTCTATAGGCAGCTCAAATCCATACTATAGACCAGGGGAAACAGACAGCAACCTGCTACAGTACAGGAAGTCATTAACTAGCACACACATACTGGACAAGAACCCTTCATTCAAACATACACCTCTCCTCTCAAACATTATAACAGGCTGGGCAAGAACTACCCAGTTTAACACAAACAAGCTTGTTCTGGGCAGGAATCTTCCCTCAAAGTCATACTTTAGACTGGGAAAACACACATGCAGAAACCTGCTAAAGTACAGGGAGTCATTAACTAACACACACATACTGGGGAAGAACCCTTCATTCAAACATACACCTCTCCTCTCAAACATACAGACTGGGCAAGAACTATCCAGTCTAACACATACATACTGGGCAAGAACCCTTCATTCAAACATACACGTCTCCTCTCAAACAGACAGACAAGGCAAGAACTATCCAGTCTAACACACACATACTGGACAAGAACCCTTCATTCAAACATACACGTCTCCTCTCAAACAGACAGACAAGGCAAGAACTATCCAGTCTAACACACACATACTGGACAAGAACCCTTCATTCAAACATACACGTCTCCTCTCAAACAGACAGACAAGGCAAGAACTATCCAGTCTAACACACACATACTGGGGAAGAACCCTTCATTCAAACATACACCTCTCCTCTCAAACATGCAGGCTGGCCAAGAACTATCCAGTCCAACACAAACAAGCTTGTTCTGGGCAGGAATCTTCCCTCAAAGTCATACTTCAGACTTGGAAAAACACACATGCAGCAACCTTCTACAGTACAGGAAGTCTTTAACTATCATACACATACTGGGCAAGAACCCTTCACTTAATAAACATATAGACTGGGCAAGCCCTCTGCTCAAAGACAAGGACTATAGGAAGAACTTTCCTCTCAAACAAACACCCACTTTCATCAGGAACCCTTCTCTCAAACTGAGAACTTGTTTGAGCTCTGCTCACTTTCTGTTTGAAAAGCCATTTCCCACATTTCCCAGGGCCCAAGTTGGTCAAGTCCTAGATTTCATCTTGTAATAAACTGGATGTACGTTAAGGTTTCACATATCTAACCTTCTCCATGTTAAACCTAGCAGCCGTTTGACGCTGAATTTGTGTTAGTTATGGGTTTAGGCAGCAGGGAGAAGCTTTTATTTATTGACAGTTGAAAAGATACAGAAATGCTCAACTTTAAACATCCGTAATTGGGAATTAAGGCTTTTCAATTCATTGTTTATTTTCCTACTTTCAAATCTTAGACAAGTTAAGAGGACAAATTGATGGAACAATAAACAGCAACTTACAGTCACACATACACTTCCTTTCTATCATTAACTTCACTCTGTGACCCAGAAAACTGGCCTTGTCTTGTAAACATTAGATAATTAAAGCTATATACAACAGCATAGTATGTCAGATTACTATAAACAAACGTACAGTATATCACAAATTGACCCTAATATATAATTACCCCTCTGAGAAGGTCTATTGATATCAAATCGATAGTGGTTACAGGGTTAGACAGCAGAGAGAAGTTTTTCTTAAAATGTTTCAAATAAGAAGAGATTAGACGTTGCAGTTAACTTAACTTTGTGTTTTCACTGAGCTTTCCTCAAAAGTTGTCATATTCAAAGTTTTTCTGATCTAACTGAAAGAACTTGGTAAGATCTCTCTAGTCTGGCTGCTCCTGGGCAAACATGTTGTATTGCACTCGCAGATTTTAGGTAATCGGTGAACTGCTGTAATAGATACCAACATCTGCTAGTTGTGACCAAATGTCTTAGAATTACTCACTCCTTTAAGACACCTCTGGAGACCCTCCACACCACCTGACCCCATTCTGTCTCATTCCTTAAAGAAGATGTGGCAAGGACCAAGACATCTTAGAACTAACCCAGCGCCTTGGAAGTCATCTTTAGGTACTGAGCTAGACAGATATTGGACAGTTAAACCAAAACCGCAAGTCTTCAGGCATAAAGACAGACTTTCCTTAGTGCCTTTTACTCTTACCAGCGCAGCCTGACCTAATGAAGTAGCAAGGACCAAGATGTCTTAATACTTACCTGTAGCACCCAAGAAGTAGACCTCGAGTACAGGCAGGTGTTTGTCAGGTCTGTAGAAGCGCCTGAGTCTAAGCAGTAAGACAGACTCTCCTCATGCCGTGCAACTCTCACAACCTGAACCTTATACTGTTACACTAACACTGGGTCTGATATCAGGACTGGTCCACTGCAGTCATTTGGACAGGGGTGGGAAATCATAGTGCAAGTCATGCCCCCTCTTCCAAGAACTTGTATGTACACATTAGAACTGAAGAATGATACTACTTTCTAAGGAACTGAATCTTGGGCGGCTCATTCAAACTATTAAAGAAATTTGTTACGTGCTCATTATAGTAATAATGTCACCCTAATTATGTACGTTTTGGTGTTTCTTGAATATCTAAAATAATGCATTGCTAACTTCCCTGTAACCTGAGGAACCTATTGTAGGAATGAGCACTTTCACTTTCTCAAAGTTTCTCTCCAACTGAAGGAACTGGAGTATGTTCCCAGGAAGTTGTCAGATTCTCCAGACCCCTGATATTTATAGACCCCTGGCTGTCCTCCGCTACGACCTGGTGACCTCTGTAGCTCCCGGGTTGTTCTAAGGAACATTGGAGGCAAACAGCGAAAGTAAAGGGTCGGGTCAGTGAGGTCAGGCCCCAGTGCTTCTTAAAGATGTGAGAAATGAAGACGTCTCAAGGAGCGGTGATGGGTGGAGGGGTGCTGACCTTGGAGACAGAGACACAGTAAATGTTCTTAAGATACACTTCTGCCAGCGGTGAAAGGTCACAGTTGGGGAGCACTGATTGATTGGTCAATAACAGGTTTATTATAATTATCCTTATAGCTGATTGGTCAACAAGAGGTTTATTGTACTTGTTCTTGTAGTTGATTGGTCAATCACAGGTCCATTATAATCGTCCTTGTAGCTGATTGGTTAATTACAGGTTTATTATACTTGTCCTGGAAGTTGATTGGTCTAGATCCATTGATCATGATTTCTGAGTGGTTGATTGGTTTTGCTTCAATATTCCTTATCGATCAGAGTAGGGGTGACCCGGTGTGCTTGGCTGAAGACGCGAGCTGCAACAAGGCCACATTGCACTACCACTATAGCTACTTGTAAAAGAGGATGACTGCTTTACTTTAGTTTTTATCACTGGCCCCTAACACCAGGCCCAGATGCTCAGACTTGTTTTAGGGCAGGTTTTATAAAGTGAAACGCAGACATTAAATCTGTTCCTGGGAAGTGGAAGAGTTCTTATTGCACTTTCCAGGGGTTCTGGTCTGGCTGCCCTCAATATTTCAAGCTGTCTTAGCAAGGTGCTAGACTACATGCTTAAAGGTGTCACCCATATTTCTTACAGTCAAATCTGCCTGTATTAAGAAGACCACTCAGGGGACTGATAAAAGCTGGTCTGTGTGGACAGGTGGTCACCACAGACAGGATTCTTAATGCTTGTGTCAATGGGAAAAATTATCGAAGGGACCACTATAAAGAGTGTGCAGCTGTTACATCTGGGCGTACATTGTACGTGTATATCATACAGCATCACATACATGTGTGCGTATAGGAACATACAGTGTCACATATTGACGTACACTATATGATACAGTAGCACATGTGTGCGTATGTAATGTTACCTGCCCATCTGTTTCCTGGGCACACTGTGACGTTAGCCAGGCAACATATGAACAAATTTACGCCCTGTGTCTGTTCCTGGTCACAATTGGCCTTGACTGTCACACTGCTCCGACAGTTCTGGGTCAGCCGCTGGAAACCCTCAGTGTTCGTAATGCTTTAAAGGTTTCTGCATCCTTTAATAGCTGTGCTATTATGCACCAAAAGGTAAAGATAAAGGTAGTCCCATAACCCTTTTGAGGCTGTAGGGGCAGTGGGTTGTTATCCACTGTGTCCAGGGCACGGTATTGGAAGGTGGAGCCCATCCCTCTCCTTCCACCACCTTTACCTCCCCAACCGAAGTCAGGCTGGCTTTTAGGTAGAACTTTAAATTCATATTTGCCACTGATTCATTCTTTTTTTAACCTTCTCTCTGCTGCCTGACCCCATCACCTGTACATATCTGGTGCCGAATGGCTGCCTTAGCTGGCTGAAGGTTAAACGACCATCCACATAAACACAGCCAAGAGGAAGTAGTGTAGTAAAAACTCCACGACGGTAGTAAGAAGCTGAGATGTGCCCTTGAAGCTGGTAGTAAGAAGCTGAGATGCGCCCTTGAAGCCGTAAGATATCCCTGAGACATTCCACAGTGTCCCGTCAGCAAGACGGGTGTAAAAACTGACGGGTTCACACGAGCGACCTCCGCAGGCCCTCAAAGGAATGTAAGGTCAAGTTTCAAGGTCAGAACCATTAGAGGACAATGAAGAATCCCCCCCCTACAGGGATACTGTACTTACATACATTTTGAAGAAGAATGTCTCGGAGTCTTGTCCCTGTCCTTCATCGGGAGGGGTATTAGTGCCAAGGTGAGTAAACACCTCCGCCATTAGTGAGGTCAGTGGGGACTTTACAAACTGCAGACTGGAGACCCCCCTCCCACATTACATACTGCAGACTGAAGACCCCCCTCCCACATTACATACTGCAGACTGAAGACCCCCCCCCAAACACACATACTGCAGACTGAAGACCCCCCTCCCACATTACATACTGCAGACTGAAGACCCCCCCCCACATTACATACTGCAGACTGAAGACCCCCCTACCACATTACATACTGCAGACTGAAGACACCCCCCCCCCAAACACACATACTGCAGACTGAAGACCCCCCTCCCACATTACATACTGCAGACTGAAGACCCCCCTCCCACATTACATACTGCAGACTGAAGACCCCCCTCCCACATTACATACTGCACACTGAAGACCCCCCCCCCCCACATTACATACTGCAGACTGAAGACCCCCCCCACATTACATACTGCAGACTGAAGACCCCCCTCCCACATTACATACTGCAGACTGAAGACCCCCCCCCCAACACACGTACTGCAGACTGAAGACCCCCCTCCCACATTACATACTGCACACTGAAGACCCCCCAAACACATTACATACTGCAGACTGAAGACCCCCCTCCCACATTACATACTGCAGACTTAAGCCACCCCCCCACTACACGTACTGCAGACTGAAGACCCCCCTCCCACATTACATACTGCACACTGAAGACCCCCCAAACACATTACATACTGCAGACTGAAGACCCCCCTCCCACATTACATACTGCAGACTTAAGACACCCCCCCCCAAACACACATACTGCAGACTGAAGACCCCCCTCCCACATTACATACTGCAGACTGAAGACCCCCCTCCCACATTACATACTGCAGACTGAAGACCCCCCTCCCACATTACATACTGCACACTGAAGACCCCCCCCCACATTACATACTGCAGACTGAAGACCCCCCCCACATTACATACTGCAGACTGAAGACCCCCTCCCACATTACATACTGCACACTGAAGACCCCCCCCACATTACATACTGCAGACTGAAGACCCCCCCCCCCACATTACATACTGCACACTGAAGACCCCTCCCCCCCAACACACATACTGCAGACTGAAGACCCCCCCCCCAACACACATACTGCAGACTGAAGACCCCCCCCCAACACACATACAACATACTGCAGATGGAAATAGCCCCCCTTGCCACCCCACCCCCCTGAAGTGGGTTCTAAAAAGTGGGTTTTAAAAAGTTTGATATTCCACAGTTTGAACCATGCACATCTAGTTATTCTATATTCTTCTGCATGTTGGCATTTCTTTAATGTCTTCTAAAATGTTAGATAATGTTAGATTGTTTCCGAGTGCTGTCTGATGAGTAGCTGTTTTAATCCGTCCTTCCACTGTTTACACACAAGTGTGTCTGACCTTGTAAAGTCGACATAACATTAACATCCCTGTGTAAGTTACATGGAGAATGTTGGGAGTACGGGGGGCTGTTGGGGAAATACTGGGGTAACGACTTACACTTACACAACACAAGCTGCTAATGAACAGTAGGGGCTGTTTATATCTCCATGAAAAATGGAGATATAGTTTTGGGTGTGTCTGTCTGTCTGTCTGTCTGTCTGTTTGTTTGTGTTTCCGCACCATTCCAGTCAGCATAACTCAAGAGCCTCTTGATGGATTACGATGATATTTGGTATGTGGGCGGGTGTTGTGCAGCCGAAATTCAAGGTCGATTTTGGGCCCCCTGGTATGTGACCTTGGTACTGCAGCAGAACTTCAATTTTTGTATCTTTTGACCTGGACGTGCTGTGGTCTTTATTTTTGGGTGGTAGATAGCTTGTGATGTAATAAAGAAGTGGTGTAGGTTTGGGCCCCCTAGTTGTACCAGTTTTTACCTCCAAGTCCAACAAGATGTCATATTGGTTCTAAAAGGCTGACCTTAGCCTACAAAGACACAACCAGATTTTGTGAAGTGATAAACAATAGATGTTGCCCAGGGAAAGAGAAAGTGTAATGTCTTCAACCTAATACAATAGGACACCACCTGTCAAAATCTTTAGGACTTGTCAAACACTCTGAGGTGTGAGCATATTTTCATCATCACCTTTCTGTAATGGACACCATGCATGGAAGTGATACATGATACAGTATCTGAGGAGCAAGGGGAGAATAAATGTAAAGTAAAGTCTAAGAACCCTGTTACAGTAGGAAACCACCTGACAAACCACTTAAGACTGCAAGTCTGTCTGTGAGGTGATTGGATCATGGTTTCGTCATCACTTCTCTGTAACAGATACTATAAGTGGTTATGAGAAGGTTCTGAAGACCAAGGGGAGTCTAAGAACCCTCTTACATTAGGAAACCACCTGGCAAAGCACAAGGCTGTCTGCAAGGTGATTGGAACATGTTTGTTTTTTGTTACCTCAGTTGCTGGAACCGCTTCTATTGACTGTAGACATTATGAAAAAGAGGTCTCCTATTACAACTAAAAACCACCTGGAAAATCCTTATTATTAGAACAAGTAGAACCCACAAGTCTGTAATGAGAGTGGACCTTTTTAGCTATCACCTTGAAGTACCTAATAGATTTAATCATTGATTATCATTGACAATGTATATTTTGTAGATCAAGGAAAAGACTGCAAATTCCTGCAGTAATATGATAGCTAAGGAAATTTTAACACCTGTACAAATCGTTTAACACAAGCCAAACCCGTGCCTTCTTCTGTAAGATGTTCCTTTATCGCTTTGAAGTAACTGATACTTGACTTTACTGTTTACTACTAAGTGATAAACATTACGGACTTGTGAAAGGAAACATTGTAAAGTCCTGGTGGAACTTTCTCCTGGTAAAAACCTTTTCTCAGATTCCCTGTGAAAACAACCTGAAACCACCAGTCTGTTGGTAAAGTGATCAGCCCACATTTCCCTCATCATCAGCAGGAAAGTCCTGAGTTAGAGAAAACACTATCAAAACTCTCAGGTTTCCAAAGAAAACAAGTTTGAACCACAAGGTGTCAGGGTAAGGTGATCAAACTGTCTTTGTGAAACCAATAGTGTTGGACATTACAGATTTGAGAAAGAGACTTGGAATAAGAAACTACAATTTTGCCTCAGGTGTCAGGGCAAGTTGACCCTAACGGTTTACTTGTCTAGTTAAGACACATCTACTGCACAGGTACAATGTAGGAGTCTGCGTGTATCTGACATATCCAGATTTGACCTTGACCACGTCAATGCCTAGCTATAGGCTTGACGTATGTTTAAATGTATTTCTGTAAGTAATGATAAACATCAAAGACTTAGGAAATAGTCCTCAAGGTCACCATTATTTTTTTGTTTTCAATGGAAACTAAATGTTTCCAGTTCCATGACACCTGATACCCGAATGTACAGGTACCTTGTAGGGCGGCTTCAAAGGCCTGGAGGTGTTTATCTTAGCAGGTTTATGTACCAACATCTGCAATAAGAACTACAGGCTTGTCATGAATCTGAGGTGGGGCTGGGAAATGTTTTTCCTGACTGGAAAAAAAGAAAGACTACTTTGATAGGAAGTCTCTAAAGTGCAGCCTCTGTTGTGTATTACTTAACCTTCTACCTGCTGCCTAACCCCTTAATAAGAACCTACAGGCTTCTTGTCATAAATTTGATGTATTGCTGGAAAACATTTTAGTGACTGGAAGTGAGATGAGAGCAGGTCTGACAACTTTGGTTTGATCTCTTCAAGTTCAAGTGCAGCCTCTGTTGTGTATTACTTAACCTTCTCCCTGCTGCCTAACCCTATAACCAATATACAAGTTTGATGCCAAACTGTTACCGGCTCAAGGTTAAATCAACATGATTGTTGGACGTTACACTATCATACAAACTTAAAGTACTGTTAAGTTTGGCAGCATTCCATGATTGTTATGATCCGTTTGTGAAGGTTAGACATCCAGGTAAACAATTTATCCAGCTGTAGAGTTTGAATTTCTCCTTATACATTGTTATGATCCTTCCCGGCTTTAATACATGTCAGGAACATAGTATTACTCTGTTGTGTATAATGTTACATGGGGTTGTGCATCCTCATGAAGATGTGAGATGGTCAGAAATATAGAAAACTATTTCTGTCTGAGAAATGAGAACTGCTTTTCAGCTTTCAACTTGCCTAGTAAGAACCTTCTAGACCCTTGTTGCAGAGTGAAATGTCTAGAGGGCATTATGAAGAACTGTGGCTTACCAGATGAGGTGAACTGTCTTTGTTATCCCAAGGATCTGTCCTGCTTTAGTCCACGTCCAGAGTACCACCAATACTGTCCCAAGTGTTGTTCCTAAAGCCTTACAGACTTCAACCTGAAGAAGAATGGTCTAGAGTGAAAAAAAGGCTTACCAGAATTGACCAGCAGTTTTTCCTGCCCCAACACTGTTGTCTTGTCTCCCTCCTGCTGTAGTTAAACATCCAAGTCCAGAGAGTTGTTCCCAGAGTTGTTCCCTGAGCCCCACAGACCCACACGACTGTGTCCCAGCCCTCTCAACTCCACACTACCAACCAGACAAACCGCCCTGGCCCCTCCTACCCTGTATAGTGTGGACACTGCAAAAGAGAAAATGTTTGCAGTGGTCTTATGTTCGCTGTAATGACCTCATCACTGCAAACTTAAAACCACTGTAAACATTTTTGTTCGGTCTTCTGTCCACCTACACCCTTGTTTCAACCACAACCTTAAAACTGCCGTAAACACAGCATTTACTTGACTCTCTACCACAAAATTAAATCCCTGCAGACATTTCCAGTTTTACAGTAGCTGATGTGGGTTGTGCTCCTGCCCATTGGGTCCTGTCCGTGGGCTGTTTATGTGGAAACCCGATCCAACCTGTCTGTGTCAACAGTCCCGCCCCCCTCCCACCTTCTGTCTCATGGCTGGAGAGGTCACTCCTCAAGGTCAAATCTGGTTATTTTGGGTCCTATGGTCTGTTCAGATGCGGTTACAAGGAAGAAAAGCGTATGAAATCAGTGGTTGGGAATGCCTTGGTTTGGAATCCCGGTGAGAAAACTTGACCCCATTAAAGTCGTGGCACATTCCAAGCTTCCATGTTTAAAGGCTGGAGATTCCATTGACAGGTTAATGATGGGGGGAGTCCGATACTTTTATATTAAAATTACCTTAGTTTGGTTTCATAAAGGAAGCTATTAAAGTTTAAGAAATTTAAGTTAAGTTAAACAAATGTATTTTTTTCCCTGCTTTTTTATTTTGGGCACATGTATATGGAATTGTCCTCCATCTGTATCACCAGCAGCACTAATATGATGTTGGTTTTATCAGGAAGTTAATTTAGAGTTTCCCTGAATTTAGTACAGTTTTATTGGAAAGCTAATCTTTTGTCTTCCCATCTTCTGTCCAGAGGCAGACAGAATGATCGTCCATATTTCATCATGAAGCTAGCGTGATTTTTTTTGTGATCAGTGCTATTTCATCAGGAATCTAAAACATCGTTCCTCTGTATTCCATCCAGACGGATTTCCATGCTTGGTCTTATCAGGAATCTAACATGATGTTTTGTCTAGACCCAGGCGAAATGATTCTTCTGTATTAGACACAAATGGAATGTTGATTTTATCAGGAATCTAACATGTTGTTCTCCTGTATTCCGTACAGACGCAGATGGAATGATCCTCCATGTTTGGTTTCATTAGGAAACTAGTTTGATGTTGTTTGACAGTTTCCGTGTATTCTGTACTGTTTTATTGATCAGGAATCTAACATGTTGTCCCCTGTATTCCGTACAGACGCAGATGGAATGATCCTCCACGTTTGGTTACATTAGGAAGCTAGTGTGATGTTGTTTGTGTGTATTATGTACAGTTTTATCAGGAGTCTTACATATTGCATGCTCCCCTGTATTCCGTACAGACGCAGACGGAATGATCCTCCGTATTTTATCAGGAAGCTAACATGGTGTTGTTTGTATTCCGTACAGATGCATACAGAATGATCCTCCACGTTTGGTTTCATTAGGAAGCTATTGAATGTGATGTTGTTTGCGTGTATTCTGTACTGTTATATCAGGAGTCTAACACGGTGTTCTCCTGTATTCCGTACAGACGCAGACGGAATGATCCTCCGTATTTTATTAGGAAGCTAACATGATGTTGTTTGGGTGTATTCCGTACAGACGCAGACGGAATGTTTCCTATGTTTTATCAGGAGTCTAACACGTTGCTCCCCTTTTCCCGTACAGACGCAGACGGAATGATCCTCCATGTTTTATCAGGAATCTAACACGTTGCCCCCCTGTATTCCGTACAGACGCGGACGGAATGATCCTCCGTATTTTATCAGGAGTCTAACACGTTGCTCCCCTGTATTCCGTACAGACGCAGACGGAATGATCCTCCACGTTTGGTTTCATTTAGGAAGCTAGTGTGATGTTGTTTGGGTGTATTATGTACTGTTTTATTGATCAGGAGTCTAACACGTTGCTCCCCTGTATTCCGTACAGACGCGGACGGAATGATCCTCCGTATTTTATCAGGAGTCTAACACGTTGCTCCCCTGTATTCCGTACAGACGCAGACGGAATGATTCTCCATGTTTTACTAGGAATCTAACATGAGGTTGTTTGTATTCCGTACAGACGCAGACGGAATGGTCCTCTATGTTTTACTAGGAATCTAACACGTTGCTCCCCTGTATTCCGTACAGACGCAGATGGAATGATCCTCCATGTTTGGTTTCATTAGGAAGCTATTTTGATGTTGTTTGACAGTTTGTGTGTATTCTGTACTGTTTTATCAGGAATCTAACATGTTGCTCCCCTGTATTCCGTACAGACGCAGACGGAATGATCCTCTATGTTTTACTAGGAATCTAACATGACATTGTTTGTATTCCGTACAGACGCAGATGGAATGATCCTCCACGACGGGAACGTGAGTCCGTCAGACCTGCTGGACGACTACGGCATGCAGAACGGAATGGGGCATCCTGGGTACGGAAGGTCGGCACTTTCTTTGTTTACTAAGTCTTGCTTATTGATACGTTTGTATTTGTTTGCATGGTTCAGATGTAAGATAACATACAGTAATGGCTGCCCTATACCAGGGCTCGAAATGGTGGGTGTAGAATTGGAGCTGTGCACCTAATTTTTGACTCTGGGTGCACTGGTGCACCTAGATATTTTTTACACTATAGGGTAAAGGTACAATTTTCCACTATTATACAGAACATTTTCAAAATGTAAGTATCAGAAAAAGGAATATAAACTTTTGTTGTACTTGATTTGAAGTATCACTTGTTTTAAATCTTAAGGTTAGCTGTAGAATAACAGATCGAAGTTCTTAAGAGCGTTAAACTTTGTAATTATGTTTTGCTGACATTCAACTTTATTTGATGTGGCGCACCCTAAATTCTTTCTGTGCACCTAATTTTTCGGGTTGGGTGCACCAGTACACCTATTTCCAAAAATGAATTTCGTGCCCTGCCTTGTGTTGTTGTAAGAACACACACAATATGCACTCTATGGTATGGATCTGTTCTATACAATGTAAAAAAAAAAGGAAGTTTGTATTACTTCTTAATTTCATCCTTTTTTTTACAGGGGAGCTTATTGTCTAGTGTTTTGTGACTTCATGTAGTATTTTGTCATTCGTCGCGTGTCGGTTCCAGTATCTCAAATATTTCAAACAGTTGTCCAGCCAACAAACTTCAGTCCCAGTACATATACCGCCATATAAAAAATAACATGTATGTCACAGTGCTGTGGCTTTTTACACCTTACCCTGTAAATATCACATTGTAGTACACTTGTACATGTGATGCCTCCTATTGCCCAGTCACCAAACTGCACCCCACCTGTACATGTGATGCCCCCTACTGTCCAGTCACCAAACTGCACCCCACATGTACATGTAAATATGACAGTGTTGTACACCTCACCCCTAGTAATGCCCCCTATTGTCCAGACTACAAACTGCACCCCACCTGTACATGTGATGCCCCCTACTGTCCAGTCACCAAACTGCACCCTACCTGTACATGTGATGCCCCCTATTGTCCAGTCAACAAACTGCACCCTACCTGTACAATGAGTGTAAATGTGATGCCCCCTATTGTCCAGACTACAAACTGCACCCTACCTGTACATGTGATGCACCCTATTGCCCAGTCACCAAACTGCACCCTACCTGTACATGTGATGCCCCCTATTGTCCAGACTACAAACTGCACCCTACCTGTACATGTGATGCACCCTATTGCCCAGTCACCAAACTGCACCCTACCTGTACATGTGATGCCTCCTATTGTCCAGACTACAAACTGCACCCTACCTGTACATGTGATGCCCCCTATTGCCCAGTCACCAAACTGCACCCCACCTGTACATGTGATGCCCCCTATTGCCCAGTCACCAAACTGCACCCCACCTGTACATGTGATGCCCCCTGTTGTCCAGTCACCAAACTGCACCCCACCTGTACATGTGATGCCCCCTATTGCCCAGTCACCAAACTGCACCCACCTGTACATGTGATGCCCCCTATTGTCCAGTCACCAAACTGCACCCCACATGTACATGTGATGCCCCCTATTGTCCAGTCACCAAACTGCACCCTACCTGTACATGTGATGCCCCCTATTGTCCAGACTACAAACTGCACCCTACCTGTACATGTGATGCCCCCTATTGTCCAGTCCCCAAACTGCACCCACCTGTACATGTACACATTCCAGCCCTCCCGTTGCGCGTCTGTGCTTCATGATGAGTGATGGACAGGTGCTGGACGAGTTCGGCCACCCGCTGTTGCTGCCGCATCACCACAGACTCACACGCACCAGGTTAACCCTCCTTCACCCGAGGGGTGCACAGAAAACATGGTGTAGGGTTCACTCAATGCAACTGAATAACATGCTGTAAATACAGAAATGTTTGAGGTGGTTTTATGTTCATGTTTTTCGGAGTGAACTTCCAGCGCGAACTTAATACTAGCACGAAACTTTTTGCCCACCTATGACTGTAGCGCTACTAATGTATTGTTTTAAACGCGAACTTAAAACCATGGCGAACACTCCATTTTCTCCCTACTGCGAAATAAAAACCACTCAAACCTAAATGCATTTACAGTACTACAGGAGATAGTGATTGAGTTATACAGCAAGAATGCAGATGGTGTGGAAAGGTCATCTATGTGCATCAAGGTCATAGGTGAAAGGGTAAAGGTGAAGCTTAGGGTAAGGTTCAAGATCATATCCTTTAAGGCCATTCAATTGATCTGTCCATAGTGCTGATTGGCTAATCATTAGATCTGTCCATGGTGCTGATTGGTTAATCATTAGATCTGTCCATGGTGCTGATTGGCTAATCATTAGATCTGTCTATGGTGCTGATTTGCCCATTGGCAGTTATGCCTGTACTGCTGATTGGCTAGTTGCTCCCTTACAAGCGTGCTGATTGGCCGTTATGTTGCAGGTACGACCCAGGATACGATGGTCCGTACTTCATGATGAACGGTCAGCCGGTGGACGAGTACGGCCGTCCTGCGTACCAGTATGAGGTGCCTGTCGATCCGTACGGACGGCCGATAACGCCGGGGGATATGGAGGGGGAACACCCAGGATACGGGTACAGATAGGAGGAACTGAGCTAGCTGAACAACATTCTAACATAAGAGTAAAACAGCAACACTGCAAGAGAAGCAAGATTGTAGTAATGATGATGGTGATCTTTATTTGCATGTTCCTGCCCACATGGGCTAGATGCAGTAGTTTCACTATTACATGAAACTTTTAGGTAAAGAATCATACGACATGTAGCGTTCCTGAACAGCAAGAGAAACAAAACAACTAAAGTTATGTTACACTACATTTATTCTTTACAAAACAGTGAAACATATAAGGATATGCTACCATTAAATCTATGGTTTGCATGTCTTTTCACTCTTCTTAAAACAAGTGTGTATGAATTCACAGAGTGATAGTCAAGATGCTCCTGTGGTCCAACTAGAGCTACTTTATTTTCTTCAGAAACTCATTTACATCTCAATTCAGGATTTCATTTATATACAGCCAGGTTACACCTGTCCTCAGACTCATTTTTAGTCACTGAGGATACAAAGTTGATGCTATCTGAAACATTTTATTTAATTTTACAGTTGCCTGAATGTTCATGTAAAATGTTCTATGTGGATGTGTAAGATTCATTTAGTCACAAGTATCAGGATGAGTTGGTAACAAATTTTGATCATTTGTTACTCACAAAATACAAATGGTAGGTAATATTCTCATCTGGATGGTTCAAACACTGGTCAGTGGAGGTTTGAAAAGACGCTGGCAGTCTGGAAAAAGTCTCAATTTCTCCATAACTTAACATGCTGAGACAGACAAAAGGGTAGTACCATGATATGTGCATATAACTTTGCATTCAACATCAAGTCGAAATATTTGACTTCAAGTTCATTTGATTTCTGGTGTCTTTTCAAATTCTGTGACCAGTGTTTTTTTTTACATAAGAGAAAGCTGAAAACTTTCAACTTTTCATTTTAACTTGACAGAACTGATAGCATTTATTTTCCACAGAAATGTGTGGTACATTGTGAGTAGATATTGTTTTCTTGTTGTTTTTTCAATAAGACAGAGAATTGAACACAATCAGGCTGTAGGCTTATTTTGTACAATTTTTTTAAAGCTCTATTGTAGTTTTGTTTACAGACTTTGTATATTGGAAGCAGAAGCTAAAACTTAAAATACCACTAGTTACATATACCTTTAGGTAGACCTTGGTGATATATTGTATGGATTTAAAGCATGCTGTACATCTGATATTATGAAAATACACTCACGATTTCCTATTTACACTGCTAATGGAGTAGATTTGCTCAAAGCTTTGTGAAGTTTAAGAATCTGAGTCATCTGTTGTGGTTGTTTGTTCTTTGCACTGTCTGTACACATTGTGAAGTAAATAAAATGAAGCAGTCAATAACATGTCAATGCTTTGTTTTGATCTGATCATCTAAACTGCAGTTCCTCAGATGACGATAGGTGGCATGACTGAACCGGGCACCATGATAACCACGGACCAGTGGCAGAAGCCCAAGACTGCTGGAAGGGCTGTTGGTTTGTTTCTGAACTTCCCTTAAATCTCCCATCTGAGAAAACGTCTCAGCTACTGGTGCGTGCTGCCACACCTCAATGCATGGGACAGCTGTTCTACCCAATGCTGTCACAGACTAGTCATCTGGGGCTACTGGCGTGCCAGTCTCTTTCTCATCTGTCTTGCCTGATTTCTGTACCTTGCCGCTTTTCGATTATTACCCGTTGCAGCCCAAGCGGATGCCAGGTTGCCGAGTGCAGCAACGATGCCAGGATTTTCTGCACGCGCACCGTAAACGTTTCTCTGCATCTGCAGGGCATGCTCAAAGCAGCGGATGGCTTTTCTGTTCTCACCCAAATGAAGCCAGGCTGTTCCGTTGTAGATGAGTGTTGGGGCATTGTTAGGATGTGCGTTGCCATGGATAGTCTGGAACATCTCCAGCGCCTGTTCAAAGTATTCTGTAGCATTTCTGTGATTACCGAAACCATGCCAGGCAAAGCCCATCTCTTCGAGTGTAGCGGCAATGCGGGGATGTGCTGGATCTGAGTCATAGATAGTCTGGAACATCTGCAGCGACTGTTCATAGTAGTCAAGCGCTTTCTGATAATCCCTCAGGTCAGTACAGGCTACTGCCAAGTTCTTGAGGGAGTATGCAATGTCTTTATGAGCTGTTGTCTCCCCATAGACAGATTTCTGCATCTGCAAAGCCTGTTCAAAGTAGTCCATAGCTTGCCTATACTCCCCCAGACCATGCCGGGCAATTCCCACATTATTCAGTGTGTCGGCAACCAGAGGATGGTCTTCACCCAGACCAAAGACACATTGGAACATCTCCAACGCCTGTTCAAAATATTTCAATGCTTTCCGATGAAGCCCGAGGTTATTACATGCTCCACCCAGATTGTTTAGGGTGTTTGCAATATGAGAATGTTCTGTGTCTGGAACAAACATAATCTTGTACATCTCTAGTGCCTCTTCATAGTAGTGCATTGCCTTATCGTCATTGCCCAGTTCACTCCAAGCCGTTCCGAGGTTGTTGAGGGACGTGGCAATGTTAGGATGCGGTGTACCTGGGCCACAGATCCCCCTGAAAATCTGTAGTGCCTCTTCGTAGCAGCTGATCGCTTTGTCTTGCCTATCCGAGGTCCACCAGATGTGCCCAATGTTGTTAAGAGCATGCGCAGTGTCTGGATGTGAGTCCCCATAAAATGATCTTGTCATCTCCAGCCCCTGTTGCAGATATACGTGTGCTTGTTTCTTATCCAGGTAAAGCCATGATGCTCCCAGGTTGACGAGTGATGATGCAACCATAGGATGTATATCGCCATAGAAAACCCTGTATGTTTTTAGCGCCAGTTCCCTATAGTTTATAGCCTTCTGTGGATTCCCCAGCTCGTGCCAGGCTGCTCCCAGACTGTTAAAAGAGGAGGCAATATCAGGATGTGCCGATATCTGACCAAAAATACTCCTCCTCATCATTAGGCCTTTCTCAAAGAACCTGATAGCTTTCTGATAATCACCCTTATCAATCCAGACTAAACCAACGTTGTGATATGACGTGGCGACGTTCGGATTTGACGAATCGTAGATCCTGATGCTCATCTCCAATGTCTTTTCAAAATAGTCGAGCGCTTGTTCATGTTCTCCAAGCTTTTGAAAAGTTAACCCCAGAAATGAGAGTGCAGTGGCAATGCTAGGGTGTGTTTGTCCGTACAACTTCCTACATATGTCCAGTGCCTTATGAAAGTAGCTGATTGCTTCCTTATATTGAGCCAACTCATACAAGGATGACCCTATCTTGGTTAGTGACATAGCAATGTTAGGATGTTCTATTCTTAGAAAGTTGAATACAAACGACATCTTATGTGTTTGCTCAAAGTAATCAATGGCTTTCGTATGATCTCCCAAGTTTTGCCAAGCTGACCCCAGCATGAACAGTAATTCTGCTCTTGTCGACACATCAACGCCTTTGTCTAAAGTGTTTTCGCAGCATTCAATGGCTTCCTTGTAGTACCCCAACATGATGTACATTCCTCCTTTCTCCAAAGGGGAGTTGTCAAATAGCCTGGTATTCTTCAGCAGATGCCTGTTACCGGAGGGTGCTTGTTTCTTCGACAGATACGTCTTGAGGGGGGTTGCTGTGAAGTAATATCTGAACAGTTGATGCACGTCGGAAATGTAGAACACCTTTTGCAAGTGAATGGTTTGTTCATCACTGTTCTCCTGTGATGTAGGCATTGCCGACAAGGCAGACAAGTTCTCCTTCTGGCCGCCATTTGCAATGTAGGTTCTCAGTCTGAGTTCTGCTGAGATGCTGACCAGCACCTTCAGGTGATGTGCGTTTTCTGCACTAACAACGTTTGTAGTTTCCATGTCGTCAATTGTTTTCCACACTGTGGTTGGTAGAATATTTGTACAAAGTGCCAAACAGTCCACTGCTACTGACGGGAAACGGTAGATCTCTTTCTTCACATCGAACAGGGCAGAAGTTGGCCTTTGCTCTTCAGCCTTTGCCAGGTTCTCTTGGATTATCTCCTTTGCCAGGTTTCGAGCCATTTCTCCATCCTCAGCCTTCAGTGTATCAGTGACAATGGCAACGTAGTCATCAACCAAACTCTGCTGCCCAACCATCAAGGATACGTTTCTTAGGACACTACAGAGGTGGTATCCTTCCTTTAGGTACAGCGAAGCGTCTGTTTCTAAGATCCCAGCCATATTCTTTGGTGTGCGGATGAGTTCACTGGATGGTTCAGTCGAAGTTCCCTGCCTGCCCAGTGGAGTCTTGCTCGCCTTTGGCATAGAGCCGTCAAAAGCAAACCCACGTGGTGTAACAGAGTCATAGAACCAGCTGTCCAGTGGGTCGTCTGAGTAGAAGTCATTCAGACTTTTCATCCCCAAGGCTGGGAGGATGGTTTCTCCGAGGTTGACCACCTTGAGGTGCAGGTAGTGAGTCAGACGACGGAAATACGCGACATTTGCTTCATTTTCCTCCTCTACCAAGATGGCAAACTCCAGGTCCGAGTATGGAGTTACCAGTCCTGTGGCCTGTGAACCCAAACCTATCAGGGCATACTTACAGGGAGGGGGACCCATCACTGCGATACACTCGTCTACTAACTGCCCAATGAACTCTTTTCTATCTTCAGCAATTTTCTTAAACAACTGTCTGACAGCGTCAGCTCGCTTGGCTTCTATCTCCCTTGCTAACTGACTTTCCTCGTCATGTATGTAGGGATTCAGCTCTTTGTCGATGGTTTCCATTTCCTGTCTGATTTGATCACGGATTTTCATGAGCCCGTCCTTATGTTTACGAATGTTCTCCGCACACACGGTATTAGTAACACTAGTACTATCTATACCTAGGCAATATCTGAGAAACGATCTTTCTGCTTCTGTAACTGCTTTGTAAAGCTTGCGTTTTAAGGCTCTTTTCTCCGACCTGGCTACTGCTGCCTGGTACAGCGCTGCCGCCTTGACAAAGTCTCCCCCGTCTCCTGTTTGACAGCCTCGCCTGCAGTAGACATCGCCCAACTTGTGAAGGGGGGAAACTTCTTTTTCATACTGTAAAACTGTTGGGTCTGTAAAAACACAGGAAGGTTGTCTGGACAAGGGTAATAATGGTGACTAAAAGCAAAAGTGCCGACCTGCCATGGACACATTTGACATGAGCAAACAGTTGAATAAGAAAACCATGTATGAAAACCACTATGATATGAATATAAGGAATCTGAATGGAAAACGTTCTGAAACATAATATGCGCATGCAACCTTTCCAAAGATACTGAAGGCTGAAAATTTCACAAGACTTACAGTATAAGATATATAAACAGTAGATACATGATCAAAATACTCTACTTGACCAATCAATTGCAAAGAAATATAAATTACCTTTAAACTGAGATTTTAAGTTAATGGTGTCCCTCGGCATTCAGTACCAAAACAACAGCACCCCACCACAGTGATAACACTACGCAATGCGCCACTATCGTACAGTTTGAACACATTTGAAATAAGCGCTTTCCTTACCTCTGACATGCACGATCCTGAGTGCTGCTGCAAAGTGCTGCTCTGCTGAGTCCAGGTCTCCCCTCTGCACAGCCTCCTCACCTTTCTGTAGGTGTTCTTTGTACTGGCTGGAGGCAGAGAAGGAATACAGTTTTAAAGGGGGCACAATTTGAATGACTGTCACAATAAATATCAGATGCTGCATTATATACTAGGAACCAGTTTAATTCGCATGATCTGTTTCTTTATATACGGTATAACCGCCCTTCAGCGTAATACACCAGCTTCGCAGGCATGCGGCGCGGCAGCAGCTGGTTATATTACACTGAACGGCCTGTCACACCTAACTTTTTCACTTATGATAACAGTAAACGACATTGAATTATTGCAATTACATTGCGACAGTTCAAGTCACATTGTTTGCCTTTACTCTTAATGTGGCTAGAATAAAATATTTCATTCTTGTGATTATAAAACAAAATACTGAACCATTCATGAATAAGTTCATTCCGCATTGGTTGAGAGTTTCTGGCCCAGAGTTACTGGACTATAGATAGGCAATGTCGTACATAAACAGTCCAACCTGTACAAGTCACCACTTCAACGTATACATAAGGACCAGCAGGCCAATGTGTTGTTTCTACAACTACCTGAGCTGCAGAATACAGTGGATCATCAGGCCAATATGACCACTTTTGGGTGGTCCTGTAAATAATTTTTCCCGAATCCTGTCTATAGTGACGACCTCTCCACATAGAGCAGATTTTATCACTCCCCTGAGATATCTTCCCTAGCGTATACATACATACATACATACATACATACATACATGTATACATATGTATATATATATATATATATATATATATATATATATATACAGAGAGAGAGAGAGAGAGCAGTTTTGACTGTACAAGTATCGCCAACTATAGTCACTAACCTGGCTGTATCTGCAGTAGGAAGGTCGTGACTTTCAGGATGACCTTGTGGATGCCGTGACCTTGTGGATGTTGTGACCTTGACCATGTCAGTATCAGTGGACAGTTCACTGCGGGTCAGCCTTTTGTCATCTAGGGTCATCTGCAAGACACAAAAATGCTGTTGCTTTCACAAATATCTTGATCATGCCAATATCAGTGAACAGCCGTTCATTGTGGGTTATCCGAGGGTCGTTTAGTGTCATCAAAACACAAAAATGCTGTTGGTATAAAAAGAATCTGTGTACGAAATGTTGTAACTCTGAAGGGTGAATTAACGTTATAGAAAATCTAGATGTTGATTTATCGGTCATGTCAAGGTTCCATATAGCAGAGCATACATACCCTTCTTACCCCTTCCTGAACATCAGCAAGTTCGTTCCCGCCAGCCTGTTGTAGGTTTGGGCCTGTATGTACATTCCCCGCAGCCTGTTGTAAGTTTGGGCCTGTACGTACATCTCCAGAAGCCTGTTGTAGGTTTGGGCCTGTACGTACATATCCCGCAGCCTGTTGTCGGTTTGGTCCTGTACGTACATTTCCAGATGCCTGTTGTAGGTTTGGGCCTATACGTACATTTCCAGAAGCCTGTTTTCGGTTTGGGCCTGTATGTACATTCCCAGAAGCCTGTTGGTCTGGTGTGTTGTAGTACGACTCCAGTTTTCTCGCCTGCTGGTCCCTGCTGATGTAGCGAACAGCTACCGTTGGGTCCCTCCGTGTGAACAGTACGGGATATCGGGACTGTAAGAAAGGTAAGGCTGAGATTACCTTGCTATTTAGGGTGTAGAATATATATTCATATGCAGAAACAACACAGTGGCAGTAGGTGTGCTGCATGCGTACAATTACTATCCACAATATTGATATCTAGCCTCCTGAACATTATGAGGCATAGTGCTTTAACCATACTACTACCTCTCGCCGCTATTCTGACTTCCGCATTCCTCCTGGCAGAAGGGGGCGTAAAATAGTCCCGTTCGCAGACTTCCGGGTTGGCTATTTTGTGTACTAATGGTGCGCCGTTTTCTGATTGTATGTCAGTTCCGATGTAGCCTGGAATCCATACCATCGGGGGCTCCTCGATATCTCTACGGCACTGTGAGTGACCCCCGCCCGCCCAGACAGCTTAGTCCGCTCGGGGTGTGTTTACGGCCTTTGATTAGATTACGTCGCCACTAGGGCGGCTGGGAAAGTAGGGTGGCATGCGGAAGTAGTGGTAGCGGTAGGAAGGCTATCAGAACCGGTTCAATAAAGCAAACTGGGCCCGGCAAAAACCCCTAAGCTTAAGCCGACCCTTAGAGACTGGGACCAGGCTAGTTCCGATGGTACGCTGTACGTCTCCGATGAGGGAGGCTAACTGCAAGAAACTTGTAGAGCTGACGTACAATTCAGAAAACAGCACATGACAAATTCAAGTCGTAAGCCTGCTAAAGAGGCTAGCGTAAAATGGTAAAAACGCTGGGTATATTCATTATAATCAGACTTCAATCTTGACCTGTAATAGATAATAGTATTTGATGATTGATCTTCTGTTGTTGTGTGAGTAAGAATGTCAGAAATGTTCTTTTTTGACGCTGTATATAAAGGTTTCGGGGCTTGCATGCCTTAATTTTCAGACTAGTCAGGCCAATTCACGAGCAGGACGGAAGGAAAAAGATACCAACAAGGCTGGTTCCTAGATGCAAAAATATGGTTGACTTCAGAAATATCCTTAGAGTGGGGGGAACTGTGCCCTGTTGATGACTGTATGTTTGCGTAAAGAAGGTCCACTGGGTTCTTTTCCTAACATCTTAAGGCCGGGGTAAGTCTTCATTTTGTTTGCGTACGTGATAACGAATTTTTGAATCAATGTTCACGTACGTAAGTAACCGCAAGAAATGCCAGACTAGTTCACAAGACAATAGCATGCCAACAAGGCTGGCTCACAGGTTAATAACGTTTGACTTTCTTTTTTTTAAATATTGGAGTGGGAAAAACACAGTGCCCTGTTAACAGGTTAACACAAACGTGTTGTTGACGACCGAAACTAAGGCAGCGGGCAGTGTTGTAAGTTCCACCTCACCTTAGTTCCTCCCCTTGAGCTGACCAGGAGCTCCAGAAGCCTCTGTAGTTTCTCTGCCAGGCTTGACATGGTCAGAAACTGGGCAGGGTCCGTGTAACCGGCCACAGGTGGCAACTTCTCGGTCTGCTGTCAGGTTCGAAACTGAGAAATTATGTTGGGGAAAAAAACACCTGTTGTACTCAAACCGGAGAACACAGTATCCATCCGCGGCGCACAGTCGGAACTAAGTAGTACCGAAAAAATCCGCCATGAATTCATGAGGCCGTCTGAGCCTTTGGCTTGGCGAGTAGAGAGAAGGTCTTCATTAAACTAGATACAATACATGACATATCCAATACTCTACCTGTGTCTTCACGTGGTGGTTTTGCATATTTAGTGGTGTGACCAGTACAAGAGCTTGCAGTCACGATACTTCCGGGTGAGGAAAGAGGCTGCAGTGCATTCGACCTCCGCTGGAGGCCAAGGGCGTCTTGACAATGTTTGCAGGCCAATTTGTTTTAGGTATTGTTAATTGTATAAATTGTCTCCAATCTCGTCTTTTACAGACTTGTTGACCCTTTTTTGTTACTACGTCGAAGTAGTATAGAGTGTCGTGCATAGCAACGGGAATCCCCGGCCCGATGCTAGAAGGGGATTCCCCGTGACCCATGACCTCCTGACGTCATTGTGAATACCTGTGGGCCAGGTGTCAACACTACACAATGCCGTTATTTGTGAAGCACGGACTAAAAATACCGGGACTTTCCAGCCGTTTCCAATGCTCTTATTCTGTAGTAGATTATCGCCTTTGTGTCGTGTTAGGGGAGGGACCGGCTAATGGGGGCCTGCATGCCCTTTTACGTAGAGCGTAATTGGTCGTTTTAATTTTACGTAGAGCGTTGCCGACCCCTCCAATTCAACGTAGAGCGTAATCTGGGTATTTTGCGTAGAGCGTTATTGGCCACTTTAATTCTACGTAATGCGTAGTAGCTACCCGGAATTTAGCCTAAACCGTAGTTGATGAATTGTGCGTAAAGCGCTGTCAAACTCTTCCAACCTTGCTCCAAGTCACAAACGAGTGCCATGTCCGCAGTCTGCTTTGTTTTGCATTCCCCCCCTTCTACACAATGGAACAATCCACCGAATACCCAACAAGGGAATGATCCCACAGTGTGCTGGACACGGGATTATTTTTGATTTACGATCAGATGTACGTTAGCAGTCGGGCTTGTCTCGAGCGAAGTAGCTGATATTTTTACGGTAAGTTGTGTGCGCTTTTACAGATGATGACCGGTACCCGACTTGCGAGACGGGTATCTACTGCACTTCCTAGTCAGATTGTCTTACCATTGATGGTCACTGGCCGTCTTGAAACACAGATGGTCATAGATTGAGATTTTAAACCTAGTACCTCATGACCTGCAAGGTACTTTCGGGCCTTACGAGGCTTTTCTTGGCGGGAACATAAGTGACCATCCTGCTCTCCACTATACCCGTTTTCTACGCTGCCACATACGAGAACGACTATAGACCTTGCGCGGTAAGGTATATGGCCCTTTTCCGTTCTGCCAGCTACATGTAGTAATGTTAACGTTACCTTTATCAAACAAAATGTTAGAATTTCTCTAAGTAACAAGTCCGTAGGCCGCTGTAGAAACGCACTCAGAGGGGGCCGAAAAAAAATGATTAATGCATTCTCACTTGTCTGAGTGAACTTGTCAGCGCTGTTATCGACAGCCTTCGATTCTTACTTTGAAATCCTAAAAATATAGGAACTGTCATCTCAGAGGGTTGAATTTTGAAAATTCCGAACTGAATTTCGAACTGAATTTCAGAGAAGGTATACCATTAAAAGTTGCTGTGTCGCATAATTTGACAACTCATGGCAGTCCAAGAGGTCATCCTGCAGGTCGTTGACCTAATTTAAAATGTCACGCATGATGTAATCAATGGCTTGTGATCTCAAAGGTCGGCAATTGCGCAAACAAAGCTTGCAACGCAAACAGCCGGGGTCTATATATTATAATTAGCCTAGAAAAACAACCCTTAGTCTGTATTAGTTCCATGTTGCAATGGCCATAGATCACACTAGATATAGTATTATAGTAAGTAGTATATTCTTATACATGTATAGAACTAGATTGTTAAGTGTTACCTATGCTGTCTGTAATTTGCCATACATTGTCACTGATGCAATTGTTGTGCAATAAATCATTCATTCATATATGAAGGTCCCATCGTGACTTTAAGATTACTTACACGCCGCTGTTTCTGGCTGAAGTCCCACCATTTGCCAGAAGAGACCTTAGGGGTTGGTTTCTGTTAGGAACGTCAATTAATGCATTCTCACTTGTCTGAGTGAACTTGTCGACAGCCTTCGATTCTTACTTTCAAATCCTCAAAATGTAGGGACTGTCATCTCAGAGGGTTGAATTTTGAAAATTTTCCGACCCCCTGTAAATCGCCCGCCTTCGGCGCTCGCTTGTGCCATAATCTACCCCAGAAAAACGAACACAATCCTGGCTACGAGCATGGGTAGAGCAGACATGTGCAGGTTCGGCTTTGCGACATCACAGTCTCCCGAATGATCCCTCCGTAATTATTTATCTATAGTAAACCGTGTCAACCTGCGTCTGACCCTTTTGAAACCAAATGAATGGCAAAGATCAGCACAAATATCGACTCAATTCTCATCAGTTTGTTTGATGATACAGTTGTTTTTAGAAGTTTGACACTTTTGCTAGTGCGCGGGAGAGCTTTTGACTGAGAATAGACATGAAGTATTCTTCTTCTTCTTGATGCTTGAACGACTGTGCCCCGAATGTTCCAGCATCAGTTATACAGGGAGCTGGCCGTTATCATTGTTACTTTATATGTCCAAGACTATGTTAATGTCACCTCCAAACCTCATACATCACCAACTTTGACGCCTTAGTTCAGCCGCTAGGTTTTTGAGTCCTGCATAATGCATTGGGAAGCTTCAGAATTTAGCGTAGAGTGTAGAAAAGCTACCTGAATTTAGCGTTATGTGTAGCCGGCCCTCCAAATTTAGCGTAGAGCGTTGTCGGGACCCCCCATGCAGGCCCCATTAATGGACATGCGCACAAAGCCCAGTTCGCACGTTTTTTTTTCTTTAGTTGGGTAACCCTGGCAACATGCCGAGCCAATAAATAAGTAAGAAGGTTGAATGGATAGGTTTCATATTTGGTGTGTTAGATGTGACTCGAATGGTACGAAGTCTTTTACAATAATGCCCCTGCAGTCCCAGAGCAAGCTGCCAGGGGCCCAAACCAACACAACGTCATTATTACACCACAAGCTATCTGCCAACAACAAATCAAGACCACTACACGTCCAGGTCAAAACGGAAGTTCTGCTGCAGTACCAAGGTCACATACCAGGGGGGGGGCAAAAATCGACATTGACTTTCGACTTCACAACACCTGCCCACATACCAAATATCACCGTGATCCATTATTAGGTTCTTAAGTTACGCTGACTACATTAGTCCACAGACAGACAGACAGACAGACAGACACACACACACACACACACACACACACACACACACACACACACACACACACACACACACACACAAGACACGGTAATAAAGTTTTCATTCATTCATTCATTTATTCACACACACAGACACTATATTTCCATTTTTCACATAGATAAGAAATGGTTAACGTAACATGGATTATGCAGACAGTCGATTCCAAAATATAAACATTATGACGACAGGCGCGGCCAGGTCCTACCTGTTGGCCGTAACAAACCTCCGGCATTTCACGTCTACAGGGAGAAGTGTCCCCGCAACACGCATCATGCTCGACTTACACGATACACGGGGCTCAAATCACTGATTATGATGATTAACCAAGGCAAGGTTACTTTCCAAATGGCTATTTGGTTTCTGAACCAGCTTTCACCCTACTTTATGTTGTATGTCGTAGAAATTGTATATTGTTGTACCATAAATATGTAATGATATATGTTGATAGAGTTATTAGGACTCAAATGACTGTGTATCTCTGTTGTATATGACCCTTACCTCTTCCCTCATGACCTCAATGAAAAGCGGCCTGCGTGCCGATTTGAGCTTATCATGAATAAACAAAGGTTCAAGACCTCAATGAAATTTCCAGTGTGTTACAGAAAACTTAGACAGATAATGTTCACACGACTGGCACATCTTACTGCCTGGGTGGTATCGCCTGTGGGCATGTAAAACAGTAGGCGGTGTGACCCGACTTCAGCGTCTGTATCTAACCTCAGGTAGTCATGCCACCTGCGCGCTGGGTTGAAGGACACACCTGGACAGACTCCCTGAGAATCTTAATAGTTTGAAGACTGAAGACAAGACCATCCGTACTGAGGTGAGTCAATCAACTCCTTCATTGTGACCCTACATGATCGCTGATATTCCGACATTGAGGAGGCCAGTGATTCCTAAGTACAAGTGAGTGAACTTACTTTGCAGTTCGTACAATTTCATTGCTTTTCTCATAATTCTGAGGGTGTACTTGGCAATGCTATGGGCTCGGTTCCTCTAGGAATATGTTAAGGGTGCAGCAGGTGCAAAATCAACTACCAAACACATGTTCAAGGACGTGTTCCCTAAGTTTCTGCTAATTATAAGTTTACATGCTGTATAAGCATTTTACGGTCCTTTTATGGCGTGCGTGTTAACACACATCTGCGGTGCGAAACACCATCAACACAGTTAAGCACACTTGTATCTAAACACCATCACATTTGCTAATTTACAACATGCTAAAAACTGCAGTTTGCAATCATATAGTGGATCGAGCAACTTCAAAAATGCCGTGTATTCACAAGTTTTTCTTGTAGGGTGGGGGTCGCTTGAGGGGAGGGGGGCGACGAGGTAGGTGAGCAAAATCGCTGGCGGGCTTGTCACATGTAACATATAGGGGCATGTGTCATGCTCTGAATTCAGGATGTTCCTCTCGCACATGTGATAGGGCACGTGTTTGGAATTTCAGCTTCCTTCAGCAATCGGAAGTGAGTCAGGCGAACTGATTTTGGTCTCTTGACGGCCATCTTCAAATCAACTCAGATGCTCAAACGAACCTGAACTACAAAACTTTCGAAGAAAACGAACAACTGTTATCATTTTGAGTCATTGTGTAGCATTAGTCACTGTACCAGGCACCTGAGGGACTCAGGCTGGCGGGCTTGTCACATGTGACATACATGTATAGGGGCACGTTTCAAGCTCTGAATTCAAGATGTTCCTCTCGCAATTGGAAGTGAGCCAGGCGAACTGATTTTGGTCTCTTGAGGGCCATCTTCAAATCAACTCAGATGCCCATACAAACCTGAACAACCAACCTTTCAGTCACATGAAGAAGAAGAAATGGTAATGCGCAACGAACAACTGTTACCATTTTGAGTCATTGCAGCATTAGCCACTGTACCAGGTACCCGAGGGAGCTTAAGCCCTGTCACACTTGTGCGTGTGGCCGTTCCGTGTGAGTTGCGCGTTGACATTTTTTCCGTGCGCCGCCGTGCGCACAATACGCATATCACACGCATCTCGGTCGATTTGTGTAAGTTTTATGTACGCGACCATACGCACAATATGGCCCAGTAGGTATGATAGTTTGGGGTATTAACGAAATTACGCTAATACGCAAGTTATCCGTTATGAATAGTTTTCGATTGTTTTGATGAGTGTGTGAGGTACATCTAACATGTGAATAACGAAATGTGAGTCACACATTCGTCAAAACAATAGAAAAGATCCACAACTGTTGTGCGTACGGCTGCGTGTTGTATTTTGCATGTGCGCGGCTCACACGCGGCGTTTGTGCGCTCAAGTGTGACAGGGCCCTAAGGCTGGCAGGCTGATGACCCTTCCAGAAGGCCTGGCTTCCGCCCTCCTGTCATGTGGAATTAATCATTACATGATTTACAAAAGTCTGTTTCTTAGTTACAACACACATTTCTCTCCAAAATTCTGTGGTAGTCGTGATGGCAGGTCTACTTGTTACCTTCGCCAAGAAGGTTATGTTTTCGGTAGCGTTTGTGTGTGTGTGGGTTAGCAGGATAAGTCGGGAGGGCCTGCATAAATTGTCTTGATATTTGATATGTGGGTGGGTCTTGATGCGACCTGGAAATGATTAGATTTTGGGCCCCCTAGCAGCTTGTTAAGGTACTACAGCAGAACTTTCGGGTTCGATATCTCGCGTTCTGGACATGCTGTGGTCATGAATTTAGAGTGGCAGATAGCTCTAAGGAGGGAGAGTAAGTTATGTAGGTTTGGGCCACCTAGCGGCTATTTGGAACTGCAGGAGTCGATTTCGTTTCAAACTTTGAAAGGGAATAACTCAAGAAGGCCTCGATAGATGATCATAATTTTTAGTACGTGGATAGCTTGAGTGATGGTTTACTTAATTAGATAATTATTATGAAAAACTGTATCTAATTTGCATAATTCATGAGGAAAGTTTATACTTCCGCCGAATTTCATAATAGGGCTCTCAAACATGTGACATATGTAACTGAGGAAGAGAGAAATATTGAGAGAAATCAATTATGCAAATGAAGACCTCATTTGCATAATAAATGAGAAACACTATAACTCAAGATGGGGTTGGCGAATCATGTGGATTTTGGTAGGTAGATAGCTCAAGTGATGCTTTATTAAATTAGACAATAATTATGCAAATCAGATTCTAATTTGCATAATTAATGAGGAAATTTAAAAAAAACAGCCGTGTTCCATGATATGACTTGACACTGTTTGGTCTGTTCTATCTATTATATGTATCAGATGGTCTATTATCTTAGAATGAAAGTTCTTCTGTGTTGGTAAACTGGTTATCAAAAAGGAACTAAACTTTTCCAGGAGCACAAAATACACTCTTAAGTATCATCCCTACCCAACCCCTAAAGAACCTCAGCAGCAGGATGACTGATTTCTGCCATGTAGTCTGTATCACTTGAAAAGGTGATTGTAAATTCTTGCCCGGAGGCTAATTGCAAGCACATGTGACGTGGAAATGACGGACAGACAGTGGGTAACTATATACTAGCATCATGTGACTAATCTAGTCTAAATTGTGACTCTTATTATATCAGTTCTAACTTACTAGGATCAGTTATCCTGGGTTACCCTGTATCAGATCGAGAGACAACCTAGTTAAACACCTGAGTCCTACATGGGCAAGAACTGCGAGACTTAGAAAAGACTGGAGTCAGTCAAGGGAGGGGTTGCTCCGAAAGAGTCAGTGATACCACCCAGGAATGATGCTATTGATTAATCATGATCTCCATGAGAAAATAGTTTCATGGAGATATTGTTTTGCGTGCGTTTGCGTGACTGTGTGAATGTTTGTGTCACCGGATGCTCAAAGTCAGCATAACTGAAGAACGTGTAAATGGATTGTAATGACATTTGGTATGTGGGTAGGTGTTAGAAGGAGAAAGGTCAAGGTCGATTTTGGGCCCCCTAGTATGTGTCACTGGAACTGCAATGGCATATTTGAAATAATCTTCTAAGGAGAATAACTGAAGAAAGGAACGACAGATTTTCATGTTATTTGGTATGCAGGTAGGTTGGACAGAGATGTACAAACTGAAGTTCAAATTATGCAAACTGGGACTGAATTTGCATAAGTAATGAGGAATATCTACACCTCCATTCACACCTGTCACACTTGTCACATCTGTTAGCCTCATATCTAGGACAAGAATTCCCCAGGTCCCAACAGGCACATAAAACAAAACCAGCGGCAACAGCAAATAACTTAGGCAAATAAAACACATGTTATATAAAAACAAATTTCATGGAGATTTTGTGTCTTCAGACTCTTGTTGTCTCTGCAGCAGCAGCAGCAGCATCAGCAGCATCAGCATCAGCATCAGCATCAGCATCAGCATCAGCATCAGCATTAGCAGCAGCATCAGCAGCATCAGCAGCAGCAGCAGCAGCATCAGAAGCAGCAGCAGCATCAGCAGCAGCAGCAGCAGCAGCAGCAGCAGCAGCAGCAGCATCAGGAGCAGCAGCAGCAGCAGCAGCAGCAGCAGCAGCAGCAGCAGCAGCAGCAGCAGCATCAGGAACAGCAGCAGCAGCAGCAGCAGCAGCAGCAGCAGCAGCAGCAGCAGCAGCATGCGGGCGAACCGAGCGACCTGCGGAGCTGCTGCAGCCGGTGTCCTCGGTCTCCTGTGGGTCGTCACGGCCGCCTTCACCTGCCCGGAGGAATGTGACTGTGGGTCTGACCGTCGGGTGAACTGTAACGGACGGGGGTTAAACGACGTTCCCGCCAACATACCGCTGGGTACAACTCTTCTCCACCTGAACAACAATAACATACAGAACCTGTCTGACACGGATTTCTCCTACCTCTCCAGCCTGGAGGAGCTTCGTCTGAACAACAACAACATCCGCGTTCTCCCAGTCGGAGTCTTCTCCAACCTTAAAAGCCTGGGGTGGCTTGATCTGCGCAACAACGACATCCGCGATATCCCTGTCGGAGTATTCTTCAATCTCACCAGCCTGGAGGGGCTTTTTCTGTCCGACAACAACATCCGCGTTCTCCCTGCCGGAGTGTTCTCCCACCTAATCAGCCTGAAGGAGCTTCATCTGCGCAACAACGACATCCGCGATCTCCCTGGCGGAGTCTTCTCCAACCTCACCAGCCTGGAGAGGCTTTATCTGTCCGACAACAACATCAGCGTTCTCCCTGCCGGAGCCTTCTCACGTCTCACCCGTCTGAAGCGGCTGGATCTCTCTGATAATGATTTAGCTGATCTCCCGGGTGGAGTATTCTCAAATCTGACCAGTTTGGAAAGGCTTTACCTGTCCAACAATAACCTCTGGAGTCTCCCCACTGAAGTACTCTCACATCTCGCCCGTCTTCAGACTCTAGAATTCCTTCGCATAGCTGGAAACCCCTGGAGGTGTGACTGCAGTTTACATGGTCTGATGACTTCGGCACGTCTGCGCGCGTTAGTTGTCGATGGCCCTACCTGCAGCTCCCCTCCCCACATGGAAGGCGACGCGCTGACAACTGTTGAGGCAGGCGCGGTTTGCCGTGGCCGCGGGGACTGCACCACGGGAAGTGCAGAGGGAACTTGTACTTGCAACGTCCGCTGGACTGGCCCATTCTGTGACATAGGTAAGATGTTTGTTTACTTTTTTTTTAAAAACACGTTTCAACAAGGCCTCCACAAACTCCAAACATTTCATAGTAATGAGACAATGGCATTTTGGAGTAATGTATCTAGAACGGAGAAAAGCTTCAAATTACCCTGCAATGGGCCAAACCCATCAGTGAATGTGCAAAAGTCATTATGATATATTGCACGGGTTCCTCATAATGATGTGAAGACCGAGGTTTGAAGAAGTGAAATGTAGGATACAAGGTGAATTCTTTCAGTTTGCTAGACAAACATGACGTTTATCTAAGTCTACTGTCTATCCTACTACTTTCTAACCCATGTGCAAGGAGAGTTCGATGTAGTTATTGGGGACATACGATGACCTACGACGTTTGCGACCACGACTTGATAGATTTAAACTCTTGTACCCGATTTCCCTTAAACGTACGACGCACGGCGCTATGCCGCGGATAGAAATCCATCGCAGGTACATCGTGCGATGTATGTGACCGTAGTTTTAGGTTGCTTAAGCCGGACTGCCCAATAACCAGTAGTCGGCAGTGTATCAGGGCTACCCCCTACGGGAATGCATGCTGTGGGTATATTTCTCCTTCAGGGACGAGAATAGTGTTTCTGACACGTGCGATCTGCGTTCCAACTTCCAACTCCGACAAACAGGTCATCTATTCCTCCGCTCACTGTCTGATTACAAGGCCCCAAGACCCAGAGGATAGCAGAAATTTGTTGAGCTGTGCAAAGATGACCAAGATAGCTGAAACTTGGAAAGCTAGCTTTAAAGAGGAAGACCTTCAACCATCCTGCCAAACCGACCTTTTTCCCGCCTGCGCGTTCCACAGGACTTACATGGCTGGGCAGTAGGCCAGCATGGTGGGCAGTAGGCCAGCATGTGTTTATTAAGGGCCCTGTCACACTTGAGCGTATACACGTTGCGTGTGAGTTGCGTATGGACAAAATTCAATACGCAGCTGTACGCACAACAGTTGTGGAATTTTTCGATTATTTTGACGAATGTATGACCCACATATCGTTATTCACATGTTAGATGTGCCTCACACATTCATCAAAATAATCGAAAGCTATTTATAACGAATAACTTGCGTATTAGCGTAATTTCGTTAATAACCCAAACTATCATACCTGCTGGGCCATATTGTGCGTATGACTGCGTACCTAAAACTTTCACAAAACGATTTAGATACGCGTTAGGTGCGTATTGTGCGCACGCCGGCGTATGACAAAAATGTCAATGCGCAACTCACACGCAACGGCTATACGCACAAGTGTGACAGGGGCTTAAGGCCCTGTCACACTTGTGCGTATAACATGAGCGTGTGAGGTGCGTGTTAACATTTTTGTCATACGCCGGCGTGCGCCCAATACGCGCCTAATGCGTTTCTCAATCGTTTTGTGATAGTTTTAGGCACGCAGGCACACGCAAGGCACGGCCCAGTACGCCTGATATTTTTAAAACTACCCAAAACTTTCGTGCGAACGCTGGGACACAGCTCAGACGTTATAAGAACGCAGTTCACACGTCCGACATCGGTCGAGTAAGGTACGAGCGCGCTTTGTGTTTGCGCTCCAATCGCCGTAATACGCTTCTCTTGCGGCACGATCTCTGCGCAGCGACCACATCGCGCACTTGCAGCGCAGATACAACGCATGATGATCGACCGTATAGCGAATGAGAATATACGTCACGAATTAGTGTCGTTCGTCCTGCGATCGGGCAGCGCATTGCACGTACCAGTAGCGTCTGACAAACGCACAGATAGCTAACGGATATCGTTCACATAGCGTGCTCGACGAACATCCATGATCCATTCCACCAAAGCCTTTTCTACCTCAGCATGTAGGGAGCAGCTGGTCTTCTTTGCGCGTGGCTTTTGGGGGGTAGCAGACGAGGCCTGAGGTGATGGTGACCCGGAAGTCTGCTCCTTCTCACCACCCTCGTTTGTGACCAGGGGAGTGAGACTGGACAACTTCGCCTGATGGGGCCGGGGGACTGTCTTCAGTACCATGGCCAACACAACCATCACGGTCACCTACAGCATCAGGGGTGTTACACGCCTCAACGGGTGGTCCAGATTCAGACGAGCCACGGCCACGGCTAGCGCGGCCGGCGCCCCATGTTGTTCTTTTAGTCGAGTCTGAACTTGTAATAAAAGGAAAAGCAGGCAGCAGCTGTCGTTTCAGCACATCTCAAACCTGGGGTACGCTCGTAATTCGATTAGCAGTCGTCGGAAGTGCGCCAGGCATGCGGCCGGCAGTCGTTGTGGGCATTCGGAATGCGCTCAGCACACGCACCTGATGCGCAGCTATTCGCTGCAACGATAAGAGTATTGCACACTTCATATGCAAATTACACGTGTCTCAAACGCATTGGATGCGTTGAAGTCGTTATTCACACGCTATATGTGCGCCGCGCATAACTGGAAAAAATTGATATTTTGAGCGTACAACTGCGTGTTGTCAAAATTCAACACGGAACTCACACGGAATGGCTTATACGCACAAGTGTGACAGGGGCTTTACTTCATGTCATGAAACGGCTAGAAGACCTCAGTATAAATAAATCGCCATGACTTTGGGTCACTGTTCACTTGCAGAAGCTAACTTGGCCCTTGGAAAGAATGCAACGCAGAGTTCCCTCTTCATTGGTGACCCATCTTATGGAGCTGCAAGGGCGGTGGATGGCTCCACTAATGAGTGCGCTGTGACAGACGCCGAACATCAGCCATGGTGGAGGGTGGACCTGGCGGGAAACTACACAGTCAGCCGGGTCATCTTTGTCTTTGACTTTGACTCCGATTTTGGTAAGTTGTTTCTACACGAACGGTTGTCGCTACATGTAATCCACGCGCGAATGGTTGTATCGATGATGGGTGCGCGGCAACACGCCTGGAACACCAGCCATGGTGGAAGGTGGACCTGGCAGGTTACTACACAGTCAGCCGCGTCATCTTTGACGACTTCTTTTTGAGTAAGTTGTTTCTGCACGAACGGTTACCGCTACATGTAATCCCTACGCGAATGGTTTCATTGATGATGGGTGCGCGGCAACACGCCTGGAACACCAGCCATGGTGGAAGGTAACCCTAAAGAAGTACGAGTGGCACAAACACCTGGCAATTCGAATGAATCCAAGTAGCAGAAAGTATTTCCTCTCTGACGCAAAACTGTTATATACCTATCCCTTGCCTATTCTGCCGTGTAAAGGTGTTTATTGGTTTCTCTACTGAAGGTGACGCACACCATTCTTCTGACTCACTTTACAGTTTGCTAATTTCAACCTGTCATCAGAGTACATTTGTTTTTCATGTTTTCACAGGAGACATTTTTACGGTACGTGTTGGCCCGAACGATGACTTCACCCAGAATGGCCAATGTGGACACCGTCAGGACACGGTGGTGACCTGTGACCCGCCGATGTACGGCCGCTATGTGTCGGTACAGGTGACGTCACCGGGGGACGCGGACACCACCATCAGGTTGTCCCTCTGTGAGGTCAAGGTCTATGTTTCAGGTAAAACACAGCTCGTGTGGCGTAACGGCAGGGTTTTCGGCCCAGAACCCAAGTGTCCCGGGTTCGAATCCCCTGACGCCACCGATCTTGTGCCCTCGGGAAAAAGGCACTTTACGCGACTTTCCCCACTCCAGCCAAGTGTAAAAAACGGCTATATTATGTGTGTGGGTCACGACACCACGACATCAGCAATAGCTGCCTGCGTCCCACGTGTATTGCACTGTTGCAATTCCAATAAAATCCAAATCCAAAACACAGCTCTAATATTCCACACGAGAGGGCGATGAAAAGGACAGAGGCTAGATATGAACACCCTCCTGTTACTTGTGACTTTCTCCAAGTTTGATGTCATTCGGACAGGTATCCAACGAATTATGCTGTTTTTTATTCAATTCATGGCTTATTGGCCTCATTTGCATAAATTTGCATAAAGAGCCCTGGAAACATAATGTCCCACCTGGACCATAGAACAACATACCTTAAAATGATCAAGAGACATCAAGCTATCATTCTATGATAGTGGACTAAATATATACAGGGTGTGCTACGAGACCAGTTTTTTTTTCAGGTATCTCCTCCTGGACTAAAGGAGTCAGTGTGCGATTGTCATGAAGCGTATGACTCAAGTTACACAATCGGGTAAAATAAACAACATAAAGTATAAGCCAAAATGTGCAATAAATTTATTATTACACCACTTCCTGTAATGCCATTTGTCAACTTTACATCGATTATATTGATTCTATCTCAACTTTATTGCTAATTTTTTAGTATACAATCCTAATCAATTCCACCAAGGAAGTTAGTTTTCACGGCAGTTAGTTTTCTTTCGAGAAAAATGGGAGTCGTGTCTGGCTGACACCTTTCCATCGTGGAACCCTTTTTTCCAGCCCTGTAGAAATGTTCGTTTTCCTTCTGCTCCAATGTTTTTTCAATACCTGCTTGTTCCCTGCACGTAGCTATAGCGTGCGTAGTCCAGTGGTTAGCGATCTTGCCTCTCGAGCTAGAAGCCCCGGGTTCGATCCCGGCTGTGTCGCTCATCCGACATGCACGCTACTGGAAAGGGTCGCAGTCCTTAGGACGGGACGTTAAGCCGTGGTCCACTGTTCATTGTGCTTGTCGAAAAGAGCTAGGGGAATTTCCCCGGTACAATGAACCTGTAAATACTGTGCATAGCGTCTGTCTTCTCTGTCACTACCAGTGGAAGATTAGCTCATCTGTTCATTGAGTTCACTTGAGCTAAACTGGATCGAGATCACTTTCCTTTCCTTTCTTTTCCCTGAAGGTATCTGCTGTGACGACAACATAGGACTCCTGAACGGCCGGATCACCGCTCCCGACGGCTACTGCTCTGGGAACGACATCCAGTTCACTTGCGACCCTGGGTACGAGCTCGTCGGCAGTGCCACCTGCCAAGAGGACGGGAGTTGGAGCGGGGAGATTCCGACTTGCCAACGTGAGAAAACAACCGTTATTTACGTTGTGAAATTCATGATGACGTCATCGGCATGATTCATTTCGATTGGTTCTTCGTCGTCATGTAGGGTTGTGTAAGCTCTAGCTCCTAAAGCTACACTGGGTAGAAAATACATGAACATTACCAGTATCGTCATCATTGGGCGGCTGCAGTGCAGTCGACAAAAAGTCGTATTCATGCTGATCAGCTCCAGTCAGGGAAAGGATTCCTTGACAAAGACTGGAGCTGATCAGTCGAAGATTTGGGTAAGTCCAATTCTTGTGTTGGCCACTGCAGTTCAACTTTGATTTAGAATGACTTCTACCAACACAGATGAACTTTCATTTCAAGTGAAGTCGTATTCAAGATGCGTGATTCTAAGAAGTTTAATACTGCTGGAAATAAAATTAACAGACTTTATCCTGTAATGATTACTTTAATTCCAGGGACCTGCTGCAACAATACAATCGGGATAATGAACGGCCAGGTCACCGCTGATGACGGCTACTGCTCTGGGAACGTTATCCAGTTCTCCTGTGACACCGGGTACGAGCTCGTTGGTAGCTCCTCTGCTGTCTGCCAGAACAGACGTTGGGACCGAGAAATTCCAACATGCAGTCGTGAGTTCAAGAAACTGTTCCTTGTTTCTACTTTCATTGTCTTTATTATGTATATGTATGTTTATATCTCTCTATACATCTGACCAAGAAAGTATGAGCATATACCAATCTTCGGGTGGACTTAGCATCTCTCGTCACAGGCACCAGTGGCCGGTATTGACAAAAAAACGCTGTTACAGCACATTCAACGCCTACAGAACAGCGGCACCAGTGTTGAACAACCCCCGTTGTTATAGAACATGCAACGCCTACAGAACAGGCGGCACCAGTGCCGATATTGAACAAACCCCGTTGGTATAGAACATACAACGCCTACAGAACAGGCAGTCCCAGTGCCGATATTGAACAAACCCCGTTGTTATAGAACATACAACGCCTACAGAACAGGCGGCACCAGTGCCGATATTGAACAAACCCCGTTGTTATAGAACTTACAACGCCTACAGAACAGGCGTCACCAGTGCCGATATTGAACAAACCCCGTTGTTATAGAACATACAATGCCTACAGAACAGGCGGCACCAGCGCCGATATTGAACAAACCCCGTTGTTATAGAACTTACAACGCCTACAGAACAGGCGGCACCAGTGCCGATATTGAACAAACTCCGTTGTTATAGAACATACAACGCCTACAGAACAGGCGGCACCAGTGCCGATATTGAACAAACCCCGTTGTTATAGAACATACAACGGCTACAGAACAGGCGGCACCAGTGCCGATATTGAACAAACCCCGTTGTTATAGAACATACAACGCCTACAGAACAGGCGGCACCAGTGCCGATATTGAACAAACCCCGTTGTTATAGAACATACAACGCCTACAGAACAGGCGGCACCAGTGCCGATATTGAACAAACCCCGTTGTTATAGAACATACAACGCCTACAGAACAGGCAGCACCAGTGCCGATATTGAACAAACCCCGTTGTTATAGAACATACAACGCCTACAGAACAGGCGGCACCAGTGCCGATATTGCCGATCTGGTGCGAGAAGGCAAACTGAAAAGTTATCACATACTTACATGTTAAAACACATACTGTTCTTACAGAACAGAGTTCCACGTCCATCGGAGCCATCATCGGCGGCACCAGTGCCGGCATCGCGCTGATTGTGGCAGCGGTCGTCTTCATGGTCCTCCTGAGACGGAGGAGGAGGAGGAGGAGGAAAAGGGAAGACAGCCCGCAATCAGATGATACACTAGGTGAGTGAGATTTCTTTCTTCCTCATAATGACAGCAGTTTGTAAATTTAATCTTTTTTTTACTAACATTTACTGTCAGGGGAATCAAATCTAAATGAGCTATCCACTTCTTCTTTGACGTTATGAAGACATACGACCCACTAAAAGCCAGAACACACTGTAATGTGCTCATTCGAGCCTTGATCCTTGAGAAAGCCACACACAGGCGAAACATGTCGGTGTGGGCTCGAATAAAGTTCTAAACGGGAACTATACGCGGCTACAGCCTCTTTTCTGAAGATGTGGCGTGAGTGTGTACGGTTGGTTTGAGGTTGCCCACTACTACTGCCTGCCTGAAGACATACGACCCACTACTCACGGAGTCAAGTGCGTAACGTGGCGATGGATTGCTCATTCATTGACAAAGGCTGGAGTTAATCGGTCGAAAATTCATCAGTTAGTTCATTTTCTTTGTTGGAAATTATAGTTCGTCTTTGAGCCAGACGTTCCATGCCGTTTATGCCATAGTACACCTCTGACGAGACGTCACAGATACGCACTGTGATACAGCATTTTCAGGGCATATTCTACCTAAGGAGTTAACGGTTGGGACGAGTATTGTTGAAACCAAATTTCATCCTCATGTGTGTTCGCGCGCACTGAAATAGGCATTTTTACCTTACTGCACAGACACCCACAAGACCAGAAGTTGAAATATTTGTCGTGTGTGTCTTATAAAAACGCACAAGGATAAGATGGGAGGTATGTTAAAAGAAGAAAATCGAATAGTAAAGTTCTTCCTCAAACAGACAATGAATTTGCCCCATGCTGCTGTACAGTCCACAGGAGGAGACTGGCGGAGATGGTCCCGCTGGTTCCCCCCAGGCCACAGTTCCCGAAGCTCGAGGTCGACCCCAGCCGGGTGACGCTTGGCGAGAGGATCGGCAGCGGGGCGTTCGGCCTCGTTTACCGGGCAACCCTGACGCGGGACGACGAGACGGAGGACGTCGTCGTCAAAACTGTGAAAGGTTTTGTATATAACTTTGTGTATAATAGTGTTTAAAGTAGGACAAGTACGCGTTTTAAACTAGATTTCAACGCAATTTTCGTTAGAATTTGAACGAGTTCTAGTCTACACGCGACTAGATGTTGTGTTTGAATTGAACATAACGTTACAAAGGGAGAGGTTGGTGGTAGATATGTATCTATTCGGGTATATAGAGCGCGGTATTTGCGAGAATCACAGCAACTTCTGATAAGTATGCACTTCTAATGCTCATTTAGTCTTTCGAAAGCTACATAACATTTAGCTGATGACCAGATACATGTTGTATGTTTTCTTCTTTTTCTTGTCGTGATTTGTAACTAAATTTCCTTCACAGGTTTTCAAGCCAGTTTGAATGTTGTGCTCTAATTACAGAAAACGCCAGTGAGGACGACAAGCTGTGTTTCCTGGAGGAAATCCGTTCAGTTGTGGACCTGGGGGTTCATAAGAACCTGCTGGGTCTGGTCAACTGCTGCACGGTGGTGCGAGACCATCTGTATCTCATCACGGAGTTCATGCCGTACGGAGACCTGAAGAGCTTCTTGCGAAAATGCCGGGAGGTGAGCAACATTGTTGTTTTCCTAGAAAAGATAGAATTAAGTGATAATCTAGAAGGTTTAAAGTCTTTCCTAAACTTTTCAGGCCATTTCAATCTTTTTATATGAAAAAGAAAATCTCTTACAGAACAGTTTCATTACGCATGGTTGTGTTTTGACGTATCGAAATTGGTTAAAGTTATCGGTCTGCTTCCAAATACATCAATCAATCAATCAATCAATTAATCAATCAGGTTTTTTATTGACGAACAAAACTCTCGCAGCCAAAGGCTGAATTACAGTTTGTTTCACAAATACACCACCACAAATTAAAACATGTCAAGGTCCCAAGCACTCGTTAAGTTAAAACAATAGAAATCGTGCTTGGTCACGTGCTTCGCATACGAACATACAGCGATGAGCAATACATACCGGCGATGAACAATACATACATACATACATACATGCATGCATGTGCATGCGCACTTCTACTACTAACACTAACACTACTGTTACTACAGTGACTTCTACTACTACAGTATCTACTATTACCAGTAGGTAGTACTTAGATACTGTTATTTAATATCAATACAGGAAGAGAACCCTGTCAAACCTCGAGACGATATCTACAACTTCGAGGTGATACAGATGTACCAGGTGGCCCGGCAGATCGCTCGAGGCATGGTGAGTACCACGTGCTACCGGGGTACCGGGTACTGTAGGTGTACCCATTGCTGAAGATTACTTGTAATCGTCAGATGCATGAATCCATCCATATAACATCAACTCTCATGTATCCGCTGGGTATCCTATAAGACTGCCATGTTTGAAAAACAATAAATTCGGGCTAGAATGATGTTGTATAGCAGGTCAATGACGACATTTGTGTGGCCGTTCCTGTTTCAGGATCACATAGCCCGGTCTCGTTACGTCCATGGAGACCTGGCCGCTCGGAACGTCCTGGTAGGGGAAGACCTGAAGGTGAAGATTTCCGACTTCGGGCTGGCAGAAGACATCTACAGCCGAGGTTACCGTCGGCAGGACAGACTTCAAAAGATCCCATGGAAATGGATGGCGCCGGAGCGGTTGGAGGGTGGGGAAGCCTACACTTCACAGAGCGACGTGTGAGTAGCCTTATGATAATATCTACTGTGTAAGTATGATGTCCAGACACTAATCCTAACATTATACCACACAGAGCGATGTGTGAGTAGTCTTAAAATCATAATATCTGTATCAGGACGCTTGAACCATATTCTAAAATGCCATGCATGTAATTTTTCTTGTCTTACATCAACTTTCTGTTACAGGTGGTCCTTCGGGATAGTGCTGTACGAGATATGTACGCTAGGGGGCGATCCGTACCCTGGTGTGGCGGTGGCGGACATGAAAGAACGCCTAAAGTCTGGTAACAGGATGCGCCGACCCGAAGACTGTCCGCAAGCCATGTAAGTCTGTATTGTAATGCTGCAATTCAAAGGAAAACATTAAGTCTGCTGGTTTCTACACTCTGATAGTAAGCAATCGGATATGTTTGATCATTGAAGTGGAATCACGCATAACAAGATTGGCAACATAAAAAGATGTTGCCATGGCGACGGTGGTCTCTGTTAAAGTTTTCGTTTTTAGCCCACATGCAAATAAGGACCTCGCATATCAGTCGATCACCTTCTCTACCAAAATAACACAAGTTGTCCAATATATGAAAATCTTGTTTTCACCAAAAAAGATATCATACCATTTCCTCATAAATTATGGAAATGAGGCCCTCTAAGCAAGATTTGTGTCTAATAGTGGCCACATTTACTTAACTTCCAAATGGTGCAAAAATGAAGTCCCCATCATTTACCACTATGGATTTATAGTATTTTGTAATTAATTATGCAAATTAAGTATCAATTTACATAGTTGATATCTATCGATATTTATCTCTTTCTCAGTTACCTTTGTCATGTGTTTGAGAGTCCTATAATAGAATTCAGCTGATTTATTAACTGTCCTCATCAATTATGCAAATCAGATATTGATTTGCATAATTGGCATATGATTATGTAAATCATCACTTAAGCTATCTACACACCAAAAATTATGACGATCCGTCACTCCCTTCTAGCGTTATTCTCTTTCAAAGTTTGAGTCGAAATCAGCTCCTGCAGTTTCAAAAAAAACTAGGGGGTCCAAATCTACAGGACATATTTTCCTAACAAAGAGCTATCCACCACTTAAAAATCATGGCTATAGCATGTTCAGAAGACGAGATTTGAAAAGTGAAAGTAATCCTGCAGTACCATAGAAAGTCGCTAGGGGGCCCAAAATCCAATCATTACAGTCTCTCACAGACCTACCCACCTACAAAATATGAAGACAATACATCCAGGCATTCTTGAGTTATCGTCCCATGGACTTTCACATTCCTGTACAATTCCTAGAATTCTTGCAATCTGCAAACAATATAGTAAAAATTTGGCTCGCCCCTGAGGCGTCGCCAAAAACAGCAAGCACCGATGTTGATTGTTGATGGTGATGAAAATGCACTTAGTGACTCTTCAAGTTATCCTGCTCACCAGCTATAAAACTGCATGCTTGCCGGAGTAATAGTCGTGTAAAAGATATCGCTGTTAGCTGATAATTATTCCTTAAAACTGAGACATCACAGTACAGTTATATCTCGTGTGATCCACGTTTTGTAAATAACCTTATGTCACAAGGCAATTAGGCCTAAGGGGGCTGCAGTTCACATAAAGATCGCTAGATGTACCTTTTTGCCCAGGTACGACTTAATGCTGCAGTGCTGGCAATGGAAGCCCGCCGAGCGGCCGTCCTTCCGCTCGCTGGAGGCCAAACTGGACAAGAACCTCGCCTTCTATGGACCCGAGTACGCTACAACAGGCTAACACTGGACAGGCATCTCGCCTTCTACGGACCTGAGTACGCTACAACAGCCTAACACTGGACAGGCATCCCGCCCTCTACGGACCCGAGTGCGCTACAACAGCCTAACACTGGACAGGCATCCCGCCTTCTACGGACCCGAGTACGCTACAACAGTCTAACACTGGACAGGGATCTGCAACATGACGACGCCGACTAGAAGTATTGAACAAGTGGTTTTGCAGATCTATTTTATTTTCAATCTCCTGATAGCTCAAGGGAAAACCCATTTAATTTTATGATTAGGTGCAGGTAGGTTTAAGTGGAGATTCATATAATCAGATGCAAATTAGAACTTAAGTTGCATGACTAATCAAGAAATAATTCATATATACCTTGTATTCTATGATGAGATATTTTCAGAATTGAAAAAGTGAAAGTCCTATACTTAGTTATAAATGTTCGCAATTTCATAACAGCTACATTAGTATGTTGATTAAAGGTGAACAGCACTGCACACACATGTAGGTAGCTTAGGAGGAGATTCAGATAATTAGATGCAAATTAGATCTCAAGTTCCATAACTAATCAAGGGGATAACTGATAATCCCGTTGTTTTCCATGGTGAGATATTTTCATAATCAAAATGGAATAGTTCTATACATAGGGACAAATGATGGCAATTTTAAAACAGTAGTTAGTTGATTATAGGTGAACATCACTATGCATAGATTACATAGATGTAGAAGTCATTTGAAAATGGAGAAATGTTAAGATATCATTCTGCAAAGAGAGGAACTTTCACATTTGTGTATTACGTAATCCAGGAGGAGAATAGGATCAATGTACATAGATAATGTTGATCAGCAACGAAGGCACGTGATCGTCGAACTATTCCTGTATCATTATCCTAATCGTAATCGTAATTTAGTTGATTATCGATATCTAGTATCCACTTAGTTAATTTAGTTTGATGGGGGAGCATGTATTCGCTGTATGATTCGCCATTCTATTATTGTACTTTACTTATCTAGTGTGCGTTTTTCTTTCCTGTGACATATTACACGGACTACAACTTGGTACTTTAACAATTTTGAAGTAAGCAGCAAAACTAACCCTGAGCATAGAATTTGCTCACAGCAAGTGAATCAATATACATATATCTATGTTTTTCGTGCAATTTTAGAGGAAGAAGAGAGAACACAGTCTTCAAATGTTAAATGGCTTTTTCATTTTAGATAATTTTATAACACATAATGTTATTAAAGCTATCCTTGTATGTATTGTTTTGGTTTGTAACTCGGGCGATGGACCTGTAGTATAACATTTTATGTTAGCTGTTTTGTAACCGACATATAGATTTAGTGATTACACGTATACGATTGTATTTTGGGGTAGCAGACCTATATAAATCTGTTCTGTTAACGATAGACTTTGTGATATCATATATACGAAGGATGCAATGGTATATGTTTAACAGTTTTAAACGATATATTACATTTATTCATTTATTGTCAAATGTTACATTACATTTATACGGTAGATTTAATGGTAGCAAAGATTGCCAGAAGGGTAACGCTGTTTGTGGGATTTTCTGTCTGCTTCTTATTTCTACGAAATGAAATGCTGACATGGTTTAGACTTTTATTGCCATAGTATGTGTTATTAATCATTACGTCACACAGTAGTCATTGTGACGTCAGCTATAGCTGAAGTTATGGGGGGGGAAGTAATATGGAGTCCGTTTCTTACTTCGCACGAAGAACGCATGACGAGGAGAACACTTTTAGAAGTTGTGTAAAGAACTTTATTTTCCATTTTCAATCCTTCTTACGTTCCATCTACATTCTGCTAACTCTGCATCGTTTAAACAAACTCGTTAAATAAATATGGCATATCTCATATTAATATCTCTTCTCTTAAAGCTTTCATGACAATATGTACATGCCTTTGAACATAAATTATGTACAACACTGGAAATGTCTTGTGAGAATTAGTTACTTTTCTCTCCGTCTTTTTAGACAGAGAAGTCGTGCTGTTAAACAGCAGGTCAGAATCAGCCCTAACATGATCTAACATTGCTACATGCCACGCTTTCAGGCCATACAAACTGAACTATGGGGATAACATCCACTGGAAGGTTCTGATTTGATGCAAGAATGTCGCTCCAAAATGAAGCTTGTTATAAATCCTGAAACTTACAAGATTAAACAGAAAAGGTACTTCTCGATTTGTAGCAATCTCGCCCCAAAGGTAAAGAAGTTTTGGCGATGAGAAATAGACAAATGTCAACGCATGCGTGGATGCTATCCCTACAAGCCAGGCTGCTACCGAATCGTAAGGGCTCACACAGTCTAATCTAAAACTGCGGTCTGAGACCAGAATCTTCCGGTTTGGTCTATCCTAACTTCTGCACAGTTCCCTATGACTACACATCGTCTATACCTGGTAATCATACGGACATCAAGGCCGCAAGAAAATAAATAGTCTATAGATTATAAACAATGGTAACACACATAATTATGGCTATTCAATAATTTAAGAAAAATAAATATCATACATTTCATCTCTGAACAGAGACCATGAAACATGCATAGTTTCGATGGCCTCCAAAGCCTGAGAATTTGGTAGAAAATTCATTGGTTCGTGAATAAGATTATTTCTGCCTAAGCGAGAGCCGTTGTCATAACTCTATTCTGTCGCATTGTTCACAACTCGTCCTGTTGACGTAAGTCCTCGGCGCTGCCCCGTTTTTTGGAAACGCCGTCGGTAAATCGTTTTTTGACGGAGAGCCGTTTTTTGGAACATCGTTTTTTGACGGAGAGCCGTTTTTTGGAACATCGTTTTTTGACGGAGAGCCGTTTTTTGGAGAGCCAGACTGGAAATTGTTCTTCTGCGAAGCACCGTTTTTTGGTGAAACCTCGTTTTTTGGAGCCTCTTCGTTTTTTGCTGTCAGCTTCTCGCTGGCGGTTTCTTCAGGCCGAGGCTTCACTTGGTTTGACGTCTCAGCGTCTTGGGAACCGTCTTGAGGCGCGTCTTCCTCCTTGGGCAGGCGTTTGTCTTGGCTCGACAGGACGCCGTTCACAGGCACCAAGTCAGCGTCGTTCTGAGACGTCTGCTTGTCTTGAGACGCGTCTTCCTTCTTGGGCAGGCGTTTGTCTTGGCTGGACAGGACGCCGTTCACAGGGACGAGGTCTGCGTCGTTCTGAGACGTCTGCTTGTCCTGAGACGCGCCCCCCTCCCCCTCCTGGGGCAGGCCTGTGGGCGTCACGTCCTCGGGCACGGCGAAGGTGACCAGGCCGCAGGGCCCGTCCATGTTGCGGCAGAACAGGTCCCGCAGCGTGGCGGTCTTCACCAGCCGGAACCCCGCCTCCCCGCCGAACGTGCTCGGCCGCCACCACTGCGGGCTGCAGAGCGGGTTGGACAGCAGCCCCTTGACGGAGAACGGCCCGCCCAGCTCGATGATGGTCTCGCTGGTGACGCTGCCGGGCGCCGGCTGCTCGATCATCAACCCCACGTAGAGCTCAACGGCGTCAACGTCGCCGTACGCCTCCTCCAGCTGCGCCGCCATCTCTGCGTCTCCACCTGCCGACAGGTAACGTACAGTACAGGTAAGCAAAGGTAACTTTCAGGTAAGTACAGATGAGTACAGGTGGTACAGGTGAGTACGTGGGTGAAGGTGAGGTACAGGTGAATATAGGTGATGTGAAGGTGAGGTACGGGTAAGTACAGGTAATGTGCAGGTAACGTGCAGGTGAGTACAGGTAACGTGCAGGTGAGTACAGGTTAGGTACAGGTGAGTACAGGTCACATGCAGACCAGTACAGATAACGTACAGGTAACGTGCAGGTGAGTTACAGCTGACAACTGGAGTAAGGCCAACTACATATAATGGCTGACGTTCGTGACTGAATTCTATGAGCTACAAAAAGGCTTGAGAGAAAATCAATAGAAGGTATGTGAACTTTGAATCTCAATTACGTCCCGATTGAATTCTACAAACTGTATTGATATCGCAAGTTACTGTCAGGTTTAAGGCTGGTGTGAGAAGTTCCGGTAAGAGCTGCAAGAGGGCGCTACTAACCTGTGAGTTCCAGGAAGGTTTTGTAGGGCGGGATGCCGAACCGCTTCCGGTACTGGTTCAGCCCCTGCATGCGCAAGTTCCGCTCGTGCTTGATGGTTTCCACGGCAACCTTCAGATTGACAGGTCCGATGTTCTTTGGTCCGATCTGTGTTGATGAAAGAAAACCATAAGTCACACCGTTTCTGACAGACACACTGCAAACAACGAATCATATTCAGCGCACTAACTGATGACACATGTAGCAGTATTTTGAAGCGTTTTGCGGGTGAACAGTTGAAAGTACAACGTAGATATTTCAGGCAGATCCTCTTCGACTATTAAAAATGAATGCTGTAATCCTGTTCACGGTTTGTACTGCGCATGTGCAGTGTGATGCATGTGGGTGATATTTCAAATTTGGAGGTCCTTGGTATGTCCCTCAACTTTGACATATCCCCATTAATACGTCACACAGGAAATGCGCACGCCAAACCGTGACCTAGCCTATTGGATGGATGCGCACGCCAGACCGTGACGTAACTTATTGAATAACTGTCCTCACCTGTCCTGCTATCTGCCTGGACATGGCGTCCACCGTGGTACAGTGTATAAAGTACATACAGCACACCGTGGTACAGTGTATAAAGTACTTGATCTAGCCTATTGCATGATTCCCTCACCTGGCCTGCTATCTGCCTGGACATGGCGTCCACCGTGGCTCCGAAGCCGTGCTTGAAGACCAGGTCGGAGTTGAAGAGGTAGTCCTTCATGCCGTAGGTGGTCCCGTTGACGTGGAACTGGTCCGGCATGAGCGGGTGCCAATGGTACAGGTGGTTGAACTCCACGAAGATGCGGTTCTGGTACTGGAACTGGTCCTTGAAGAGCAGCTCCGGGTCCCAGAACAGGTCGAAGTTGTAGCCGCTCAGGTGCTGCACGTACTCGTTAATGATGATGTTGATGGTCTCGCCTGTAGGGTCGGAGGTTAAAGGTTAGGGTCAGGTGTCAAAGGTTTAGGTCAAAGGTTTAAGTAACATCAAAGGTTGAAGTTGTAGCCGCTCAGGTGCAGCACGTACTCGTTAATGATGATGTTGATGGTTTCACCTGTAGGGTCGGAGGTTAAAGGTTAGGGTCAGGTGTCAGAGTTGAGGTCAAAGGTTTGAGAAACATCAAAGAACATCAGCAGGAATCTGGTCCAAGGGCACATCAATCAATGATTGATTAACATGGCAGATAAAGTCTGTTACTGTATAGATATTCTTTTCTTTTTAGGAATATGCCCCTAAAATGTGTACTTGGGTTTGTGGAAGGATCCTACTTGTAGGATTTTCCTTACAATTGTGGTAAGATCTTAAGATTAGGCTGCAGTCTTAACTGTGAGAATGAGCAACAAGAACTTGGCTGTGTTACCAGTGAGAATGAGAATGAGAATAAGTCTTACCAGTAAGAATGGGAATAAATTAAGCCTTACCAGTGAGAATGAGAATGAGTCTTACCAGTGAGAATGAGCCTGGCGGTCTGGAAGAGCCGCTCGTCGTCCCAGTCCGGGTGGAGCTCCTTCATGACGTCACAGACGCGGTTGTGCTCGCGCAGCCAGACGGTGGAGTAGACGAACAGCCCCGGCAGCAGCCCGAAGAACTCGTGCCCGATGGCGAAGCGCTTCTCCGCGGGCACGTACGGCGGGTAGATCATGTGCACCGGGGCGTCCGCCAGGCTGGGCGGGTACACCTCGCCGTCCACGCGCTGGAACTTCAGCTTCCCGTCGGTGAAGGCCCGCAGCTGGTGCTGCCGCTCGACGGTCTCGCCGTAGATATGGCTCAGGTCGACCTGTGGAGGAGAGGGGGGCGGGTTAGCTTCTCAACATCACAGAACTGTAAGCAGGGACTGATCAAGGTTACTAATGTAAGGACGAAAATTTAAAGAAACGCCAAGATCGACGATTATGGAACGACTGTTTGTGAAACTAAATGGTAAAAAGAGGAAAGATTTAAAGGTGTAGTTTCTGTATAAATGTGAAATGTTTGAACAAGGGAAAGAAAGTTTTAAAAGAAAGCAAAGAAGAAAGAAAGAGAGAAAGAATGAAAGAAAAAGAAAAAGGAAGAAAGGAAATGAGGGAGGAAGAAAGTAATGGTTTTGGCATCCCCTTTGTAAATATGTCCACTTCAATGCTGTCCCAAGGGAGGAAGAAAGTACCAGAAGAAAGAAACCCACCCCATGGTCTCCCCAGGTGCGCCCGGCTCCCTTCTTGAAGTCCGTCTTGAAGAACTGGTGGGTGAAGTGCTGCGCCATGAAGTTGAAGAGCACGTTGGTGCGCCGCCTGTCGGGGATGAAGCGCCTCCGCGCCAGGAACGTCTCCGCGATGTACTCTGGGGAGGGGAGGTCCTTCCGGCCGGCCGTCCCCATGGGGGTGGGGCAGCCCGGGGGGACGGGGGGCAGCGCGCGCGTGTAGTAGGACCTGTCGGCGTACGTGTCCCAGCTGGTGTAGTCGTGCCCCGTGTGGTACACGGGCGGGCTGTCCACCGTGGCGGAGCGGACTGAGGGGGGAAACAAACAAACAAGTCAGTAAACATGTCAATAAATAAACAAGTCAGAAAACATGTCAACAAATAGATAAACAAGTCAGTAAAATTGTGATGGTCGCAATATGTACAGAAAAATTGGCAAAAAAATCTTGGTTTTCTATTCATGTCAGAAAATGAAAACTTAACTGAATTCAAGTAAACGAAGACAATGTTCTTTACAGTAGTTCTAAAGAACGATTTTCGTTTGAACCAAGTTAGAGAGTTTTGTTTGGGGGTTGTAGTTTACACAGCCACCGCTAGAGGTCGCCTTACTTTTGTAGACGGCCCTCATGATGAAGTTGCTGAGGAAGGGGATCCTGTTGACGATGTTCCACAGCCACTTGTAGTTGGTCAGCAGGTGGTGGGTCGTCTTCTTACTCGGCTTCAGCGCCACTTTTATGGACGTCCAGAACTCCGCTGGAGGGGAGAAGCGTAAACGTTAGTGCTGTAGTGAGTATTACAGCCGCTAGATGTCGCCACTTTTATGGACGTCCAGAACTCCGCTGGAAGGGAGAAGCCTAAACGTTAGTGCTGTAGTGAGTATAACAGCCGCTAGATGTCGCCACTTTTATGGACGTCCAAAACTCCGCTGGAAGGGACGAAACAGAAGAAACGTTAGTGTTGTACTTCATATTACAGCCGCTAGGTGTCGCGGCTGATCAACGTAAGCTTCCGCACGACTTTTCCGTTTAGAATTCGGCTGGAAGGGAGGGATAGAAGAGTTTGAGCTGTACTTTGTATTACAGCCGCTAGATGTCGTGGCTGATCAATGTTAGCTTCAGGACAACTTTTACGGGCGTCCAGAACTCGACTTGAAGGGAGAGACAAAAACTTTGTGCTGTACTAAGTACTACAGCCGCTAGGTGTCGCGGCTGATCCGCGTTATCTTCACCCCAGTCCTGTTTGTAAACTGTTGTTTTTGTCGAATTTCAGTCACGAAATCGTCACCAACAAAGGCGGGAAAATGCGGGAATTCCAAACGTCAACAGCGCACAGGTGAGTTTACCTGTCGCGCTCACCTGGCGTGCTTCCTGGCGCTACAAATAACCTGCTGACCGGACGGTCTGTCCGACACCTTTATTTACACCTAGAGTCAGGTGTTTACCTGTGCGATCAGGTGCTTCAGGTAACGGTAGCCTGCTAAATCCGTCTCATGAAATTCCTGAGGGTCGGATCGGGATTCCTGAAGTGCTTTAAATACAACAAATAGACCGGAAAACCCCGGAAACCCCCCGCATGTGTAAAGTAAGCTGGAAATCTCCCTTACTTTAATAGAGTCTGCTGGTTTCTTCTATTTCAAGTCCTGTGTGTCACCCTAGTTACTTTACCGGGCTCCCATACAAGATCATACAAAGCAGCAAGGGACCAACTTTGGGAACCCCGGTAAACTAACTAGGATGGCACTCAGGCTAGAGTACAGGATACATAGGATGCATGGCACACAGCTGCAGGTTAGAGTATGGGAGCCCCAGCAAACTACACGGGTTCTATATAGGATTTTATACAGGATATAAAATTCCTCCGTTCCTAGAAAACAGAAATATTTGCGGATTTTCCATCGCTAAATGATAACTGTTTTCTACTAAACCGAAGTCTCCGCGTTGTGAAGACTTAACATTCTCCCTGCTGCCCGTTAAAGAGTAGAGTAGACTAGAGTAGACATTTGTTATACTGTTCATTATTGTCTGTCCGTCCACATTGTGTTACATGTACATGTACTTGCAATTAGCCTACGGGCAGGAATTTGCAATAAACTTTTCAATGATTAAACTCTGTAACAGGGAATCTGGTGCCAACCGAAGTGCGAAAGTGAAGAGTGCTGAATACCTTGTTTTCAATTGATTGTTACCACAAGTTATTCATTTGTCAGCGTATGTACAAATGTATTCTTTTGTTTCATGTTTCTGTAGTGTATCTTCTGAATAAAGTTTAAAAAAAATTCAAAAAAGAGTGCTGCAGAGCCGAATCGTTACTCACGTATGTCGCAGTTCTGCCCATAGTAGCCGGTCCGGGTACAGTCGCAGCTGTAGCCGTCGCCTTCTCTCATGCACACGCCCGTGTTCTGGCACGGCATCGAGCAGCACGGGTTCTCTGGTAGGAGAGGAGAAAGTCTCATTATTATACTGATATCCAGATCCTAAACCCCGGCCCCTATCACTGATGCAAACCCCTAACCCTCTCTCATACAAACACCAATCATTCCCGCATGCACACGCCCGTGTACTAGCACGGCAAAGAGCACCACGGGCTTTCTAGTAGAAGAAAATAAAAAGTTTCTATGTCACCATAATACCCTGATCCTAAACTCTAAACCCTGACACAATTGAAAACCCCTAACCCTAACTCTCACCCATGCATAGATACAGTCTCATATTCGCACTGATCTTCTAATCCTAAGCTCTAAAACCCCAGCCCCTATCGCTGAAGTAAAGTAAGTAAGTTATCGCTAACCCAAACCCCTACGGCAAAACAGGTTCCTTGACACGATAACAGAAACAGGTCATCACACATCTGCATATGGTTAGAATCTTACCAAGAGTCACAGGAATGTGAACAACTGGGATTGAGTTTCTTAAGTACAGTATAAAGTCCTGGCAAAAATCCAGTGCATCCAGAAATGTGTCAAACTCCAAATCAATAAGCCGTCGCCGAAAGCAAACAACTTTCGTTGTTCTAAATCAAGAATCTGTAACACGTGTGACTTGAAACTTGAAATAGACTAGAAATGTGGAAGATGGCTGTGGGACTGTGAAGTGACGCGCGTTCAGCCTCCCCTAAACCACCATAACGAGAACCACACGTGGCCCCACGGCGACCTTTACGCAATCCGTCCTCTCAAGTCAAGTAGTTTTCGTAACGTCTGATTTCAGCGATGACGAAAATAGAAGTGGGGAGCAAACAGGGATGACATTTCCGACATTTACCCAACCCTGCTGAATTTTCATGACTCTTTTATTTCCTTTCACTCCGCTCCAATTTTCCATGACTCTGTTTACTGCCCGCAAACACCTTCTGAGATCAGCAAACTCTCCTCGCGCCAAACCCGACACAAACACTACTTGACATTCATGTCTGTTGCCAGCTGTGGCCAGGTTTCACAACAACGCCAACTCTAGCGGCAATTTTCTAACCAATTACACAAACCACTGGAAAATTTATCCTCCCATTAGACGCTGTCCTCGCTTGTTGGACGGGTGAGATTTAGATAAGAGAGTTTTCCACATTGTCTGTTCCAAACCTCAGTTTTTACCGGCCGCGCGGTCTGACATACCAGTCGCTACACCCTGGTCACCTAGGCAACGCCTGACGTTCTCTTACAAAACCGGCCTTTCCTTAAATAGCACAGAGAAGAAACGTCTAGAAAGATGTCTTAAAAGTATTCAAGAAGAAGGAAGAGTTTCTTACCTGCAACAATCAGTGCGGGTAGCAGCATAAGGCATATGGTCATCATTGCACCTGTAGGAAAAAACGAGACACAAATGTTACCGGTGGATGTCTTAACGGGTTTACCGTACAAAACGGATGGACGCTGCTATTTCGGGCGCTCGATGGACAAACGGTTTTCAAAAGTCGTCTTTGTTTAAAGTTATGCTGAACTATGGGGTTGCCTAAACATAGCTCGTTTGAAGTGTCCGAGTGGGATAATGGATAACTGCCCGGAGCCCGAGGGCTGGCGCTTTGTGAGCTGCCGCAGTCTTTCGACGGGACTGCCGGCGCCATGGCGAGAGTACTGCCCGCGAGCGCCACCTCGGACCCGGGGTTTAGCGCCAAATTACGCACTAATTACAGCCGACTACACCCGGAAGATTAGCCCATGAAAGAGAGTTTGTTCTAGCCCGCCCCCTACAGTCGGGAATGTTCGGAACAACAGTTTGAGAAACTCACCGTTCATTTTGGAGACAAAAGTTCCAACGGGTCGTTTTCACAGAAAACACTGGTCAGAAATGTCGTTACTGTCACAACAAGGAGTGGCGGGAAGGTTTCTGGTCAGAATGTCGTCTGCGAGTGGCGGGAAACGGTCTGAGGTAGTGTCTTCTGTCGTCTGCGTCTGTGTTCTGAGGGACTCGGGCCGCGGCGCGGGGTTTTAAGGCCGTGCGTTGCCAGGGCGTGACGTAGGCGTTGTTTGGCTAAGGACGCTCGCGCCACGCCGATGACGTCACGGCCCGCAGCCACAGAAGAATGTCGGCCGGTTCCGGCGGCCCGCGTCGGAAGTGCTCGGCACCAATCGGGAGGCGTCGGAAGCGGTCGGGATCTGATGACTGACCGTGCGGTCGATGCGGAGGTGTCGGAAAAGACTTCGCCACGAGACGAGATCACGCCTGTAACTGGGTTTACTAACACGGACATGTCAACAAACAACACAGGAACACGTTAAAACGCATTAAAAATGTGCCGATATGTTTTTATTGTTGAGAATGATAAATCTCCTGTGTAGCCATGACTCGGCGATATGCATTATGAATCAGCTTTAATAAGATTGTGTAATCGGACCGCACCTTAAACGCACGTTTGCTATACTACAAGTGGGTTCGGCAGTTTACGTTTTGAAATGTTTGTTGAATTCTCGTATGAATTATTCAGACTTTCCACGTCTTCAACTATAGACTTTGTTCTATTTCAAGATTCCTCCCGCATGTATTTACCTAAAAGCTGACACTCAATGGTGTAACCTTGACGACGAACACCTGTTTCACCATACCGTCTACTGTGAAGGAAAATCATGGTGGCAAATGCATCAATAGGGATATATTTTTGGTAGTTCATAAAGTATTCAGCCGGTATCTAAGCCCAGTGGTTATTTCTGATCTATGATGCAATGATACGTTTACATCAGTGAAAGCGCGCACGTACATGTATGTACCGTAACCCAGTCACACCTCCCCCTCCCCTTGCCTCACCCCACCACTCTCCTACTGTTATCCTTTCTACGATCTCTGCAGGTAATATGTACGGTATGATGTAACTGAGGTGCTAAATTAGTGATAACGCACAGACCTAACCCTTCGCCACACCCCCGTTATAATAGACTACTGACCCTCCACACACAAGCTATAGTTACGGCAGTGTTTATGTCTATTTCTGCTGAATGAAATATTGAATGGATGAATGAATGAATGAATGAATGAATGAATGAATGAATCATGAATAAATGTACATGAGTCCCCGAGAGCCAACAACCCCCTCACCCCACCCAGAGACCCCTTAACTTTCACACACACGCTATGGTTCCGGCAGCGTTTATGTCTATTTCTGCTGTATGATGTAATGATACCTCCAGATCAATGATAACGCACACGTCGGTCCCTGCACTCCCCCCCCCCCCCCACTCACACACACCCATCATAAGGGCTTACTGACCCTTTGTCAACCCTAAACCACAGGGGTCATCAACCTGTAGTCCGCAGGACTCCCGTGTCTCAGACGGTTCTAGAAACTCGTGACGTGCGTCAGAAAAAAACGGACCGTTTCAATCTTCTCTCCATTCCATATATCTGATATGAGATCTGAGTTAGAACCCCCTGTGTCAGGGTCAGGGCTACGGTGACGAGTCGATCGTCGGTTTGATACAAATGTTGTACTTACGAAATAGACGACGGAGTTTCCGAGTGCCCCTAAACTCCTTCAGTTGGGCATTCAGGTGCGTTTTGAAACACTCGTATTACTTAAACCAAGGAGCTTATATAGCCTCCTTGCTTAATCTACTGTCAGTCAGTCAGTCAGTCAGTCAGTCAGTCAGTCAGTCTGTCTGTCTGTCTGTCAGCCGGCGTCTTGTCGTTAAAAGGAATAAGAAGCCTTTATTATTTCTGAATTCGAAGATCACCAGACATAACTGTTACATTATCTACTACAGAGAAAGAGACACATGATGTAGCATCGCCCTCGTGCTGACATTCTGACTGACCTGTCCCGCAGCCGCAGCCACTTTGCTACATTCTGTTACCAGCTGAGATGTAGCAATTTCATCAGGGCTACAAACTGAAGGAAAAATAACTTTCCAGATCTATAAACGACACCAATCTGTATCTGTATCTATATAGCCGGTACAACCGCCATTTGGCGTAACACACCAGCTTCGCAAGCACGCGGTGCGGCAGCAGCTGGTTATATCACACCGAACGGTCTGTTACACCTAGTCTTTGCAAAATGTTTAAACAGAGTTTGAGCTATTTTCTTCATTTATGGGAACAGCAAGAAAATATTTCCACTCACTCGACAGATATGTGTGTAGCTAGTTGTTTCCTCTGGCGTTTTTCTATTATTTCCATGTACGGTACCGACACAGTCCAGTACTTAAAATCCAGAGCTATGACAAACATTCCCCCGAGCTTCCATGACTACATCGTTGGGAAATAAGAACACAGATATTTATTCTCCCCTGACCATAACAAGGATGAGCCTCCACCAGGCTTTCCTACGGGGTTGTAAATCTTAAAATTCGGCAAAATTATGGGGAATAATTGGCCAGGGGAGTCAGCCCACGGGGAGGGTGACGTCTAGTCTCTACCACTCTCCAAGCAGAGGAGTGGGTCCGGCAGGTTTTTGGCGTGTTTTTAGGCATTTTTGTCGGGCTTTCTACTTTGTCATGGTATTACACCGGCGGCGATAGGGAGAATATTTGTCAGGGTTTCACTTGTAGCCTAGGATTACAGATTGGACCCTCTCTCCGTAGCCGACTCCCTTAGCATACTATTCACTCCATTTGGCCAATTTCTACTATTTTCCCAGCCATCCGCGGGGCCTGATAGAGGCTAGGTAACATCTACGATGGTCAAACTCCACCACCGGGAAAACTATCCTACTTATTTGGCTCGACCTCAGACTTTTACTATTTTCCATCCAGGGTAGTTTTTCATAGCCTCTACCAGGCCCCGCGGATCGCTGGGAAAATGGTAGAAATCGGCCAAATAGAGTGAATAGTATGGAGGGAGTCCGCTACAGAGAGAGGGTCCAATCTGCAACGGAGCCTGCAAGTGAAACCCTGGCAAATAGTTTCCCTATAGCCAGTGTAGTTTAATAGTTTGGTAGAGACTTTAGTTATCCATGTGTAGCCTCCACCAGTCTCTGCGGGTCGCTGGGAAAATAGTAGAAATTGGCCAAATAGAGTCAATTGTATGAAGGGAGTCGGCTACGGAGAGAGGGTCAAATATGCAACCCTGGATGGAAATGTTATCCTCCATGGCCAAAGTCACCGGCAAATGTTCTCTCTATAGCCGACGCTGTTAGTCTGGTAGAGACTAATCCAGGTGGAGATACACAGGAAACCCCCGAGCATCCCCAGCCCTGTCCCTGTCGCTCTTTGTTCTCCTAGCTGTTGTTTACCCTGAAATGTGGTTTTGTCCCGCGGTGTTTGTGAACTATTTTCAGTCCGCTATTTTACCCTGTACTGACGCACTGAAGTGCCGTATGAAATATTCATAAGGAGTTCTGTATCGGGAAAAACGCGTGGAATGTGCCGGGAGTGCGTAAAGACACGTGTAAACATGGCGTGGCATTAAATACCGTCAATGAGCACCTTACATGAAGTGTTTTTCACATGGATCAAGGGCTCAAACTAGTAAAAACAACGCAATGTATGATGACGTAGCATTGATAGAAGTATATAAAGAGATTAGATGAAATGTTTTCACCATAAATATAGTTTTGTACACAAAGATCGAAAGCTAAAACTATCGAAGAAATCAAAATGTGTAATCAGAACAAATTCTTACCCAAAGGCTAATTGCATGTAGCAGAAAACGAACAAACCATGGAGCACAAGGTAACATGTGCCTACTCTGGTCTAAATGCTGACGACTCTAAACATATAATGAGGGCGGAAGGCTACACCCGGAAAGAAGCATGTAAAGTATGGAGTGTGCGAAAGAAGACGGAAAACTTTGAACATCAAGATAATTTATGTCCAATTTAAATTGTATCTGTAACTCGCACATCGGGTGTTCCCTAGGTGATGGTCACGAGTACACAGATAGAGATATAAAAGTCACTGCAGGTTAAAAAGGTGTAGCTAGTATATAAGAACCCTACTCATTGCAGATACCAGTGTGTACTGTTACAAAGACTGGTGAATTATCGCTTAGAACAAAATGTTACGAATACGTTACAGTGCACAATGCGTGACTTTACGTAGCAATATAGGATAGAATTGATGTTATATTTTGCATGTTAGAAAATATAACAACAATCTTTATTGACACAACAAAAGTACAGCGACTCTCGTAAGGTCTACTTAATCTATACATACATACATACGTATACATACATGCCAACAAACAAAGTTCATACTAATGAGTTTGTTTACATACAATCATATGGAATAGGGCAACATATTGAAATTTAGCGTGTCGTATACTTATACATTACTTGTTCTTATGTCCAAACATTCTTTGATGTATATACCTATTTGATATATATACAGGATAGCCTTAACTGTTTAGTAAGTAGAATTGTAAGTTTTAGTTTGCATTTTTGTTTTGTAGTTGACCGTACAACATTTTCGTACGTTGCTTCAACGAATCTTCCATGTCACAGCGTCCAAGGCGTGGCTTCTATACGTAAGGACTAAATACGGAATAATTCGGCTACAAAATGTCTGAATGCAGGTGGATCTCCGTGATCCTCACATCCGTCAGGTGTAACCCAGTCCGGCCGGACCTCTCGAGAAGAACGTCTGCCTTTTGTTCTGATGATCCGGACTTTGTGGAGTAGAACCGACTGTTACGTATGCGGGTGAAGCCAGTGTAGGTGTGGGTAATGCTTGGGTCACATTTCCCAGCCGGGGCCCGGCCGGGCTGTTTGCGGAAACGAAAAATTGAAATGTATATCAATAAATGTGCACAAGCTATGCTCTTGAATAATTTTTGGTATGTTTTTTTGTTTTTTGTTGTCTTTTATATCATACTTTTCGTTCCCAAACACTGCCCGGCCGGACCCCGGATTGAAAATGTGACCCAAGCATAAGGAGGGTGTATGCGGGTGAGAATGATCTCATTCAGCAGACATTTATGTCCTTTGTTTTCAGATATTACCTAAATTCATCCGTCAATAGTTTCATCAGGTTGGTAAGTCACTGAATAAAAATACTATTTTTTACACGCCTGTGCTGCAGTGCTATGTGAACCAGTCAGAATTGCCTTGAAGAAGGTGACAGATGGTCACCGAAACGTCGGTGGAATAGATCTGGTTATGTAAAAAAAGCGTTGTGTAAAAACGAGTCCTTTTATTCATTACCTAAATTAATTCGGCAAAAAAGACAGAAAATTTAAAAGGGTGTTGAAAACTGGTTGCTAGATCTTCAGTGGTGCCCCAGCGGTCAAATAGTTAGACTAAGGGATAGATGAGATGTGGGATTCATGAAGTTGCAAAATACAATGAAACAAACAGCTCTGTACGCTCGTTCTCATTTAAATGTACACATTTTGTAATCTCCGTTACCATTAGAATTTAGACGTTCCTGACATTAAGATATGCCACAAATAAGGTACCAAACTGCCGTTTTTAAAAGCTAGAAAAGTTTTAAGTCGTCATAAAAACTACAGTTTGACATCTTATATGTGGCATATCCTAATGCCAGGAACGTCTTATTTCAATCGGTAACGGAGATTACAAAATGTGTACATTTAAATGAGAACGAGCGTGTAGCACATTCATATACAGTATAGTCAGTACGTTCACTACATACGGGCGAGAGTCAGTTCTAACTATTTAACATTGCCATACACCGTTGCTTCAAGTTCAGTATTTACACTATCACACCTCTTTTCAACTTTTTCTCACGACTTCTAGTAAACCAAAAAAAATCCCGTAGATAGGACAGAAGTTCGTTCAGTAGAATCCGTGACATGTACATACCAGGCTTCACGGGTAATTAAGTTCGGGTGTGGTACACAAACATTAACTTGCACTATCACGTACAGGTGATGCTATGTGTGTACCCTTGCAGTTATATTTAGCCTTCGGGCATGAACTTGTAGATAGATAAATACCCTATTGTTACCTGTACACTCATACAGGTGGTACGGACGTCTCTCTTTTAAAATCTTTTCACGACTTCACCAGAAGGATGACTCACGTTCAGACAAACCGTCAGGAATGTTTGACTGGAGTCCGACTCATGCATTCCGTGTCTCTTGGTTCAAATGTTCATAATATGCCGACCCGTCTACTACCGTCAGAATTGCCAAACACAGAAGTAGAAATGCACAAATTTGACGGATTCAAACAAACACTGCCTAAGTGTCTGGTCACACCCGTCGCATGATTGTCGCATGATCGTCACATGATCCTCATACGATTACAAACTGTGGACCTTCTTCGGATAACTGTACATGTGTTGTACAAAGTCTTAGATTCTTGTAGGCAGTTGGGTCTGTCACAGCCTGCTTGAAAATTCTACTATATCAAAATCGTACGAGGGCCCGTACGAACAAATGTGACCACGCCGTTAGACATACAACATACACGCAGAACTACACGTATTTGATGGATCTGCGATCACTGCCTTATTGAAACGGTCTATTGCGTGTGTTGATCAATCGCGACAGACAACAACCACTATAGACAGTGCACTATCGTACAACATCACAATGTACCATAGAACAACAGTAGTGCCTGTGAATGTCTTGAGTATTTTTTCGAGTTCTGTCAGTTTCTTACTGGACAGGCGTTAAAGATGATGAAGGGAGTGAGACTGAAATTTAAGACGTTGTCGGCTGCATCTTAAGACGCTACCGTAACAGGTGTGGGGCTTTCTTGCTGTGTAAGTGGCGGAAAGTCTCAGAGTTCGGTTTCCTCGTGTCTCAAGAGAAACCACCCGGGCGTCTTTAAGATGTAGGTCGGTGCCGGCTCCAAGTCTTAAGGAGTTATCATTCCTTCACCCCATTCTGTCTAAAAGGCCCCCATGTCTGCCTTAACCCGTCTCCGGAATATCGTCACTTGTCTTGGCTTACTGTCCTTTTCTTAGGTTTCGAAGACGTCTTGTCTTCCTTCCTGTAGATTACTAGAAGTTGTCTTGAAGTTTTTATTACCTGACCCCTTGTTATACGTCATAAGATTATTAACGACCCCCGGGGTTATTCCGGGACACCTCAGGTCCCGGCGGACGTAAGCAGTGACTTTCTTTCGTAACTTCCAGATTGGGAACTGTTCCTAATTTATCAAGCAGGTTGGAAACCGGGTCAGGTCTTCCACTAGCCCTGGGCATCGGTTTTATTCCAACTTACTCCAACAGGAGAACACCCAGTCATGTTCAAGAAAGTAGACAGCCTTCTTCCTCTTTGGCTTAGTCTGGATGGCAGACCCCCGACGTAACTCAGGGGGCACGTTGTAAAATTTCAGTGTGGGCATGTTGGCCCTAGAGCCGATGTAGGCCCTGGAAACAGTATGGCATCCAGGCTACCTTTGACTTTGCCTTTAACTTTGTCGCCATTGAGACACTGAGTTTCACGACGCCCAGGTTTGATCTTGAAGGCGTGAACTCCAAACGTGCTGTTCTGGGCTGTATCCCATAATGGGAAATTGGGTCAGGCTTTCAGCGGCTCCGCGCGGGGTTTTTGTCCCTCTGAAAGGGGGACGTGTAAGACACATGGCGGTGAGACCAGGGGGCGGCGGAGGGCACAATAGGACACTAGCTTCAAGTGGCGGGCTGGGGTAACAAACGCACAAATCACGCTCAGGCCGTATGCTGTTGTACAATCGTGCAATTCAACCTGCAAGCAGACGTTTGGCGCCAAAGTCATGACCGTGTTTTTAAGAAATCACGATCAGAGCGTCTACTGCTGTACAAGTCAACCTGCAAGCAGAATCAAGCTGGTGTGTTACGCCGAATGGCGGTTATACCGGCTATAAAGATACAGATACAGATAGAACTTTCGCGGCAGAATCGCGACTGTTTTTCACTGGGCCCGATCTGATCACACAACACTCGGCCCCGGAGGCAGATCTAGGGCCCAGTCAGAAACAGACACCGTTTTACCGCCAGACATCTGCTTGGAGATTAGTACAATCAGCACGGCTTCAGTTCTGCAATAGTCGGCGATTATAGAACCTGTTTCCTTGGCATGCAACAACCAACTTTCACTTAACTCTGATGAAAGGGTTTTCGGTCCTTTCAGTTTCAGCAAAGGATTTTCGTCCTTTTTGGTAAAGAAAATACCGATATGCAACAGTTGTGCCGCTACAGTTGCCTGGTTATTGAACAAAAGTAGCTCGGGCCGCTGACGTGACCGCTCGGACGGCTGTGACGTCAGCATAACCAGGGTGATTGACAGGAGGACCGCACGATACCTGACGAGTTCTGCTGACCGGGCGATGATACCAGGTGATTTATGGTACCTTCCAAGTTATTTGAGAAATGTGTAACACATTGGCACAGGGTTGGGAGTGCCACTGGCCACTAGGAGAGGATATTCCTGTCGCTCTTTTATTCCGGGCACTTTTAGTCCATAACAATGGATACCAGCCGCTTATTTATGTCCACTCGTACATGTACCTACAAGTAGAAACTTTGGGTGTATCTAACATTTCCTGTCCTTTTTTATTCTGGGCACTTTTAGTCCGTAACAATGGCTATCAGCCGACACCGCTGCTTATTTATGTCCATTCGTACCTACAAGTAGAAACTTTGGGTGTATTTGAGTGGAGTAAACTTTTCCTGTCCTTTTCTTATTCCGGGCACTTTTAGTCCAGAACAATGCAGGATGCCAGCCGACACAGACCCGACATCTCAGCTGATTTGTGGTTCTCGGACCTACACGTAGAAAGGTTGGGTGCGTCTGAGTGGAGTGGATATTTCCGTCTTCATTTTAGGTGCTATTTTTAGGACAGTAACAATGCATTTACTAGAGGTGACACCAGGTGATTTATTGCTTCCGGGTCGAACGTGTCGGACACGATCTGCTCATGACGTCACGCGGCTACGTGGCGGCAGCCCCGTGTAAGAACCCAGACTCATGCATTGCGAGATAAGATCTAGATATTTGTCTTAAGGGCTTCGGGAGATACTTTAAGATCGGTCGTCTGGATTTAAAAATTTGCTCCAGCTTTCCATTCGTCTTTAAGATACAGGCGGACTCTCGACGGTGCCTTTAAGTGCCTTCTTGCATTGAAGTTATGGAACACCAATGTGAAAAAGTTAAAGTCCTTTCCGCACCAGATGGTTCATAGAGCGGCGCTCATTCCCGTCTCAGTAGCCCTTGGGCCACACAAAGGCTTTATGCAATCATGATCACTACAGTAGGGGGTAGTCCCATAGCAATGATTGTGTTTGTTTAACTGCCATACTCTTTATCAAATGCTGAGTGCTAAGAAGAGAAAGCGGTATGAACCATTTCTTTGCTTTGACTCGAACTCACAGCCTACCGTGTGCAAGGCGAACACTCTACAGGTCTGACATAAAACAAAGTAGAGAGCATGGAATAAACCCTGATCCGATCCCCGGGAGGTTATCTGCTCTGTAAGAGTCACACCTGAAGAAACAACTCTCACGGCAGCCTCGTGATTTTCACAGCAACTTTGGCAGAGAGCGCCGTAAATTCTGACTTTCCCTGGTATCTTATTAGTCTTTTCTGCCGCTTGTGTTTCACCTCTAACTTGCGCGGCGAATGGTCTGTCCAAAATTCTAGTAAATATGAGATGTTTTTGTTTTTTTTCTATTGTGCACCGGTTCTATTTCACTCTGACGTTCTTCCCTCCAGTCACTGACGAAAGACAGCGGATGCTGTCTGAAACGTCTGTTTCAAAACCTTATCCAGTTTCTTGAGTATCTGCCATTTGGCGTATCCATAGCACTGTGTGTCTTCATTTCTCATGACGTTGAATTGTGATCAACTGAAGCAAAATCTTTACGTTTTCCCAGCTGTCCGTTTCTGTAACAAATTATCCTCCATTTACTCCAAGACACCACTTTGAGAACCGTTGGTTTGAGAGATCTCTAGTGTAGCACCCCACATGTATCCATAGTTTAGACATATTGGAGTGCATTATACTGGGGGGCGTTGGGTTGGAGACCTGTTTGGACGTATCCTTTCAGGGTGGTGGAATTATGTACCCTGGCAGAATTATGTTAGTAGATGTCACCTCCCCAACAAAAATGGGTAGTTACGAAAACGTCAACTTTTTGTCTTCCAACGTCTACTTGGAGATGACTTGAAAAACTTTGAGAAACCTCAGCAGCTGACGGGTTGGCGTCCTCAGCGTTCTTAAGACGTTTCTTATCAAATCTTGAGAAAGATTTATTACATCGAGTTGACACGGTGCCTATATCAACCTCAAAACGTCGTCTTCAATATGTTGACCTTCAAACGACCTCTGCTGGTGACAAACATCACATCTAGGAGAACAAGTTCGAAAGAACGCAGGAGAGGATGGCTGGTTTTGCTGTATGTCAGCATCTAGTTGAAATATTGTGTCCCGTGTTTGTATCCCCCCGGAGGGGTACACAGTGTCTCCCATCTGTCTCCTGTTCCGGTTTCTGAATTTATTTCTTTATCAAAAACGCCCGACATACGATTGAGATACTGTCTCCTGTGTTTATGTTTTTTGCGTACTTGAAATATTCACAGCATCCACGATGTTTCCTCTCCTATGTTTTCAGGTTGTCCCCACAGGACAAGAGTGATTGGCTGCATGTGGTAAATAGGAGGAGTCAGTCTGCAGCGCATAGTGGGAACAAATTATTTCTAGTAGTTTTTCCACAAACCAGCTTAGTTTTACCGATGGAGGCCATGGCCAGTTTTCAGCTGCTTCCAAGAACCGAGACGTTTTACGTAATACAAATGACACTAACGACGTCTGTGACGCTTTAGGTAAGTGCACGTGGTTTTGACGTGGACGTCGCAGACGTCTGTGTAACAATCTGACCCACAACGTTGCGTCTCGACGTTCCTTCCTGACGACGCGCCAATCTGACGTTCCCTTACGTTGCGTATTGACGTTACGTCCTGACGACGCGTTAGTCTGACTCACGACGTTACGTAATGGTGTTCCGTCCTGAAGACGCGGTGACCTGGCGTTGCGTGTTGACGTTACGTCCTGACGTCGCGACGTGTTTGTGTAGTGATAACGTCACGTCCGACAGGGCCGCCCGGCTGCGGGGACGCGTGCCGCAGAACGTGATAAACCACCCTGATAAAGTCTTCCTGTTTCTTACACCAATCAGATATCAGCTGTTTCAAATTAATGTTCCTTTTGCACTGCAACAGAACTAAGAAATGCCCCGGACAAAAAACTGATTAAAACTTGTCCGACGATTTTGATAAAATCTTGTCCTGTTTTTTTCTTCAGGGAAACAGATGTGCTGCGCGTTGTTTTGACGAATGAATGAGAGCGAATGATGTCGTTTCTTATCACACTCCTCCTTAGCAACCAGTTAGAGTCGTAATTCTGTCGACAGGGCATTTCCATTTATTCCACTTAAATAAAGGATATTGATTGATTGATTCTTACTTATCATTTTCAATACTGAAAAAAAGTCCTATAGCGAAGCTCCATGCTGCAGTGTAGCCCTGTGGTTTATTATAACCTAACTATATGGCTCCGTGTGCGCACAATCAAAACATGCGTCATAATCGTTAAGTGGGCCATATCAACTGGTCATAAAATTTCAACCTCTTTGATACGACCACAGTTTGCCTTTCATATGGTTCTCGGTTACCTTGATAATCGGGCAATAGTAATGAACGACGCTGTGATTTTCTCCCTCACTGGAAACTAATAAAAACATAAAGACGATTTTTCAGATCTGGTCCTATGTTAGGGTTATTGTCCACTGTTCATATTAGGATGTTAAGTTTTCTTCTATTCTTCTACTTTGTATTTTGTTTACGAATTCTTGCCATACTTTGTACCATGTACAATTGTCGTGCGTTCTTTCACAAGAGGAGTTTAGATTCCGTATAAACATATTTCTCATCAGGTAGTTCTTATTCTTTTCTTCATACCTCAGCTCAGGAGCGATGATCATGTCGTCATTCCAAAAGAATTTTCAACGGATTTGTTTATACAAACAGGTGTGTTTATGGGCGGGGTAAGGGAAGGTTTTGTTTGGTTTGAAATTGAAGTTTCTTCCTCAAATATGAACAAAAACTCACAAAAGAAGACGACATTTTCCATCCTGGACACCGGACCAAACACTCACAAAACACGCGGAACTCCTCACACGTACCAAGAGTCTAGATGAATATAGAGTTGAGGTGGAAACTTCACATTTACCCCATGAAACAAGTATGAACAATGGTACATACTTTCCCTTCAGACTCTTTTTTCAAGTTGTTCGTCTCCAGTTCACCATCATTTTCCTTAAAAAAAAAAGGAAAACCGACTAACCAACTTGGTGTGGCCATATGCATATAGCAAGCGTCAAAACGGCGTTCTATATCCACTCCCTGAAACTGTGCACCAAGTACAGACTTTCCCTCAGACTTTGCACGTATGTTGGTCTTCCTCAGTTCACCATAATTTTTCTTTAAATCTTAGAAAAAAAGGAAAACCAACTAACAAACGTGATGTGGCTTTAGCAATCGGTAAAACGCAGCTCTATTATAAAAGTCACACGTCACCTCCGCGGCACTTGACTGAACACGTCACGGACCGTTTTGCGCCGAGCGGCCGCCGCTTTTGTGGCTGTGCACCGGGCGGAGCGAAGTGCAGCAAGCCGCCGTTTACCGGCGTTACGTGCGGCCGGGAACAATGTGCGTGACGGGCATGGGCCCGGTCAGGTACACAGGTACGGCAGGGAACGCAAGTACACAGGTAGGGCAGGTACACAGGTAACACAGGTACGGCAGGTAATACAGGTAACACAAGTACACAGGTAACGTAGGTAGGAAATATAACACAGGTAAACAGCTAACACAGGTAACACATGTAACTCAGGTACACAGGTAACACAGGTAACGCAAGTACACAGGTAGGGCAGGTACACAGGTAACACAGGTAACGCAAGTACACAGGTAGGGCAACAGGTGAAAAGAAAGACACGGCCTCTAAGGACAATGTGATATTTTTCTTAGAGTTTCATAAATAATATTCTGAGAAGACGACAAGACGTACATTCCTACAATTTGATATGTTGGAAGCGCACATCAAAAGCGTGTTTAACTCGTGCCTTTGTATCAATTCTACAAGACAAGAACGATGAAAATGACTCTGACTTCTAACAGAAGAAACAATGAAGAGCCATCACTGAGTATGTCACGCGTTATGACGTCATGATGACATCATTGCTGACTCATGGTGGGTCGTGGGATCATCAACTCCAAGTTCATTGTCCGCTGCTGCCAAAGGTTGCTGTTTTCTCTAAGAAATACTTCATTCCTTAACTGGGACTTTCCGGTTTAAAGACGACAAAATAAGACATAAGATGTCAACTCATGCTGACAAAAGTGACAAGTGTTAATGAAATATGTAGATTTTTGCCTTAATTCTATTACGATATGGCGGTTCGTCTTGCGTGAGAGTTTCTGGCATCCTTTCAGTGCCAGGAGACGGAGAGAGAACAGGCCGAAGTTCAAGGCCGTCCTTCCTTCTGTACTTTAAGTATCCTTGTACGTGTTAGTATCGTGCCGTTTTTCTTCCTTTTTCTGTCATCGTGACAAGCAGAATTTAAGTCAGCAGACCGCACACGAGATACGGGCATGGGCGTTGAAAGAAAGGGGGTTGTTTCGATTAACAAAAAGCCATTGACAATTTGTTATTTTCAACTTCTTTTGAATAAAGAAAAAGTAATAGTATTATATATATATATATACTTGTAAATATCATTGCATGTGGGAAAGGCTTCGATGAACAGCCATTGCTTTCGATCCATTTTGCCAACTCTTCCAGAATAAATCTAAATGAGAGCTGAAAAAATGACAGAAATTAAAAAGCGGTGCCCGTACGGTCGCCTCACGGACAGGTGCGACACAGTCTCGTGTCCCGCAGGTGTGCCGCTTCCGTCTGCACCTGACTGTGGCTCACCTGTACGCACGTACGTCAGCACGTGAGCGGAGCGTACCTGTCTCCTTTCTCTCACACCTGTTCAGGCCCAGGCACCCGAGACGGCCCGCGGTTGGTTTTGGCGCATGCCGCGGCAGGACCGATATGGTTCGCGTTCCGCCCCCCTCCCCCTTCTAGAGTTACCCAACACTGCAGACGACACTTCTCTCCGTCCTCGCGCAGCGCAGGAAACTGTGGCAAGTTGTCGTCCTTTTCACCTTCCAATCATCACACGTCTTCATGAGGTGTAGACAGTAGCTGTGTGGGAGTTTTACTTGAGAAGTTTGCAGCTGTGAAGAGAAAATTCCGCTGGATTCCACCATGGATAGGTGAGTGGGGTGACCTCTATTATTTGTGTTTAAACAGTAACATCGCCATCGGTAACTCTCGACGCTACGGTACAGACACTGGGTTCACCTGAAGTTTAAAATGCGAGCGCTTCCTGCTGATCTTTACTCTTACACTGACATAACAGAAGCCCGTTAGTTCTCGTGTGATTTCTTGTTGTGATGTTGTATGGGCTACTGTTGTAGTTGTTATATAAGCCTTGTACAGCGCTATATTGGCTTTTCATCCCCGATTAGAGCACGCATACAGCATCGCAACTGTTCTATGTTAACCCAGTCGTGAGCTAGGTTATCACTTGATTTGATCATTGAAACTAGAAACAATGTCGTTTGTGAAGGATGCACACATTTGTGGAACAGCCCAAGATATTATTCAGATTGATCCAGATTGAACCTGTTTTTCCTTAGCCCTTTTCTGTCACACTTTTTTCGCGCCCTTTTCCGTCCTGGGTTCGATCCCGCCTTTTCTGTCCCTGACCAAAACCGTCTGCAGACGACATGAGGGGTGACCGCGGGGACAAATTGAGCAGAACCCTCCAAACAAAACAGTGCGTACGCGCGGCTGCACACAGATTTATCTGAGGGCTTACATTAATCACACTTAACACTGACTGAAATGGATCGGAAAATTTAGAAATTTTAGATCGAAATCTTGCTGACGCGCGCCGTTTCTCTCATGACAAATTTTATCGTCTGCAGTTTTCCCGCCCTCTTCGACAAGTCATGAGAAGCTTCGCTATCGTCTGTTCTGATTGTGTGGACATTAATTATTCAGACTGGGACGTTTGAAGAGTTCCTGGGAGTCAGCAAGCCGTCATGGCCGGCTGGGGGGTTCCGAGATGTCGGGGTTACTGGCATACTACTCAAAGTTACCGTCACTGCCCGTAACGGTGCATGAAAACTTTATGAGGAGGAATATAGAAGTGACCACTGCTACGAACAAAGTAAATAATGTTGGTATTCCCAACTGTTTATGTTCGCAGCTCGTTTTGTCAGGTATTCATGACAATAAGTCAACCGTGTTGAGTGTTTGATATTGCTAATGGCACGACTATTAAATCTTTTGTAGTTTTTGATTCCTCGTTCGACTTTAAGCTAATGTTACACTGCATGCATTTGTGACTTAAAGGACGACGCTTTCGCTAGATGCAAGTGGCGCGTTGCGCGTTGCACAGCGCCGTAACCATGGTGACAGGTCACGATGATGACAATAGCAACACCGGCGGTCACGCCTGGTGACAAGGTCAACATGGCGGACCATAGAACACAGGTCAAAGTTCACTGACCGGCATGCTGAAGGAGGGAGTTGTTCTGACCGATGATTTTAATAGAATTGATACTATTGAAATAAATTGATAAATACAATTTGATCTCCTGACATAAAGACCTATGTGACATACCTGTAAGTAGTCCGCCTTGCTAAAACATCACAAGTAGATAAACCTGTTACGTTGATGAAGGTTATTGAATCTGAAATTTCATTCACTTAAAAAAAGATTAAATAAACTGGTTCTAACGTTACTAGATCTTTCCTCAATCACTGACGAAAGATAGCGGATGCTCCGATGCTGTCTGAAAATCTGACTGTTTCAAAACTTTTCCAGTTGCAATTTCTCCGCCCAAGTAAGGCTTGACTTGTCCTCAAGAACCGTCTCCTCCTTACGTCTTGAGAGAGAAAACAGCCGGAGGATAAGTGGCGTGCCTGTCAACACGGTGCCATGATTTTAGTAATATCGGTTCTACTTCAGGCTGACTGGCGAGTTGTGTTTGGCAGGGCTGTCTATCAACACGGTGCCGTGATTTCAGTAATCTCGCCCCCCCCCCCCAGGTCTGACGGGCGAGTTGTGTTTGGAAAGGCTGGCGGTACTAAACTAGCAGCAGGTTTATTTCATTTCACACGCGTTGAAGGAAAAGACACGGTGAAGGACAGCGACATGAGATTACATGTCGGGGGGAGGAGAGAGACAGACCAGGTTTGTAGGTCTTGGGTCTCTACGAGTCTGCGTGATGCTTCGGTCACAATTGGAAAAGGGGCCCGGCCGGGTAGTTCACGGGATTTTTTTGCACTTATGCTAGGGTCACATTTCCTAACCGGGGCCCGGCCGGGCCGTTTGCGGAAACGAAAAATCAAAGTGTGTGTCAATAAATTTGCGCAAGCTATGCTCTTTGATAATTTTGGGTACGTTTTGTGTTTTCGTCGTCTTTTATATCATACTTTTCGTTCCTAAAGACTGCCCGGCCGGGCCCCGGATTGGAAATGTGACCCTAGCATTACTTACGGGCGCGACCCCTACGTGACCCCTGCTTGGTCCCATGCGGTTGCCGGGCTATTTTTGGACCCGGCCGGGACCCCGAATCATTTTAACTCGGACTTCAAATCAACGCAGGACCCGGTAACAAATAAACGCCGTGAGCTAATCGTGGGAACACCGGGCGGTAAAGCCCCCTCCCCTCCCAAACATCAGGACAGTGAATGAATGCATGAATGAATGAATGCATGAATGAATGAATGAATGAATGATTTTATTGCACAACAATGGTATCAGTGGCATTGTATGTCAATCTACAAACAACATAGGTAACAATCTAGTTCTATCCAATAATATTTCTAGCTACCATAAGACTATATCCAGTGTAGTCTACGGTAACTGCTACATGGAACTAATACAGCTAGGCTTAGAGTTGCGTGTTTCTAGGCTAAATGTATCAGTGATAAGGCCTGCACATAGGCTAAAACAACACGACGGACGGACTGTATGTTCGCGCCACACCTCTAAGCGATGTATGAATGTGTCAGTGAGCTGACATGAGCGGCGCATCACAGTTCGTAACTGTGCCGTTTTTGTACCGTGAGCTCATTACTAGGCTGCGAGTTGCTGAACTTGACACTTGAATAACTCAATGTGGTCACCACAACGACATACATGACGGCTTTCATCAGATTTCTAGAATTGACCTAATATATTTGGATTGATGGAGTATAAAGTTAGTACAGAAAGGAGAAACTATGCGGTTTTTGTGTCACAGTGGTATGAGCTCATTGCTAGACTGCGAGTAGCCGAACTTGGCGTTAAGACAACTCAATGTGGTTATCACAACCAAATGACATACGAACGGCTTGCATCGTATTTGTAGAATTGACCTAACATATCGTTTGGGTTGGTGGAGTTATTCTTAGTACAGCTAGAGTAACTCTGCCGTTTTTGCCCCGTGAGCTCACTTCACAGATCTGTGAGATTTTGGCACAGTTGTTAAAGATAGAACTTTGATGTCGATGTCTCCTGCCTACGCGTACGGCCGCAAGCTTCTATCACTAATAGATAACATATGGAAGGCGTGACAACGTATGGAAGGCTTATTGCATACTAGAAATAGAGATTTGTCGCCGTTACGTGTAAAGTCGGAACAGCTGTGCTTTGGTGTGAACGCTGTGGTGAGAGTTGTAATGTCGATGGCGCAATCTCCTAAAAATCCGTCAATCTTGGCTTAAAGTTGATCATTTGTTTTGGCGACGCCTAAAGTTGCTTAGTATTTCAATAATCTCGGTGCTGTTTTGATATGGTCGTCTCACGACACTAAGACTCAGACCTTGCCACAACTTTTAACGATAAAACTTAAAACGGTAATAGAGTAATTTCAGTAATACAGTAATTTCAGGAATACAGTAATGACAGTATCCTCTCAGTATAACTAATGAATATCATATAAAACCGTTTGCACTAAATTACCTACCTTTGCATCCACGACGTGCAAGACTGATACAGGTGATGCAGTGCCTGTTCACAGTCTGTGAGACCTTGGCACGATTTTTGCAGATAAGACTTTGATGTTTTAGTCTCGCACTACCGACCACAATCATTTATGACTAATAGGTAACATGTAGGCGCAAGCACAAAATTACATATATCTTATTGACGACGTGTACGATTGAGGCGGTAATGTAATACATGTTTTCACAGTCTGTATCAAAGACATTGGCACGGTTTTTACAGATAAGACTTTGATGTTTCAGTCTCCTATTCGCGACCACAGGCCACTTTAATGACTAATGACCAACATGTAAAACCGTCTGCAAGGTCTATAAATTCTCTGTATTTGTACTAATGACGTGTAAGATGAGTACACTCATTTTTGTGTACCAGTGACCTCACAGTCTGCGCCGTTGAAAGACCTTGGCACAAGACTTTGATGTTTCAGTCTCAACTACCGACCACACGCCTCTATCCACACGGTTCCATAGATTATCTATATTTGTATCGATGACGTGTAAGATATACTGTTGTTGCAATGACCACAGTCTGTGAGACGTTGGCACAGTTTTTGTAGACAAGACTTTAATGTTTCAGTCCAACTACCGACCACACGCCTCTATCCACACGGTTCCATAGATTATCTATATTTGTATCGATGACGTGTAAGATATACTGTTGTTGCAATGACCACAGTCTGTGAGACGTTGGCACAGTTTTTGTAGACAAGACTTTAATGTTTCAGTCCAACTACCGACCACACGCCTCTATCCACACGGTTCCATAGATTATCTATATTTGTATCGATGACGTGTAAGATATACTGTTGTTGCAATGACCACAGTCTGTGAGACGTTGGCACAGTTTTTGTAGACAAGACTTTAATGTTTCAGTCCAACTACCGACCACACGCCTCTATCCACACGGTTCCATAGATTATCTATATTTGTATCGATGACGTGTAAGATATACTGTTGTTGCAATGACCACAGTCTGTGAGACGTTGGCACAGTTTTTGTAGACAAGACTTTAATGTTTCAGTCCAACTACCGACCACACGCCTCTATCCACACGGTTCCATAGATTATCTATATTTGTATCGATGACGTGTAAGATATACTGTTGTTGCAATGACCACAGTCTGTGAGACGTTGGCACAGTTTTTGTAGACAAGAATGTGAAGTTCCTAATTCTAACCACGGCCAGACGTTACGAACTCTGTTTCAACACGAGGCGCGTCAGAGACAATATTGACCAGCTGGTCATGTCTGCGGTTTGAGGTGTTGTGTAAGGTGCAAAGGGTAGCCTGGACCCCAGACTGTTCCAGGGCCTATACCTTCCAGCTCCTCGCCTAGATTCCAGACTGTTTCCAGGACCTACACAGGCCAGCTCCTAGCCTGGATTCCAGACTGTTTCAGGGCCTGCACAGGCCAACTCCTAGCCTGGATGCCAGACTGTTTCCAGGGCCTGCACAGGCCAGCTCCTAGCCTGGATTCCAGACTGTTTCCAGGGCCCACACAGGCCAGCTCCAAGCCTCCAGGGCCTACGCAAATTAGACTGAGCTTCGAACCCGCAACCTTGTGTTCCAGGATAGGTTTTTGGACCAACGTACGTCGCTGTGACGAACGCAAACAGACCCAACCCTTCTCCACCTGCCCAGCACCTGGCGCGGATCCTCGTTCCGGACGGTAACCCCATCCTCCCCGTCCCGTTATCTCCGAGTCCGTTATCTCCCCGGCAGGACATGTCCGTGTGGATCATCCTGACGTTCCCCAGACAGACCTGCTTACGGCGCCAGGATTCAGGAAGGCCCAAGGAGAGTCCAAGACGCACAGATGACGGTCTCAGTGGAAGGAGAGACTAGTGGCAGTTTCATCGTTACCTTTAGTAATTTCATTAAAGCTATTCAAGTTACGGATACTTTTTTTTTTTACGAAACCAGTAATGTCCCTAACCTGCTGATGTTTTCATGTCTGTCTGCCAGACACCTTCTTCAGACACCTTCTTCAGACACCCTCCTCAGTCAGTGGTACTGACTGGAGTAGTGCCGCTATAAATAGCTGATGTAGGTGGTGCTTTTGCGTTGAGAAGGTAATCCCAAACGTAAAGCATCGAAACGTCAGCAAATGAGAGACATTACTGGTGGTGTAAAAAGAAAGCTCCAATATCCTATGTTCTACCAACCGGACGAAATCATTTTCAGCTATTAAAGTTACCAATTCTGTTAAAAAACTTTACCAACATGATAGATGTCTCCCTAATTTTCTCCAGACTTGTTTATAGATCTAGGGAAAGTCCTTTGAGACTTAAAGGCACACAGACATCTTAGTGGAAGTGACAGCGCTGGCGGCAAGCTGACCTCTTTCTCTCCGTAAGGACATTCTGGGCCCAAAGGCACCAGGCCTAGAACCATGCTGACTTAATTGTAATTAGATGACGTTTTACTGTACATAAGAGGATGTATATGATGTCTAACTTTTTTATCTGCGCTTTCTTTCACAGTTCACAGTTTCATGTACGGGTATATTTGTGTGCGTAGCGCTTCTAACTCCATCATAAACACAAATGGAACTGCCTGCGTCGATAGGAACAGCCAGAGTGGGCTTACGAACACAGTCAGCTGCATTGTTTCATGGCTATCTTCTACCAGTGTTACCTTGACTATGATAATTTCATCAGGGTACATGATTCCACCACACTGAAAGATACGTCCAAACAGATCTCCAACCCAGTTCGGACGTCTGAGTTTGCTAGTAGAACATGCTTGCTACATATCTGCTGTATTCCTGAATTTAGTGTAGAGCGTTGCCACGATGGTACCTCCACCCCTTCAGTCTGGAAACCACACTACCTCGCCCCTCCTCTGACCTGCGCCATCAGCCGGAAAATTTGGCCCAATTTTCCAGCTGGTTTAGAGAAGAAAACATCTCAGAACAAATTAGCACAGCCGAGCTCAGGGCTGATCAGGTCCAGGCGTGGAGAGTCGCGGGTAAACAGGTCCTGAAGACGTTCCGAGAATTCTCGTGACAACAGCAGATTTCTACCTGCCGATTCCGATATGTCTGCATCACGCGCACTCTCGCGAGAAAATACGAGATCTGCCCATATCACGTGACAGTAACACAATAGTGCCGCATCACCTAGTCACCATGACCTACCCGAACATTCTCACACTCACGGACGAACAGAAATTCACTTTCCTCTTAAAATCACCCACAGATCATAGAAAAAGGGGGGGGGGGCTTTTCGTCTTGCTCTGATTCCAAAAAAGAGGTCCAACACCACCTGTCTAGATATAGCTCCTATTTCGACAGTGCAATTCAGGGCCCAATTTGGGGCTGCTATTCTATACATTTGTATGCTGAATAAAAACATGATTATATATATATATATAGCTAGCCAACTTCGTCGGTGAAAAAGAGGACATCAACTAAGTTTGTGTCTTTACAAGACAACAGCACAGCAGGCGACCCTGACCCTTTGCTCTACATTGTGTACCAGATATAAGTTACAAAAACTACTCGTGTGTTCAAAAATGCCCCTGATAATAGTACTTATGGTTATACAATAATGAGCATAATCTGCGTGTCATGATGACGCTGTCCACGGATGTACACCTGATAGCCTTGATCGTTTGAACAGAACTAGTTATTACTAGGTAGGTAGGTATTACTCTAAATATGGGTTTTCTTCTGAAACACGTCAGTGAAGAGTCGGTCACAAGACAATAATGCAATCAAGCGACTCCAGACATCACGGCATATATATTGTGTACTATATATTACTTCTAAAAACGACACGTGTGTTCAAAAATACCTTTGATGATAGAACTTCCATCCCATGGAAATGTGACTATCAATTATCTTAACTGGAGATTTAGCTCGGAAACACGTCAGTACAGAGACTTTGTCTAATACAGCGTAACCGGTGGCATCTTATCAGAATCACACGTTATACTATAATTCACCAACCTGCTGACGCTACTCACGGATGTACACCCGATATCCTTGATGTTCTTAAAGGAACCTGTTATTACTGTAATCAGGGGTTTGTTCTGGAAGACGAGTCGGTCACAAGACAGGAGAACAACAATAGACCCCGACAGGCGACCCTGACACCGTGGACTATATTGTGCACCAAACCTTAAGATCTTGGTTTTAAAACGACTAATGTTTTCAAAAATATCCGTGATAATAGTATTCACCTCTTGAAAATGTAACTATGAAGATTGATTTCAATAGGGATTTAGTTCGGAAACGCGTCAGTAGAAACGAGTCGGTCGCAACACAACAAAAGAACAACAATACATTCTGACAGAGCCCCTGACATCCTGGCGTGTGTTGTGCTCCGGATTGCTGTTATTTATAACTATAAAGACGGCGTCACAATTCATGCGAGCGTCGGCCCAATTTGTACATCGCACGAAGCTCGCCGAATTTCAAAATCGCCCGAGCGTCGACCGTATTTTCCAAAGAAAATCTCGGGTGACGTCCGTCGAACACAAAAACTAAAAATCCCCCATGAGATGGCACCATCTCTTGGACATGGGCGAAGTAAGAATCGACTAACCTAGTAAAAGGCCAATATTTGGATAAATTTTGATTTCTAAAAATCGCCCGAAACCCGCGTAATCGACAGGACGTACTTCGGCCGAAAATGCACATTTGAAGCTCACCAACACGTCGGCCGAGCTGAATTTCTTATTTGTGACGGGGGCTTTAGCGACACTCACGTGAGCGGTATGCTTTGAACTTCACATCAAAGTAAACCTGATGATAAAATCTATCCATTGTAAAAGTAACTGGTTTACTTTGACCAGGGATTTATACCGGAAACACGTCAGTTCGGGCATCTTTCACGCTATACAAAGCAAGAGAATGATATCTATAAATCCGAACCGGCGACAACATTGTGTGGTATTTCTTTGATCTAAAGTTTTAGACTCTTCTGACAGACGACAAGGACCAAAAATAAAACGCCAACTGTAAACGTTTATCCCCAGACAAAAGAACATCTAAAAGACTTTATCGTCCCCTGAAATAACTAGTTATTTTGTCCAGTCACTTTACTGTGATGTCGTATGTAACACCTGTGCGGGAGCTTTCAGACCATCACCTGCATTACACATACCTGTGTAACAGGTCTTTGTTCCAAACGTTAGTCACCTGTTGTGCTTTTTAAAACCCCACATACAAAAGAAAATCTAAAAGACACGAAATAACTGTTTTTTGCTCTAGTGACTTTACTGTGATGACATATGTAACACCTGGCCGGTAGCTTTCAGATCGTCACCCGTATTGTGCAACGGGTCTTTGTTCTAAACGTTAGTCACCATTGGGCTTCCAGAACCCCTCCCCAAAATGTAAACCTAAGTCTTTATTCCATGTGAGGAATTGCGTAATTCCTGATAACTACACCTGTGTGAGTTTTGAATCTTTGGAAAGAAGCTGCGGTACAGTTCAAAGTTACCCGAGGGTCTCAGAGAAATCCACGTGCACCTAGAAATTGCGTTGGCATTTCTCTTGAGTGTGAAGATTTTAAACTTTGACGTGTTCTCAGAAAACGTCAAAAAGGGTGTCACAGACTTTCGAGTATAAAGATATAGTTATAGACGGTTGACTTAGCCAAGAGCAGAGTCAGACATTTGAGCCGTTTTAACTCGGAGGTATAGAAAAGATCCAACGGACTCGATTCGGGACGTCTTGACGAGTTTCACAATGTCTTCATTTCCGGATCCCCAAGCGACGTCAGATGAAGGCAGGCGACCGTGAGTTTTTTTATACATCCTTTTTCCATCGATAGTTGACATGGTCATCAGATGCGGTACAGGGGGTGAGATACAGGGGGGGGTGCAGGGGGGTACAGCGGGTATAGGACATAATGAACCCGACTATGCGTCTGTGTTTCTGAGAACCGAACCGAACAGAACAGACCGTGACGTCACGACATGATACTGTCAATGCATTTAAGTTCGCGTGGTTTTTATTTCGCGCTAAGGCGAAAACGGAGTGTTTGCGGTGGTTTTAAGTTCGCGGCAGCGCTATAGTCACATACTGCTACATGTATGCAGTATTGGACAAAAAGACCACGGCGAACATTTCTGCATTTACAGAAGGGTGTCAGAGAACCGCCAATGTTCATTTTCAACCTGTCTGACTTCCCCAGAAATGCACGATTTCATCGTGATACCAACATAATTGTTGTGAGTGCTTGTAGTCGCGTTATTTGCATAGGGGTGTGCAAGCATATTAAGTAAACGTTAGAACTTTCTAACGCAACATAAACTGACACGTCAGGAAAGAAGGGCGACAGAAAACCGCCGTGATTCGTCATTAACAGTCTGACTCACAGATATCTACCCAAACTGCAAGATTTGATACCAGCAATATCGTTACATGGCAGGGCGTGCGTTTGTTATTTGGATAGGTGTGGGCAGGGTTACACTTTTAGACACAAACCAAACTGACCATGTCACGACATCAGAGCCTCAAAATACCCTCAAAGACCCTCAAAATACCCCCCATTGTCTGCGATAAGCCTATCTGATTCTCTGATATGTCTAAAACACAAATTCACAGGCGAAAATACACTGTTTCTAAGGGTGTGTTTCTGTTATTTGTATGAATGTCTTATTCTCTAATACCGATGACGGAATGTCTTAGGGCTGTGGCTGAAACGACGTCACACATTTACGTTATGACCAAGCCCTACCCCTTGTGAGAACAATAGAAACTTTCTCAAACAAAAGTCCGTGTTTACTCGTACAAGGGACAACTGATCGCATAATGATCTCCATAATCACCGTGATTAAGAGTGAAAGGGTTTTTATACTGATGTTATCATTCCAATTATTTAATGACGTAGATCACTTGTACAAAAAGGTCATTGTGCGTTTCTGATGTAAGACGTCAGGGAAGGTAAATACGTTATTAAGAACCCTTTCGCTCTTAAGTACAGTAGTAAGTAGCATGTGACGATTGTTCATTTAGGGGGCTGCCTGCCCTTTTGCAAAGAGCGTAGTCAGCCGTTTAATTCCACCTAAATTGTAGCCGATTGGTACATAATACATGTAACTGCATTCCATATGTGAAGCGAACTTTAGCGAAAAGTAAAGGCGAAGTTAATGCAACACTAGTGCGTAGTCGCGATCTTTCTGAATTTTGCCGCCAATAACATTTTTCTTGCTCTCCAAGCAGAGGATAGACTCCGTCTTGGTTTGGATATCTTTTTAGGCGTTTTTATTGGGCCGATCTTTTTGTTACATTTTCTTTAAGTATACTGGGCTAACCTGGTGACAAGGTTAGTCTACTTATAGCTTGTACAGTTTCAGGGTCATTTTTCCAGTTACAATTGGGCCACACACATCTTCACATGGCCCCAATCAGCTCAAACCGGTATTGCATAATCACCACCCGCCTGGCGTTATTTACCGGTAGTTATTGGATAATGCCCACCCGTATGTATAACAGACCCCTTCCCGGGGTTTCCCGGTGGTTATGCGACTGTTGCTCCTCCTGTGTGGAAATTAATGTTAACGTCACTAAACCCAGGCCAGGGATTTACGTAAAAGTATGTAGCTATGTAGACGCTCTAAACTTAAGTCTAAAGTTATCCTTAAGGTTGTTTGGACGACAAGTTACTGTCAATGTGTAACAGTGGGGGTTCAAGCGCCTCCAACTGACCAGTCTAACTGGTCGCGACCTTTTAGCCTGGTTAAGGCGTGCGCGCCTGTGATCTGGGCTGCCGGTTTCGGCGTGGGTTCGAATCTCGGTTGGGATCACTTGTTTCAACTCGCTCCTTTGATTTGTTTCAAATGGGTTGACTCCATGTTACTCTTCCTCTGCTCATTGAAGCCGCGGCACTTTAGCGACTTCGCTGCAACCGCAAGCGGCTTGACAGAGCGCTCAACGAATTTCATCGATTAAAGAAAAAAAAATCCTTGTATGTCTTTTAAGATATAGTTGCACGTTTTGCATTGTATTCCCATTATAAAGTCAAGGGTAACAAAAATCGAATTTGGGTACCCTCTTCATTAACCTATGCCGTCGTGAGTAACGTTAGATTTGTCATTATGACCGCTGACGTGTTTTACTCGGGTGCGGCGTTTCCTGCAATTTGGGGATTTTTATCTAATGATTACCTCCTTGGTCTTGATTCTTCTTGCGACACCCATTTATGTACTAGCTAGTAACTATCTTTTCGTTTGATTCTGCTATTTCTATTTGATGATTTCTATTTAGACAAAGACCATGAAGGGCTCCCAACCGAAGTCAGGTACCCACTTTTACACCTGGGTGGAGTGAGAAAAGTCGTGTCAAGTGCCTTTCCCAAGGTCACAACATCGGTGGCATGTACTGTAAGGAGATTTGAACCAAGGATAATCTGGGTCAAACGCCCTGACCGTAACACCTACACTATATTGCTAATAATGTGTTTGTTTGTTTCTGTTTTATGTAGCCAGGGTGGCCCAACTCAGTGCACTACACTGCTTTGCAGTGGGGCCCTGAATAACACAATACAATCAGTACAAAGGCATAAGTCTAAAATACATATACACCGATACATACAAAATTTACAGAGCCATAATCCATACTCGTAGTCCATATTCCGTTCCTGTCGTAAGGTGAGGTCAGATAATCTATGATATATCTGTATAAGTATAGAATGGAGTGTTGTGACTTCTATATCTACTACTATATAGACATGTGCACCGGTTACACAGAGCTGGAAGCGGTATGAGTAAAAGTAACCGTCTGATAACCCTCCATTTAAAGATGACTGTCCTGTTACTGAATTCCCAACAGCTTTAGCCTAGGGGCGTCTACTGAGCGTCCTCGCTACTTAACGTCATCTCTCAGTTGTGGTGAGCATTTCTGCCTTCAATCACGCACCGACCGTTTGCACAGATGATACATATTAGAACACGCACCGTGACGTCATGGTATACGTCATCTATTCGGATTACTTGAAACAACCGCAGACAAAACATTATAAGTTTTACGGAAAAAGAGAGAGACGGAACTTAAGGGCAGAAACCCGTAGTTAAGTGCGGCGGACTGGTTTACTAAATAAGGCTTGTGAAGAAAGACGCTAGTAATAATTCTGAGTGACGCAAGCTCATTGAAATGAACATTTCATGCCCTAAGCTGTTCTAACCGCTTAGAATTGCGTCAAGTTGAAAGACATTTTTGCGGTACGAGACGGAACTGTGTGACATAACATGATTACTAAGACCAGACAACCGCAGGCCAACATGGCTGGCATCCAGGTTAGCCTCCACCAGGCCTTCCTATACTGCGGGGGTACGGATCATAGAATTCCACAAAAAGGAGAAAGATTGGCAAGGAAAGTCAGTCCGCGGGATGGTTAGTATTTCCAAATGTTAATCTATGGTGGTCAAACTCTCCAAGCAAATAGTTTCCATTCTCCCTGTAGCCGGCGTAGTTAAGCCCCTGTCACACTTGTGCGTATATACAAACCCGCATGTTTTTGGTTCAGGTTAAGTTTGCAGCTGAAGAAGTTATTTCTTGGGTTTGATAACTAGACTGCTCAACGGTGGGCCAAAGTAGGAAACAAATTCCTCCCCGCAAAATTTACTTATACCAAAAAAAATGTTAATGCGCAACTCACGCGCACTTGAATATACGCACAAGTGTGACAGGGCCCTCAGTCTGGTTGAGACAAACCACGGTGAGTAACTTGGGGAAGCCCCTGCTAGTCCGCCCCCCTCCCCTCCCACGCACACAGACAAAAACACACATCCTACAGACTTCTGCCTGCGGAGAAACTAAACAAGGAGGTTCAACTCAAGTTCGCCCGAAACAGGACACTTCTCAGAAAGTCACTTTCGTCTCAGTGAAACAAGACGCTCCTTAAAGACACACTGACGTCAAGGTCATCTCGGCACCCAGACTTGACCTTGACTCATCAGCCATGTTTGTTTTTCCGCCCCGGGAGCCCAGGCACGTTTGTAGTGTTCACCATCCCCTGTCTAACCGTCGTCTTCTTTACTTTTCCCGCTTCCTTCGCCCGAAGGAGAACTTTCGCCGCGTCCCTTCCTGCCCGCTGCACGCGAGGGCAGTGCCTGTCCGGTTGTCCTTCCTGCCCGCTGCACGGAAGTGAGGTGCCTGCCCAGAGGGGTCTGTGCTTATTCATATGTTTATGAAATGACAGACGGAAAATTCTTTGGCGCCGAGTGTGTTCAAACCTACTGTTGAGCAGATGGGTGATTTCACGACGTTTTTTGCTTTTTTGGACATCTTTTAAATGGTGCACTTTTCTCACATGTTTCGCCGGGAAAACGAACTGGCAATAGGCACATGCATATAAAATGGTCGAAACCATAGCCTGATTACCTTATGCTCAAAAGGTAATGTTTTCGGTGCCATGTGTATATGAGTTACCTGTATAAGTTGATAAGACTAAGGTCAAGTTAGATAACAGTGGCCGGCCCCTAGTGGATATTTTTGTATGTACAGTAGTATATCTTTTAAAATTCGGTACTCAGAAAGGTCGCGTTCGTTTGTTGATATTTTTCTCCAAACTGGACAAAAACCAGAACCGTCGGCAGGAAGGCATTTCGGACCATCTATTTCCACGCCGTTCCACCGGAAACCGCGATTGTTGTACCGGAAACCGCGAGCATGCCGGGCCATTCACCTGCCGTCAGTTGAAAGTGATTTATGTCCGGCTCGCGTACTGTCGCACCTGTCGTGACGTTTCACACCTTTAGGTGCGTCACCTCCTTACGCGTTGTTACGTATGTTGCCATAATTACAGGTGATAAACAGCGTCGCGCCCCTCCCACCTTTTGTAACCGTTTCTATTTATGTCTGCTGTACCTTCCTACGTCTGCGCATGCACGCCAGCACAACCTCCATAACTTATGTTTGGTACCCCTTTATCGCGCTCCGTGATAACTTTGTAATTGTTTGAATTTCTATCTTTACTGTCATTCTCGCGATCGTATAGGACTATTTAGCCATAGCCGAAACTATTTCTTTTGTAATGTGTCATCATGTGTATGACCAAGGAGGTTTAAATAGCCTATTTAAACCTCCTTGGTATGACACCAGCAGCCGCTGAACAGTGCCCCATGTGCATTGCGTTGTAGCAACGAATGGATTTAAGTCAAAGTCTTTCTATATGGAGTGTTTTAATGATACAAGTTGGAGTCCAAGTGTGAACCTTACCTCGTTACCAACTTAAGTAGTTATATAGTCTGAAAGTTAAAAGTGATTTGGAGCATTTCGTCGCAGCTTGTGTGTAACCAACCCATTTTTCTCAGGTATGTACGACGTGACCTTCCTACGTGTTCTAACGTAAGCTGCAACACGTCAGACAGTTCGGAATGATAAATGTGGTGGTTAACATTCCGTCCCACCCTTTGCGACCAGGTCTGTCTTGAGAGACGCGTTCTCACGCAAGTTACCATAACTCCTGACAGTTGTTAATGACCCTAATACAATAGAATGATCTTAGATAAACAAATAACACGGAACTATGATAACAACCGTCATACGTACTTCCTATCTAAGTTACGCGTTTTTGGATGCGCTGCCATAAGTTGCGACCGTATAAATGTTCTCAAACAATAGGTGAGATATTTGTGGCGGGAAAATATGATAACAAACCGCATTTTTACGTATTTTCTCGCGTTATTTATGAAGATATGTGTTTGTGTGACAGGAAGTACTCGGATATGGTTTGGACACGCTGATTATGAACAAAGCGTTTCAAACAGAACAACACGAGCTGTGTCCTTAGTGATGGTGTTCTGGCCTTAGTGATGGTGTTCTGTCCTTAGTGATGGTGTTCTGTCCTTAGTGATGGTGTTCTGTCCTTAGTGATGGTGTTCTGTCCTTAGTGATGGCGTTCTGTCCTTAGTAATGGTGTTCTGGCCTTAGTGATGGTGTTCTGTCCTTAGTGATGGTGTTCTGTCCTTAGTGATAGTGTTCTGTCCTTAGTAATGGTGTTCTGTCCTTAGTGATGGTGTTCTGGCCTTAGTGATGGTGTTCTGTCCTTAGTGATGGTGTTCTGTCCTTAGTGATAGTGTTCTGTCCTTAGTAATGGTGTTCTGTCCTTAGTGATGGTGTTCTGGCCTTAGTGATGGTGTTCTGGCCTTAGTAATGGTGTTTTGGCCTTAGTGATGGTGTTTTGGCCTTAGTGATGGTGTTCTGGCCTTAGTAATGGTGTTCTGGCCTTAGTGATGGTGTTCTGTCCTTAGTGATGGTGTTCTGGCCTTAGTGATGGTGTTCTGTCCTTAGTGATGGTGTTCTGTCCTTAGTGATGGTGTTTTGGCCTTAGTGATGGTGTTCTGGCCTTAGTGATGGTGTTCTGTCCTTAGTGATGGTGTTCTGGCCTTAGTGATGGTGTTCTGTCCTTAGTGATGGTGTTCTGTCCTTAGTGATAGTGTTCTGTCCTTAGTAATGGTGTTCTGTCCTTAGTGATGGTGTTCTGGCCTTAGTGATGGTGTTCTGTCCTTAGTGATGGTGTTCTGGCCTTAGTGATGGTGTTCTGTCCTTAGTGATGGTGTTCTGTCCTTAGTGATGGTGTTCTGTCCTTAGTGATGGTGTTCTGTCCTTAGTGATAGTGTTCTGTCCTTAGTAATGGTGTTCTGTCCTTAGTGATGGTGTTCTGGCCTTAGTGATGGTGTTCTGGCCTTAGTGATGGTGTTCTGGCCTTAGTAATGGTGTTTTGGCCTTAGTGATGGTGTTTTGGCCTTAGTGATGGTGTTCTGGCCTTAGTAATGGTGTTCTGGCCTTAGTGATGGTGTTCTGTCCTTAGTGATGGTGTTCTGTCCTTAGTGATGGTGTTCTGGCCTTAGTGATGGTGTTCTGTCCTTAGTGATGGTGTTTTGGCCTTAGTGATGGTGTTCTGGCCTTAGTGATGGTGTTCTGTCCTTAGTGATGGTGTTCTGGCCTTAGTGATGGTGTTCTGGCCTTAGTAATGGTGTTTTGGCCTTAGTGATGGTGTTTTGGCCTTAGTGATGGTGTTCTGGCCTTAGTAATGGTGTTCTGGCCTTAGTGATGGTGTTCTGGCCTTAGTAATGGTGTTCTGGCCTTAGTGATGGTGTTCTGGCCTTAGTGATGGTGTTCTGGCCTTAGTAATGGTGTTCTGGCCTTAGTGATGGTGTTCTGTCCTTAGTGATGGTGTTCTGTCCTTAGTGATGGTGTTCTGGCCTTAGTGATGGTGTTCTGTCCTTAGTGATGGTGTTCTGTCCTTAGTGATGGTGTTCTGGCCTTAGTGATGGTGTTCTGTCCTTAGCGATGGTGTTCTGTCCTTAGTGATGGTGTTCTGTCCTTAGTGATGGTGTTCTGTCCTTAGTGGTGGTGTTCTGGCCTTAGTGATGGTGTTCTGTCCTTAGTGATGGTGTTCTGTCCTTAGTGATGGTGTTCTGGCCTTAGTGACTGGTGATGTTGACGGGCTGTTCGTTATTCTCTCCCTGTGTGCGGTTCAGAACAGCTCACAACGAGCACTTGGCATGGAAGAGGAACGCACTTTATACAAAAATGTAATGACTTCACTCGGTGAGTACCTAGCCTCGGTTAGGTACGTGCCCCGGAGGTCCCGTGTATGAGGAGATAACCACACCTCGAGTACGTTAAAGAACCCATCGCACCTCGTAAGGAGTAGAGTTCCTTTCCAGTGTGAGTAGTCCAACCCTTTCTATAACGCTTCTCCTACTGCGGTAGTTAGGCCTCACTCTTATGAGTCAAGCTTGTCACACTGGTGATGTTTCTGAATTAGGGAGAAGAGATGCTCTCTTTCCAGCTTACTTCTTTGCAGAAGTGGCCGTCTTCGGCCTTGCACTGAGCAAACTCGTTAGAAATAGGAATATGGCGCTGAGGCTATTTCTGGACTGTACCAATATTTACCGGGGTACTTACGGATAAAGCCATTGTTCTCGTGACGTCACGGGGCTCAGCGTCTGTCGACTCCCCAGAGGTCACACTATCTGTCAAGGTCAAGAGACTGAAGACGATATAAGTTATTATCACAGGGTGGTTGTTGTGCATTTTGGGGTGGGGCGGGGCAACATGGGGACTCTTAGTTTCATTAGTTTGCCCAACAATAGATTCTACTTCTTGTCGTCTTCCTACACTGAGTCGTAAATAGAACAAACGTGGTCTATTTTTGCTACTCCTATAAATAGTAGCTTTGTTTAATGTACTCAATGAGGTTTTAAAAAACAAACTCTTGACGAATTTGTCAGGTATCAGACCTGGATTTCCAACTTCAGCACGAGACCATGGTTGCCAGATCAGCGTTAGCACGGGTTGGGGCGGCCTTGGTAGCCTGGGTGCCTTCCGATTGTACCGTAATAGTACCGGGGCTCCTACATGTATATTTTTTTCAGGACAGCGAGCTCGAGTGTAGGAGCCCCGGTAGTAATCGGATGGCACCCAGGCTACGTCCTTGAGACTGCCACAGACCAAATAAACACTAATTTTGGCAACATTTCCCGCGTGCCGAGCCCAAATCTTTACATTCTTGTCGTCAGCAGGAATGTCGGTTTGGCGAGACGGTTTTTCCAAACGGCTGATTTTCACGGATTGACCAGATAACAGTGTTTTGGACACAAACACGTGACCATTACTTCCCGCCACGTGGCGTGACGGGGGCTGTTACAAGCAAATTCAGGAAGATTTCCACACATAGTCTAACATGGCGTCTTGAACATGGTTGGGAGTTAATTGTGACCAATTAAGCTGTATAACATAAGTTGTATGTAACTCAAGTCCGCAACAAGTCGTGCGCGCCAGCAAACTATAGTTCTAGACGCTAGTCAGGAAAGTCATATTCTGCTTTGACTCAATGAACTGTAGCTAGAAGAGACTGGACTCCAGGCTACTCCAGTTGGGGAGTGGTCGGAAGTTAAGTCGTGGAAGGTAATAAATGGGTGTGTGGCAGGGACTTGTAGCCACATGGCTATTCAGAATGGCTTCTACCAACTCAGATGAGCTTCCAGTGAAGCCACATGGCGGTTAGCCGTGTAACGATTTGAACAATGTAGCAATGTTTACATGTTGACTGTTGCCATATCCGACAAACCCTTGAACATGATTAACATGATACTTCCCGGGACTCCGGCAGATCGTGTTTGGCACGTGGTGCACTCCAGCGTCATCATCAGCTCCTTTTCATCCTGCCGGACGATCGGTTCAGTGTCGGTGGACTCTTCCGTGGGCGACGAGTCCAGCTTTACTCTTGCAGTGTTTGCCACAAGCAGCGCAGATGAAAGCTGTTGTTTGGCATGGCGTGTGTTTTGTCTCTTTTGCCTTCTGGCAAACTCGTTAAGTTCCAAGTCGAGTTCCAGTCAAGTGCTTAACTCCAGCGTAAGCGATAGCAAAGTCATGTCGACTGCCTCACGACACTTCAGTTTCTGAAGACAAGTTATTAAGTTCGATGTTACTACTCACACCAGAACACACCTTTTATAGTGCTTATATAATATATCCAGATATATATGATATTGAAAGTAATATGATATATCCCCATATTTCAAACTAATATGATATACTAGTATCCAGATACTCCATTCGACTCGTAACTCAATGGTGCGGAGCAACATTTGAACAACAATTTTGTAACAATTCAAACAATGCAACAAGGCATTTTCTTGTCAACTACATGTGACTACACACAGGATATACTTTCAATATAGAATTGATATAACATTACCAAAAACTCGTAGTAACGTTTAACAAAACCTCTCGGGCATTTTCAGACGTTTTTGTAACAATTCTAACGATACAACTCGATGGTTATATTGCCAACTACATGTAACTACCTACATACACACCGACATTCCTAAAGGTAATACTATAACATTCCCAGGAACCCATGCCGACATCTGACGGGGTGGGTTCAACTTCAGAACATCCTTGGAGATTTTGGCAACAACTTCTGAATGTTTCCGCGTATAGTCTTCCGTATAGTGTATCATGTACTTTTGCAGCAAGGCTGGCCCCTTGTAATAGTAATAGCTAGTCGGGCAGCCTTGGCTGCTGTACATTGTAAACAGCCGAACAAATAAATGAATAAATAGTGTTCCGGATTCCATGTGTATAATGTGTCGGATAAGGGAGAACTAGCCCATTGGAAAAGGTGATCGACGTGAACGACCAATACTTTGCCACTACTGAGCTTGTGTTTTAAACCTCCGTGGTTTATCTAAGTTGCCGGATAAGGAACGTTTCAGTGTCTTAACTCTTAAGTGTCCGCGGCTTTACAAACAGATCTTAAGGGTCCCGTGAGGATACTTAAGAACCCCGCGTCCTGTACTGACCCATCCTGCAGAGATATTCATTACCATCTACTCATCATTCCTTCCCGCAGAACTCCCTTCCGCCCGCCCTAAGCGAGAGGAGCGAGTGCACCCCCCCTATGAAGAACAATTAACTATTTAGAAACAAAACAACCTAAAAGATCTAAATCTACGGGGAAACATCTTCAAGTAAGTCTACCTTAGATAAACATTATCTCCTCATTGATAAAAAGCGTCGGATTGGGGTTTGAAACGTGTGAGATTAAAATTCAGTATTTTCTAGAAGAGGTGTTGTGTCCAGATTCTAAGACAATGTAAACGACATGTCTTACATTGTAAGTCGGCGCTAAGACAGGTACATAGGTAACTCGGCGTCTCAAGTCATCTTAGCGACGCATTCGTAAGACAACGGAACAAAACTCTCTCCTAACTAAGATTAAGTGTCCAGCCCCCCCCCCCTGTAAGTGGCTTCCGTTTGTGAAACTCAACCAGGCGGAAAAATGAAAAATAAGACCCCCCCCCCGGCTACAAAACACCTAAGATCAGATAAGGAAAGGTTATGATTAGGGCAGTGGTTTTAAATCATGAAGGAAGAACACCTTAACCAACACAGGTACAACAGGGCGTCGGCAGGGTGAACAACTGGGTGCGTGCTTTTTCGTTGTGCCGACAGGGTTTGAATTGTCGTTATTAGTAGAAATGATATCGCTGAACATATGTTCAAAACCGTCAGTGTGGAAATGTGAAGACGTGATAGTCACTCGACAAAAAATTGCTGTACAAAAAAGACAACTCACATCTTCTAAAGAGTCACCTCTGTATAGTAAAATTACAGGAAATCCTAAAAGTCCTAAAGTGCGGTGTTAGAGAATAAGAGTTCAATAATTACTATGTCCCAAAAAGGTGATAATTTTGAAGATTATCCCCCGTCATCGGTGACGAGTTACCGCGTGAAATGTTTCAAACCGTGAGTCAAAATTCTTCGTAATTTATAGAACAAAAATGTCTAAAACGACGTTGTTTTGATGAAAGTCGTGCCCGAATAAGGTAAAAAATGTCTCTTACAAAACCGACATTTGTGACAAGTTTTCAGATGAATGGTTGAAACGATGAGTCAAAATTCCCAGTGACTATAACTGGATGGGAAGAAACGGGACCCCGGCCCACATTCCAGTCTGAGCCCGCGGGGTTGGAATTAGCTCCGACATTCGGGAATGTTGTCAGGGAATTAGCGCCGAAATTCCAGGTTATTGCCTGTGGAATCTAGACAGAAATTTGGTACTCACTGCACGAAATGGCCTCGTATCCCGGCGTATACGTACAGGGATTCCTCCGGAAATATTCCATATCCCGGTGCGGATTTAGCGTTTCCGATATAATTAACGGATACGCTAAATCCGCACCGGGATATGGAATATTTCCGGAGGAATCCCTGTACGTATACGCCGGGATACGAGGCCATTTCGTGCAGTGACTGTTTCAGTTAAAGGTTTCTTATATGGAGGACGGTAAAAAGTACGAGGGTTCGCATAACCTCAAGAGAGAAAATCACAAGCTTTTATTTTCAACCACTTTTCTGTATACTATAGCAGTCTGATATTGCTAAGCCTATAGCTAGAATCCTATAGCTAGATTCGCTGACGTTGCCGACAGAGTTACTGGTATCAGCAAAGTTGTTTTCTATTTTATCTCCTTTTTGTATTCTTTAGCCATGGTAGCCCGCTCGGTGACAAGGCACTGCTAGTTATTGTCGGCTTTCTAAACTTACTACAATGTCCCGTTTGGCCTTATTCCACCACACTATTATCGCTGTCTGAGCCAACAGAGTTTCCCCGAGAATCGGGAATGCTGTAGGCAGAATTATCACCGAGATTTGAGGAATGTTATCGGGTTAACCCTGTCGGGTGAAGTGTTTTATATTGGATAACTTGTACGCCTTGTAAATATACAGGAGTCTTAATTCAGATACACGCCAATCTCTGTGGTCTCAGTAGTCTAAACACCCGCGGGTTAGCGGAGCTCCATGTTGGTCTTAGGCGGGATCGGGTACGCGTGCTAACAGTGCGAGTTATGCGCCATTTAAACACGTAACGTTACTTGAATAACTACACGTAGTAGCAGCGTACTTATACCATGTATGTGGAATAGTATGTGTATAGATTTATTAGAACTTTGAAGTAATATAAAGTGTATCTTTATCACATATTTTTTTCTGTCCCTTACCTCTTCCCTCATGACCTTGATGAAAAGCGACCAGCAAGCCGATTTGAGTTTGTCATGAATAAACAAGGGTTCAAACAAACAAATATAAACCAACAAACAAACTAAAAAGACGTCGAAAACAAGCCAGAGTCCAATCTCAGCTTGTAGAGTACGAGTGTCCCTGTACTTCTGTTGTGTCAATAAAGTCATTTGACAACCTAGTCTGGGCAAGCTGCCCGATATGATGATGATGATGACAACCTGGTTTTCGCCCCAAGGCGGGACTCTGCCAGCAGAAGAACAATACCCTGGTTTGTCTAGTCTCTACGGTACCAGACTAACCGCGCCGGCTACTGGATAACATTTGCCGGGGGACTTTGGCCATGGAGGGTTTCATTCGCAGGCGTAGGGTTGCCTATTAGACCCTCTCTCCGTAGCCGACTCCCTTCATACAATTGACTCTATATTGCCCAATTTCTACTATTTTCCCAGCGACCCGCGGAGACTGGTAGAGGCTATGGTTTGTCCCTGTCAGATTAATGAGAAACGGAAAGACCGCGTGAAGTAAGTAAACACCGTTAACCTGATCATTAACCTGCGGCCGCACAGCTGACCAGCTCTCCCGTGTTTTGACCATTTATGGCTGAAACACCGCCGAGGGCGACCTTCAGACGGGAGGTGACTAAATCGGGAATTCTCGCGTAATTAGGCGTGACTACAAATTCTCGCGTGATTAGGCGCGATTAGGGAAACTGTTACCTACGTCAACAAAGCAAGGACGGTAAAAAGATACAGATTTACACGTGGGAGGGGCTCTATCAGACTCGGGTCAGCAAAGGTCGACCTTAATTTGTACCAGCGAAGACTACACGAAGCTCGTTAGCAGTCTCCAAGCAGATGTGAGGTGAAGGATCGTAACGTTCTCTAACAGAAATTCACCTCAGCTTGAATTTGAAGATTGATTCGTTCACATGTATCAAAAATGTAGGGGAGAGTTATTCCTTCAAAACTTCTATGTCCCGTTTTAAAACATTGTGAGTAGCTTATAAGAAAGAAGAAGCCAAACTCACGTAATTTACTAATTACTAGACTGGTGCTAGATTGTCATTGTAAAGATGTATTTGTTAACTGTGACGTTTACTGTTGTGACCTGTACTGAACCCAGTGGGTATATGAGTACAATAAAGGTCTTCATTCATTCATTGTCGCGATCTTGTAGCGACGTCGACGTCCTACGCAATCGTTTTGTTACTTTCCCTGAAGCGAAACGGACGAATGACTGTAAAACATATAAATGAGTGGATTTTACGTGTATGTTTATCTAGTGACCCTGAGTGAAGGGTCCACTGAGTAGTGGAGTGGTGCGATTCTATATAATAAATGATATACATAATGTATTATAACAGCTTCATTCAATAACAATAGTACAATAAAGGTCTTAATTCATTCATTGTCGCGATCTTGTAGCGACGTCGACGTCCTACGCAATCGTTATGTTACTTTCCCTGAAGCGAAACGGATGAATGACTGTAAAACATATAAATGAGTGGATTTTACGTGTATGTTTATCTAGTGACTCTGGGTGAAGTGTCCACTGAGTGGTGCGATTCTATGTACGCATAATAAATGATATGCATAATGTATTATAATAGTATTATTTGATACACGTAGATCCAGGGTGAAACGGCCATACATGTGCACATAGAATATCAAATAAACGAAAACCCTCCTATGGAATTAACAAAATTCCCTCCCTTCCAAGCGCCCTTTGACGCCTACTCAGTTAATCTCTAAGCTTACGTTTGCACTGTTATCTTTCTCCACGCCCTTTGGGCTTTTCTCCATTCTCAATTCGTGAAATAAATTGGTACAAATTGGCGCGCAGAAACCACATCTGAGGAAAGATCACCTCAGCCAGTCCGCAGACGACACACCCGCGCGCGTTGCTAGGCACCGCAAAACCCGCCAGACTTCCCGCCCTTTTCTCGCTTTGTTCCCGCCATTTTACAGGATCAAACACGAATTCTGTCATGACGTCACGGACCGCCGTTCCACAGACGGGAGGAAACCGAACGGTCCGCAAACAGGCCGATATCGGCTGTAATTTATCACATATGGACAGGTTCATGTTGTTTGCGTAGCGCAGTAGGGTTCAGAACAGCACACTGGATATCCAACTCAAGCCACGCAATTTAAGGCATGCACCCTAAAGTAATGTAAAAGTGAAGCAGTCATCAATTTTTGTGCTATGTTTAATAGTTGTTGCCATACATTGTACCGTGTACACATATATTGTCGTGCAATAAAATTCTTCATTCATTCAGGTGAAGTATGGTGCTTTTTTCAAGTAGCTTGCAGTAGTGCAATCACTGCAATGTGCCTTCGGTACGGCTCGCGCCGTTTTTTTTTTACTAAACACACCGGACCCCCCCCTAGTCTTTTCGATATGTATGCTGGGTTCTTTTACGTGCAGAGGTTTGACGCTCGAAGCTTTCGCCTGAAGCTCCCTCAAAAAGTATGGAATGACAATGAGTTCCACTCTTCAAAAGTGCTGGTGACAACATAGAATACTGTTGTCGTGTCCGTTTTTATTCGTCACGTCCTAGTACATTGAATATCACTAGTTTATCCGAGCTTTATTGACACAACGAAAAGTACAGTGACTTTCTTATGATTAACCGTGACAAGCTATAAATTGGAAATGCAAAAATAAATCTTACAACTCTGCTTAGGAAACAATAAATGCTGAAAACGTGGATCTTGCTACAATCTCGATGCGATCAGGTGGTGTTAGTTACATTTTCCCGTACATAGGTTGTTATCTAGTTATCATCCCGCAGGCGTATAAACACACACCTTCTGTATTACCCGAGCTTTGTTCGGACCTGGCAGTAAACACATGTCCGGACCTGTTAGTAAACACACAGCCCACGTGCCGACCCGAAACTTCCGTCCCAACACGCCGGTCGTCAAGGTGAACTTACAGGTGTCGCCTTACCGGCAGGTATCCCCAGGAATGCGCGGCATGGTGACGACCCACCTGACGTCACGCCAGGTATGCGCGGCACGCCGTGTGATGATAACGTCTCACCTGACGTATTCAGGTGTGTTTGCTGTACTTTTGTGCGGCGCAGATTTCACCTCTAATCGTTTCCTGAGACCTGATCTTTGCCCGGTCCGGACTGTTACAGTTATAGGATTGCCATATACGGTAACGGCCCCATACATGTGACACAGTACCTACAATGTAGTCTGTAGCAGACTTCTTCGCGGGCTGAAACAATTGTAGGAACTGTAGCAGTTGTAGAATTGCCATACACGGTAAAAGCTCTGTACGTGTGGCACAATAGTCTTTCCCAGCCTCTTGGTGGACTGAAAAAAATTAAGGACTTGGCCAAAATAAGGGTTCTATTCTATCAGAGGACTTTGTCTATCATTCAAGTACACGTTTGCCCGCTGAAAGATGGAACTGGCAACTCTTTGTTTGGCCTGCTAACTCCCCTGGCAAATCATTTAAACTATTTGGACATTTTCTACTACTAATTTCCAGCAACGAACGACATCTTGTAGAGACAAAATAGTTTGACTGACAATCTAGTCAGACAACATTTCACGACTATTTCAGTCATTCACGTAAGATAACATCCTATCAGCCTACTGAAAACATCTCACTCTAAATCAAAACAATCCAAACGGCGGACAGATCATCTAAGAGTCTGAATCAGCTCATCATGCGTCAATCACGTTTGGATGATTGACAGCTCCGTCAGACGATTGTTATGACATCATTCCCGCCATTGCCGTCTCCGAAATGAGCTGTCCTGTCATAGCGCAAATTAACAGACGATAAATGTTGGACACCACGCACGCCCTTCCGTCAGGAAACTTTGATGGACAGCCGTGTCAGACGACTTTTTTCCCTCAGGACGATTTCTTAGTATGTCATGACGATTATTTGTCTTAAAAAGACGCACACTCGTCTGTACACTAGATGATGAATTCTCCCTTTTCCACTCGATTTCTGAATTTGTTATTTTACGAAAATATCCGGAAACAGCTAGTAAATCTGACATTATGGTCACATGGTTTGTTGGCAAAGCACTGCTCTGTCCTTGGGAGGCACCAAACGGCGGTTCTTTTTTTTCAAAGTGTCAATCTTTATTTTGTGATCCCAGTAATTACAATGTGACAATGCTGTTGTAGATATCTATGTACAATGTCAGTATCTTATATCCACACTTTTACTGCAAACGTAAGGTTTTACAATGTGATAATCGTCATATTGGCTACATTTTCTCGAAAAACTGCTAGTATCAAAGTCATGAACATAGACATGTTAGAAATTGCGGTTCTTACACAACAAATCATGTACGAAACACCACGAGAAACCCGCCATGTTTGTGCGAAGAGATTTTCAATGCCTGCTACTATGATATCGTCTAGAATTTACCTCTTCAATTCACGTCAGACGAGGTTTTTCTCACGGAAGGGTTTCTTAGTATCATATGACAATTGTTTGTCCTAGGGGCGCAGGTTCCTTTCCATTACGAGTTTGCTGTTCTACCAGAAAGCAAATTTACAGAATACAGACCGAATAAATATTCCTATTATTTAGAGAAAGTTTTCCCTGGGGGTCACTGACCTTTGGTGAAGCGGCGGGTATTATGCAATGTATTTGGAAAGGGAAGATCGGAAGGACTAAAAGTTGATACAAGACGAAGTCAAAGTATTGAGTTATTTTATTCACCTTTTTCAGAAAGTAGTTCCGCCAATAGATTATATGCGGCGTGTTTTTATTTATTTATTTATTAGTTTGGCTGCACGGGTGTTTTTTTTCTTTTTGAAATAAATCGTGTTTATAACAACAGTACAGTGCACCAGACCAGTAATTCCACCAGTAGATGAAATGTTTTCGTTGTTTTCAGATGAATCTTGTTTACATCAACACAGACTGCTGCGTGAGTGTCCTTATCAGGCATAGATCAGGGTTTGACACCATTTTTGGACACCGGAAGTAAAATCACCTGACTCCGGAAGTATAAACACCTGCCTTCCTTGGTCAGCAGACTATAAATATCTGCGGATGAGATCTGCAAACTTCCGACCCAGTTTGTTTACATCGTAATCTGGCCTCTTTATAAAGGTGGAACCGGTAACCAGACAACAAGACAACGCCCAACTCGTTTGGTTTGTCAGATTTTGTGATGACGTCGCGTCCGGTATGAAGGTAAATCCCCGACTTGAATGAAGCTGCGATGTGGCGTAAGGTGTCCGTTATCGCGGGGATCGTTATGGCAGGCGACACCGGATGTGTGCCGATCCTTATCGCGGCGACATCAGTTTGCCCGCTACACCGGATGCGCCGGTCTCGGTAAAACCCGCGCGGCCAGTCATCGCGAGACAGTCCAGAACCGGGCAGAACACAGACCAGACCTTCTGACACAGACCTCATAGCGCCCGCTGACAACTAGCACAAGGATACCCTCTCTACACCACCGTCCGTTCGTCAGTTCGTCCGTTCGCCAGGCACTGACGTCATGAAGCGCTCCCGAACCCTCCTAGAGGGGTGAGTAGATTACCCGGCATCCCCCGGGACTTTAGTACCTGTACCCTGGCTACGACCTCTGACCGACATGTTTGTAACTATCGTCTGCTAAACTGTTGTGGTTTTTGTTTATCATTTGGCGATAAAATCATCTCCCCTTCGGCGTTTTGATGCGATGATACCGGGTCCATACAGGTGCGACCTGTTGTGACACCTGTAGGCACACCTGTCACCTTGTTGTCATGACGACGCGGGTGACCGTCAGGTGGTTATTTTGTCTTAAGACAGGGTGGTAGTGTCTTAGAGTCGTCTTTCAAACATGGACATGATTATTGTAGAGGGTTGGGTGTGCTCTGGAGACATGTCCCTGCTGGGAAGCAAGATGCCTGTTTGTGGTTTGTTGCTGTTTTTTCGCGCCCCCAAACCTGCTAAATTAGGGCACTAGACATTCACACAGGAATGACTTATATTGTAGCCCAGGGGGAGTCATTGGTACGGTGTATGTTTGGGCGGCCGAAAATTCCCACATTCTTTAGTACTGAATACTGTTCGGAAAACACCAGAATGAGTTTGTTATGTTGACAGTATTAATCTACAGTTGTAAGTAGGTAGCCTGAGTGCCAGCCTTTTTAGCTTCCGTCCGCTACCCAAGCTCCGCTCCTCGCCAAACGACGTCAAAAAAAAAAATCAAAGCAGATTTTTGGCCGGCAGCGGAGCTTGGGTAGCGCAGCGGAGCTTGGGTAGCGGACGGAAGCTAAAAAGGCTGGCACTCAGGCTAGTAAGTAGGAGGAACCTGGGTCAAAAGTAACCTCCGTCGCAGACTTCTTGGAGCGTTCATGTCTGAAGTCTGAGTCGATATGGCGAGTTTGTTCCATAACAGCCTAGTCTCCACCAGAAGTTCCGAATTCTACGATCCGCACCCCGTAGGAAGGCCTGGTGGAGGCTAGGAAAACGCCAGAAAGAATGTGGACACTAATCACAGTTGAAAGTAGCCTCATTCGCAGACTTCTTGGAGCACCGTTGTCCATTTTTTGGGAGGAGCGCTGACTCGCCATTTTCAACATGGGTTGAGGTTCTCTAATGTCGGGGAGGTCGTTTTGCTGGCGCCTTTAGAGAAGCCCTTGTTGAAAATCGCGAATCAGCACCCCCCCCCCCCCCCCCCGAAAAATAAACGCCACAGCTCTTAGAAGTATCAGTATCTATATAGCCGGTACAACCACCATTAGGCGTAACACCGTGACCAGCTTCGCAGGCACGCGGCGCGGTAGCAGCTGTTTGTATTACACCAAACGGTCTGTATCTAACGAAGTCTGCGAAGGAGTCTAGTTCAGATGAGCGCTCATATCTGAACCCTGAGTCAAGACGGCGAGTCTGCCCCACAACAGCCGTGTTTTGACGGAACTCCATCCACAAACCGCAGACTTACAGTAACGTGTGAGTAAAATCACCGCAGGCGTCACGGAAAACAAAACCAGCTGGCCGCGAACTCGCCAGAAAAGTAATAGGTACCACAGGAGAGGTTCCAACAACACAACAAACTAAGTCGGTGAGTGAGATAACTGGAGACGCGCGGAATGTGCGGGAAAACACAACCGGCTGGACCGAAATACGGCTTCAGAAGAAAAAAAATCACATAAAACGCCGCTGCTGTTGGGTTGGGAACAGGTTTTATAATAATAACCTGAGCATGAGGAGGGGGGGGGGGGCAGCTTTGTTGTTGGGTTGGGAGGGGGTTGCTGGAGATGAGAAAAAATGGAGGGGGGGGGGGGTCTGGCAGGGAAGGCTGTGAATTCCGAGTGCAGGGCGGTTATGTCATTCGTCGTGGAAAAGTCCCCAAAGAAAAGAAAATGCGTTGTTTCCTTGGCCCGAATCTTTTCCAGGGGTTTATAATAATAATTGTGTTTTATTTGCAAGTTATATGACATCATAAACAAAAGAGCAGCGTCGCGCAGGTGAACCGTCCTGTCCTGCCGCCTGCAATCCCGCCTTTGTACCGCACAAACCCTGCGTGACCTGCGGGCTTACTGATAATATAAGGCGCTTTCATATGTAACACATACACAGAATGGTTATCTCCAAGCAGATGTGAGGTTGGACATACTATAAAATTAATGAACAAATCCGACCCTTTTGTACCGCACAAACCCTGCGTTACCTGCGGGCTTACTGATCATGTAAGGCTCTTTCATATGTAACACATACACAGGATGGTTATCTCCAAGCAGATGTGAGGTGGGACATACTATAAAATTAATGAACAAATCCGACCCTTTTGTGCCGCACAAACCCTGCGTGACCCGTGGGTTTACTGATAATGTGAGGCGCTTTCATATGTAACACACACACAGGATGGTTATCTCCAAGCAGATGTGAGGTGGGACATACTATAAATTAATGAACAAATCAGACCCCTTTGTATCGGACAAGCCCTGCGTGACCCGTGGGTTTACTGATAATGTGAGGCGCTTTCATATGTAACACATACAGGATGGTTATCTCCAAGCAGATGTGAGGTGGGACATACTATAAATCAATGAACAAATCCGACCCAAAGTTTGTACGGCACAAACCCTGCGTGACCTGCATATGTAATGCCCTTTCATATGTAACACACTCACGGTGGTACACATTGCATCTAAGAATCCAACACACAACTCTCGCGAGAACTGGTCCTGATGGCTACAGAATGAGCCCGTGACGCAACCTGCCCAGATGTAGCCGTGTGGAATAGAAGCGACCTCTAGCGCGCGATGTGGCACTGCACCCCTACGTGCCGACAGTCTCAGCCCTTTATACATCGAACCTTATACTTGTACTTGTGAGTTTTGTTGCGTCCTTGCGGTTTTATGTATCACGATGAAAGAAAGTCAAGAAAAGGCAACATCGTAACTCCTGCCTCTCCACTTTTATCGCCGATACAAGCAGAATAAATGTTGACAGTTTATGTTGACAATGCTGACTTGACTGGCGGCCAGCTAAGAGCTTGGCTCAGCGGGGATAACCACGGCTCACACCGGAGGAGACCGGGCCGCACAGTCGGCCTCCCTGGTTGTTCAGCACCGTCCAGTCGGTACGGGCCTCCCGTGGCAACGCCGATGGGACTTAGAATTGCATCAGTTGTGTAGTGGTTGTTAGCATTACTTCAGAAGGTGTATAGCGGTTAGCACTACTGCTTCTGGGCAGGAAGGTCGGCTGTCCCGGACCTGGACATGCGCGCAGCTGGCAGGGCCTGCGGTCCGTCCGTGGGGACGATGTAAGTTCAAGTTCAGGTCGCTCAGAAGCTATCAGGTTTCATACGAAGAGCCGAAAAGCCTCCTTCGCAGACTTCTTGGAGCGCCGGCGTTTATTTTCTTAGGGGAATGCTGATTCGTAATTTTCCACATTCTTGGCGCGGCGTTAGTCCCTCATGATCTCCCGGCACTTGAGAGTCCTAGCCCATGTTGAAGATCGCAAATCAGTATCCCCCCCAACCCCCTCCCCAAATAAACGTCCGCACTCCAAGAAGTCTGCGAAGAAGGCTAGAACCGAAGCGGTTCGCCCGCTAGCTGTGTAGTCAGTCTCTCTGCCCCACGTAGAGCTGCTTGTACTTACTGATCAAGGTTATGTCAGCCTCCACTTTAAGCTGAGCAAACTTTCAGATTTTGTGCTCACCATGTGTCGTTTTCTGCTTCTATGTCATGCCTGCGCCGGGATAACGTTCGATGCGGGTGTTTCGGACCTGTCCGGATTGTACGGTACCGGTATTACACGGGTGGTTGGATTTCTATCGAATGATTCGAACGCGCTTCGAGTGCGCCGCTGTCGAAAATTCGAATACCGGATTCGGATGTTGGAATTTATGATGTTACAATTTTTTGTTCGAGAATACAATATTTTCTCACCTTCCATCGCATTTCACATTGGAATGTGTGTTTTCAGGGCCCAGGTTATAAATGCGATTCAGATTCAGTTTTAGAGCTGCAAGTACCTTTGAGGTAATCGCAAAGCAGATCTATCGGTGGCAAAGCAGTATCCAAAGAGCCAGTCAGTACAATAGGCCTATTGGGTGCTGGTTGGTCCTTTGGTTACTGCCTTGCCTCCGGTGACACGTGAAAGTGAACTTGACTGACATTAACCCTATCTTCTCTGTTCCCACAGGTTCCACACTCCGCACTCGTTCGACCCCTTCCAGCTGTTCGAGGTAAGCGTTGCCATGACAACTGCTTTTTATCACTACTTACAGACAAACGTGATGTGTGTGTGGATGACGTCATGGCTGTGGTTACTGTATGATTGTACACTCTACCAGACCTGCACGTCGAATAGGAAAATTAAAGTCTGAAACAGAATCTGCCCCTGCAGTACCAAAAAAGTCGACAGGGGGCCCAAACCTACACGACTCACTCTCTGCCCAAACATCACATCTGTAAGCTGACTCAGTTCTGTTGTAAAGCTCCTTTCTGCGGATCCGCTTTTCTTCTGCCCTGTGCATCAGTCTGACTTCTCCTGATTTGAGCTGTCTGGACAGAGCGCATTTCCCTCTAGCCTGCGAAGTTAGTCTGGTGGAGACTTGAGTCTGGTTGGGATTAAAAGATCTGTATAATAGACTAGAAGACGTCACGTGTTTGATTTTTGACTAAGGTTGTTATTCCGCATAACTGCACAAGAAAAGCTCAACACTTACGAAGGCTGTCTCTTCTAATCTCCAAGCAGATTTTGGGGCAAAATCGAGACAGTGTCTGTCTGTCCCCTGTCCCAGTCGTATCTTTGGAGTATTCCCCCAAAGATCTGCCTGGAGATTTATTCTGTATATCATAATATTTAGGACATACTATCAAAAAGTGATATTCGTCTTCAATAAGCTCTGGACAAAATGGACAAACTCTCTGGTCGATAGGAAGTTTTTGAAATCTCCCCGTTTCTATACTTAGACAGCCGATTCTGAGTTTTGTGATTGCATTATACAACCCCCTCCCCACCCCGGTGCTAATCTCCGGTGGGCCCGCCTCCCCCATTTTCCCCGCCGTGTTTGTTTAACGCTGCCCGCCGCATGCCGCGGGGGACCGACGCCCATTGCCCGGAGATGGGCGCACGGCGACAAATATCCACCGGGGACCGGGATCAGTGGAACGTTTGTTCAGACACCCGTCACAACACGCGCTTAGGAAACGCCGACATTACTGCGCTTAGACGGGAAGGTTTCGCCAACTTCTGTCCCAAACTAGAGATTGTCCTACTGTAATAAAAGAGTGGCAGCTGAAGAGGGGAGAGATATAGAGGATTTAGAGTCATCTTCAGTCCGCGTGTGGTCTGTATGCACAAGACGCTCCCGACCGGCCATTCTTCTGTCCTCTTTTGTTCGCCGCTCGCCAATAGCGGCTTGCCAAGCCGGGGAGGGCCGGAGGCAAGCAGGGGGAGTCGGCGGGACGAGTCGCGGCTTTCCTCGGGCGGACTCGCCTCGGGCCCCGTACGCCATGGAGGACGCCACGCCGGACGAGTTCTCGGATCCGCCATACAAGGTAGAGTCTCCTGTCCTGTCTAGATCTGTTCTAACGTCTCAAACTCCCGAGCTCCGACCTAAGACGCCACCCTCACCCTTAAGACGCGTCGTGCCTTGCGCCGTGCCAAATCTTGCGTAGATTGATTTAATGTCTGCGGCGTTGTTGTGGGAAGCCCGGGTTACGGCAGACCGTGTGTCGGTATGCGTGCAGCAGTAATCACGGCCGACATCGCCAACACCTTGGGACCGCTGTTGATATAGGAACTGTGCAGTCTGGGCGCTGGGGTGTTCGCGGAGGGCATTGCCCCGAATCTACGGCAACCCGGGAGGGACAGTCAGTCGTCACATTTGCTGACGGGGGTCATTTATTAATCTCTGACGCAAACAATTGATGTTTACTGTGTAATATACTTCCATATATGTATTCTGTATTATTCTTATTGGATACCGTAGTGTTTAGACTTAAGTTTTGTATAATCAATTAGTATTAATATTGTTAATAAGCAAAGATATATATGTCTTGACATTTTGTACTACTTACGAACTTGCCATACATTGTACCCATTACATTTGTTGTGCAATAAACTTTGATTGATTGATTGATTGATTTATAGATTACTTTGCACCAGAGAGTGGTTAACTTTTAAAGTCCGTGTTTCTTGAGCTCTACACGTGTGGCGGTATAAATGATGGTGCGAGTGAAGTTTGCGTTGAATTATGCATGATATTTATGTTGTTCAGTAGAACGCTGTCTCTTTGTATTGGCAGTTTTCTGTGTTGTTGTGTAACGCGTCTGCCCCATGAGTTACCATTATGATAGTAACGGGTAGTATTTCTAATGTCAGATGGAACACTTTTTGCATTTTGCGTTGCCATAGTAACGGGTGTTTTTGCGTTTCCAGGTGGAACACCGGCCGTGCCTGATGCTGCACGTGACCGTCCTGAGGGGGAAGAACATCACCAAGGGCTGGGCCGGCGACTTGGGTGAGTAAACACAAACAAACAAACAAACAGACAGACAGACAGACAGACAAACAAACAGACAGACAGACAGACAAACAGATACTGTAATTCTTGTTTCTTTCACTGTAACTTTATGTTCACGGTTTTCATGGTCACCACTGTACCATGAACTTATCATCAGTGTGAAAAAGAAAACTTGTTATTTTCTTATGATTCCTTCACAAATACACATGCGGATTTTGGGAATGTGCGTTTATCCGATGTGCAATTAAGTGGCTTCTACTGTAGTAAGCAAATCAACGAAAATGTATAGAGTCAAAACTGCCCAAGAAAATAGCGCAGGGGCTGGATAAAATCTGGTCTATGTGGACATTATTGGGATTCTTGTGTATTATGTCTGTGCATTGAATTTGTATCCAGGGAGCTTGAAAAACAGGTCCAGAGACCTGAGTGTGTTTGCTAGTTAGATAGATAAATGAAATGAAATGACAGGTGGTCACTATAGACATTATTCCTAATGCTTGTGTCAATGGGAAAACTGATCAAAGGGACCACTGAAAAGCGGTCACAATGGACAGGTGGTTATGAAGAGTGGGTCACTTGTACACGTTTGACTGTATACATTAGAACATACCAGTAACTAAGAACTGCGAATGTGGGTCGCCCGAACCCTGTACTGCACAAGGGTTCAGCTGCAGTATTTAAAGGTTCACAGTTGGTTCTGTATGTTAAATATTTACATCTGAGTCCACAGTAATCAAGCCGGGCAGTGACCTCGGGGTTTTTGTTTAGCTGTCAGCGGCTAACGTGTTAATGTCGCACCCTGACATTTCACCCAGAAAAAAAAAAACATTAGTATCCATAAATCTACTACAGGATCTCCCTTATATAACGCCCGCCGTTAATAATGCACGAGGCCAGCCTTGTTGACATTTGCAAGACTTAGGTGTGACAAACGATTGTTGTGAGGACTCAGTTTTCGGTTGTTTCGTCCCTACACTAGCCTCTACCAGGCCTAATATTACGAGGGTACGGATCGTAGAATTCGGCAAAAGGAGGAGTAATTGGCGCCGGTAAAGTCAGCCCGCGGGAAGCGAAGGTTAACATACCGAATGAACCCAATGTCGGCCACACTATCCTGGAATATATCCTCTACGCACTCTATGGCCAGACCTCTCCCTGCCAGTTACTAGTGTACAATACTAGGACTATCCTTTCTAATATCAAAGCAATATTTTGTATGAATTTACTTCAGTTCTGCATAGTGAGATTTGTCACATCTAGAACGGATACATTGAACAAGATACACTGCACGAAATGGCCTCGTATCCCGGCGTATACGTACAGGGATTCCTCCGGAAATATTCCATATCCCGGTGCGGATTTAGCGTATCCATTAGTTACGTTGTATCCGCCTGTATCCGTCAGTATCCGTCAGTATCCGCTAAGAATACAAAAAAAATCCCTGAACGTATTCGCCGGGATACGAGGCCATTTCATGCAGTGATAGTCAGCTCTACTCGTGGCAGTGAGTGCTAGGCGTGGTTTGACCTTGACTGTTTGCAGGAGTTAACCATGCTCTCGTCGGTTCTCCTGTATTTACACGCGCCGCCTGACCTATCACGACTCCTGCCTGCCCCGCACAAAGCTCCGCCACACCGCTTAATCCGCTCGTTTCTTCCCCTGATGTTGCTCTAAGTCTTGGCTCTGAGGACATTACACGCGCAATGCACGGCGGGAAGACAATATCGCTATGTACTATGGGTAGGATGTGTGCGCTGTGCACCTTGGGTAAGCGTTACGCGCTGTGACTGATGGGAAGGGATTGTATAACACAAAAGTTACAAAATCACAAATTTCTTTCTGTTGGATTGTGGCGTTTGACGATTTTATTCTTACTGAAAACTAGTCCATCACTTCTCTCATTGTTTTCTTTGGAAATAAGGTAACCTGCAGGAATTAGATGTTTTATCGTTGTGGCAGAAGGTTTAAAATGTCTTCTTAAAAGTTAACCATTTCTTGCTGTTTGCTTTATTTAGAAATTGTGTTCCTTGTCAGCTGTGCACGTGTCTGTTCTTACATTACTAAGCTCCTTTTTCAACCCCCGACCAACTATTCAGACGAAAGTCCCAAAAACCTCTCACTAGGCAGAATAGCGTTCGAATCTCAAGGACACTTCGAATTAATGGGCGGCGAAAGGTCAAATGGGGGGGTTCCAAAAGTCACCGGGTTAATCCAAACATTCTCTTTCGCTTGCTAGGCCAGAAATCTTTCCTGTCACCATGTCCCCAAACTTTGGAGATACATGAAACAGCTAAAAGCACACGGATACTTCATGCAGGCAACTAGCTCATACATGTGGCGTTACACATCAGCATCATCATTATGTAATGTTACACACAGAATGTAGGAAACGGTCAACCAAGCGCTGTGAAGAATTTTGACTTTCAGGCTTTCCATATCAAAACTGTTTGTCCTACGGCTTGATTCCTCCTACAATGGCTTCTACCAACACAGATGAACTTTCGCTCAGTGTTGTTTTCCTGCGAGCCGGATCCCGTTGTTTGGCCATCGATTCCACTTCACCAGAAAAATACAAAAGCGATGCCAGGGGCAAATTGGAGTATTCTACTAACACAGATGAACACTTTCACTCAGTGTTGATTTCCTGCGAGCCCGTTCCTATTGTTAACCTATCCATTCCACTTTGGCAGAAAGATACAAAAGCGCTAAGGTTGTCAGCTATACCGGGGGTGGATGGGAGCATTCACATGTAAACACGTCCTTAAAGTTAAATCAACACGTGGTTATGGAGTTGAGTAGTATCTGTTGTGTTTGGATTGTTCAGAGGTGTTTACTGTGCGCGGGAAATAGACATGGTGTGACGTCATCAGCCCCCAGGGGTACGTCACGAGCGGGTTGGGGATGGGAGCTGTCCGCATGGCGGGAACTCAAGAGGGGACTTCATTAACGTGTTTATTGTGATGAAGTTGATCAAGTGAAGACGGTCCCTCTGTCATGTGAAGAATAATTAAAGAGAGATATGCATGAAAATGAAAAAAAAACACTCGAAAAGACAAACTACGGTCGACTACAGACTCGAAGACAGTTTACTCCTTTGATTAAGATACCTTTAGCCTTAAAAGTTCTACATGTAGTTTCCATGGTTTCGACACTGACAGATAGTCAGTATGAAGAGCGTGACGTCAGCATCCCCCAGGAGATACGTCATGAGAGGGTTGGGTATGAGAGCTGTCCGCTTGGCGGGAACTCAAGTGGGGGCTTCATTAACGGGTTTATTGTGATGAGGATTATCAAGTGACGATGGTAATTTCGCCACGTGAAGAGTTCTTTAAGTGGAAAATACACGAGAACACCCTTCAGTGACCACTAAGATACTGAAGTAAACTCTCTAAACTTCTTGCATAAGTTGTTTTTATTGTGATGAAGATTTTCTCAAATGGAGTTGAAGTGAAAAATGCATTAAAGAATGAAACGCAGTCTTCAGTCTCCACCAAACACTGAGTTGTAAATTTCGGATGGTGACGTAAAGCCGGCGGTCCCGTGTATTAGGGAGCTTCAGGCGTCGAACCTCTGTACGTAAAAGAACCCAACACACCTATCGAGAAGAGTTGGGGTGACCCGGTGTGCTTGGCTGAAAACGCGAGCCGCAGCGAAGCCGCGTTGCACTACTAGCTAAGGACCAAACGCCATGCTTTGTCCTCAGTTTTAGGTTGTCCGCTTTACCTGGTAGCTATAAGGTTAGTAGGTTTGTAAGGCATTGCCGTAGAAAGGGGGAGACACTTAGAAAAACAAACCTTTCAACGCTAGTCACTACACGGGAGTTCACCCGTAACAATAACACACTCACTTCGCACCTAGGTCTGTTAGGATAACACATGCCTCCTCAGAAATGTAACACACACTCACTTTAAAACTCTTTAAAGATAACGAACACACCTGTTAGAGCAACGCTCCACACTAACAGTTGTAAAATACATCACACTCACTTTGCACCTCTTTTATATGACGCACGCCTCTTCAAAAATGTAACACGCACTTTAGAACTCTGTAAAAATAACGCACACACGCACGTAACACCTGTTAGAATAACGCCCCCACACTTACAGCTGTAAGAAATAACGCACTCTGAGCCCTTAACGAATAATACACACGCTTCACACCCCTCTAAAGAAACGGCCACCCCACGCCCACTGGAGAAATAACAAACCCTTCATCCTTTACCAAAGCAGTTTCCAGTATTTGCTATCAATACAACAACATTCTGCGGATGCCACCTCGTTCCTTCGTGCATACCCATGAACCCGTGTGGTGGTTTGGTTGCTGTACGGGATGTGGTTGTGTTTTTGTTCTGTTTGTGAACTGAGGTAGTCTCTACCAGACTAACTACGTAGCCTCCGTTGCAGGTCTTCCCAATATCGATTTTTTTTCAATTTTTTTTCGGGGGGGGGGGGTATCTGCTTGAGCCCCCATATCTGCTTGGGCTCCGTAGCTGCTTGGGATCGTGGTCATCGCTGGTGGGAAGGCCTGCAACGGAGGCTACTAACTACGCTGGCTTTAGTGAGAATACTTTTATTTGCCAGGGGAGTTGGAGCGCCATGCTACCCTCGAAAAGACTCCCCTGGCCAATTATCCTGCTTTTAGCCGGCTTCTACGATCCGTACCCCGTATGAAGGCCTGGTGGGGGCTAGGACCGGTTGCGGTTTGGCGGATTGTTTCCCGTACGGAGGGACTGTTTTGTTAGTCGTGGATGGCGGAGGAACAAAAGTCTTCGGCGAAGGAAAACAAGCGCGTATGAATAGTCGTACAGACAAACAGTCGAGGGAATGGCGACAATAAAAACAGCTAGCGTACTTCTCGTCTGCTTTTAAGGAAACATCACTTTTAGGCATGGTCTTTGTGTCAGTTTTGTGAAACGCACGTTTTTTCTTCTTCCTTAAGCTTATAAAGTTCCTGTAGCTGTTTTGTGAAAGTTTCTTTCCTAAAAGGTGAGACTTAAGACTAAGAATAGCATTCCGTACAGTGACGAAGATTAATATGAGGTATCTGTTTTGTGACGTTATGACGTCAGGAATGACGTCACCAGAGGCGCGTACCTCAGCCGGTTTTGTGAAGGCAAATATTTCTTAAGAAAGTTGGAATGCGGGAACAAAAGACTTGAGTAAACAAGAGAAGATGAATGTGGAGTGGCTGTCTCCGCTTCCGGGCTAAATACAGCCGCGAGGTACGAAAAGGGATAAAAATATCAAACATACTGACGTCACAGAGTGAAGAGATCACTCGTGACGCGATGGGCGTGTTTTAGTTTATGCCGAGTTGCCTTGACAACGACTTGATTTTAAAACTACTAGTAACATGCCCCCCTTCACTTTCATACAATAATGTAGGTGGATATATGAGGAAGGGCTAATTCAAATCTGTCTAAATAGTCAATACCTTCTCGTACTTTTCAATTACATATGGGCCTTTTGTCCGGGAGGGTTACTTCGGTATTTCGAATCCTCGTTACTATAGCAACAGAGTCCGGATTGCTAAATATAGCCCGGTGGCGCGCCTGTCGCTCTTAGGTGACGTATTGTCCTCAGTAAGGACACGGCGAGTTTTCTGGAGTTTTCTTAGCTACAAATAAGAAAAGTCTCCTCTCAGCTAGTGGCCTCACCTCGCCTTTCACGGGCTGTACAACACAAGAACACTGTCCGTCTTAAAAAATAAGATGAAAGACAAGAATCCCCATCCGTCCGTTCTTAAGATCCTTGAACCATTGGAGAAGAAAAGGGTCGTCAAAGAAATGCCTTAAGACGAAGACGCCCCGCAGTTCGAAGGTTCCAAGACGTTTCCAAGAACAAGGGATCTTCTGTCGTGTGAGTCGCGGTTTGTAGCCGATTTTAGATGTTCATAATGAGCGAAGCGGTCAAATATAGCCGCTCGGCGCCAAAAATAACCCGGGCCACAATAGCAGGCCTGTACCGGAGGCGTGCTGCCCTGGCCTTGGGCAGTAACTCATGCAGGGTCGCTCTGTCGTTTCGTGATGTAACGGTGAAGATTTGGGAGTAAACCTGAGTAAAGGGCCAACCTAAATCTGAAGACGGTGAAAATACTCAGACTATGTGCAACATATGCGTCCTCTAGCCATCAGACGGCTGTCGGTCTGTGAACAATGGAAAGGAAACATGATTCATTAAAAAGCATTTTGTGCTCTGAATGAAAAAGTTTAAGGGCGAACCAAGCAGGTTACTTGCTATGTGCGAACTTGAATAGTGGCCAACTTTAAGTGAATGCGATGAAAATTAAGTAGTCGGAACGGCAATTGGTGGATTGTCCGTGTGCGAATCCCGCGGTTTTGCCGTTTTGTGCGCTGATGCAGTGGGTTGGGTGTAGAATTCAATAAATGCCAACTTTTATGGGGAGACTGTAAAAACGGAGCAAGAGGAGTACCCATGACCCAGATTTGAGCTACTTCCCAAAGACCCGATGCTGGTTTCATTCTATAACCAAAGAGCAGCAGCATTTTTCAATGTACTTTTGTTCTTTTAAAACTCTTTGGGTGCCTACTTACTAACTTTGGACGATTTCCATTCAAAACGGCGTACACTTCCCATGCCCGAAACTCAACAACAGATACCCATAAATTGTATTTGTAACAGCATCCTGTTGTTGTTGTTTTTTCCAAAATTTGTCAAGGACAAATCTCTGACAACTTATTTTCCCGCCAAATCGGCGGAACCCTCCCAAGCCGTTCCCCTGGCCTCCCGCGGTTTGACAGAGTCCGGTTTTGCCACCGGTGTGAAAGAAAATCCCTCCCCAAAACTGCAGGGTGCGCCTCTCCGGCTAGGCGGGGTGTCACGACGCGTGGTGCCGTCTCCATGGCGACGGCGTTGCCATGGCGACCGCAGCGGGAGGGTTGACCTTCACGTTTTCTGACGTCTCTATTTTAGCCGCCCCCTCCCCACAATGGACATTCGAGTAATTATAATCACAAATGGGGTTGGTAAAATTCCTAGTCAGCTTAATCAATTTAAGAATCTGAATCGAGAGTTAGTATCGCAAGCATTCATATAGAAAATAGTATAATTCGAAAGGTTAAAAGACATAATTGGCATGGAATGAGACAGTTGCCATTTGAAGGACCTTGAAAGTGCATTCTGGACCCTTACGGCGCTGGTGCATAAAGAAGCCCCGCGGGGCGTGGAGAATTAGCCTCGCTCAAGGACGCGTGAGTCACGGCCCCGCTACAGAACTGTTTATGTCTGAATCTGCGGCGTGTCGAACATTCAGAACCTCTGTCAGAGACAGGAGCGAGGTCACGGGTTCGACAGGGGGAGGGGGGCACCATTCTACACACGGTACGCAACATGGCGAATGAGTTATTTTAGAACTTTGCTCTTCACCTTTAGAGATCAAAGTTACGTCATGGCTGTAGCAAAGATGTTGGAGGGGGTCGAGAATAGGGAACTGGATACGTAATGTTACCCAGCGACAGGTAGATAGCAGTGAGAGAGCGCCCCCATGCAGCTCACAGTATAGCTGCAACCACCTGTTGGATCGACTGGGTTGTGGGGGAGGGTTTGGTGTCAAATTTGACTTTTATCACGGTCGTCTACGTCTGCTGTGAAGCAACATGGTGTTATAAAAGGTCTAATCCAAGATGGCCTTAACCGATTCTAACATTTTCATTTTTCCACCCCCCTCCCCACAGTGGACAAACGAGGGCAAGCGTCGAACGCGTACAAATGACTTAACCTTGAACGTTCTAACATCTCCTATCTCTCCGCCCCCCTCCCACAGTGGACATCCCCGACCCGTACGTCGCCCTGAAGCTGCACGGGGCCATAGAGGGGAAGCGCCGCACGCGCCACATCGATAACGACGTGAACCCCGAGTGGCACGAGACGTTCACGTTCCTGCTAGACTCGAACCAGAAGTACAGTCTGGACATCACGCTGTGGGACGCCAACTACACCATAGACGAGTCGCTCGGAACCGTCACGTACGAACTGGACCGCTTCAGGATGTTCGACGCGCGGACGGAGACGTTCAGGTTCTACAGCGTACGTCTGCAACACGCATTATTACGATGTTTTTTTTAATTTTTATTTACACATATCATTATATCAAAGACGGAATCAATTTCGTATTCCTACTTTAATTTGATTGTTGAGATATAATATTAATGAAAAAAATAAACTACTGTAGTCTTCAACTTGGTACCGACTTCAGACGAACTTTGACCCATTGGTGATGTCACATGTGCGGAGTGATTCGGTCGAAAAGTTCGGTGAATCAAACTGTTTGAGTAGAAGAATAATTTATTTTTTCAGTATGTAATTTAGCAACTTAACGAACTTCCCTGCTTAATCAAAATTATGGGATGTAACATTTATGGTGTTTTTTTAAATTCCACAGACATCAGAAGTAGACATTAAGTTCGAGACAGAATTGAAGTGAGTACCTGCTACATTCTTACACTTCTCTACCTACACGTTCTTAGTCTTCCTGCATTCAGTTCCAAGCATAAGGAGTTCTTAGAACACTTCACATGAGGAAAAGATTTAAAACTAAAATCTCAGCTTCAATGCCGATGTTCGTTCCTTTTCGTCCTCATTTCGAGCGTATTCTTTGGTCTTTCTATCCAGTAAGCACCCGGATCTACCGTACAGCGACCATTGTACAGCCTGGCCCTACGTGAAGAGGTTGACAGTACTGAGATATCTTTCTGGATGTTTTGTGTTACTGGCTGATTTCTAACGTGCTCTTTGTGTTGTTGTTTGTACCCAAAGTCAGCACCCGGACCTATGGTACAGTCTGGCTCTAAATGACAAGGGTCAGAGTATTCTATCTGTCTGTATCTGTATCTATATAGCCGGTATAACCGCCATTAGGCGTAACACACCAGCTTCGCAGGCAGTATTGACATATTTGTGTGGATGTTTTGTGTTACTGACGGATTTCTGTGGTGTTTTTTGCACCCAAAGTCAGCACCCGGATCTGCGGTACAGCCTGGCTCTGCGTGACGAGGGTTACAGTATTGAGATATTTGTGTGGTTGTTTTGTGTTACTGACGGTTTTCTGTGTTGTTGTTTGTACTTACAGTCAGCACCCGGACCTACGGTACAGCCTGGCTCTGTGTGATGAGGAGAAGAAATTCATGGTAGCGCGGAAGAAGCGAGTCGGGTACGCCATCCGGGACCTTGTAGGGGAGGAGAGGGGACCCAGGCACTACAAGGAGGTAAAGTCATAGGTTAGGGTCAGGGGTTAAAGGTTAGGGTCAGGGGTTAAAGATTAGGTTCGGGAGGGAAATGTTAGGCGTGGTTACGCAATTTTTGACCTGTCTTGTTCTTGACTCACACCCATCGTGTATTGACCTAGAGCTGTCAGACTGGTCTATCCTGAACCCGTCCTGTTTGTGACTTATATTCGTGCTGTACTATATTCGTGCTGTACCTATTTTCGTGCTGTACTTATATCCGTGCTGTACCTATATTCGTGCTGTACTTATATCCGTGCTGTACCTATATTCGTGCTGTACCTATATCCGTGCTGTACCTATATCCGTGCTGTACCTATATTCGTGCTGTACCTATATTCGTGCTGTACCTATATCCGTGCTGTACCTATATCCGTGCTGTACCTATATCCGTGCTGTACCTAACATCGTGCTGTTTCAGGTCCCCCGCGTGGCCGTCCTGGGGTCAGGAGGTGGGTTCCGCGCTATGATCGGGATGGCGGGAGCCGTGAAGGCCCTGTCAGACTGTTGTTCCTATATCTGTGCCGTACCTATATCCGTGCTGCACCTATATCCGTGCTGTACCTATATCCGTGCTGTACCTATATTCGTGCTGTACCTATATCTGTGCCGTACCTATATCCGTGCTGCACCTATATCCGTGCTGTACCTATATCCGTGCCGTACCTATATCCCTGCTGTACCTATATCCGTGCTGTACCTAATGCCGTGCTGTTTCAGGTCCCTCGCGTGGCCGTCCTGGGGTCCGGCGGCGGTTTCCGGGCTATGATCGGGATGGCGGGAGCTGTGAAGGCCCTGTCAGACTGTTGTACCTATATCCGTGCTGTACCTATATTCGTGCTGTACCTATATTCGTGCTGTACCTATATTCGCGCTGTACCTATATTCGTACTGTACCTATATTCGTACTGTACCTATATTCCTGCTGTACCTATATTCGTGCTGTACCTATATCCGTACTGTACCTATATTCGTGCTGTACCTATATTCGTGCTGTACCTATATTCGTGCTGTACCTATATCCGTGCTGTACCTAATGCCGTGCTGTTTCAGGTCCCCCGCGTGGCTATCCTGGGGTCCGGCGGCGGGTTTCGCGCTATGATCGGGATGGCGGGAGCTGTGAAGGCCCTGTCAGACTGCTGTACCTATATCCGTGCTGTACTTATATCCGTACTGTACCTATATTCGTGCTGCACCTATATCCGTGCTGTACCTAATACCGTGCTGTTTCAGGTCCCCCGCGTGGCTATCCTGGGGTCCGGCGGCGGGTTTCGCGCTATGATCGGGATGGCGGGAGCTGTGAAGGCCCTGTCAGACTGCTGTACCTATATCCGTGCTGTACTTATATCCGTACTGTACCTATATTCGTGCTGTACCTATATCCGTGCTGTACCTAATACCGTGCTGTTTCAGGTCCCCCGCGTGGCTGTCCTGGGGTCCGGCGGCGGGTTTCGCGCTATGATCGGCATGGCGGGAGCTGTGAAGGCCCTGTCAGACTCCAAGGTCCTGGACTGTGCCACTTACCTGGTGGGGTTGTCAGGATCCTCATGGTGAGTTACATAAACTGGACTGTGCCACTTACCTGGTGGGGTTGTCAGGTTCCTCATGGTAGGCTGTTTCCCAAAATGGTTGTTTATAGGAGTTGGATTTCTTCAACTTTCTCCTTTAGCTTCTGATGACGTAAAATAGAGACTCATAAACTTGTAATTCAAATCTATGAACGTCCAACATAGTTTATTACCTAGTCAACGTTAACCTTTTATTGTGTCGTTTACACGATCTTTCCTGCCGCGTGTTAAGTTGTTTTTTATAAGTTACTGGAAATCTTCTCTGTCCTTGGCGCTGATGAGTCATCGACATTGTGTATGATTCTTGTAGTTCGGTTTCTGGTCGTTAGATTTTTCAGGGTTTGTATTTTATGTTTTGTTCTTATTTCCACTTTGAGTCTTGCAAAGTTTATATTTTCCCTCCCCTCAGGTACATATCCACGCTGTATTCGCACAAGGACTGGCCGAAAGCGCCGCCTGGCGAGCTGCAGGAGGAACTGAAGCACCACGTGGACTCGAGCCTGTTCTACCTGCTGAAGCCGCATCTGCTGTACCGGTACACGGACGCCATCATGCGGAAACGGAACGCAGGGCAGCCCGTCAGCTTCACGGACTTCTTCGGACACCTGGTCGGGGAGACGCTCATTAAAGACGTGAGGGGAACGTTTTTGTCCCGTTTCTTGTGTTTTGTGCCTCTGTATGGCTCAAACTCCCATTTCTCCATTTAAACTTTACTGCATTATAATCATAATGTATGTTAATATTTTTGTGTTGACCTTTCTTGAATGCCTCATAGTTATCTACCATTGTTTGACAGCCGCTGAGATTCCATGTTGCAATTTTAACAAATAAAAGGCATAAATGACAGAAGGTTTATCATTTTGAAGTCCTGTCTTCGTCAACCTCACCATTTAGGTGTTTCGTCTTTTTCTCGAATCGTGAATCAGCAATCTTCTTTCAATTTCTATTCAATGTCCGGAAAAGTTTTTAAATGCGTTCTCTTTCCTGCCCCCCGCAGAGACTGGACTTCAAGCTGTCGGACATGCAGGAGAAGATCCAGGACGGCCAGGCGCCCATGCCGCTGCTGACGTGTGTGCACGTCAGACATGACGTAGCAGCTCTCGTCTTCCACGGTACGTTCTCGCGAGACTTGACCATGCCTGTAGAGATCACATCAAAATTTTCTGACTTTGCCATGTCTGTACGTTCTCGCGAGAAATTGTCATGTCTGTGTTCTCGCGAGCCTTTTCTATTTCTGTTGAGATACCTTATTCTGATCTGTATCCAATATTTTTGCCACTCTTTAGTTTGAGTACTGAGACCGATAGATAGACGTGGATGTTCAAAACGTGCTTTAGCACTGAGGATATCTGTACTTTACGTCTTTACTTCTCTCTAAAAGATGTGCAAAAATAAAATGTATCGCCCGATAGGGGACTTGAACCCCTGACCCTCAGATATCCGGGACTCGAACCTCTGACTGAGGAAGCGACAGCCTTAAAAGTTTGATGCTCTACCGACTGAGCTAACCGGCCGCTTGTGGTGGAATCCAATGCACACACAGAAACACACAGACAGATACAAACGTAGCCCAAAATTTAGCCTTCTAGACGAATGTAATAACGTATGTTAACTGTCCCCTGCAGAGTGGGTGGAGTTCACGCCGTACGAGGTGGGCATGGCGAAGGACGGGACTATGACGTCATTATGACGTGTGAAATGACGTATTTAACCCTGTCCCCTGCAGAGTGGGTGGATTTCACGCCGTACGAGGTGGGCATGGCGAAGTACGGGACTATGACGTCATTATGACGTGTGAAATGACGTATTTAACCCTGTCCCCTGCAGAGTGGGTGGAGTTCACGCCGTACGAGGTGGGTATGGCGAAGTACGGAACCTTCATGCGCTCCGAGCTCTTCGGTAGCAAGTTCTTCATGGGCTGTCTCGCCAAGCGCTTTCCGGAGGCACCGCTGCACTTTCTCATGGGTGAGTAAACAAGCAAACAAGCAAACAAATCAACAAACCAACAAACCAACCAGCCAACCAACAAACAAACACGTTCTTAATGGCCAAGTGGTTCCCTGAACCTCGAGCTCCGCTTACTACTTATGAAAGTCGTATTTTGATGACAATACGTCGGAACGCAAATGTTGACAAAAAGGCTCACTGGTAGTTTTATGTCACCGTGTATGAAATAGATATAATAAGCAACACAAAAATCACAAATACCGAGGCTTATTGGTAAATTAGCCTAAGTCGTCGAGCCCACATAACTAAAGTAAATTGTGAAATTTGCAACCGTTTTTGATAACAAAAACAATTCGCCCGATAGGGGACTTGAACCCCTGACCCTCAGATATCCGGGACTCGAACCTCTGACTGAGGAAGCTACAGGCTTAAAAGTCTGATGCTCTACCGACTGAGCTAACCGGGCGCTCGGGAATTCAATTCTACCGGGTGGGTTTTAGTTGTTGTCGTCATCCTCCCTGTACAAAGACTTGATCGCGCGCCATTTGAATTTCCGTGTGTATAATGTGTACTCATATATGCATGTTATAATTACAGGTTTGGATCCGTTGGCATGTGTGGTGGCCGCAATCTTGATTTTGTGTCGTCGCAGGGTAGCCATACCATATTTCATTGGGAGGGGTGTTGTTTTGGGTCGCTAGCGTTTTCTCCATTTATAACAAATCGGCACACAACTATCACACATTCAACTCAAATAAAAAGAAAAAGAATCAATACCAATTCATATCTATAAAAAGACCCCGTAATAACTAAACTAACATAGCAAACCTGAAGTATATGTGGCACAAATACTTAACTCTAGTTACATTATTCTTACGCTGTTATTGTAGTCACAAATGCACAAACTCAAAGACGAATGGCAACTTTAAGGACTAATCATCCAGACAGTCCTTACGTCAGAGTCACCTGAGTACAAACACCCTATCAGAGCGCTGAGAGCACTCACGTGACATTTTACAATTCAGTTTCATCAAAATGGAAGCATACAAATTGGTACGCGTAATATCCGTGCAGACTTTTCATTATACATAGTACGGAAAATAATGAAAGTCACAAGTGAATACAAAAATTATTTAGTACGTGGTTACATTGTACTATTCTGTACAGAAGAATTTTTGACAAAAGTACACGGACTTAAGTCTTCTACAACTACATAGATTCACAAAAGATACAGTGATTTCAACATGCTTTTTACTAGTAGAAGTAATAACAATATTTTAATGTATATCAATATGGCCTTAACTACGGTTCACAATGGAGATGGGTGCCACCCTTTTGTGTCTTGTCAAGATGCCTGGGTGACTTTAACTGTCCACACTTCAGTTTCTAATGTCTAAACATGCCATAATGTATACACCTATTTGCACACTGTAAGGTTTTTCTACTCGTAAAATAAAATTGAATCCATCCGTAGTATAAAGCGTTAGATCATTTTGAGCAAGTGGAAACAAAGGTGAATATTAGCATGATATTCCGTCTGTGTACTAGATAACATAATGATTGAAGACTTACAAAAAACACCGCAAAACCTCCTTTCAGCTCCTACCGCGAAATCAAATCCCCGCGAAAATGAATCATTTTACAGTATGTTCTTCAATGTTTGGTTAAGGTTGGCTGGCCGGTTTTTCTGAACCCCCAATACTAGCAGATGGTTTCCCCGTCAAGTGGCCAAGTCTGTGCCAGGCTAAACTTTTCTTCTGTGTAGCAGAGTAGTCGCACTGGTCACACTTGTAGCGTGTCTTTCCTGTGTGTTTTTTCCTGTGTTGATACAAGACTGATGAGTCATTCGTCCTGAACCCACACTCCTCGCACACGTAGGGTCTCTCATTAGTGTGTTGTTTCAGTTTGTGCCGGCTTAGACAGCTGGTGTCAATCGCAGCAAAGTCGCACTGGTCACATTTGTAGGGTTTCTCCCCGGTGTGGGTTCTGATGTGCCGCGCCAGCGCTGCTTTTTCCGCCGATCTGTAGCCGCACTTCTCACACACGAAGGGTTTCTCCCCGGTGTGTTTCGCCATGTGTCGGTCTAAACCGCTCTTCACTACGCAGGAGAAGTCGCAGTGATCACACTTGTAGGGTTTATCTGCAGCGTGGTTTTTCAGATGTCGGGACAGAGCTGTTTTGGTGTTTGATCTGAAGCCGCACTCCCCGCACATGTAGGGTTTCTCTCCGGTGTGGATAACCTTATGGCGGATTAAGTTACCTCTGACTCCAGTGCAATAGTCGCACTGGTCGCATTTGTAGGGTTTCTCCCCTCTGTGTTTCCTCATGTGTGTGGTCAGACTGTACCACTGTGTGGCCCTAAAGTCGCACATGTCACACACGTAGGGCTTCTCGCCAGTGTGTCGGCGCATGTGGCGGGCTAGATTCCCTCTCTGTGTGGTACAAAAGTCGCACTGCTCGCATTTGAAGGGTTTCTCCCCGGTGTGCAGTTTCATGTGTTTGGCCAGGTTAGACGAGTTCACTGACCTGTGGCCGCACTCCTCACACATGTAGGGCTTCTCACCAGTGTGTGTAAACACGTGTAGCCTTAAATGGCTTTTCCGTGCAGCGGAATAGTCGCACTGGTCACACTTGAAGGGTTTCTCACCTGAATGGGTTTTCACGTGTTTGGCGAGGTTGTACTTGTCATGCGTCCTATGGCCGCACACCCCGCAAACGTAGGGTTTCTCTCCTGAGTGGGTTATCACGTGTCTCTTTAGGTGTTCTTTATGAGTCGTCCTGTATCCGCACTCATCGCACTTGTAGGGTCTCTCGCGACCGCCGGTGTGGGTCAACTTGTGGTTGATGAAGCTGCTTTTGTGCGCGGTAGAAAAGTCGCACTGGTCACACTTGTGGGGTTTCTCCCCCGTGTGTCTTCTCATGTGAACCTTTATTTCCGTCTTGGAGGCCAGTCTGACTCCGCACTCTCCGCACTCAAAGGGTTTCTCACCGGTGTGTCTCCGCATGTGTCGGTCTAAGGTGTGCTTCCGAACAGCCGAATAGTCGCACTGGTCACATTTGTAGGGTCTCTTCCCGGTGTGTGTTCTCATGTGTACGGTCAGGTTAGACTGGAGAGCTACCCTGATCCCGCACTTGTCACAGATGTAGGGTTTCTCCCCGGTGTGAGTTCTCATGTGTCTGACTAGGGAGCACTTGTCAGCTGTCCTGTACCTACACACGTCACACTTCAAGGGTCTCTCACCGGTGTGTCTGTTCATGTGTCTGACCAAGTTGGTCTTCAGTGTGGCGGCATAGTCGCACTGGTCACACTTGAACCGCCGCTCGCGGGGCACGCGTTTGGTCACGTGTTCGTCCAAGCTGTCATTTCGTACCGTGATCTCGTTCCCGGGATTTTCAGAGGGAACGTCGACGTCATAGCTTGTCTCGTCCCTAGGATGTTCGGTGGGTACGCCACAGTTTTTCTTGTCCATTTCTATGAACATTAAGGACACAACAAAATATTGATTGAACGGTTCCACGATAAAACACTTTTTGTTTTAAATCGATCAATCAATCAATCAACCGATAAATAAATAAACCTTAAGTCAAAATCGAAGTTTACAGGAAGACAAAAATTTACATGCCTAAATTAGGTAAGTTTTACCAGTAAATGGCAAAATAAAGAGAAAGTATATAACGTGGAAAACACCAGGTAATGAGATACTTGATAAAAAGTTACTAAAAAAACTAGATATGTTTTGGAAACGCTGTTTAACGGTCAGACGTTCCAGACAGCAACCGCTGCCAGTGACTGTAATGCTGTCTGAAACCTCTGACCGTTTACAAAACTTATCCTGTCGCTTGAGTACCTTTTGTTTTGAGTACAAACATAATCAGATACAGTATCACATTCTGCTTTTGTGTGGTGGGGTGCAAAGTATTGTACTTACCTCACAAAGTTACGTGTTTTCCACTTCCATCCTCATGGCGCAGGAAGCAATGTGACACGAATAGTAAAATTACCCCCTACAAAGAATAGAATGGACTCTTCCGTCCTGATTACAATGCCCCCCCCCCCCCTTCCTCAGTGACGACCTACCTTTGCCTAAAAGATAGCTATAGGATACGCCAGAAATAGTTTCTCAAGCAACTGGATAAAATTTTCTGAAATTGATAGCTATAGCAGTTTTAAACATGAAGCGATTTTATCACGACCCAGCGACCGTCGGAAGAGAACAAAGCTCCCACCTGTCGGTTTACCGTGTTGCATGCTTGACACACAAACGGAGACTGTTGAAAACTTTGCGTCCGGTCTCGTCTGAGAGAAACTCTTGCAGCCACGTATGTAACAAAATGGCGGGCAGCCAGAGAGGGAGGTAGCAAAGCGGATAAACCAGTTTGGCTAAAGGTCACGGGAGAGCTCGGATTACTGGGTAAACATTGCTGCCGCGCCCCCTGCAGTACCGGGGCATTCCGCTGGGGTAATGGAAACAATAATGGCGGGTTGCCGCCTGCAGTACTGGGGTATTCCGCTGGTCCTTTTGCAACAGGTCGTCATGTACCTTAGTACAAGCGGCCGACCACATACTGAGGGCGAAGCATGAAGCCTTTTCGTTAGCCAGTAGTGCAATGCTTAGCACTGAGCATTTGGGAAATAGTATGGAAGTTGAACACAAACAACTGATGTAGTGATTGCACAAACATGTTTGTTTCGTTTTCCAGGAATCTGGGGCAGCGCCTTCACAATCCTATTCAACCGCCTCATGATGGAGAAGAAAAGTGAGCCGGAAGATCTGCACAAGGAGTTAGGTACGTTCAGTAAGGTTAGACAACCCTGTTGAAGGAATTAGGTACGTTAAGTAAGGTTAGACAATAGAAACACGGCGTCATTGTATATCCACTCTATATAGAATACAACACGGTGTATTCCGTACCGCCTGAGGTACCGGCCCGACCGCGGGTAGGATCGCCCACAGGCCGGAGGGCGATGCGACCGGCAGGAGGGCTGGGACCGAGGGTGATGCGGAATACACCGTGTTGTATACACTGTGTTTTTTCCTTCACACTGACGTCCTATCTCCCCTGCAGAGGAGACCTTGGCGCGGGACGCCCGCAGAGAGAAGGCGGAGAAGAAGAAGCTGGAGAGGACAAACAGCTTCCTGGACTACTTGTACCATTAACACTTACATCCCTATCTCTCCCCTCCCCCTCCAGAGGAGACGCTTGCGCGAGACGCCCGGCGAGAGAAGGCAGAGAAGAAGAAGCTGGAGAGGACAAACAGCTTCCTGGACTACTCGTACCATTAACACTTACATCCCTATCTCTCCCCTCCCAGAGGAGACTTTGGCGCGAGACGCCCGCAGAGAGAAGGCAGAGAAGAAGAAGCTGGAGAGGACAAACAGCTTCCTGGAAGACGACAGCGACAGCGACGATGACGAGGTAAGATGGCGACATGAAAACCAAGTCAATTACCCATCAATAATGTCCTCATGTTGGTAAATCATTGGTCAACAGAGGCCAGCAACGGCGACGAGATAGGAAGGGGACTTAACTAGTCGTTTTTTTTTTTTAATTTAAAGTGTCAGAAAGTGAAAAGAGAAGACAAAATCCTGTTTGTGTTTTGTCAGACAGGATTCTACTGGCTCATGTTTGTTTGTTACAGTTCTGTCAGCAGAGTTCGGCGGACGGCAGACAGAAGAAGCCGTCTCAGACAGGGTTCTACAACAACTGGCTCATGTTTGTTTGTTTGTTTACAGTTCTGCCAGCAGAGTTCGGCGGACGGCAGACAGAAGAAGCCGTCTCAGACAGGGTTCTACAACAACTGGCTCATGTTTGTTTGTTTGTTTACAGTTCTGTCAGCAGAGTTCGGCGGACGGCAGACAGAAGAAGCCGTCTCAGACAGGGTTCTACAACAACTGGTTGATGTCGGTTTTCACCGGTTCCTCGCTGTTCGCCACACGCGAGGGTCGTGCGGGGAAGGTGCACAACTTCATGCGGGGTCTTTCCCTCAACAACACATACCCGATCTCCCCATTCACACCCCCGCCCATACGCAGGCAGATGCATGGACTACCGAGCCACGCCCAGTCAAGTAAGTTCTACTGATCTGAACCAGTTTGGTGACCGTGGTAACGTTAAACTGAACCAGTCTAATGAGGTTACACCATTTTGAAGTAGTTCTTTGCGTTACTTCTACTGTCCTTGGTACTGATTTATCTGCCTAGTCGCTACAGAGGACGAGTTTGACGGTATGACCTTTACTGCCCTTGATACTAGCATGTCCGCCCCCCTCCCTCCTAGTCGCCACAGAAGATGAGTTTGACGGGATCCATATTGTTTCTGTGCGCGACCTTTACTGTCCTTGGTACTGATTTTTCCGCCCCCCTCCCCCTAGTCGCCACAGAAGACGAGTTCGACGGGATCCACGAGCCTCTGAACGTGGAGGAAAAGAAGCTGTACATGGTGGACGGCGGTCTGACCTTCAACTCGCCCTTCCCGTCCGTCCTGCGGCCCCAGCGCGACGTGGACCTCATCATCTCTTACGACTTCAGCGCGCGAACCAGCGACTCCAGCCGGCCCTTCAGGGTAAGTACATAGGAGGAGGGGTGTACACAGGGGAGGGGCGTACACAGGGGAGGGGGGAGGGGCGTACACAGGGGAGGGGGGCGCACACGGGGAGGGGGGCGGACATCATCTCTTACGACTTCAGCGCGCGGACCAGCGACTCGAGCCGGCCATTCAGGGTGAGTACACGGGGGGAGGGGCGTACACTGATGGGGGGGGGGGGGGGAGGGGGGCGGACATCATCTCTTACGACTTCAGCGCGCGAACCAGCGACTCAAGCCGGCCCTTCAGGGTGAGTACACGGGGGGAGGGGCGTACACTGATGGGGGGGGGGGGGGGGGGGGAGGGGGCGGACATCATCTCTTACGACTTCAGCGCGCGAACCAGCGACTCCAGCCGGCCATTCAGGGTAAGTACACGGGGGGAGGGGCGTACACAGGGGAGGGGGGGCGTACACAGGGGGGGCGTACACAGGGGGGGGCGTACACAGGGCGTGGGGGGGTCTTGAGGGGCGTACATCATCTCTTACGACTTCAGCGCGAGCACCAGCGACTCCAGCAGGCCCTTCGGGGTAAGTACATAGGAGGAGGGGGCGTATACAGGGGGTGGGGCGTACACAGGGCAGGGGAGAGGGGCGTACACAGGGGAGGGGGGAGGGGCGTACACAGGGGAGGGGGGCGCACACAGGGGGAGGGGGGCGGACATCATCTCTTACGACTTCAGCGCGCGAACCAGCGACTCCAGCAGGCCCTTCAGGGTAAGTCCACAGGAGGAGGGGTGTGCACAGGGGAGGGAGAAAGGAGGGTACTCCATGTTTATGTTGTTGTTTATGTTGTTGTTTACGTTTACTCCAGGAGCTGCTCCTTGCCGAGAAGTGGGCGCGGATAAACGGGGTGCCGTTCCCGCCCATTGACACCAGCGTGTTTGACCGCGAGGGAATGAAGGAGTGCTACGTCTTCAAACACCCGACGGACGACAAGTGCCCCATCGTCATCCACTTCGTCATCGTCAACATCGAGTTCAGGAAGTTCTCGAAACCCGGTCAGTACTGATGGAGAAAGCATGCAAAAACTCTCGTCTAAGGCCACGCTGATTTGCTGTATGGATGACATTCTCCAAAAGTTTTCGGCCACACTGTAAATCATACGGCTGAAAGATGTGCGAATAACGTTGCATGCTGTAACTTGCAAAAAAAAAAAGGAAAACGATTCTAATGTTGTATAATGCCAAAATCTATTCCAAAGTCAAATAAAAAGATGTGAAGAAATGGAAACGAAGTATCTATTGATGTTACCAAGCGTCATCAATTCGGTCTTACTTATCATGACGTCATCGTTTCAGGTGTGAAGCGAGAGACGGAGGAGGAGCTGGAGTTCGCGAACTTTGACCTGTTCGATGACCCGAACACGCCCTTCTCGACCTTTAACTTCTGCTACCCGCACAAGGCGTTCGACAGGCTGGCTCAGCTCATGGAGTTCAACACGCTGCTCAGTCTGGACGTGAGTAAAACCTTTACCCTTTCACCCCTAACCTCTGTCCTCTAACCCCTGAATGTACTGGACGTACGCAGGAGCATTATAAATATACGAAGTGCTGAAATATTATGTCGCCTATTTATTGTGCTCTTTACTTATCATCCTGTTCAACAAATTTGTCCCTCTTTGCTGCCCGGTCGATCTTTTCGGTGGCTTAAACTTGCTGACTTTAGATTTGGAAAGACACTGAAAATTTGGACTTTTGAACTAATATTTAAAGTCTTTCTGTTAAATTCTTATTGCATTAGAAGAATGAAGAAGCTGTTAAAGAACCGTTTCTTTTCATGTACCGAATTCAAGTATTAAAGTTTTATTTGACCTTCAGATCATCAAGGACAACATGGCGGAATGCGTGCAGCGCAGGCGCAGAGGAGGCCCCAGGCCGAACCTTGACCTCGCTGACGTCAGGAGAAGCTCCTTCAAGAACTCCAAGAAGAAGCTTCGCCAGCTGATCAGGACGTTCTCCATCGACTCGGACACGTGATGCCATGGAGACGCCATACAAACAAACAGACAAACAAACAAGTTTATTATGCAATGAAAACAAAAGTTATTGCAGGGAGTAGAACAAAGTTTTGCTGTTTATGCGAACAAAGTGGAAAATATAATTTTATATCACCGTACTGCGTGTCAGTGTTAACTAAGATACTACAGTGAGACGTGATACATGTTGGGATAATTTTGGTATTGCGTCATGATGACGTCATCAGAAGTATAATGTCTGTAACGAATCATGTCCAACTGACGAATCAAGTCCCTTCATAACTTATTGTTCTCTTTAACACATTGTGTATATTTGTATCTTGTTGCAATCCTGCGATTTTTGTAAGATTTCACTTCCCACTATTTGACTTGAAGTCTTAAGAGACATTTTCCTTGGAATGTTAAGACATTTTTAGCTGCATTCTTACATTTTCAGAAAATCTGGCTAAATATAGACTAAAACGATACTGGGTCGCTGGTTGACTCGGCTCAAAGCAAACACGCAAGTCGAACGTTTAGCTGCATTTTATACCATAACGTAGAACTGCTGTAATAGTAACGGATGTTGGAAAATAGATTTCTCAGTTATGTTACATTATCGAACACTGTGTGGCAATAATTGACACTGCACATCAAAAGTAGATATGTATGAGATTTGATATCTAATGTTAGGATATGGCATTTTCTGCCGGCCATTTTCATCGAAACGTATTGAAATGCCATGATCGCTATTTTGACGAAAGCCTGAATTGCGATATGAACTGACATTCTGTAAATATTCGGCGTTTTCATTAAAACGTTTCTCGACATATAGTTCTGTTGTACTGTAGCACGCATATGCACACACACACACACGTATACACACATACAGTCTCTCTCTCTCTCTCACACACACACCTTTGAAGGTAGCCATAAACTGAGGGAAAGCCACTAATGACCCCAAATTTAGATATGAATGATACAATTCCAATATTCAAATTCTGAACTACAGAAAACTACAGCAAAGAACCAATGACCCTTCCCCTCCTTCTATCCTCCTCCTCACCAACCCCCGTGCCACCCGACAGTGTGCGACCCTCGCGTGACACGCTCTCATCTCCAAGCAGATATCAGGTGGGAGACTAACATTTCCTGCCTGCTGCAGTTTCTGACGACGTCCACCAGAGAAGCCGGGCAGTCGGAAAGCGTTACGACCCTCCTCCTCACGTCTGCTTTGAGATTACTATTGTCCCTCCGCACGACCGGTTTTCACACTCTCGCGGGCAGGTAACATGACACCGGACCTAAAGGTGAGGCGACGCCGTACCTGGCGCGGACAGGTGTGACCTTGTGCGGTCCGCGCAGGTGTACACGTGACCGTACCTGACGCGGCGTGACCTGAAAGGTTTGTCTCCGACAGGTACGACCTGACGCATTGCGTGTTTATATAGTCACGCTACTGTTGAGCATTCACACAGTATCAGGTACGGTCCCACTACCCGGGCGTTTACATAGTCAGGACACATCGTCAGGGACAGAGGGTAGGGGACTGTAGCACACCGACATACAGGTGCCACAGGTGTATCAAAGGTGTGCCGTAGCCACAGGTGTTTATATAGCCAGGAGATACTGTCAGGGGTAGAGAGTTGGAGATACACCGACCTCCTTGTACTACAGCATAGCACGCTCAGGTGTTCCATAGCAGTACCACAGGTGTTTATATAGCCAGGACAGACATCCCGTCGCGGGAGTGAAAGTACAGGAAGACCTTGAACCTGGGCATCTGTACTGCAGGTGAGACACTACAGGTGAGAGAAGACCAGAACGTTCTGCGGTTTCGTTACTTTATTTCCCGACTTGCTTCAAGTCGAATGTTTGCCGCATTCGCTGTAAGGTTATGTGCAACAAGTTTACAACAGCAAATGAAGAAATTTTTGGATGTGGCGTACCAAATTCAGCTGTCTTGTGCATGTTCTTGTTTGTTGTTGATATAATTATTGTTGTAAATATGAAGGAAAGTATTGTCGTGGATCCATGTCGACTGTCTGCTCTGTCATAGCGTTACTGAAAATTGCACGACTAATTTTCTCGAACCTTGGAGAAGCATAGACTCCGTCTGCAAACACTTCTGTGTCGGGTGCACCAGAAAGGTTGAATTCAGACACCTTGTTTTTGTGTTTGGCTTAATCACTTGGAGAGACGTTAGTGTTTAGCTTTCCTAATTTTTACATAGTTTTTAAACTTTAGGAAATCGGAGACAACTGACTTTGGCAGAATAAAGTTACGTGTGTAGGGGGCGAAAAAAAGAGAGATACGGTGTAGTTACTGGAGGCTCGACGTCTTGTTTGCAAAATGACATGCTTCACAAACCCATTGAACTCGTTGTGTTTAACGACAATGTCACTCAACATCTCAACACATTCAATCGTGCCGAGCTAAAACCTGCTAGTTGTCAGAGGATCAGAGGTGACCGAGGGAAACTGATTTCCTTCAAACATTATGGAATTAATACGGTCCAAATCAGAATGACGAAAGTTACCTCAGATTTATGAAGACGATGGCCGACACGGTTTTTCCAAACGGAATACGTAAATCAACACAAAACATTTGTCCAGTGCGGTTGTAGAGAAACTATTCATTCCTAGATGTCTAACATTCATAAACGTTTCTGACTTATTGTTCGCTGTTTTCTCCCGTTCTTTACCCCTACCAATGCGTGAAAACCGGCTCAGTGCAGCATGCAACATTCACACTGCATTTTTGCAGGGTAAAATTCCCTCGTCAAAGTCCTGCGTGGACACAGCAGTCATAATCGAGTTACTTTTATCGATTTGGATCCATTGTTTGTCCTTGGTAGATTCGTTACGCCTAACTTACCAAATGTAACAGGGGGATTCACCTGGGTAAATTTGAGGCGTGGTGGGAAGATATTTCCTTTTGTTCATTTTTGTTGCCAATGTTAGCATGTCAGGGCATCGTTTGGTTGTTCTAGTTTCTCACATTATGGTACACTGAAGGTTTAGAAATTCACTTTCCAAAATTCCATATTACCTTGCTGCGAATGTTTCATCTCAAAACGTAAGTGATGAATGTGAAATAAATTAAATATTGACTTAAGAGTGCGTTTCTTTTCTAGATTCTGGTATTTATCGCCATGAAATACAATGCTAAAATATTTACCGAGATATTTGACTCGTAAAAAGTGCTGATACCTATCAAAGTTCCAAATTAAAGCGACCATGTTTTGTACAGAATTTCGAAACGTTCGGAAACATGGCCAAATCAGTGCTCGTAGCCGCCATACTTTGTCTCGGCTACTCTTATTTCATTGTGTTTTGTACAAACAAAACAGACAAAACAAAGAAATATCTATGTTTATGGAGACATTTGACTTTCAAATATTACTAATGCTTGTCTATTTCGAAATTAAGGGTGACCGAATCTTGTCTCATTACAGGCAACAAACGTTTCAACAAGATGGCCAAATTACTGCTCGCAGCCGCCTTGCTGTGCCTCGGCCTTGTTTCCGTCCGCGGCCTGACCAATGAGGAGCGGGCTGCGCTGCTGACCGGCGCAGTAGGCCTGGGGAACCTCGATATCGTGCCGGATCCAGAGAACAGCGACTACTTCCTAGTGAGCAGCCACGGGATGCCCAACCACAGGCTGGGGCCGTGGGGAAGGAACCCGAACGATGCCACGGTACGGCTGGGTTTTATTGTTTTGTTTCTTTTGAAAAAGGAGGCCTGTTTTTGGTCCGTTTCAATCCATGAAGCCTTAGATGGATTGGGATAGTATAAGATATGTTGGTCAATTTGGAACCCATGGCGTTTGACCTTGGTACTGCAGCAGAACGTGCAGGTTTTGTATCTTTCGTCCTGGACATGCTGTGGTGTTGATTTCATGGTTGACGGTAGATTTATATGGAGTTTGGGGAGGTTAGAAAAAATGATTGTAGCTTGTTCAAATCAACTTTATTTGATTCTCGGTTTCCCCTCTGCTGCAGCACCAGAACCACAACTACAGGATCCCGAGGAACCCGACTGTCCAGACCGAGCCGTCCTGCACCCCTATGGGCGCTATCGGTAAGGAGCGTGCTTGCACACTCCGAACACATGCGCACATACGCACACAAACACATGTGCTCATACGCACGCACACAAACACACATAACATACACACACACACACACACACACACATACATATTAACATAAACACTTACACGTGTATGCACACGCATATGCCAACATACTAAGGAGATTTAAACTTCCTTGTGCATACATAAAAAAATTACATGCGCACACACACGATACTCACCCTCTCACACACACAGACTTAAACATACAAAGATGCATGCAAACACACATTAAGCTTGTTTCTGTGACCATGGCAACGTGTTCCCATGGTAACCTGCTCTGTTCCCATGGTAACGCAGGTCTGGCCCTGAGCGGAGCAGCCATCTACAACCCGTACACCGGAGAGTGCTATGACGCAGGCATGCTGGAGGCGGAGGGGTTCGACGACTGCAAGGGTCATCCGTCCCCCGACGGGACCTATCACTACCATATCACTCCGACCTGCATCTTCAATGTTTCAGAGGTGAGAAAGGTATAATTACAACCCGAAGTAGTCTTAGATTTATTCTCTTTTTTTCTGTCTGAACGGTCTTGAAGTCTCTCCCAAAAGAGGTGACAAAATAACGCCCATGTCCTTTGGTATTTAGGAATGATAACCTCTTTTCCTATTCCGTTCTTGGTCAAAGATCATGAATTGTTCTCACTCGAAGAGACTGAGTCTGAATTGGCACTTGACATCATTTTAATCAGTTCGCAAGTGATGGTACAGTTCAATGCATCACCGATGTCAAAGGCCTAGTACTACGACTAGGCGGGTAACTGAGGTTACACAGGTCACGGGCAACCTGTTGAGTAACAACTTAAGATCAAGTTAGCGTGCCTCTTAGTCTAAAGGACTGTAACAAGACTAAAATACGAATCAGTCATCAACTATGAGAGGTAACTGGCTCTGCCAGAGTAAAATCTGAACTAGGAAAACATTAAACGCCGTAACTGGCAGAGAGCATAAATGTTGAAATACTGATACGAGGTAAAATCGGTTGGTAGCAATGGGACGAGTGCACATATTCTCTGTCCCGAATCACAAACATTCGACTTCGCGTACAGTGTGGGCTCATTCCTCTCGCTGAAAGCGCCTGGTGTCGAGAAACACAGTATTTGACAGAAGGGTATACAATAATACATAAAGGGGTGCAGGTGAGTAAAATTCAGGCGCTGCCCGAATCTGCGAGGAACGCCTCGCGTCTAAAAATGGGAGCTACAGTGTTCGCCCTGACTATATACATGGCTGCAAGACTCAGTCTTGTGTACATAGGGTTTCGTCACTAACACTGTTTAGGCTCGAAACGAAGGTGCAAACTTAAGTGATCTAAACTACTCGCTACCACAAGTGCGTAACTTACAATGTGTCAGAGAAGGTAGGACAAGTGTGCTTAACTGACAGAAACTTGACAAGATGCTTAACACTTTGAGTTCGCATGACACGAGTCTGCTCTGATGTCCAGAATCAGTTAGTCTCGCAGCTCTCATGTGTTCTCGCGCAGGTCTCATGTGACAGGCTCAGTTCTCGCGGTAACAATTCCGTCATATGCTGCCTAACGTCATCATGTGTGCCTGATTATAGGGCGTATTCACGTGACGTCATCACCCCTGCCCTCCGTGGGCGGCCATGTTGGTGCTCACCCTGCAGCGAAGTTTCTCATTGTCCGACACTCTCTAAATTTCCAAGGAATGCGAAGTCGTCTGATCGCTGTTTTATTATATGCAAAGAGTCTCCAGCCTCACATCCTTTTCGCTACAAAAATCCAATTTCACCTACTAGAAATTACCCATTATCGACGAGCGAGGTTCCCCAGCAGCCTACAAACATGGCCGCTAAACTGTTTACAGAGTACGCATAAAATCAGTTCACAGCATACAAGTGTTCCAAGGCCTGCAGCCACGTAGTACAGTGTCTTGAGTGTCGTGAGAAATTTTGCTGACAGCCGGGAGTACGTTATGATCGGGAAAGTTCGACGTTGAAAGACCCCCAGTTTATGAATGAACGTATCTCAAGCACTGGCGACTACACGGTGCCGCGACTGTGTTACACAACGGGCCTGTAACTTGCTTTTCGACCAGATACAAAAGGTTTCCATACACACACGTTGATTCTCAAACTTCAACTATCTAGATCCGTTGTTCGTATGTCAGAAATCCACTTTTGTTTCAGTCGTTAGTCCCTTCGCGATCGTATGTTCCCGCACGTACACGTCCTACACGAGAAACGCAAAACCAATCTTACTGTTACTCGACCGGTGTGTGCTTTATCAGTCCCAATCCAACATCTGACCACGAGGCAAAACACCATGATTATGAGACAAAACGTTTTGAAGGGAAATTGTGAATGGCGTAGAAAACATCTGCTATTTATACAGAGAGTTCCATAGGGCCCCACTACCAAGTGAACACCAACATGGCCGCCAGTGCTCGTTGCTAGAGGGAGGGTCACGTGACTGAATACGCCCTATACGCATGGATCTCTTCTAGACCAACGGGTCAAACAACAACAACAAAGACAACTAGATAACAAACTAGATAAACAACTCATTGACTCTGTAACTAATAACTAACAAGTGACACGTTCTCCCTTCCCAGGTGCCCTCCCCCATCATCGGCGTGGCGCTGGACGGGTTTCCCATCTACGGCCCCACGGACGAGAACGGCCGGGCGCTGACGTCAGCTGACCTTGACGAGTGTCATGGCCGCCAGGTCAACGGGCAGTACCGGTACCACGTGACCAGCGACTTCCCGTACTTCCTGGGCTGTTTCAAGGGGGCCCCTGTGGACGGCCGGGTCACGGCGCGCCGATGTCAGTGCAGGGAGAGGGCCGACCCGTGCGGGGCACTGAGCGGCGGGGACACCGGGGACGGCATGACCCGGCCCCCGGGCGGGATGGGACCGTATCCGGGCGGGATGCGGACGCCCCCTGCCGGCATGATGCGCCCTGCACCCGGCGGGACGCCCCCTGCCGGCATGATGCGCCCTGCAGGCGGGATGGCCCTGGATCGTGACGCGCTCCTCCGCTTGGGGATCGTCTGTCCCACCGGAAACCCTGTCGTCAATGATCGTGAAGGAAACAATTCCGGGTCAAAGGCCAGGCTTTCCGGGATTGCGTTGCTCATTGCCACCGTGATCTCCCTCACCATTGCAGCATGAGTGCACATATTTTTCTCTCTCAGCAGAAATGCACGGACTACTATTTATATGGAACTTTTATTTTGCAATGCTATGGCTAGGACATTGGTCGATATATAAACACCATGTACGATGTAAATGTTACGTAGATTTAGTAAAAAAGGTTAGAAGAAAAACAACGACTGATATTCAAACCTGAAATCTACAATTTGCAGCCTGAAAAAAACGGCATGATTATGTAGATTGATGAAAAAAGGGGTGTATCTTACGTATTTCGCTGGTTCTCAGCCCTGCATAAAAGTGCAAAAGATTAAAGTTAGACTAGACAGGAAACACTTGTAAGCAAATATATGATATTTACCTTCACATGGTCTGGCCTAACAAACTACTGCTCTGTTCATTTTTACTCAAACACACATACATGATAACCATCCCCTCCAGCGCTGTCCTGCCACTTGCTACATGATGTAATCGAACACCACAGGGTGTCTGCTACTTTCCCAGTAACCATGGCGACAGCCGTCTGGTCCAGGTCACTGACCTTATTTGTCTGGTTTGGAAGGAAGAAACGTAGCAACACAGCCGATAAACAACAAAACATGTACGTCACTGACCAATATACGGTCATAGAAGAAGGTCTACGTTTTGGCCATCGAACAAAAGACAACGAGAGTGTATACGTAACTATACATGGATTATAAAGTTTCTAGAAATTATTCTAGATTTCCTTTTTATAATCGGGTCTTCTGGATGTAATGAAGCCAAGTGCTGCACGTGTCGAAAGGCGCTGTGGCACTAGAACCAACATACAGTGTATTTGAATGAATGATTCATTTCTTATTTATTCATGTTAAGTGGATGGTCCATTTCATTCCCTGTTTCCTGGTGTTACAATTTAGTCATGATATCATTGTGTGCTACATGTTACACATAACTTATGAGTTCGATTTTTCTAATAAACAGACTAAATGATCTCACTTGTGCAGAGTTGATATTCTTTCCCTGCATCGACTAATAATGCCACCTAGCGTCAATACCGGTTACTGCAGGCCTCCGTGAACCTCAGCCAGCCTCTCTGCACACATTCCGCCAGATCAGGTAAACATTCAGGACGTTGCCAGGCAATGGACTCTGACACACACGCACATACCTATACCGGCCGGCACACTCACCCGGCATGCTTGCTACTGGATAGGATTGCTGTTCTTAGGGCCCCGTCATAGCCTCCATAGCAGGCTCTGAACCGGCCTTTTTGGAGGCTAACTATAATACACCTTTTGCAGCCAGCCCGTAACCATCATCCACCCCCGTAACCATTTTGCCGGTAAAATGGTTACGGGGATGGCTGATGGTTACGGGCTGGCTACAAAAGGTGTATTATTTAGCCCCCCAAAAAGGCCGGTTCAGAGCCTGCTATGGAGGCTAGCCCCGTCACACTTGTGCGTATATTCAAGTGCGCATGAGTTCCGCAGTAACATTTTTTGGGTTTAAGTAAATTTTGCGTGGAGAAAGTTGTTTTCTACTTTGACCCACCGTTGAGCAGTCTAGTTATCAAACCCAAATGAATTACTTATTCGGCTGCAAACTTAACCTAAACCAAAATCATGTTAATACGCAACTCATGCGGGCTTGTATATACGCACACCTGTGACCTGCGTAGACGCGTACAGTAACTGGCACTGACCCGTACTGCGCCTGACCCTACTTGACCTATAGCCCCCTGTACAATTGTACTATCAATGTTTAACGTATAATTAAACATTCTGCCATATTTAACATCTCACGTAAATGTGTGTAGTGTTCGTACTGGTTGCGAATAACATGACGCTTCAAGTTGTATTTCGATATCGAATTTTACACATTCTAAATAAGAATGATAAAATAGAATATGCACCTCATGATAAAAATATATCTCTGTTTTTTTTTTCAACCTTTACTTAACCTTGAAAGTATACAAAATACACTCATTCGGCCGAGGCCGTTTTTCAAGAGTTCAAGGGAGGAGGTCAGGGGTCCTTTGAACATATGATCGGAAAATATAACAAAAGTCATTTTACAAAGACAACGTTAAAATCAGTATTCCATAATCATATTCAGCATATAAAGATAAGTCGACGATGTAACATCATTTCCATATTCGGTATTCATAGACAGCCCATAGTTACTCGTCGCAACATATTTTTGAATGTTGCAACTGAAGGCGCCGTTGTCAAGTTTGGTGTCAGACTATTCCATAGAGTAGTACCTGAGTAGGAGACAGACCTTCTATATACTTCTCTACGGACCATTGGTACATACAGTAGAAACCTACACCGATGGTTAAACACGCCCACGGCACGTCCAACCGTTAGCGGCTTGTCGCACATGGCGTCCTCTTTACCAGCCACAGCTGTTTATGTCACCTTTAGGAGCTAGTCTACATATAACATATAACCTACATATAACATATAACCGAGACCACTGGTAGCACCGATCACGGAGATGGAAGTGAGAAATGCCATAAAGACCCTTAACAACGGACGCTCAGCGGGGCCGGATGGAATTAGCAATGAACTTTATAAGTACGGGAGTGATGTCATATCACCAATCATTGCCTCCATCATTAACTATGCCTTTCAACATCACCATCCAATCGAATCCATTGGTCAAGGCACTTTGATCGCCCTGCCCAAACCCAAAAAACCACCTGGTCCACCGGCGAACCTTCGCCCCATTGTCCTTCTCAATAGCATAAGGAAAATCCTGTCTACTGTTGCTCTCCATCGTACCAGGGACAAAATAGACAATTTCACCGGACCCTATCAAAGTGGGTTCAAGAGGGGACGCAGTTGTGCAGACATTGTGTGGGCTCAACGCATGCTAGTTTCTGTGGTCATGACCAAGCACTGGGACTTCTACAAGATGGGCATAGACATGTCCCGAGCCTTTGACACCATCAAAAGGTCCAAAATCCTGGAAGTGCTAGATGAAGCAGGGTGCAACGATGATGAACTCCGACTGGTTAGACTACTACTGGCAGGAACCAAGCTGAAAGTCAGAGTCAAAAGTACGTACTCAGCAGACTTTGAAACCACCATTGGCTCCCCACAAGGAGATAGTCTTTCCCCGGTGTTGTTCACCTGCTACCTTGCTTCTGCACTGTCATCTATACGGAGGAGTTCATCAAGACCAGACCCCCCAGTTTCCGACCTAGGCATGCCATTAGAAATGGAATATGCGGATGACGTGGACTTTATTGATGAAGAGAAGGACACATTACAAAGACTGCTTCCAATAGCTGCCAATAACCTCAAAGAGTCAAACCTGTTTGTCAACGAGGGTAAGACAGAATTTACACACATCTACCTGGCTGACACTCAGGAAACAGGAGAGAATGACGAAACTCTCCGAGGAGTGGAGAGCTGGAGGAAGAGTAAGATCCTGGGATCGCAACTGTGCAGCTCCTCAGACATAGAGGCACGCTGCATCATGGCTAACATCGCCTTCCAATCGTTTTGGAAACTGTGGATCCGTAGATCAAAGATTCCCCTGGCAAAAAAGCTGCAAATATACAACGCAACTTGCATCTCCATAATGCTCTACAACTGCAACAGCTGGGCAGTGCCAAAGGCAGCATTGGACAAACTTGATGCATGTCATCGAAAACACCTGCGCAAAATCACAGGGTACCAATGGCCCCACAAAATCTCTAACAAAGCACTATACAAGATGTGCAACACCACCAAACTGTCAACTAAAGTTCACCATCTAAGGTGGTGCATGCTAGGGCACATCCTTCGCATGCCCGAAGACACTCCAGCTCAAAAGGCACTAGAATTTGCTACAGTGGGGTGCAACAAATACAAGGCCAGGAAAGGAAGACATAGCACGAACCTACTAAGTGTCCTAAAAACTGATCTCAAGAACAAAGGGATGGGAAACCTAAGAACAGCAAAGAAACTCAGAGAGCTACGGCTGCTCGCAGAAAATAAGACACAGTGGAAAGAAATGAAGAAAGACTGAATGCAGCCAGAGGCTGTTTCCACAACCTCCGAGCCGCAGAATACAGTGGATCATCATCATAACATATAACCAACATATAACATATAGTCACGTATAACCACGGTTAAACACGCCCACGACAGGTCCCTTGGTTAAGCCCCTGTCACACTTGTGCGTATATACAAGTCTGCATGAGTTGGGAATTGACATGTTTTTGGTTTAGGTGAAGTTTGCAGCCGAATAAGTGATTTCACTTCAATCACTAGGCTGCACAACAGTGGGTCAAAGTAGAAAACAACTTTCTCCGCAAACCTTACTTAGACCCAAAAATGTTAATGCGCAACTCACGCGCACTTGAATATACGCACAAGTGTGACAGGGCCCTTAGCGGCTTATCGCACGTGGTGTCCTCTGTACCTGGCGCAGACCGCGTCGCCACAGGTGTTTATTTCACCCCGGGCAGGTTACATTCCAAGATACCCAGGTAAACTTACCTGGCCTTGGCAGTACACACCGCCACGTGTGTGTAGTGCGTGGGGGGGGGGGTGTAACCGTACCCGGCGCCACCATGTACCGTACGTGCTGACATGACGTCATGGGTACAAGGTCGCGTGCGTGATCACGTGACAGTACCAGGTACGGCCTGTGTGTGCCTGCCCCAACTGATAGCGGTGCTTATATAAACCCTTGTGCCGGGGCGTCAAGAATAGAGGTTCGGGGAAAGTTGGCGGAGCAGAGGAACTCATATAACAGCGCCAGGACAGGGGAGTCGCGAGTTTCCCACCTGATACCTGAGATCACCTTTTGTAGCAGGTGAGATATAACCGTATTGGGGTCTTCCTCGTCACACAAAGTTTTACAGTGTTTTTTTTTTTTTTCAATTTTATCGGTTCAGTTTGTTTGGCAGCTGAGTTTGACTGGCTTTGTTTCTGGCACGCTTCAATGCAGAAGAGTGGCTGAAGTGAGAGAGAGAGAGAGAGAGAGAGAGAGAGAGAGAGAGAGAGAGAGAGAGAGAGAGAGAGAGAGAGAGAGAGAGAGAGAGAGAGAGAGAGAGAGAGAGAGAGAGAGAGAGAGAGAGAGTAACAGTTTATTGGCAAAAGAAAAAAAACTAACAGCTCAAGGTCGGATTTTCCCTCACACAATCTAGCGACAGTTCTGCAAAAAGTTAGAAAACAAACAGACTGTACACGTAGCCGTGTGAAACGGAAAAGTCTTAACGCGCGTTTCACTTGGCCTCTTCGAATTCTCCTTAGAATTTGTCTTTCATGAGCGTTTTGGTGCAGTCTGCGAGAGATAGATAGATAAAGAAAGTGAGGAGGAGGAATCTCTCTTGCCGCGTTACCGCACTCGTTTAGAAAAGTGAATAGTCGTTTGAATTTGGAATGTTTGAAAATGTTGAATATTGAATGGTTTCACACCACCGATATCTTAATCACATTTTCTACATAACCACAATTCAGCCCGGTGCTGCAAATGTTATTTTTTATGAATAAACCATTACCACCCCCCCCCCCCCCATCCCTCTCTCACGTGCTGCAACATAACGATGGGTAGCGCCGACCACACGGTTTCAATCTCATGTTGGAATCCCAACACGTTGATCATACAGCTATAGATAGATGTATTTCATCAATATGTGTTTTTGGTTTCTGAAAACACGTCTTTCAGAGACTTTCGACTTACTGACTTACTTGACTTTCAAATTTTTACGATTACTGAATTAAGAGTATCATTTTGTCATAACAGTCACATCGAACAACATGGCCAAATTACTGCTCGTAATCGCTTTGCTGTGCCTCGGCCTTGTATCCATCCGCGGCCTGACCAATGAGGAACGGGCTGCGCTGCTGACCGGCGCAGTAGGCCTGGGGAACCTCGATATCGTGCCCGACCCGCAGAACAGCGACTACTTCATAGTGAGCAGCCACGGGATGCCCAACCACACGCTGGGGCCGTGGGGGGGAAACCCCTTCACACCCTTGGTAGGGAAACATTAGCCTCAACCAGGCCCTGCGGATGGCTAAAAAAATAGTACAAATTGGCCAAATATAGTGAATAGTATGCTAAGGGAGTCGGCTACGAAGAGAGGGTCTAATATGCCAACCTAGAGCGGCAAACTGTACCTATATAGCAGACTAACCCCTCTTTCATGTTTTTTGTGTGTCTATTTGGCCAATTTCTACTCTTTCCAGCCGCCTCTGGAGCCTGGTAGAGGCTAGGGAAACATAGTTTTGTGCTTTGAAGTATATACGCTTACTCGGATATATAAACAAACGTTGATGAAGGTTAGACATCCAGGTAATAAGATGCGCCAAATGACAGTTACTCAAGCAACTGGATAAGATTTGGAAACAGGCAAATGTTTCAGACAGTATCCGCTGTCTATGCCTCTTTTCGACAGAGGATGCGGCCTGAACCGTTTGACTGTTTCAAAACTGGCATATGAAGAAACGAATGTGCCTGACGTCGGGAGAAGAGTAGCCTGTGTTTACGCATCTGTCTGGCGGGGATTATTGGTTACTAGGGGTAGCCTCCTTTGCTGCCTTCTGCTGCGTGTATTTTTGAGAGAAGCGCTGATTCGCTATTTTCAAAGGCGCCGCTCAAAAGGTCTGCAAAAGAGGCTAACTAGGGGCTGGTTACTGTCGGGCGGGCCGCTAGGAGCGCGATTTAGTCAGACTAGGGAGAATAGATGCTATTTCAGGCCTATTCATGTAACCTATGACCTAGCCTTCGTTTCTTGTAATTTAGCAAAAATTCACATCTTCCTTACCAACATCTGCTTGGAGATGGATGTCAGTATGATTTCACATTGTTTACTTCTCTCTGCTGTAGCTGTAGGGTCTACGTCTGTAACTGTAGTGCGGCTTTGTTCTGCTAGAGGGCGTTTGCCGTCTGAGGAGATGAAGTCTGCCATCTCTGATTGCTAATTTTGACAGAGTTTAATCCCCCCCCCCCCCTGCAGTATGTGGACCACAGCTACAGGATCCCGAAGAACCCGACTATCCAGGCCAAGCCGTCCTGCACGCCTATGGGCACTATCGGTAAGGAGCGTGCATGCACACACACACACGTATATAAACACACACACACACACACACACACACACACACACACAAACACACAAACACACACACGCGCGCGCGCGCACACACACACACACATACATACACTTCATGTGTGTTCTGTTGTTTTCATGGTAACCTGTTCAGCTTCCATGGCAACTTGTTCTGTTTCCATGATAATTTGCTCCCTTTCATGGTAACGCAGTTTTAGCTACAACCCAAGGCTATGATATGAGGTATATCTGTTTCCATGGTTACCGTCTGTATCTTCTGTTCTATTTCCATGGTAACTTGTTCTGTTTCCATGGTAACGCAGGCCTGTCCCTGAGCGGAGCCGCCATCTTTAACCCCTTCACCATCGGGTGCTATGACGCGGGCATACTGGAGGCGGAGGGGTTCGACGACTGCAAGGGTCATCCGGCACCTCACGGGGTGTATCACTACCATATCACTCCGCCCTGCATCTTCGACGTTACAGAGGTGTGTAGGACCGACGCAAAGTAGTCTCTAATTCTCTCATTCTCGTTTTTGCTATGTTTCCTCTTCCTCTTCTTCCTCTTCTTCTCCGCACAAATAGTGTCAAAGACCTGAACCAGACGGCTGTCACCATGGTTACTGGTAAACATCGTGGTGTTCGATTACATAATGTAGCAACAAGCATCTTAGTCTTCTTCTCCCCACAAATAGGGTCAACGACCTGAACCAGACGGCTGTCACCATGGTTACTGGTAAACATCGTGGTGTTCGATTACATAATGTAGCAACAAGCATTACAGAACTTGAGAGAGGGGCTGCTCACCATATATCCAATGTGTTTGGGTTAAAGAATGAACACAGTGGTAGTTTGTAAGGCTAGAACATGTGAAGGTAAACATAATGTATTTGCTGGCAAATGTTACATCTCTAGTTCTCGTTTGATCTGTCTTTAGGGGAGTCCAGCAAAGCAGGTCAAAGACTTGGTCCGAAAAAATCTAATTTTGGCATTTAGAAGCTCTTTGCTAAAATATCATCGGTATTGCTAGTCTAGACAGACTTTCAGGTGCCTTATATCACTTTTACACAAAGTTTTGATCCAGACGTTTTGTCATCTGTGACTCAATTATAGCAAATTTACACAACAAACAACAAACAAACAAAAACCAACAAACAAGCAAACAAACAAACAAACAAACAAACAAACAAGCAATCTGTCCCTTCCCAGGTGCCCTCCCCCATCATCGGCGTGGCGCTGGACGGGTTTCCCATCTACGGCCCCACGGACGAGACCGGCCGCGCGCTGACGTCAGCTGACCTTGACGAGTGTCATGGCCGCCAGGTCAACGGACAGTACCGGTACCACGTGACCAGCGACTTCCCGTACTTCCTGGGCTGTTTCAGGGGGGCCCCGGTGGACGCCCAGATCACAGGCGAGCCGTGCAACTGTACGGAGAGAGCCGACCCGTGCCAGGCGGTGGTAGACGATAACGACCCGCCGCAAGTGCTCGCTCCGGGCGAACTGCAATTTGACCGGGACCAGCTGGCGGCCCTAGGGATCATCTGTCCCCCCGACTCACCAAACAACGTCATCAACGATCATGGCCATGGCCAACCTGACGTCATCAATGATCATGGCCATGGCCAACACGACGTCATCAACGATCATGGCCATGGCCAACACCGAAGCGGTTCCGGGTCAAAGGCCACGGTTTCCGGTGCCATGCTGGCCCTCCTCACCGCGATCTCCGTGAGCATGAAACTGTAAATCCTGACATGTTCGCGGGAGTTCTATTTTCCCATGTACGGGGCCGCGAAGGCATTGCATGATCATGATGTGACTTTGATAAACAAAATAAACCAGTCACTTGTACAGAGTTGCTTTTGTTTTCCCTACAGACAGAGAGAGTAGATTTAGGAAGAAAGGTTAGAAGAAAAACAACGACTGGTGTTCAAACCTGAAATCTACAATTTGCAGCCTGAAAAAAACAACGGCATGATTATGTAGATGGGTGAAAAAAGGGGTGTATCTTACGTATTTCGCTGGTTCTCAGCCCAGCATTAAAGTGCAAAAGATTAAAGTTAAACTAGAACGGCAACACTTGCAACAAATATATTATGCTTACCTTCGTATGGTCTAACCTTGCAAACTGCTGCTCTGTTTATTTTTACTGAAATTCATCGATTAACATGATAACCAGCCCCTCCAGCTCTGTCCTGCCACTTGCTACATCATGTAATCGAACACCACAGGGTGTCTGCTACTTTCCCAGTAACCTTGGCGACAGCCGTCTGGTCCAGGTCATTGACCTTATTTGTCTAGTTTGGACGAAGTAAGATGAAGAAGCGTAGCGATCACATCAGATAAACAACAAAGCATGACGTCACTAACCTGTATAGAATAATAGAAGAAGCCGGTCTACGTTTTGGCCATCGAACAAAAGACAACCAGAGTGTATACGTACCTATACATGGATGATAAAGTATCTAAACATTATTCTTATTATCATAATCGGGCCTTCTGGTGGTGTCGTACTGTACGGGTCGAAAAGCACTGGAGAGAAGCAGCATACAGTGTAATTGAATGAATGGTTCATTTGTTATTTATCTACTCAAAGTGGATGGTCCACTTTATATTTATTCCCTGTTTCCTGGCCTGGTATTACAATTCAGTCATGATAACATTCTGTGCTACATGTTGCACATAGGTTATGAGTTTGATTTTTTTTCTAATAAACAGACTAAATGATCTCACTTGTGCAGGGTTGATTTTTTCTTTTCCCTGCATCGACCAATAATGCCACCTAGCGTCAATGCCGGTTACCGCAGGCCTCCTTGAACATCGGCCAGGCTCTCTGCACACATTCTGGGGAGGGACCAGCTAATAGAGTTGCGCAGTAGAGTGCACGGTGTTTTCCTGGGCAAAGGCTGGCCAGAATGGTCCAGTCTTCTGGTAGGGAGGACAGAAGAATGTGAATTTAAAAAATCTGGCCAAAATAGGTGATTTTTGTCATGTTTTGATCTCGGATTGACCTCTGAACCCTTCTCTTATGGTTGGACTGATATATTAGGATGGGGGGGGGGGGGCGAAGTCCTGGTCTCATCTGAAACTTCTGTCTTTAGCTCGTTAGAATGCTGGAGTTGAACTCCTGTTTTTTTTACCTAAAGCAACCTGACAAATCCAGCTTTGCAGGGGTGGTAAAGTTTTCAGGCTTGAAATGTATAAAATACATGTGTTTTTAAGTGATTGTTTTTGATGGATTAACCATGTGTGGCAAAGGAAAGTCGATTTAGAGGTCCCTCCCATTCTGCCTGGCCAGGTAAACATTCTGGACGTTGCTAGGCAAGGGACTCTGGCACCTGCGGACACAGCGCGCCGGCACAGCACCTGGCGCTGCCCCGTATTGCGCCTGACCCTACTTGACCTATTACCCCCTGTTCTATTGTGCTATCAATGTTTTACCTATAATTAAACATTCTGCCAGATTTAACAACTTCTAATGTAAACTGTAAGTGTGTGTAGCGTTTATACTTCTCTACACAGTGGTTACGAAATACTTGATGCTTCAAATCGGATTTCGATATTGTATTCTACACATTCCTACAAAGAATGGTAAGATAAAACAAGCACATGATGATGAAACTATTCCTCCCTCCCTCCCTCCCTCCCTCCCTCCCTCCCTCCCTCCCTCCCTCCCTCCCTCCCTCCCTCCCTCCCTCCCTCCCTCCCTCCCTCCCTCCCTCCCTCCCTCCCTCCCTCCCTCCCTCCCTCCCTCCCTCCCTCCCTCCCTCCCTCCCTCCCTCCCTCCCTCCCTCCCTCCCTCCCTCCCTCCCTCCCTCCCTCCCTCCCTCCCTCCCTCCCTCCCTCCCTCCTTCCTATGACCTGGCACAGACCTCGTCGCCGCAGGTGTTTATATCACCCCGGGAAGGTCACATTCCAAGATACCCAGGTAAAAGTACCTGTCCCAGACAATACACACCGTAACGCGTGGGGGGGTGTAACGGTACCCGGCGCCGCCATGTACCGTACGTGCTGACATGACGTCATGGGTACAAGGTCGCGTGCATGATCACGTGACAGTACCAGGTACGGCCTGTGTGTGCCAGTCCCAGCTGACAGCCGTGCTTATATAAACCCTTGCGCCGGGGCGTCAAGAATAGAGATTCGGGAAAGTTAGCAGAGCCAGAGGATCTCATATAACAGCGCCAGGACAGAGGAGTCGCGAGTTTCCCACCTGATACCTGAGATCACCTTTTGTAGCAGGTGAGATATAACCGTGTTGGGGTCTTCCTCGTCACACAAAGTTTTACTGTTCTTTTTATTTTCAATCTTATCGGGTCAGTTTTAAGTAGGTCAGTTTGATTTGCTTTGTTTCTGGCATGCTTCATTGCCGAAGAATGGCTGAAGAGAGAGAGAGAGAGAGAGAGAGAGAGAGAGAGAGAGAGAGAGAGAGAGAGAGAGAGGCAGAGAGAGAGAGAGACAGAAAGACAGAAAGAAAGACGGAGAAAGACAGAGACAGAGAGTAATAGTTTATTGGTAAAAGAAAACGCTAACAGCACAAGGTCGGATTTTCCCTTATGCAATCTATCGACAGTTCTGCAAAAGTTAGAATGCAAACAGTGTACACGTAGCTGTGTAAAACGGAAAAAAGTCTTTTCACCTGGCCTCTTCGAATTTCCCTTAGAATTTGTCTTTCACGACCGCCGTGGTCCAGTCTGCGAGAGATAGATAGATGAAGAAAGTGAGGAGGAAGAATCTCTCTGGCCGACTTACCACACTCGTTCAGAAAAGTGAATAGTCGTTTGAATTTGGAATGTTTGTAGATTTTGAATATTGAATGTTTTCAGACCACCGATTTTTTAATCACCTTTTCTACATAACCATAAGTCAGGCCGGTGCCGCTGCAAATGTTATTTTTATGAATAAACCATTCTCTCCACCCCACCCAATCCCTCTCTCACGTGCTGCAAAATAACCAAGGGTAGCACTGATCACACGGTTTCAATCTCATGTTGGAATCATACACGTTGATCATACATCTATAGGGCGTATTCAGTCACGTGACCCGCCCCCTCGCAACGAGCACTGTCGGCCATGTTGGTGCTCACTTGATAGTGGAGCCCTATGGAACTCACCATAGAAATGGCAGATATTTTCTACGCCACTCACAATTTCCCTTCAAAACGTTTTGTCTCATAATCATGGTGTTTTGCCTCGTGGTCAGATGTTGGATTGGGACTGATAAAGCACACACTGATCGGGTAACAGTAAGATTGGTTTTGCGTTTCTACTTCTAGTGTAAGTGCGGGCTTGGTGCAGAAACATACGAAGGCAGACTAACGACTGAAACAAAAGTGGATTTCTGACATACGAACAGCGGATCTAAATAGTTGAAGTTTGAGAATCAACGTGTGTTTATGGAAACCTTTTGTATCTGGTCGAAAAGCAAATCGGCCCGTTGTGTAACACAGTCGCGGCACCGTGTAGTCGTTGCTTGAGACAACGGTTCGTAAACTGGGGGGTCTTTCAACGTCGAACTTTCCCGATCATAACATAATCCCTGTCAACAAAATTTTCCACGACACTCAAGACACTGTACTACGTGGTTGCAGGCCTTGGAACACTTGTATGCTGTGAACTGATTTTGTACCTACTCTGTAAACAGTTTAGCGGCCATGTTTGTAGGCTTCTGGGGAAAACCTTTCCTCGGTCGTCGATAATGGGTCATTTCCAGTAGGTGAAATTGGATTTTTGTAGCGAAAAGGATGTGAGGCTGGAGACTCTTTGTATATAAGAAAACAGCGATCAGACGACTTCGCATTCCTTGGAAATTTAGAGACCGTCGGACACCGAGAAACTTCGCTGCAGGGTGAGCACCAACATGGCCGCCCACGGGGGGCAGGGGTGATGACGTCACGTGAATACGCCCTATAGATATTTCATCAATATGATTTACTTGACTTTCAATTTTCATACGATTTCTGAATTGAGAGTGATATCATTTTCTCATAACAGGCATCGAAGTTTGAACAACATGGCCAAAGTACTGCTGGTAGCCGCCTTGCTGTGCCTCGGCCTTGTATCCGTCCGCGGGCTGACCAATGAGGAGCGGGCTGCGCTGCTGACCGGCGCAGTAGGCCTGGGGAACCTCGATATCGTGCCGGACCCGGAGAACAACAACTACTTCATAGTGAGCAGCCACGGGATGCCCAACCACACGCTGGGGCCGTGGGGAGACGGGAACACCATCACGCCCTCGGTAGGGAAACATTAGCCTCTACCAGGCCCCGCGGGTGGCTGGAAAAATAGTAGAAATTGGCCAAATAGAGTAAATAGTATGCTAAGGGAGTCGGCTTCGAAGAGAGGGTCTAATATGCCAACCTAGAGCGGCAAACTGTACCTATATAGCAGACTAACCCCTCTTTCATGTTTTTTGTTGTTGAATTCTACTCTTTCCATCCGCCTCTGGAGCCTGGTAGATTCGCTATTTTCAAAGGCGCCGCTCAAAAGGTCTGCAAAAGAGGCTACCTAGGGGCTGGTTACTGTCGGGCGGGCCGCTAGGAGAGCGATTTAGTCAGACTAGGGAGAAGAGATGCTATTTCAGGCCTATTCATGCAACCTATGACCTAGCCTTCGTTTCAAAAAGTCACATCTTCCTTACCAACATCTGCTTGGAGATGGATGTCAGTATGATTTCACATTGTTTACTTCTCTCTGCTGTAGGCTCTACGTCTGTAACTGTAGTGCGGCTTCGTTCTGCTAGAGGGCGTTTGCCATCTCTGATTGCTAATTTTGACAGAGTTTAATCCCCCCCCCCCTGCAGTATGTGGACCACAGCTACAAGATCCCGAAGAACCCGACTATCCAGGCCGAGCCGTCCTGCACACCTATGGGCGCTATCGGTAAGGAGCGTGCACGCATATACGTATAACACACACACACACACACACACACACACACACACACACACACACACACACACACACACACTTACACACTCACACACACACACACACACACACTCACACACACACACACTCACACACACACACAAACGCGCGCGCGCGCGCACACACACACATACACACACACACAGATACATACACTTCATGTGTGTTCTGTTGTTTTTATGGCAACCTGTTCAGCTTCCATGGCAACTTGTTCTGTTTCCATGATAATCTGCTCCGTTTCCATGGTAACGTAGTTTTAGCAACAACCCAAGACTATGATATGAGGTATATCTGTTTCCATGGTTACCGTCTGTATCTTCTGTTCTATTTCCATGGTAACTTGTTCTGTTTCCATGGTAACGCAGGCCTGTCCCTGAGCGGAGCCGCCATCTTCAACCCCTTCACCTGGGGGTGCTATGACGCGGGCATACTGGAGTCGGAGGGGTTTGATGAATGCAGGGGTCATCCGTCCCCTTTCGGGGAGTATCACTACCATATCATTCCGACCTGCATCTTCGACGTTACAGAGGTGTGTAGGATCGACAAAAAGTAGTCTCTAATTGTCACATTCTCGCTTGATCTGTCTTTAGGGGAGTCCAGCAAAGCAGGTCAAAGACTTGGTCCGAAAAAATCTAATTTTGGCATTTAGAAGCTCTTTGCTCAAATATCATTGGTATTGCTAAAGTCTAGACGGACTTTCAGGTGCCTTATATCACTTTTACACAAAGTTTTGATCCAGACGTTTTGTCATCTGTTACACAACAAACAACAACAAACAAACAAACAAACAATCTGTCCCTTCCCAGGTGCCCTCCCCCATCATCGGCGTGGCGCTGGACGGGTTTCCCATCTACGGCCCCACGGACGAGACCGGCCGCGCGCTGACGTCAGCTGACCTTGACGAGTGTCATGGCCGCCAGGTCAACGGGCAGTACCGGTACCACGTGACCAGCGACTTCCCGTACTTCCTGGGCTGTTTCAGGGGGGCCCCGGTGGACGCCCAGATCACAGGCGAGCCGTGCGAGTGCACGGAGAGGGCCGACCCGTGCCAGGCGGTAAACGGTAACGAGCCGCCGCAAGGGGACGCTCCGGGCCAACTGCCCTTCGACCGGGACCAGCTGGCGGCCCTAGGGATCATCTGTCCCACCGACTCACCAAACGACGTCATCAACGATCATGGCCATGGCCAACACGGAAACGGTTCCGGGTCAAAGGCCACGGTTTCCGGTGCCATGCTGGTCCTTCTCACTGCGATCTCCATTAACATGAAACTGTAAATCTTGACATGTTCGCGGGAGTTCTATTTTCCCGTTAAGGGGAATGTATAACATAATCATGATGTGAATTTTATAAAGAAAATAAACCGCTAACTTGTACAGAGTTGCTTTTTTTCATTGCAGACTGAGAGAGAGAGAGAGAGTGAGAGAGAGAGAGAGAGAGAGAGAGAGAGAGAGAGAGAGAGAGAGAGAGAGAGAGAGAAATATACATACATACATAGAGACAAATCTATAAGCAGCGACCCTTGTGCTGCAGTGCAATGTGAACCAATCAGAATTGCCATGAGGAAGGTGACAGATGTTCACCGAATCGCCGGTTGAATAGACAACTTGCGGTTGTGAACAAAAATAATATTTTATTCAAAGAGACAGATTTAGCCAGAGAGAGAAAGAGAGGGGACAGACAGACAGACATACAAAGGGACAGACAGACAGACGACTGAAGGACAGAGAGAGAGAGAGAGAGACTGTTAGACAGACGATAAACAGACGGATAGACGGACAGACAAGCAGAAAGGAAAGGCAGACAGACAGACAGACAGGCCAAGAAACAGGGAGTCAAACAGACAGACAGATCGTCAGACAGACAGACAAGAAATTGTCATGCCTCCAGGTAATCAACACAGAATTGAGGTGCTAAAACAGATACATATAGACAGGCAGGCAGCTAGACAAGTCAGGTCAAGCTTCACTTCCTTGGGGAAAAGTAAAAGAGGCGCTTGTTATCATAAAGTCCACACAAACTCCAATTACAGGTGAGGCTTCGCGTGACCAGGTGACCCATTATTCCACCTGGCTCACCTGAACACAGGTATCAGGTGGGGACCTTGACTTTCAGGAGTGTATAAATATCAGTGTAGTACAGTCACGGGCATAGCGCGAACTTGGACTCACCGGAGACTGATTAACCGACTGGGACTTTTCCACAGACAAGGGGGAGGTGAGAGCATGATTGTTGTGAATTTTGACAAAATATTGTCTATAACCCAAAGTTTCAGCACTACTAGAAGACTCCTATACAATGACTCCTGATTTTCTCTACGATTACGTTTAGTGTGAACTACTGAAATTTTCCCCATCGGATGGGGGTTCGGACTTGCGCTTTCAAAACCTGTTTGTTGCATTGTATTCCCTTTTTTGTAAAGTTTATTCCCTCTTCCATTTCATTTTTATCCTATCTTATTTTGTGCTACCTTATATACTTCTTTAACATATGTTCAGTGGTGTAGCTGATGTCAAGAATGTATACTTCAGTGCGTTTCCAAGCATATGTTAGAATCAGGCTCGTTCTCACTATTTAAAGCCTGGTTTTGTGACATTCAGTATTCTTTTCCAGCATTTTTGTTTTCATTTGCAAACCATTACAAAATATATATGTATGAAAAGTGAACAAAAAGGGCACAAATATTGCCAAATCAGACCCACAATTCAGAGAATTAGCCGGATCCTTACATCTGTCTGGATATCAGACCACAGATCAAAATTTCACTGTTTAAGAAAAGAAAATTTTGACCAAGCTGCAGAACGACGAAATATATGCTGTAAATTTCAACAACAAAAATCAATAAGCAGCTACTGTCAAAGTCAAAAGAGAAGACGAGAAACAAAGAAAAATGAAAAATGTATTGTTTTGCATACCATATTCTGTGTTTTCAGTCATTTGCTCAACCTTCCTGAACACTTACATAGCGAAGCGATGGCGACGTTTTTTCTGGTGCCCATGGGTTGTCATTATTGTCCCACCGGTCCCTGCCTGGTACGGACTTACCAAACCTGCTTTTTGTCCGGTTCTCCAATTTACAATTTTACTTCCTCTCTACCCGGCGTATCATTACTGCGCAATGCGCACAAATTTTACCGATTATTCCACTTTCGTGAGAGCTAAATTTCTCTTCTCTTTTGTCCGCCGTTTCCTGTTGAGTCGCTTAGTTTGAGTGGTACTGGAGGACCTGTTATTACAGACAGGGCAAATTCAGTTTACAACATCCACTTTGTGGGGCTGAAATCCCAACAGAGAAAAATTTGTAATTTTCCTCGTAGCGTGATGGTGTTTTATGCGATTTGATGGTGTTGCTAGCTGTAACTTTTGTTCAGTTCAGAAATAGCAAAATCGGTACAGCAGCAAAAAGTTCGCTGTGACTTTTGGCAACATTTTGCCAGCGTTTAACAATGTTTTTTATTCGTACATCTTTCTTTACAGTCATAATTCACCGAACAATGAAGACGGTTTACTGCCTGGCAGCCGTGTTACTGTTCTTGAGCGGTGTATCAGTCCGCGGACAGACGGATGCGGACCCGCTCTGCCGGCCGCTGGGTGACGGGGCCACGGGCGCTCCGGACGGGACGGGGCCGTCACGGGACCCGCCGAACGGGCGGGGAGAGGGCGGCGGGGGCCAAGGAGACTCCGGCCCGAGCATCACACCTGTCGCCACCGTGACCTCCACTCTTCCCATCTGCACCAACGGAACCGGAAATCCGTCACGAGGTGACAGGAAAGGGAGAAGTTCCGGGTCAAAGGCTAGACTTTCCACGCCTGCGCTGTTCGCGGTTGCCCTGGCCGTTCTGCGCATGTTGTAATCTCCTTGCTCGTGCGTTGTCAATAATTTATACATGACGTCAGTGGCCCTACAACCAATCAGAATCCTATAATGGACAACTGATCGGTTGGCTCATTGACTGAAACTTATTGCAACCACAACTTGAAGAGCAAGTAATGAAGTTAACTATTGCATGCAGTAAACATACACAATGTGATATATGGAACGGGCTGATGGCATGCAGCTGTTCTATTTCGGCCTGGATTCGATGTAACCATAAACCGTTCTCTGTCCGCCATCTTGTCCTTCTGACCTTGACCAGTTTCCACTCAGATAACCAGTAAAGTGACCTCTGTTGACCAGAGTAATTTGCATGCAGATTTCTAAAGTCAGGAGGATTTGCTGAATGGACAGTTATTGATGGCAGCCTGATGGCCCCGGAGTAGGGCTTAAGAAGGTGTTACGCGGAGATTAGGGCTCCTTAAAGACGTGGGTAGAGTTTCTGACCTGTGATATTTACATGTAGATTGCACCAATGTGTCCGTCCGCCAAGATCCGACTTAGAACAGGTGCTAATAGCTCTTAGGGTCAGACGATGACATCATCCATGTCTGCAGCCGTCAGAACTTGTAAAATGACGTCTTTAGATCTAGATAAGTCATAAGTCAGTCAAGATCTAGATGGTTCCAGAGGTCAGAGAGACGCTCCCGTACTGGGGACCGGGACGGCACGACCGTTACGGCTGCTGTCCTCTGTAGGAAACACGAACTGTGTAATGTATGGGTCTCCGCCAGATTGATTTTAGCTGAAGAGAGAGTAGCTAAGCCTCCCTACTACATCAGCAAATAATATAATGATATAATGTTGTCGACAAATTGTGTTATCAGGGTGATTCCTTAGTACATTTCGTGTTTAACTTCCAACCTTACTTTTACTTGACAGTATGGTTATATAATTGTGTTGTTGTGTGTTATGCATGACATAGTCCCGGGGTTAGAAAGCATGCTCCCAAAATATGATTTCAAATTTGAGATATGCATCATCTTGATATATTTTAGATATTCTATATCGAGGTTTACATATACAGTGCATGTCATGTTTAACTTATAACCCTACTTTTACTTTACAGTATTGTTATATACTTGTGGCGTTCACAGACTGTGATATGCATGTCATAGTGCCGGGAGTAGAAAGGATGCTCCCAAAATATGATTTCAAGTTGGAGAAATACTTTACCTTAATATTATTCCAGATATCTTACATCGAATTTTACAGTACATTTCGTGTTTAACATCCAACCTGACTTTTACTTAACAGTATAATGATATAACTGTGTGGCTTATAAACTGTATCATGCATGTCATAGTGCCGAGGGTGATTCCTAAATATGATTTCAAGTTTGAGATATGCATCATCTTCATATCATGTTTAGATATTCTACATCGAATCTTACAGTATATTTCGTGTTTAACTTCCAACCTGACTTTTACTTTACAGTATAATGATATAACTGTAAGGCTTATAAACTGTATCATGCATGTCATAGTGCCGAGGGTGATTCCTAAATATGATTTCAAGTTTGAGATATGCATCATCTTCATATCATGTTTAGATATTCTACATCGAATCTTACAGTATATTTCGTGTTTAACTTCCAACCTGACTTTTACTTTACAGTATAATGATATAACTGTGAGGCTTATAAACTGTATCATGCATGTCATAGTGCCGAGGGTGATTCCTAAATATGATTTCAAGTTTGAGATATGCATCATCTTCATATCATTTTTAGATATTCCATATCGAATCTTACAGTTCATTTCGTGTTTAACTTCCAACCTGACTTTTACTTTACAGTACATATGTATAATGATATAACAGTGTGATGTTCACAGACTCTAATGCATGTCGTAGTGCCGGGATTACAAGATAGGCTTTATCTTAATATCATTTTAGATATATACATCGAATTTCACGTTATATTTTGTGTTTTACTTAAAAGTTACTACCTTATTTCTCCTTTGCATGCGCGTTGATTTGGTTTCCGCCGATCTCTGGTGTCTTCTGGTCGCGGCGAATTTCATTTCCGATGATTTCCTGTAACCTGGTATCAGGACTAAGTTGATTCCAAACGAATTCCCGTCTTTTATTGCTTGAGATAATTTCATTTCTAAAGACTTCCCGTGTCTTGTAATCAAGGCTAAGTCGATTTTGACTAACTTTATGTTTCTAGTGTCTATCATTTGGCATATCTATGTCAGGGGTGTTCTCCTAAGGCACGTAAAAACGACGATACACAGTGCGTGAGCTCGTGAGAACTAAAATGAGAGACGGAATGTATCATGTCCCTTGTATTAAACCACAGTATGTTACACACCTCTCTCTTCTTTAGGTCTGACATCTTTTACTGTTGAAAAGAAGGTTAAGTTTAAGGTACTGTGCGTGTGTGTGGTGTGGTGTGGTGTGGTGTGTGTGTGTGTGTGTGAGTGTGTGTGTGTGGTGTGTGTGTGTATGTATGTGCGTGTGTGTGCGAGAGAGAGAGAGAGAGAGAGAGAGAGAGTGTGTGTGTGTGTGTGTGTGTGTGTGTGTGAGTGTGTGTGTGTGTGTATGTATGTGCGTGTGTGTGCGAGAGAGAGAGAGAGAGAGAGAGAGAGAGAGAGAGAGAGTGTGTGTGTGTGTGTGTGTGTGTGTGTGTGTGTGTGAGTGTGTGTGTGTGTGTGAACTGGAGATAGAATAGGATATTGGACTCCAGTGGATTCCAGGCTACCCCCAACCCAGCGCCGACCTTGGTTGGGGAGTGGTCGGGAGCAAAATCGTACGAAGGTCCTGAATGTGTGTCAAGGGCTGAACCCACGACAGGCAAGACCCTTTAATCTACTGAAGGCCCCCACTGTGAATTCGGCTGTGCCTTACATGGCACAGGGTGATAGGCGTGTAGGTTCACATGAATGCAGCAGGGTGGATTCTGTTGGTGAAAAATTTTCTGGAAAGAACCTTTTTTTCAAATCAAATGTTCGCGGTGGTTTTATTTCCTCGGTGATGTCTCTTCCGCGAAACCATGTCATCGCAAATATTTGTTTTATAATTGTACTGTTGTACATATTTGTTTCACCCGCAAACTTCAAACACCGCCAAAACCCGAGTTACCCTCCAACCACGAAGGTAAATAAATACATTAGCACTCAGTCTGTTCATCATAGCATAGCTACGTAGCCAACATGGTGTTACGCTGCACGAATCTCATGGTTTGCCCAACGCGGTTGTAACACTAAATCAAAGACTTATGCTAGCCGTTATTGTTTTAGCAATAAAGTTCTTATATGAAGTCTGCGGTACAAATTTGAAACGTAGATGGCAAAAATGCTGTGACATTATCGGATGCGGAGCGTGTATGTTCCAGGAGGAATAGATGTGGAAATCTGCCCTACAGGCGTTACCTGTGGTACACCAGACGGCGTGTCGGCACGGAGGGGTGATGAACGAGGCGGACCATCGCAGCCAGCCTGAATGTTGCCCACGTAAAACACTCCAATGTTCCTGCTGATATTGAAGCTACAGAATCGTCATGACGAATCTGTAATACCAGGTATAGACACAGGCAAGAATGATGTTTTCACGCTATCATCTCAGCGTATTTATGGGGTAAGCGGACCTTTTGGTAAGCGGCGTTTGGCTGTTCACGGTTAGATTCATTTTTGCTGGCATGACATTTAAAGTTTGATCAAAGATACGCCATAAAGTACAGCCATCCAGGTGAGATTACTTTTGAGAGATAACTAATATGTAACTGGAAGGGTAGTCATGAGACTGTGATACCATATGAAATACATTGAGGTATTCAGGCTGTTGTTGGTTAACAGACTTATGAACTGTTTGCAGCAGATGTTTATTTCTTCTAGTTGCCAGAGTTTTCCAGTGTAGACTCGAGAGTTAATTATTACCAATGTGAGACACATATGACAGTCCGGGTATATTTCTAGCAGCCCGATTGTGTAGTTTTTGTACCTTATCTGAGCGGCATTTTCCACAGTTACCCCACACCACATCACAGTAATCCAGCTTGGGCAGGACCGGACAATTGAATAACATCGCTGGGGTACGTTGTGGCAAAACTGGGGTTAGACGCCGCGAAACACCCAGTCACCCGATACACCATGGCACAACTTATCTTTGTGATCTCGCCACGTTATGCTAGGGTCACATTTCCTAACCGGGACCCAGCCGGGCTGTTTGCGGAAACGAAAAATCAAAGTGTATGTCAATAAATTTGCACAAGCTATGCATCTAAATAACTTTGGGTACGTTTTGTGTTTTTGTTGTCTTTTATATCATATATTTCGTTCCCAAAGACTGCCCGGCCGGGCCCCGGATTTGAAATGTGACCCTAGCATAAGCTGTTAGCTTTGGATGTCATCGGGGAACGATGGGATTTCATCAGAACATCTATTGGGCAGAAGGTGCTGATGATAATTGAATTCGTTTATCTATAACAAGATGAATCTCCCAACACAAACCATTCCATCACGCGAGTGATCTGCCGTACCTGACAGCTAGTGTTACACGCTGTACGTGATGTATCTGCACGTTAACGGGACCGGAGCAAATGGTGATGAGTTCGGCAGATCGTTTAAGGCAGGAAAGATTTGGCTGATAAAATATTCCAATTTTCATCTTAAGCGAGCAGCGCGGTTAACACGGCGTGTTGGGGTCGGCAGGGCAGGTGTGCGATTTATTTTGGAGAGATGCAAAACACGATTAACGATATCAGAGCGGCTGCGTTGTGCGACATGACATCTCCGAGCACCTATGGGATATGAGGAAGTGATTTATCTGGGAGAGAGGTAGAACATGATGAACGTTATCAGCACTTTCAGGGACAGTAGAAACTGGCGAGAAGCTCATTCTAGGCCAGGCAATTTGCGCTGACAGAAATTATTAAACTCTTCATCCGTTTGGAACGACGAAAGCATCACGCAAGAGGTGATGAGGCCGGCTGTGTTGTCTGTGGGGCGTGACATCTCGGAACATCTATGGGGTATGAAGCAAGTGATGATGTACCGGGAAGCTCATTTGGGGCAGGATGAATTTTGGTGGTGAAATGTTAAGATTTGCATCTTACGGGATCGACATAGTTAACATGGCGTGGTTGGGTCTGCAGGACAGTCGTTAGATTTTATTTTGGAGAAAGGCAAAACATATCAGAACATTCAATAGAGAGAAGAAACTGGCGAGAAGCGTATTCAAGGTCAGGTAGTTTGCACTGACAGAAATTAAAGTCAAATTCATCATCCTTTTGGAGCAACAAAAGCATCACGCAAGAGGTGATGAGGCCGGCTGTGTTACATGTGGAGCGTGGCATCCGGTGAACATCCATTTGTATTTGTATTTATTGAAAATGAGACAAGTCATTACACTGGGTTAGCCTAGGCAGCTCTCGCTGGTAACGGCTGACCCACAAATACTGACAAACATACAACTTATATGCATAACCTGCAGTAAAATGGGATATGATAGCCTCCTCTGCAGGCCTTCAGGCCAGCGCCGGCATTTATTATTTGTTGTGGGGGGGGAGGGGGCAGGTTCTTTTGCTGGTTTGAGCAACAAAAGCATCAAGCAAGAAGCACTAAGGCCGACCGGGTGGCCCGTGTGACATCTCCGAACGTCTATGGGACGGAAGCAAGTGATGATGTACCGGGAAGCTCATTTGGGGCAGGATGAATTTTGGTGGTGAAATGTTAAGATTTGCATCTTACGGGATCGACATAGTTAACATGGCGTGGTTGGGTCTGCAGGACAGTCGTTAGATTTTATTTTGGAGAAAGGCAAAACATATCAGAACATTCAATAGAGAGAAGAAACTGGCGAGAAGCTCATTCTAGGACAGGTAATTTGCACTGACAGAAATTGTCAAATTCTTCATCCTTCTGGAGCAACAGAAGCATCACGCAAGAGGTGATGAGGCCGACTGTGTGACATGTGGAGCGTGACATCCGGCGAACATCCTTGGGATATGATAGGGTCTCCTTATGCTAGGGTCACATTTCCAATCTGGGGCCCGGCAGGGCAGTCTTTGGGAACGAAAAGTATGATATAACAGAGAACAAAAACCACAAAACGTACCAAAAAATATTCAAGAGCAAAGCTTGTGCATATCTATTGATATACACTTTAATTTTTCGTTTCCGCAAACAGCCCGGCCGGGCCCCGGTTAGGAAATGTGACCCTAGCATTAGCAGGCCTTCAGGCCGACGCCGACATTTTTTTTTGGGGGGGGGGGGTGTAGCGCTGATTCACGATTGTCAGCAAATCGGGCCAGGTCCTTTTGCTGGTTTGAGTAACGAAAGCATCGAGCAAGAGGTGATGAGGCCGGCTGTGTCACATGTGGGGCATCTCCGAACGTCTATGGGACGAGACGAATGATGACGAGCCGGGAAGCTCATTTAATGCAGGATGAATTTCGCTGATGAAATATTCAGTATGATGACTTCGGCAGCTCGTTTAAGGCAAGAAGGATTTCGCTGATAAAACATTCCAATTTTCAGCCTACGGGAGCACCGTGATTAACATGACGCTGTTCGGTCTGTGTGGCAGCTGTGAGATTTATATGGGAGATAGTCAAAACACGATTAAGTATGTCTGGCTGTGATGTGGGACATGTGTGGTATGTTGAAGTGATGCACAGGGCAGTTGAGAGATTTATAAAGTTATATGAGAAATAGGCAAAACACGATTAAGTATATCTGGCTGTGATGTGGGACATCCGTCAAGTTGGAAGGGGTCTAACTGTGAGATCTATCAGAACAGTGTTAACTCCGCCCGGCGAGGAGGGCTCGTTCTCTCCTAGATGTTAGATGAAAAACGACACGTCAGCACTTTTACAGAGCGGGAGGAGTGAGGAATGACGAGTGTTCGCGTGGTTAAGGCAAGACGAATCGAGCCGACGGAAAGCGCTCCCGTTTCCCGGTACTACTGATCCGGGGATTAAGTGTTTTGTGGCGCTAAAGGTTACCGCAAAATCAGGCTTGAAGGACACCTTCGGTCCAGGATTACAGATGGAGCAAAGAGGAAGATGCGCAAGAGCAGGACAACATGAGGATAATGAACATACAGTAGATAGTCGATATGATATAAATATACGGTTAGACAGTAGTTGTCCTAAAATACGCAAAAAAAATAGTTACTCAAGCAACTGGATAAAATTTTGAAAATTCTAAAAATTTTGAAAAAATTTAAAAAATTTAAAAAAATTTGAAAAAATTTAAAAATTTTGAAAAATTTTGGAAATTTCATCTAGTTGCTTGAGTTATTTTTGACGTATCTTATTACCTGGATGTCTAACCTTCATCAACGTTGTCCTAAAATAACCAATTCATCGGACACTAAGGAAATGAATTTCTGAAAACGTCTGACAACAGTGAACTTGTCTTCGTGGATTAGTCGCTTTAAAATTCAATTAACGCGTAATTAGAATGCCCTTGTCAAAGGTGAGGATGTCTTCTGGCTTCAATTGTATCCACAGGCACAGCGGATGTGACAAACATGTGGCTACCATTTACGCACTTGCTATAACTGGATGGCAGCTAGCTACACTAAGCTGCTACGTGCTGCCCTGAACATCTCATGGAAGGAACATCCCACAAAGGACCTGCTATATGGGGATCTACCCCCCATATCTCAAGTCATCCGTGAGAGGAGGCTACGTTTTGCTGGTCATTTCTGGAGGAGTAAAGGAGAGATCGTCAAGGACGTCCTCCTGTGGGTACCAAAACGCGGACATGCAAGTGTAGGCAGACCTCACACGACCTACATACAGCAGCTGTGTGAGGATGCAGGATGCACACCAGAAGAACTGCCAAGAGCAATGGAGGACAGGGAGGACTGGAGGAGGAGGGTGATGGCCATCCGTGACACTCTCACGACAAGATGATGAGATGATGAGCGAACAGAATAATGAATACAGAATAACGGAGGCCATTAACATTTGGGTACGCTAGCTGAACCCTTCTCTCACTAAGTGGTACAGATAGTCTCAACGTTCATGTTCTTAACGGCAGTATTCCTTAAAGATCACTCCATACGTCTTCACAAGTTCTTAAAGGCAAAGTTTGGAATATATCAAGACGGATGCCTGAATCTTTTATGGAGCTGCACTTTTCACTTTTACCTCCTGATAAATGGATACGAGTTACCCCTGGTTCGTAAAACATCATGGAGATTTTCATTACATCCCAGATGTAAAACATATCCAAGCCTGCCCACCCCCGAGGGAATTTCCTAATAGAACCGTCCTAAATTAGTACCACCAAACAGTCTGCTCGCTGTCGTAAATATCGATCAGCTGTCGGAGGGTTTACGACAAGTGGACGATTGATGGCGCCAGGGTACGTCGGGTGAAAGCCGTTACACGTCCGGTCCTTAACGGTGCACATGTGAAGCCGTCCGGGGCCGAACTGACCGGAATCTTCGTTTATTGTTTATTTGCACATGAAAAGAACAAATACAAAATGTATTGCAAATACAAACATGAGCACAAACAAGACAAATGATAATAAAAATACAATCATATTAAGGGCTACATCTAATGTTATGCTGCATTCTAAAGTGTAAATTATGCTAGTTTTGTTGGGTTTGACTTCTTCTTTTGAGGCAGTGGAAGACAAATTTACCCACATATATCTTTTATGATTTGTGGGTTCTTTGATTTTAATAGTGGGATTGTTTTCTCATGGTCAGGAATAGTGGGAAAGTAGGTATGCATAAAAAGTGCATTTAATTGCAAACAGTAAAGAAAAACATGCGGGGGGGATTCGGGAACCTCCAAGATTTTTCGCGGGTTTCCCCATAACTGCGATGAATTACTTATTGTAATGATGATTTCTAATCACAATTTGTGGCCGTAGATTATCCAGAGCACGAGATAGAAAAACCGGAAATCCTCCTAGTCAACCTAAAACAGATGCAAGCGTGCGAAAAATTGTGGGTAATATCAAAGACATTATTAGATTTTTGCTCCCTGGCATATTTCCCTGTTACTGCAGTGGAACTTCCGGCTTTTCTAGCTCGTGTTCTGGATAAGCTATGGTAACGTATAAAAAGAACTAGTAGATACATTTTGTTCCTTTCAAAACGGCAAAAGTCGATGCTTAGGCAGATGTCACCCATAGAACTCACTGATTGTATAACAGCTAATGGAGTGAAGCGCGACCTTACACAGCGGCCCATTCCGGCTGATGTGTAAAACTGCTGCCGTAACCGGCGTCTGACGGAAGCAGCAGCGCGCGTAGGGACGTAATGAAGGACTCCCATTATCGTATGGGGCGGTAAGTGGCGGGAAAGTTCAGAGTTTGGGGAGTTTATCTCCGAGATGAGACGGGGCGGAAAATGTTGTTCACACCGGGTGATTATATGGAAGCCTGGCGTGAGTTGTAGGGACGTGACGATACTGCATGCCGGGGTACGAAGGCCCATAGCGACATTGTTGGTTATCATTGGGAGGCCTGGCGTGAGTTGAGGGGACGTGAAGATACTGGATGCTGGGGTATGAAAGCCCATATCGACATTCTAGGTCGGCGTATGTCAAGTGTAATCGGAGACGTGAGGGCACTACTAGCACATGCGGGGGTACGAAGGCCCACAGCGACACTCTGGGTTATCATAGGGAAGCCTGGCGTGAGCCGTAGGGACGTGAAGATACTGCATGAAGGGATACGAAGGCCCATAGCGACACTGGGTTGTGCACATGTGATGATAGGGAAGCCTGCCGTGAGTTGAAGGGACGTGAGAACTGCGAAATTCATGGCTAAGAAGGCCCACAGCAACACTCCGGGTCACGGTTATAGGGAAGTCAAGGGGGAGTTGTACGAAGGCCCACAGCAACACTCCGGGTCACGGTTATAGGGAAATCAAGGGGGAGTTGTGCGAAGGCCCACAGCAACACTCCGGGTCACGGTTATACGGAAGTCAAGGGGGAGTTGTGCGAAGGCCCACAGCAACACTCCGGGTCACGGTTATAGGGAAGTCAAGGGGGAGTTGTACGAAGCCCCACAGCGACACAATGGGTAGCTAGAGGAAGAGGCCTGGCGTCAGTTGTATGGATGTGAGAACACTACATGTCACTGTATCTGTACGAAGGCCCATGGCGACATCCCAAACTGGGAACTATGGATCATTCGGCTATGGATGAACTGAACTCAGATGATAGATGATTACTGTACAACCTTTGACTGATAATCGCAACGACGCTGATCTGCCGTTAGTGTTGTTTTCCCTGTAGAACACGAGACACCAGAGGTACTTACTCTTAACTGAGCAGGTCACAGTCTCATAATACCTTACTGACGTAGTCAGGTAAGCTGGGTTTAGCTGACTGATGATTAGTTATACGATGTCAGACAGATGATTTAGGTAACGCTGCCGTGCTGTTAGTGTTATATCCCCAGAAGGCAGGGGACTTACCCGTCATGCAGTAGCTCACAGTCTGTTGTACAATGTATCTTGCTAATGCTTAGGTCCCAATACGAGAAGGGGGCCCCGCCGGATAGTTCGTGGGCTGTTTGGGGGCACTTCCGTGCGTGTCCCCTAAGTAGCCCAATGGGTCACCCTTTTTTTTCTTCTTTTTTTCTATGCATTGATACCATTCCTTAGCTTAGCAGCAGTCTCTATATGATAGGGCGCTGGCTTTTTAGGCACTAAGGTGGCGGTTGATACAAGTCTTGAATTTGCTTTTGTCATTGAGAGTCACAAATACCCTGTGGCCGCCGGGGTATTTGTGGGCCCGGCCGGGACCCTGAATCACTTTAGCCCCGACTTAAAATCAACGCGGGACCCGTTAACGAATAGACGCCGTGAGCTAATCGCGCGAGCACCGGTAGGTTGTGGCTTCGGGGCCCGGACGGGACTGCACCCCCGACGGGCACCGGGAGCCGGTAACAAATAGACGCCGTGAGCTAACCGTGCGAGCACCGGGAGGTACCCCCCCCCCCACCCCCCGTACTCGACAATCCACCGGGATAAATTTGTGGCTTCGGGCCCCGGCCGGGACTACACCCCCTACGGGCACCGGTGCAATTGGGACCGTAACATAGCAAAGTCAGATCATCCAGGTTTTGAACACTTGCTGTTAGTTTCATATTCTCCGCGGCACCTACCGATGTTTACTCTTTAAGGACTGATGTTGTTTTGATGATAGATTATTAACGATAAGATCGTAATCCGATAACCGTAGTTCTGCCAACCTGCTGGCAGCGTTATCGTCTCCACAGTACCGTCAGTACGTCACACTGTTTATCCATTATGAGATCCGTCATGCGTGGCACGAAGTGATTTTGCATGGGATTAACTGAAAGGAACTGACTGATATTTAACGATACAATCGTAGTCTTATAATCGCAGTTATGCCGGCCTGCTGGTCGTGTTATAAACACAGCACGTCATCCTGTTTACTTACTGAGACGCGATGGTCAAATGATCCGTCATGCATGGTAGGAAACTATGGGTGATTCTGTGAATGGATGACTGGAACACATCTGTACCAGATTTAGCTGACTGATTGAATATACGACAAAAGAAAGCTAATCGCAGTTATGCAGGCCTGTTGGTCGTGTTATAAACCCCACAGCACGTCATACTGTTTACATACTGAGACGCGATGTTTAAATGATCCCTCATGCATGCTAGGAACTATATATGTAGTGAATGGCTGGAACTGGGCTCCACTGAACTTAGCTGACTGATGATTGGATATACAACCATAGAAAGCTAACCGTCGTTTAGACACGATGTTCAAATGATCCATCGTGCGTGGTAGGAAACTATGGGTGATTCTGTAAAGGATGACTGGAACTGAGCTGCACTATAGTGAAGAAACTGATGATTGAATACTAGTATACAAAAATAGAGAGCTAATCGTCGTTATTGACCCCACAGAACGTCACACAGTTTACCCGATAAGAAATTATGTTTAGACGAACCGTCAGGCGTTAAAGGAACTGTGGATGATCTGAAGTGGGCTGCATTCAACTTAGATGATAGATGATGAACAACCGCAGACAGATAATCGCAGTGACGCTTATCTGACGTTAGTGTTGTATCTCCTGTGGAACACAGTAACTTACTGCAAAAGTAGCAGGTCACAGTCTCATAATACCTTACTGACGTAGTCAGGAAAGCTGGGTTATACATAACTGCTGTTAGTTGTATATTTCCTGTCGTACTTCTCAGTGTTTGCTACTAAAGACAGATGATCGTCGTTCTACTGGCCCGCTGTTATAAACCCCACAGAACGTTAGATTGTTAAGCAGTCCACTGTGTTCGTGTTCTGCTGCTGCAGTGGTCTGACCATCGTCCGTTTGGAAGCGATGTTTGGATGATCTGCCATGTATGACAGCAACTATGGATGGTACTGTAATGGAACCTGAGCTTCACAAAACTTAGATAATAGATGATAATCAATCGCAGACAGATCATCGTAGTTGCCCCGGCGTGTTGTTATTGATGTTTGTGTTGTTTTCCCTGTTGAGCACCTGATAACAGAGGTACTTACTCTAAGTGCAACAGGCCATAGTCTGTTTTACATTACTGACGAAGACAGAAAATATGGATCTAGCTGACTGATGATTAACGATACTATCGCAGACAGACAACCGTAGGTACTTCGATCTGTTATAGACCCCACAGCACGGCACATTGTTTACCCGTTGAGAAGCGATGTTCAGATGATCCAGGCGTAACAGCAACTCGTATGGTAGGTTCTGTAATGGATGATCTGAACTGATCTTCACAGAACTTAGCTGAAAGATGATAAACAACAGCAGACAGATAATCGTAGTTGCCCCGGTGTGTTGTTATTGATGTTAGTGTTGTATTCCCTGTGGACCACCTGACAGCAGAGATACTTACTCTAAGTGCAGCAGGCCACAGTCTGTCATACCTTACCGACGAAGACAGAAAATCTGGATCTAGCTGACTGATGATTAACGATACTATCGCAGACAGACAACCGTAGGTACTTCGATCTGTTATAGACCCCACAGCACGGCACATTGTTTGCCCGTTGAGAAGCGATGTTCAGATGATCCAGGCGTAACAGCAACTCGTATGGATGGTTCTGCAATGGATGATCTGAACTGAACTTCACAAAACTTAGATGGTAGATGATAATCAATCGCAGACAGATACTCGTAGTTGCCCCGACGTGTTGTTATTGATGTTAGTGTTGTTTTCCCTGTGGAGCAGTTGGCAGCAGAGGTACTCACTCTAAATGGAGCGGGTGTGTACCTTACTGACGAAGATAGATAATCTGGGTTTAGCTGACTGGTGATTAACTGTACAGCCTTGCCCCACCTGCAACAGGGCATGCAGATCGAGGAGGGCCTGCATGCCCCTTTTACGTAGAGCGTAATCGGCCGTTTTAATTTTACGTAGAGCGTTGCCGACCACTCCATAATATAGCGTAGAGCGTAGGGGTGGGGGGGGGCTTTCTGAATTTAGCGTAGAACGTAGGGAGGTTTCTGAATTTAGCGTATTACGTAGCCGGCCCTCCGAATATAGCGTAGAGCGTTGTCGGGACCCCCCATGCAGGCCCTCATCAAGGATTGGGCTGCACGGCCACATGGGAGCCTGCAAAGGAGGACAACCTTCCCAGTGATCTTCGGAAGCGAAGAAACAGCCATCGTCATCATAAACATATTAATTACAGGTTTGCGTAGCAAAACCTTTGTTGGATCCGCTGGCTTGTGTGGTGGCCGCCATCTTGAATTGTGACGTCACAGAGTCGCCATGTTGGATGTGACCATTATATTGTGAGGGGTGTTTTCTTGGGGTCGCTTATGTTGGGTGTAACCATTTTGAGGGAGGGGTGTTTTTTCTTGGTAGTTTTCCAGCAGATGTTCTGAGGAAAAATCATAGCGTTCTCTCTTTCTTTAACAAATCGGCACACAGCTATCACACATTCAACTCAAATAAAAAGAAAAAATTCAATACCGATTCATATTTATAAAAAGACCCCGTAATCGCTTAACTAACATAGCAAACCTGAAGTATACGTAACACAAATACTTAACTCTAGTATTATTATTGTAGTTCTACCGACCTACTGGCAGTGTTATTAACTGCACAGTACGTCACACTGTGTACATATTGAGCAGTGATGATTAAGTTATCTGCAATGTCTGACAGCTTATATGGGTGGTTCTGCTACGGATGATCTGAACCTAAGATGAAGGAGTAGCAACGATATGATTCTAGACAGATAATCGTAGTTCCTCCGGAATGCTTTTAGTTTGATATTCCCTGCGGTAAACCAAGGAAGCGGAGGTGTCTACACGTTATGTGGCAGTTTATAGTGTGTTATATCTTACTAACGTAAATTGATAATCTGGGTTTAGCCAACTGATGATTTAGGATGCAATCGTAGAAATCTAATCGTAGTTACCCGACCTACTGTTAGCATTATAAACCCCACAGTTCGTCAGACTGTTTACCTTTTTGTGAAGTGGTGTTTAAGTGAACCACCAGGCATGGCAGCAATTCCTGCAATGGATGGACTGAACTGAGCTGCACTAAACGTGATGACTAATGGTAAACTGTACAACCATGGACAGATAATCGTAGTACAACCCCGGCGTGTTGTTATTACTCTGCTATGGAAGAACTGAACCTAACTTAAGTTAGATGACAGATTAGTAACGATGCGATTTTAGACAGATAATATGTCACATTGTTTACATTTTTGAGAAGTAATGTTTAAATGAACTACCAGACATGGCAGCGATTCCTGCAATGGATGGACTGAGCTGAGCTGCACTAAACCTGATGACTAATGGTAAACTGTACAACCATAGACAGATAATCGTAGTCCGTGTTGTTATTATAGAATTCTCTGCGGTACACAAGGCGGCAGAGGTACTTACCCGTAATGCATCACGTCCCACTTGGAGAATTTCCCTTTACTTCCTGATTACGGAATCATCCAGTGTTGACGGGGTTCATTAGAGCCCGCTAATGTGCGCGGTATTTCATATCAGCTTTGCGTCGTCAGGGGACGAACTAATGAAGGGTTTTTAATCACGGTGTTTTATTAAAGTGGAATTACGGGATAATACAAGGCGCACGCCGCATCAGCGTCTGCACCTATTAGGCTGCACCAAGTAATTTTTATGGATGACGTCCTTTGGAGACCCTAAATCTAATGCGAGAGCGCGAAAAAACAAACAAGAAGGGCCAAAAAAAACAAGATGCCTAGATTTGAAATATAATAGTCGACGACACATGTTTGGACACAAATTGAATGAGAGAACACAGTGTAACAACTAACGATTATTTTATTCATCATGAAAACAGCAATAATTTGAATAAATCAGTTGAAGTTGAACAGCAGTTGTTGTCCTGTCCTGTTTCTTTCCATATCCTATTGATTTGCGGCACTGTCGTAACTCTTTGGTCATAGTTACAGGAAGCGGAATTTCTTGTGTTTTTTTCTGGGAACAGACCAAAATCAATGCGCGCGCGGACGTCATCCATAAAAATTACTTGGTGTAGCCTTACCAGATTATACAAGCCGCACGCAGCTCGCACTTCCGCGCGCCGACTGGGGAAGTAAACATCGATCAAGCCTCCCATTCATTAACGGTAGGACGTGTGTTTTATTCGATTGTCAAGGATTGGCCTTAGGAATAGCTGTGTGTGAATGATAGAATCCCATAAGATAACGGGAAAGGGATTTTAAAAAAAGGTAAGAAGAAAGGTAGTAGAGAGAAATAAGCAAGAAAAGGAGGAAGGAAATAAGCAAGAAAGGGAAGAAAGGAAGAAAGGAAGGAAGGAAGGAAGGAAGGAAGGAAGGAAGGAAGGAAGGAAGGAAGGAAGGAAGGAAGGAAGGAAGGAAGGAAGGAAGGAAGGAAGGAAGGAAGGAAGGAAGGAAGGAAGGAAGGAAGGAAGGAAGGAAGGAAGGAAGGACACGGTGCACAGCGCGGCGGCCACATAATCGGTGAACATGACTTTCCCATTAGATCTTTCTTTACGGGAGGGCCTGTTATCGCATCAGCTGGGTACGGGAGGTCCTCAATGTCTACAGACCTTCTGATCAGATTAGCTGAGTGAAATTGAATTATCGGCATCTGAGTCCATGACGCGGTGCCGGGCTTTGAAGGAAAGGCTCTAATGCAGCTGAGACATATCCACGGGATCTAAGACTGCATGATGGTATTACTGCTTATAATTAGGAAGGAAGTTTTAATGGACCCGAGACATATCCACGGAATCTAAGTATGCGTGGAGGCATTAGCGTTAATGCAGAGGCGCTGTCTGCAGTGTGACCGACTGATGTTATCGTTCCCTTTGTGGGGAAGTTCTCCTTGCTGCTGACTGACTTGAGCGTAAGTTTCAAGGCTGATAGCCCGGCCGTTATGGTTTCGTGTTGGCGTAACGGTTAGGGTGTTCGGCCCAGAACCCAGAGGGCCTGGGTTCGAATCACCTGATGTGCCACCGATGTTGTGCCCCTAGGAAAGGCACTTAACACCAGGCACTGTAAAATGGGTACCTGGGTGAATGATGGTGATACCAAGTCAGCGAAAGAAACTTGTTTCTATATGTACTCTACAAGACAGACGGCTGTGTAGTTCCCTGTGTTACCTCATTAATATTAATGCCGCTGAACGGGAACATATCTGTCACCAGAAGCCGGTAATGGCTGTTCCGACTGCCACATTTATAACGTTACACCCCATCACTCGTTGCTACATATGTCGCGATTATAGACTGTAACCGTTTTGGCACATCACAGACGATAATATGTTTCTGCAGCAAAACAAACTTCTGTATAGTTTTACACAATAGGCTTAATTTAGACTTAAAAACCCACAGGAATAATAAGACTTGCTACAAACTTACTGGCGATGTAACAATTTGAGAGTGTGGCCGTTTGCAGACGCAAATACCGTTCCTGCGTTAAAACAAGCCCCTATAGTAGAACATTGTCGACTTATAAAAGTTGCTATACTTGTATCGATTTGAACATGTGACCGTTTTGCAACAACTTCACCCAGGAGATACCAGGAGAAAACCTACTTCATCTACAGCGTTTTAAATTAAACCAAGGGCTATTTTGCCACCTCGTCACTGTCAGACATCACTCAAGAGAAACCTGCTACTGTTGTAGCCTTCTGAGTCGATGAAGGTGTTGCCACATCATCAATGTTACACGTACCCCAGGAGAACCTGCTACACCTGTAGCGTTCTGAGTCGATGCAGGTTTTGCCACATCGTCACCGCGGCTGATCCCCGCCATCCGTTACTCGGACGGGAAGAGGCGGGAGATCCCAGACGGAACCCGCGGATCAACACGCCATGATGCCGCCGGTCACACCGCGGTTTTACCGTAATGGGTTCGGGAAATCGGCCGTCATACAGAATGTCAAAGCGCATGTTCGGTTTCTGCTTGTCTCTGTAGATCTTTTGGCTCGTTTTTAGGTCCGTGAGAGATACAGTGTTTACCGCATGGGATGCTCATCGAAGCCATACATCTGCTTGGAGATGAGCCAATGCAGCTCAGACATTATATGTGACTTATTTTGTGACTCTTCCCCACAAACAAAGACAATATATAGCACAGATGTTGTATGGCCAACACTTTCATTGCTTGAAGTTGGGAGCCAGAGAGAGGAACAGAAACGAACACACACACACACACGCGTGCGCGCACACACATACACACACACGCACTGACACACTCACTCACACATACACACACACACGCGTGCGCGCACACACACAGACGCACACTCACTCACTCACTCACTCACACACACATACAAAGAATGAGAGAGAAGAGAGAGAGATAATGAGAGAAATAGATACGCACACACACAAACATGCATAGAGAGAGAGGTGAAAGCCATTACTTCTTTCCCTTTGACTTGACTTTATTTCGGATCCATAAGAAAACGCCGTCTCGCGAGCCTACGTTCTGCGAAGTTTTACGTCTAACCGTGATCATCTTACAGGATTTTTCTCTCCGATCCGCGGGAACAAATTGGAAACCGCCCGCGGAATACTGATGGGCACCGGAGGTCAGGAATCATCAACTAGGCAGCATGTCTCAAGACGGCGATGATTTATGCGTCTTTAAGGGTCTGATGAATGCGTCTTTAAGACTGTAATTACCCGAACACGTCCCATAAAGACGCCAGCCGTGCGTGTTGAGCTGAGCGCCTGGCGGGTTAGGTCCCTTCGGTTCCTAGGGGCACACAGACAGGTTCAAGAGATACTATGTTTGTTTGTTTCTTTGTTTGTTTGTTTTCGTATAATCGGTGGCGTCGGTGTGGCGCAACGGTTAGAGAGTTGGACTCAGAACCAATAGGTCCCGGGTTCGGTACTCACCATGCGCCGATGTTATCCGTTAGGATAGGCGCTTTACACGACTAACTATTCTGGTACAGAAAAAGTAAAAATTTATGCAAGTAGGAAGAACAACGTGAGATTGCCAGGGTAGATTGGCATTGAGTAATATTTGCCAGCGGAGTTGAAAGGAAATGTTGCCCTAGTTACCACAGACTCTCTCTCCTGGACAATCATGCACCATAACTTTGTGCCGAATTCTACTAGCCATAGTTTCTACCAGATACCAGGTGCCGAATTCTACTAGCCATAGTTTCTACCAGATACCAAGGTTAACCTTTAGCACACTGAAGTAGCCGTTTGGCACCCGATTCCCTATAGGTTACAGGGTTAGGCAGCAGGGAGAAGGTTAACTGGAACTGTTACCGCTCACTCTGCTGGTCAATAATTCACCCTATGTTTGCCGAGTATCTATTCATACGCCAAATAGCAGTTACTCAAGAAACTGGATTTGATTTTTGGAAACGGTCAGACTTTTCAAGTAGCATCCACTACTTTTCTTCAGCGACACTGAGCAAGATTTCCCACCATCCATCTCCCGTAGGAAGGCCTGCTGATTTCGTGTTAGCGTGCTGTTCGGTCGGTCCTTTCGCTTCCCGGGCGCGAACAGAGCTGTGCGGGGAATACTGATGCTCCCTCGCACACATGAGGGCAGAAATCATTAACTCCTTAGCACGTCCCGAGACGGCTATGATCTATGTTCCTTTAAGAAGCTGATGTATGAGTCTTTAAGACGGTAATTACCCGAAACGTTGCTAAGGGAGACTCGGAAGGGCTTATAGCGGCTGCCGGGTGCGTCTTCTACTGGAGATCTGCCATACACGATCTACAAGTGGAGGTAGGGTTTCGCTTACTTCTGTCACTAAGTTCTTTTATTTTGTCACTACTTTTTGTAGTAAGACCTCTGAAGGCCTTTTCTGTCACCCTGCCGAAGACATGTACCTGTTTGATGATCGATCTGACGTGCGTTTAACCGGAGAGGTCCGATGGGACAGCCGGCAACGTGAGGAAAATCAGTCATCGTCAGCTGAGGGTGAGCACGGCGCGTTTTCAAGTAGCTAGTAGTGCAATGGGCAATGCGGCCTCGCTACAACTCGGGTCACCCCTACTCTTCTCGATAAGTGTTTTGGGTGCCGAGGTTTGACACTTTAAGCCGAATACAGACCTGTTTGGAGATCATCCTTACGTGCGTTCAACCGGAAAGGGCCGACGATAGAGCTGGTAAGGTAAGGTTAGTTAGAGTTAAGGTGAAGCATGATGCTTTTGTCAGCTCGCTGGCTAGTAGTGTAGTGCAGTTCTACTGCGGCTCGCGTATTTAGCCAAGCTCCCCGGGATTCTTCAACGCGTTCCGCTAAACATCAGCTAGCAGGTTTGTTCGAGGCTTTTTGTTGTAATGGTATCATGGTAATACTGCTGTTAGCAGATTTCCATTGGCATTTGCCTGCACAGCTACCCCTTGTTGCCGGTATTCAAATAGACCAGTTTCACAACACAATTTCGGTAAAAACCTGTAGGACTTTAACCTTGGGTAATGGGGTCTAGTGATTGGTTTCCATGGCTACCGGCCACCCTTGAAGCCGTGCACGTCATTCCCTCTTGTACTTGTAGGCCGAAAATTAATCAGTGTCCCGAGAATGAGTCTTTGAGGCGGCATTATTACCGAGAGACGTCAGCAGAAGACGTCACGTAACGGCCAAGGAGTACATGTGACTGTCTTGAGGGGATCAATGTAGTAAAGTAACGGACAAGAAGGCTTTATGTTACACAATAAGGCTTTATGTTACACAATAAGGCTTTATGTTACACAATAAGGCTTCATATTACACAGTAAGGCTTTATGTTACACAGTAAGGCTTTATGTTACACAATAAGGCTTTATGTTACACAGTAAGGCTTTATGGTACACAGTAAGGCTTTATGTTACACAACAAGGCTTTATGTTACACAACAAGGCTTTATGTTACACAGCAATGCTTTATGCTACACAATAAGGCTTTATGTTACACAATAGATATATGTCGCTCCGCCGATACCGCTAGAACTGAACACCAACCAGATTAGCCTCCACCAGGCCCTCTTACGGGCGTATGAATCGTAGAATTCGGCAGAAAAGGGAATAATTAGCCAGTAGAGCCAGTCCACAGTGAAGATCACATTTCGCCCGTTTAGGAGCCTGCAAGTGAAACCCTGGCGTAGTTAGTCTGGTAGGGACAAAACCAGATTGTCTTATTCTGAATGAAGTTTAAACTGTAAAAGTCAACACAACAAATTGGACTTAACCAAATTTTTGACTGATCAGCTACGGTCTTTGTCAAGGAGTGAGCAATCCACTACTTCTGTGACGTCATGTTATGCAGATAGGACACGTGACTGGGTGAGCAGTGGATCATGTGTTGCAGAAAGTCTATGGCGCCCCCCGTCTCTGTTGAGGGATGGTTGTAAAGCCCGGATTGTGTTATCTGTTACATTTCGGGTGAACTGTTATTGCTAATTCGTGCCCGTGGGCTGATTGCAGGTAAGATAAAAAGGAGACAAATATTGTAGAGCAGCAAAGCATGTGTCTGCTCTAGTCTAAATGCTGACTCTGAATTCTAACTTTTCTTGTTAACTTATTTTTCTGAGACAGTGGAAGACGAAGGTCCCGCTGTCTATAATTACGTGAAACGCCGATTAAAACTTCAGGCCAAAATTATCCAATGACCTATCGTATGACTGAACGTAGCTACTACTTGTAGTCAAGTAATTGGTCTCTCACAACTACCGGCTACACTCTAAGGCCGCACGCGAAAAGGGCTATAGAAACTGGGGGCCGAAAAGCATTGAACAGATCGATTTCATAAATCTTTCAAACGACAAGAGCCTTCAAAAGGACCCTTATTAACAAGGCAATAATAGCTGCGCGTTTCACCGAAATTGTCTTGCCGGATTCGGTCGATTTAGCTACGGGATACAAAAAAATAGCTCCTCCGATAAAAACTATCGGCCAGAGACCATTACCTGATGAGAATGTCTTATTTTTTCCCCAGACAATAAATCTTTAAGACGGTAAAACGGCAGGAGACTTGACCGAACGGCTTGGCGCGGGATTACATTGCGGCTGGGGTGTGGGAGTTTTACAGGTAAGTTTCCTGCTGTGGGCTTTAATCCGCTTAAATGCAGGACGCAAAATAGAGCGGTGCACGGAATACTGATGACAAATACGAGCCTGGCATCCTTAGGGCCCTGTCACACTTGTGTGTATATTCAAGTGCGCATGAGTTCCGCAATAAAAAAAAAATTGGTTTAAGTACATTTTGCGGGGAGAGAGTTGTTTTCTACTTTGACCCACCGTTGTGCAGCCTAGTTATCAAACCGAAGAAATGACTTCTTCGGCTACAAACTTAATCTAAACCAAAAATATGTTAATACGCAACTCATGCGGACTTGTACATACGCACACGTGTGACAGGCGCTTTAAGGCTCCTTTCTACTAGACGGCGATCGCGCTGTGCTCTCGCTGCGACCTAAATTGGATTTGTGTAACCCTTGATTTCATAGTTAGGATATCATGCAAAACGAAGTATGAGTATGACTGAAAACAAAACATTAAGCGTAAAAAGTTTCGTTTTCTAATCTTTGAAATTCGTTCAGCGATCTGTCAAATTTTGGATCGCAGCGAAGTCGCCGTCCTCGTGTTAAAGGTGGGGGGGGGTGTTGGGGGGTGGTGGGCTGTTGGGGGTGGGGGTGTGTCGTTGGGGGGTGGGGGCAAAAACAGCCTTAATGTTATGGTTGCCCTCGTCCATGAATCTTTCGGATGGTAACGGCGACAAGAGACCTCAGCGGGCAGATTGACCAAGTGCAATAATGGTTATCGTATCCGAGCATTTTACATGGAGACCATGTATTGTGTATTTTCTTGATATGCATTATTTTTTCGTAAACAACCCGGCCGGGCCCCGGATTGGAAATGGGACCAAAGCATAATACGGAGTGCGAATAAAACTTTCCGCGGGAAGCTTACTGAAACTTTAACAAGCCAGAAATCATGAATTGCATAGAATGCCACATTATGGAACAAATCTATTACTCTTTGATGCAGTATTTACGACAAGAAATTTCACCGTAAGGCTTACGCGTGGCTTTATATAGGATGCTATAAGTGCGTTTTACATGGGATTGCTCAGTCCCCTTAACTAGTTGAGACAAAAGAGAGCCGTGCCGAGAATATCGAGAAAACGCCCGGCCCGACATTATTAACCAGTTGTCCCACTTCTACCGTACGTTATGTGCAATTGAGGGCGCGATCACTTAGACCTAGGGAAAAATGGTGTGTTCCGGTTATTAGACCGACCTTAGCAAAAACCGGTTCAGAAGGCCCCATCTCTGCATTAGTGTATAAAGCTGTCAGCCGAGGGGCACTTGGAGACTGGATGCTGGACGTGGCACGGTAACGGTTGCCACTCGCGCCTTTTACCGTGATTGTGTTTTGGGGTGAGTTTCCTTTGACGAGCAGGTACAAAGGAAAGCTTTAAAAGGAACGCAGATAAAGAGACGACAGAGCAGAAACCATTGACGTGTCCCATTGCTGTCGGCAGTTTATGAATATCTCAGAAGGTGTTATGATGAACAAAAGGAATCTTTGTACAGAACCAAGTGATTTTTCCAACCGACGTTTCGGGGACCGTATGTCACCTTTCTCAGGGCAGGGGGTGACAGACGGTCTTCGAAACGTCGGTTGAATGAATCACTTGGTTCTGCACAAAGGGTATTTTTATTTACTCTCCAAGCAGAGGTTGGTGGGGAAGATCGTCACCGTTTTATCATATGCCCCGTTTTTTTTTTGTGTGTCCACGGCGTATGAAAAACAGTGACGATCTTCCCCACCAACCTCTGTTTGGAGAGTAATTTTTTATTCAGTGCCTTGCCAACCAGACGAAACTATTCCCGAATGGTGTTATGATGTCTCGCACACGTTCGGTTACCAGTAATTGTCTTGTGAGATTCAGTCTTTTTTTGATAGCAGGTAGAAAAGACGTCGGTAGAGACTACAGGTCAGAAATCATGAAGTGCTCAGATGTCCCATCTCCTCACTAATCCACAAACCTGTCAGACCATAATGCCTTTAAAACGTGAGGCTTGACTTGGTACAACAATATAATGACTGTCACGCGGGGCCTTTACCGCGATTGTCTCTAGGACACATTCTCTTTGAGCAGGAACTATAGAAGGCTGGAAAATGAACGCCGGTAATTAAAGACACAATAGAGACCATTAACCGGTGCCATTTCTGTCAGCAGTTAAGGAATCTGTGAGACGGTGATTAGCCTCTACCAGGCTCCGCAGGATGGCTGGAAAAATAGTAGAAATTGGCCGTAATAGAGTGAATAGTGTGCCAAGGGAGTCGGCTACGGAGAGAGGACAGTGGATGGCAGACTGTCCTCTCTCCGTAGCTAACTCCCTTGGCACACTATTCACTCTATTACGGCCAATTTCTACTATTTTTCCAGCCATCCCGCGGAGCCTGGTAGAGGCTAGACGGTGATTACCTTGAGACAGAATACTTAACAGGTTATCATTATGACGTTCACCGAGATTGCCTGACAGGACCCATTCTCTTTGACGATCAGGTACAAAAGAAAGCTTTGAAAGTATCGCCAGTGAATATACAATAGACCAGAAACCATTGGCTGTCACGCCTGCATTTTACTGCGATTGTCTGGCAAAGATTATATTTTTTTGACGAGCAGGAACGAAGGAAGACTGTAAAAGTAACGCCAGCAAATTGACGACAGACCAGAAACCATTTACGACAGACCAGAAACCAGAAACCACTTTTTTGTCATTAGCTCTGAGACAGTGACGACTTAACGCTTATGATGGCAGGCACACGTTTGATTTCCCGTAATTGTCTTCTGGTATTCAGTCTCTCTTAAAAGCAGGTGCAAAGACCTTTAAATCAAAACCCACAGAGACGGTGGGCCAGAAATCCTTAAGTGTCGAGAATGGCCCATCTCTTCAATAGTCCACAAATCTTTCATAATCCCTTTAAGACATCAGAGGCTTGACGTGGTACACTAATGGCTGTCACGCGTACCTTCTAATGCGATTGCACGCTGAAATTCATTCTCTTTGACAACCAGGCTATAAAAAGAGCCCCAGTAATATGACAATAGACCGGAAAAAATTTACCGATCACCTTCTTGTTGTCATCTGTCATTTATGACTATCTGAGACGGTGATGACTTGACATGGTGCAATGATGGCTGCCAGACGTTAGTTTTACCGTAATTGTCTTTTGGGATTAAGTTCCTTCCAATAGCAGGTCCGAAATCACTTAGTGTGCAGAATGCCTCCTTTCTGCACTAGTCTACGAACGTTTCAGACAATATTCCTTTTAAGGCATGAGGCTTGACGCGGTATAGTAATGGTTGTCATGTGTACATTTTACCGTGATTGTCTTTTCGGGTGCATTCTCTTTGACGAGCAGTGACAAAAGAATACTTTGAAAGTAACGCCAGTAAAGTGACAATAGACCAGAAACCATTAACTGGTGACATTCTTGTTGTCAGCAGTTCGTGAATATCTGAGACGGCGATTACCTGGCATAGTGTTACGAAGACTGGCACGCGTTCATTTTACCGTAAATGTCTTTTGTGATTCATTCTCTCTTGATAGCAGGAACAAAAGGCTCAACTTAACTTAAAGCCAAGTGAGACGATAGGCCAGAAACCCTTAAGTGTTCTCCCATCTCTTCTCCAGTCCATTAATCTTTAAGACGGCGATCACTTAGAGACGTGAGACGTGCCGCAGCACAACAATGGCTGTAACGCGTGCCTTTCGCTGGGATTCCCTGTTTGGGCTCATTCCCTTTGACTAGCCGGTAGAACGGAAAGCTGTAAAAGTGATTACGATAGAGAGACAAAAAGCCAGAAACCATAACCTGTCCCATCAGGTGATTACTCGGAGACAGGAGACGTGATATGGACAACAATGACGTAGAAAAGAGGGCTGTTAAAGTGACGCCTATAAAGAGACAACAGACCAGAATCTATTGACCTGTCCCATTGCTGTCTGTATCTATCTGTATCTGTATCTATATAGCCGGTATAACCGCCATTAGGCGTAACACACCAGCTTCGCAGGCACGCGGCGCGGCAGCAGCTGGTCATATTACACCGAACGGTCTGTCACACCTAGTCTTTGCATATCTGACTGCAACCGTTCTTTAAAGCTACTTAGTGAGGAAGCTCCTACAGTACTTGATGACAACGAGTTCCATTCTACTATGGTTCTCGGGAAATACGAATTTTTTAACACGTCAATCCTTGACTGATAACTCTGGTACTTAAAAGCATGACTATTTCTAGTCCTCTTCTGAGCTGGCATTAGATACTTATCAGTCGGTACTTCCACAAGTATATTAGTCATCTTATACATCATGCAAAGTCTGGACATTGTTCTCCTGTCCTCAAGTGACATCCATTACAGATCTGCTTTCATTTTTGTTACACTAGCGCCCCTGTCATAGTTGTTCGTGCAGAATCTGGCTGCTTGGTTCTGCACCCTCTCCAGTTTATCTCTATCCTTCTTCGTGTATGGATCCCAAATTGTTGCAGCATATTCAAGGTTTGGTCTTACTAGAGACGTGTATGCAAGTGATTTTACCTTTACTGGGCATGCCCACAAATTACGTTTGATCACTCCCAATGTCTGTTTAGCCTTAGTTGTTACTTTGTTGATATGGGTGTTCCACTTTAGCCCCGTTGTTAATGTAACACCTAGGTACGGGTGGCTCTTTGCTGTTGCTAGAGCCTAAATGTCAGCGGTTAATGGATTTTGATATGGTGACTACTTGGAGACAAACGACCTGATATGTACAACACTATCCATGACTGTCACATGCGTTGAACTGTTGTTGTCTTGTCGGGTTCAGAGTCTCTAAATATCAGGTAGAAAAGAGGGCTGTAAAAGTGATGCAGATGGAGCGACAATTGTAGGTCAATAGGTCGGCAACCATCAGCTTGTCCGCGCGCGGTTTATGGATATTCGAGACGGTAAAATTGTATCTATTTACAGGAGGCTTGATATGCATGTTTGAGTAATGGAATGGTACACGATACGGGAGGACTTGATTCAATAAATCTATACACCGTATTTTGTATGTAGGCCAGAAATCCCCGAGTATTCAGAAGGTCCCATTTCGGCGTAAGTCGACGACCCTTTCAGATGATGATCACTTGAAGACAGATTTATTTATTTTATTCATTCATTTATACAGGGAAAAATACACTCAAGCAACAAGCCTGTTTTAGGCATCCCTGATATCAAACAGAACATTTGACGTGGTACAACAACGACTGGCATCCGTGCCTTTTACCGTAAGGGTATTTCGGGGTTCGTTCCCTTTGACTGACGGGTACAGAGAAAGCTGTTAACGCCACGCCGATAGAGACTGTCTTGGGAAGAACCTTAACGATTTACTGATAGATTCATGAATGTTTTAGACGTTTTGTATCGAGGAGCTTGATCAAAAACCTTTCTGTACCTGTTTTCGGGTGTTTTGAATATCTTTCAAGTGGTGCATTGTTTCATCGCAGTTACAGTGACACGGCGTGCTTTTGATGTAAATAAAGTAGAGAATACAGAGAGGTGAGCCTTTACAACATGCTGAAGGAAGACTGAATGCGGCTGCAGGATGCATGTTTCAACTACTGCAGCAGCAGAAAACAATGGAATACTGCTACTATTATTGAAGACGTTGTTATGGAGGTTTTGACATCCAGGTAAACAATATAAAGTACGGCGATTACTGACGGAAGTAATCTCTGAATTTCATCCAGTTGTAGAAACTGACTTGTCTTGGAAACATACATTATTAAATGTTTCAGGCACTGTGGGCTGAAAACATTTAATCGGAAACCTCAAGTTTATTTGGATTTCTCTGGCGTTTTGTATGTCTTTGCAGTTCTACAATGATTCGCTGAATACCTTGGCCAAAGTTATGGTCATATGATGTGCTTTGAAAAGCGAAAGACCCTTAATTAATCCGGATTGAGTAATTTCTCAAACTTAAGGTTGTTTGCTAAAATCCCTTGCTTGTGTGTGTGTGTTTTTGGTGCGTTTGAATATCTTTGAAGTGCTATGCTATATTGTGTCAGTGACCACATTGCGGAAGCTACAGTCATACCAGAGGCTTTTGCCAACAATGAACACTAAACGAACCCTAACGGTCCCAGGTCATGAATGTTTCACGCGTTTTGTGCTGAGGAGCTTCGATCGGGAACCGGAGGGCTTGCGGAGACAGTTCCGCCTGCAGCCCTTTGTCGGTAATCGTTCCTCTGAACGGCTCGTCCGCATTAATAATCTATTATAATAGTACATGATAGATATTACAAGCAACGAGGGGCGACAGCCTTAGCAACATACGGTTCCTGCATTGAAAGGATTGAAGTTGGGCGCTACAGAATTAAAAGTACTAAAAGGTAGGTAAAGGGCCCCAAGTTTTACGTCCCATCTGAGAGGACGTCCCTGATGCTTTGGTCCCAGTAACGCCGATGCCCGTAGGGGGTGTAGTCCCGGCCGGGGCCCGAAGACACAAATTTGTCCGGTGAGCTGCCAGGTACGGGAAGGGGGTACCTCCCGGTACTCGCACAATTAGCTCACGGCGTCTCTTTGTTACCGGGTCCCGCGTTAAATCTAAGTGCAAGTTAAATTGATTCGGGGTCCCGGCCGAACCCAAAAATAGCCCGGCAGCCGCAGGGTGTCCCACGGGGCCACGTAGGGATCACGCCCGAAAGTGCCAAAAACCGCCCGTGAAGTACCCGGCGGAGCCCCTTCTCCAATTGGGACCGAAGCACAAGAGGACGTCCCTAACAGGGGCCAGGTACTGAGTAGACTGAGGAAATGTCTTGCGTGTCCTCCTCCTGTTTAATGATCAATAACGGTCCTGACTTGAGAGTAGACTGAGGAAATGTCTTGCGTTTCCTCCTCTTGTTTAATGATCAATAACGGTCCTGACTTGAGAGTAGACTGAGGAAATGTCTTGCGTGTCCTCCCCTTGTTTAATGATCAATTACGTTCCTGACTGGAGAGTAGACTGAGGAAATGTCTTACGTGTCCTCCCCTTGTTTAATGATCAATTACGTTCCTGACTTGAGAGTAGACTGAGGAAATGTCTTGCGTGTCCTCCTCTTGTTTAATGATCAATAACGTTCCTGACTTGAGAGTAGACTGAGGAAATGTCTTGCGTTTCCTCCTCTTGTTTAATGATCAATTACGTTCCTGACTTGAGAGTAGACTGAGGAAATGTCTTGCGTGTCCTCCCCTTGTTTAATGATCAATAACGGTCCTGACTTGTGAGTAGACTGAGGAAATGTCTTGCGTGTCCTCCCCTTGTTTAATGATCAATAACGTTCCTGACTTGAGAGTAGACTGAGGAAATGTCTTGCGTGTCCTCCACTTGTTCAATGATCAATAACGTTCCTGACTTGTGAGTAGACTGAGGAAATGTCTTGCGTGTCCTTCTCTTGTTTAATGATCAATAACGTTCCTGACTTGAGAGTAGACTGAGGAAATGTCTTGCGTGTCCTCCCCTTGTTTAATGATCAATAACGTTCCTGACTTGAGAGTAGACTGAGGAAATGTCTTGCGTGTCCTCCCCTTGTTTAATGATCAATAACGTTCCTGACTTGAGAGTAGACTGAGGAAATGTCTTGCGTGTCCTTCTCTTGTTTAATGATCAATAACGTTCCTGACTTGAGAGTAGACTGAGGAAATGTCTTGCGTGTCCTCCCCTTGTTTAATGATCAATAACGTTCCTGACTTGAGAGTAGACTGAGGAAATGTCTTGCGTGTCCTTCTCTTGTTTAATGATCAATAACGTTCCTGACTTGAGAGTAGACTGATTAAGCCCGTTAACTACCCGGCGGGGCCCCGTTAAGTACCCGGCGGGGCCCCGTTTTCAAATTGTGACCGAAGCACACGCAGGATGCCGGCAGAAGATGAGACTCGGAGAGGGCATGTTCGCGGGCGGATCAGTTAATCAAACAGACACATCGGTGTTGTACAGACAAGGCTAAATTAGACTCACTGGACGGACGTTATGGGAGTCAGGGCCGCGAGTTTCAGTCAGGGGTTAGACATGTACCGTTTGTACTTGGCTGAAACTCTGTCAGTAGGACCAACTTCAGAAGAAGAAGAACTTTATTGCACGGCAATTGTACATGGTACAAAGTATGGCAAGAATTCGTTAACATAACACAAAGTGGAAGAATAGAATAAGACTAAACATCATAATTACTAATACAATACAATAAGGGCTAGCATACGTTTTCGATATTGTAGAATTACAGTTGGTTGTAGGAGCAAAGATAGCGGTGAACAGACTGTGAATAAAAGGTAAAAGCGGTGTAGCAGCTACGATAGCGGTATGTAGATTCTGAATACATGGTACCAACGGTGATACAGAAAAGGCACGGGACAGATGGTCATATGTAACACATTTAAGATACCTGATTTTTATCTCCATGAAAAATGGAGATATAGTTTCGGGTGTGTCTGTCTGTCTGTGTTTCTGTCTGTGTGTTTGTGTTTCCGCACTACTGTAGTCAGCATAACTCAATAACTCGATTTTGGGCCCCCTGTGACTTTTTGACCTTGGTACTGCAGCAGAACTTCAGTTTTTTGTATATTTTGACCTGGACGTGCTAGGGTCTTGATTGCTGGGTGGTAGATAGCTTGTGATGTAATAAAGAAGTAGTGTAGGTTTGGGCCCCCTAGCTAGAGCAGCTTGTTGTGGTAGAGTCAGTTTCAGAAGAGAGGAAGTTAAGTTGGTTGTATGAGCTAAGATGGCGGTAAAAAGATCCTGAATAAAAGCTAGTCTAAGTACAGGTGCTACAGAACCCGTGAGGCATGAAGCAGCGGATGACTACACATCTCACGGCCATTCCGCAGATAAACACGCCTGATATTGCGCGTTGGATACACCCGATCCCTCGATCTCGGAAGTTAAGCAACGCGCGGTCCGGACAGTGCTTGGATGGGGGACCAACCAAGGACGTCCGGATTGCTGTAGCCTCACGAAGCTTTCCACGAAATCGTCTTCCGGGAGGGACGTAAAACGGGGGTCCCGTGCTCGAGGAGGTGCCTCGAACACGTTAAACAGCCTCATTACCCTACACATTGGGTACCTGCCTGTGGCACTGGCTGCAAATACACCTGATATTATTATTATTATATTATAAAAGTGACGTCAAACATAGAAGCAAAGAAGTTGAATGCTTAAGCTGTTAACCCCCGTGGTGAGGGTAGGTGAGCAGCAAATAAATATAACAAAATCAATATCAACCAAGGATGACAGAATATTGAAATTAAACAGAAATAATGTTGACAAAATCAATGGCAAATGAATATGACAAAGTCCATGTCAACAAAGATATCAGAATTTAAATAACAATCGATTTGATTGTCAACACATTTTTATTTTCAACACATTTTGATTTTCAACCTATTTTGATTTTCAACACATTTTGGTTGTTCGGGATCCCAATATGTCTGGTGCTGATAGGAGAGTGAGACTAAAAAGACTGCATGTTTTACACGCCGGCCTGATGCTAGCGACCTGAAACTGACACACGTAAGTAAAACCCACTTTAACGGAACATGCTGACATCCCATTTCGCTACAGGACAATGTAGCAACCATAGCGGGCGCGGAATGTGGCAATTCTGGTGCAGGCAATTTTACTTAATGAAAACGGCCCCATTATACAATACAGACCGTATATCCTGCTACATATGAGATTGCTTTGTTGCAATTTTCTCTCGCAGACAGCCGCTTGGCTCCAGATTGGTACATTTGCCGCATTTGGCTACAATGCTCTGAGATATTGAAACAAAATTGCTTCTGACGGCGCCACAATGTCGCAATGAGGCCAACAGTCTGGTACATCGCTTTGCTACGCATGTCAGCTGTAGCTGATCGGAACTTTTTAATCACGAATGCGTCTTTTCGCTGCATGATTAATATATAGAATGCATGCTCGTTAATTTCGGGCAATTTTCCAGTCTTTGGGTCATTTCATAGATATCCATGTTGCACGTTGTGTTTAGCCTCCTTCGCAGACTTCCTATGACAGCGGCGTATATATAGGGGGGGGGGTTCTCTAAAGGGAGTTGTGTAGCCGAGGGAGTTGTGTAGCCGAGGGACGGCCTCTGTGGATATGAACAGCTTGTTGTGTTGTGGTTTGAGCTGCGACATAAGAATCTGTTGGCACTGTGCGTTGCTAAGAAATGTTCGCGTAACAAGAAACATTAGATCGTTTTCTGCTCTCATTCCCTTATTCAAATGGACACGAAAACAAGTAAACAGCTGAGTCAGTCGTTAAGGTGTGCTGATAAGGGTCGCTTTTCCACTAGACGGCGATCGCGCTGAGACAAACATTGAAGTCGCGTGACCCATGACTTTATGATCGGAATATCATGCAAAAGGTAAAAACATGACTGAAAAGACAACAAAACACACAAAGGCAAAGCGTAAAGGATTCAGTTTTTTTCTAATCTATGAACTTCGTTGAGCGCTCTTTCAAATATATCTTCTGCAAGCTTTCTGGGATCTTTGAACACATAGTTAATGCTTTTAAAATGCTTACTCAAGTTGTGCACAAGCTTTCTGGGATCTTTGAACACATAGTTAATGCTTTTAAAATGCTTACTCAAGTTGTGCACAAGTAAGCCGCCACTTTGTCTTTGGTCATGTATTTGATTCCTCTTTGAATAAAAAAATATATATCTCGGTTGCAGTGCGCTTGCAGCGCGATCCCCGCCCTTGTGGAATGCCGTGTAATGAATATACGGTAATAATGATGAATAATCGCGATCGCGCGTTTTGTTCGCTCTAATTCCATGATTAGAATCGACACCTGCTGACGGCCTGACGGGTGACGCCTGTTTGCCACAAATCGATCTCGGAGGCCTGGCGCGTTTCATCACGGACCCGACCCGTCCACGTAGCCGGCGGCCGGTTGTGCTTCATCGCTGGGCCGACCAGGCAATCTGTTAGCCTCCATACCAGGCCCCGCGGATGGCTGGGAAAATGGTAGAAATTGGCAAAATAGAGTGAATTGTATGAAGGGAGTCAGCTACGCAGAGAGGGTCCAAGCTGCAATCCTAGGGCCTGTCATATCTGGGCTTGCGAATGGAACCCTCGATGGCCAAACTCCCCTGGCAAATATCTTGCCTATAGCCGGCGCGGTTAGTCTGGTAGAGGCTAGCAAACTGTCCCGGACGCCTGTAGCGGCACGGACCCGGCACTCCGTCCACGTACTCCGCGGCCTGTAGCGACTAACGGCGCGGACCCGGCCGGCACTCCTCACGTACCCGGCGGCCGGGTGTGTTTCATCGCGGGGCCGACCCGGCAATCCGTCCCGGCCCGGGCGGCGCAGAGTGGGTAACGACGCGGAACGAACGCCCGTCTATCGGGGAGGGCGGACCCGTAACTCTGCCGGTGCTGGAGGATTGTTGGTAGCGTGCCGGTGAGTTGGGACTTGTTTACTGATCATCCGCTACATCTGTCTGTTTTCTATAACCACTTTTACGGCCGCCTGCGATCCTACCCGCGGTCGGGCTGGTACCTCGGGTGATACGGACTACCCCGTGTTGTATTCTATATGTAAAGCCTATTTTCAGCGTAGCACACTAGCTTCTGTATCTGTTTTGTATTGTATTGTATAGCCTCTTTTTAGCGTAGCGCACCAGCTTCTGTATCTGTTTTGTATAGCCGCTTTTCAGCGTTGTCTCATCACCTTCTGCATCCGTATTGTTCTGCGGGTATAATCGTTCTTCAACGTCACACACTCTGTATCGGAATAGCTAGTATAACTTCTCTTCGGCGTAACCCACCAGCCTCTGTATCTATATTTAATAGCAGCTTTTGTATCGTTTAGACGGTATATAATCTGTGCTGCTGCACAGTATAGCAGGTATAACCGCACCAGCTTATGTATTGTATAACGAGCATACATTCCCTTCAGCGTAACACATCGTCTTGGTGGCAACGAGTCCAACTCTACGATACTGTTTCTGATCATGTCTAGTTTTTGTCACAACCTACCAACACGCCATATGTGAAACTTATTCATTCAGCCGTTATTGAATTATCTTGGTGACGAAAACACAAACATACCTAACGATTGCACGTCTGACTCCTGGCGTTGTCTAGAGCCATCTAGTGAAGATGCCCCTCCTGTACTTAGTATGTCAGACGGCTGCGCAATCTTGCAGCAGGTAGGCGATGCCGAAACGATGGTTCTGGGCCGTGCCAATGACAGGTAACGACCCGGAAAGGCCGGCCGCCCAGCGAAGGGAGACTGGCCCGTTAGCCGGGATGCCTGTTAGCGAGAAAGCCCGTTAGCCGGGATGCCCGTTAGCCAGGAGGCCAGCTGTTAGCCTGGATGCCGTAGGCTGGAATGACAGTTAGCGAGGAGGCCTGTTATGATTAAGTCCCAAATGCACCAGAGCCCGTCGGGGGTGTAGTCCCGGCCGGGCCCCGAAGACACAAAGTTGTCCCGGTGGACTGCCGGGTACAAGGGGGGGGGGGGGGGGGGGGTACCTGTCGGTACTCGCACGATCAGCTCACGTCGTCTATTTCTTACCGGGTTCCGCGTTGATTTTAAGGCCGAGAAAAAGTGATTCGGGGTCCCGGCCGGGCCCAAAAATAGCCCGGCAGCCGCAGTGTGTCCCACGGGGCCACGTAGGGGCCACGCCAAAACTAAATGCACATAAAAGCCCGTAAACTACCCGGCGGGCCACCCTTTCCAATCGGGACCTAAGCATTAGTCGGTCCGCCGCAGCTGTGCAGGTGCGTCTTTGTGCGGGCAGTTCACACGGAGCTGCTGATTGATTAGCGGGCCGGCAGTTTGGAGAAAGATGCCGAAATAACGGCTTCGGAGCGGGCTGAATGGTGTCTGTAATTTAGAGGATCGAGCGGACGGGTCAATACGTGAGTACTTAGCTACAGGCAGGTAGGGGTTGGCAGTGGCTGGCTGCGAAGTTCTGAGTAGATGTTTGGTATATTGTGTGATAGCTATAGCACAAGTTGGCAAATGAATGCTGATACCATATGATTATCATAGACGTAGTCAGCTGTGAGTGTACGGTAATTTAGAGGCCGCTTTGGCATGCAGGTAGTGTTTGGGCAGCGGCTTGTTGTGAACTTGTGGATTGATGTTTTGGTGGCGCTTGTGGCCGTACATGTTGGCAGATAAATGCTAATATCATAGCTATGGACTATTAAGCTAAATGGTGTCTGTAATTCAGAGGCCGGTTCAATACCTGACTACTTCACCGTGACTACTTTGGCATGCAGACAGGGTTTTGGCAGCGGCTGGTTGCGTAGTTCTGGGTAGACATGGGTGTCTTGTGTGTTTGGCAGTACAGGTTGGCAGATGGATGCTGATACGATAGTTATGGACTATTGAGCTGATGGTGTCTGTAAGTCAGAGACCGGTTCAATACCTGAGTACTTTGGCAGGCAGGCAGGGTTCGGCAGCGCTGGTTTTTGAAGCTTTGGGCGGATGTGCGATGTGGAGGTACAAGTTGGCAGATAGATGCTGATATGATCATGAATTTGACTGCCACTGTCAGTTCGTGTAAGTTTTCCTAATTAACCATTCATCATCATCATGATATATGATAGTCATGGACTTATAACTACCTAATTGATGTACGGTAATTCAGAAACCGGGTCAATACTTGAGTACTTAGCTACAGGCAGGGCGTTTGGGTAGAGGCTGGTTGGGAAGTTGTGAGGGGATGTTTTGGTGTCTTGTGTGGCAGAACAGCAGGTTGGCAGATAAGGGATGATGTGATATATGATGGTTAATTTCTAAGGACGAAACTATATCTAAATGGTATCTGTAATTCAGATGCCAGTTCTATAGTACTTAGTGATAGCTATGGTTTAGTGAGCTAAATAGTGGGCTGTAATTCAGAGGCCAGTTCTATAGTACTTAGTGAAAGCTATGGTCTAGTGAGCTAAATAGTGGGCTGTAATTCAGAGGCCAGTTCTATAGTACTAAGTGATAGCTATGGACTAGTGAGCTAAATAGTGGGCTGTAATTCAGAGGCCAGTTCTATAGTACTAAGTGATAGCTATGGACTAGTGAGCTAAATAGTGGGCTGTAATTCAGAGGCCAGTTCTATAGTACTTAGTGATAGCTATGGACTGAGTGAGCTGAATAGTGGGCTGTAATTTAGAGGCCAGTTCTATAGTATTTAGTGATAGCTATGGACTAGTGAGCTGAATAGTGGGCTGTAATTTAGAGGCCAGTTCTATAGTACTTAGTGATAGCTATGGACTAGTGAGCTAAATAGTGGGCTGTAATTCAGAGGCCAGTTCTATAGTACTTAGTGATAGCTATGGACTAGTGAGCTGAATAGTGGGCTGTAATTTAGAGGCCAGTTCTATAGTACTAAGTGATAGCTATGGACTAGTGAGCTAAATAGTGGGCTGTAATTCAGAGGCCAGTTCTATAGTACTTAGTGATAGCTATGGACTAGTGAGCTAAATAGTGGGCTGTAATTCAGAGGCCAGTTCTATAGTACTTAGTGATAGCTATGGACTAGTGAGCTAAATAGTGGGCTGTAATTTAGAGGCCAGTTCTATAGTACTTAGTGATAGCTATGGACTGAGTGAGCTGAATAGTGGGCTGTAATTTAGAGGCCAGTTCTATAGTACTAAGTGATAGCTATGGACTGAGTGAGCTGAATAGTGGGCTGTAATTTAGAGGCCAGTTCTATAGTACTTAGTGATAGCTATGGACTGAGTGAGCTGAATAGTGGGCTGTAATTTAGAGGCCAGTTCTATAGTACTTAGTGATAGCTATGGACTGAGTGAGCTAAATAGTGGGCTGTAATTCAGAGGCCAGTTCTATAGTACTAAGTGATAGCTATGGACTAGTGAGCTGAATAGTGGGCTGTAATTTAGAGGCCAGTTCTATAGTACTTAGTGATAGCTATGGACTGAGTGAGCTAAATAGTGGGCTGTAATTCAGAGGCCAGTTCTATAGTACTAAGTGATAGCTATGGACTAGTGAGCTGAATAGTGGGCTGTAATTTAGAGGCCAGTTCTATAGTACTAAGTGATAGCTATGGACTAGTGAGCTAAATAGTGGGCTGTAATTTAGAGGCCAGTTCTATAGTACTTAGTGATAGCTATGGACTAGTGAGCTGAATAGTGGGCTGTAATTTAGAGGCCAGTTCTATAGCACTAAGTGATAGCTATGGACTAGTGAGCTAAATAGTGGGCTGTAATTCAGAGGCCAGTTCTATAGTACTTAGTGATAGCTATGGACTAGTGAGCTAAATAGTGGGCTGTAATTCAGAGGCCAGTTCTATAGTACTTAGTGATAGCTATGGACTAGTGAGCTAAATAGTGGGCTGTAATTTAGAGGCCAGTTCTATAGTACTTAGTGATAGCTATGGACTGAGTGAGCTGAATAGTGGGCTGTAATTTAGAGGCCAGTTCTATAGTACTAAGTGATAGCTATGGACTGAGTGAGCTGAATAGTGGGCTGTAATTTAGAGGCCAGTTCTATAGTACTTAGTGATAGCTATGGACTGAGTGAGCTAAATAGTGGGCTGTAATTCAGAGGCCAGTTCTATAGTACTAAGTGATAGCTATGGACTAGTGAGCTGAATAGTGGGCTGTAATTTAGAGGCCAGTTCTATAGTACTAAGTGATAGCTATGGACTAGTGAGCTAAATAGTGGGCTGTAATTTAGAGGCCAGTTCTATAGTACTTAGTGATAGCTATGGACTAGTGAGCTGAATAGTGGGCTGTAATTTAGAGGCCAGTTCTATAGTACTAAGTGATAGCTATGGACTAGTGAGCTAAATAGTGGGCTGTAATTTAGAGGCCAGTTCTATAGTACTTAGTGATAGCTATGGACTAGTGAGCTGAATAGTGGGCTGTAATTTAGAGGCCAGTTCTATAGTACTAAGTGATAGCTATGGACTGAGTGAGTTAAATAGTGGGCTGTAATTCAGAGGCCAGTTCTATAGTACTTAGTGATAGCTATGGACTAGTGAGCTGAATAGTGGGCTGTAATTTAGAGGCCAGTTCTATAGTACTAAGTGATAGCTATGGACTAGTGAGCTAAATAGTGGGCTGTAATTAAGAGGCCAGTTCTATAGTACTTAGTGATAGCTATTGACTAAGTGAGCTAAATAGTGGGCTGTAATTCAGAGGCCAGTTCTATAGTACTTAGTGATAGCTATGGACTGAGTGAGCTAAATAGTGGGCTGTAATTTAGAGGCCAGTTCTATAGTATTTAGTGATAGCTATGGACTGAGTGAGCTAAATAGTGGGCTGTAATCTAGAGGCCAGTTCTATAGTATTTAGTGATAGCTATGGACTGAGTGAGCTAAATAGTGGGCTGTAATTTAGAGGCCAGTTCTATAGTATTTAGTGATAGCTATGGACTGAGTGAGCTAAATAGTGGGCTGTAATTCCGAAGCCAGTTCCATGCCTGAGCGCTTTGACAGTTTCAAAGTTTTGACTAGGTGTTTTGGTGTCTTGTGTGGCAGTTCAAGTTGGCAGATAAATGATTATATGATATGATATGATGTATGATAGTTAAGGACGTACGTAGGCTATATCTAAAAGGTGTCTGTAATTCAGAGGCCAGTTCAATACCAGTCCTATAGTACTTAGGCATGCAGGTCAGGGTTCGGCAGCGCCGGTTGTTAACGTGTGGGCTGATATGTCCTGTGACTCAGTACAAGTTCGCAGATAAATGTTGATATGGCAGTTATTGTATGGACGGAGCTGTTCATGCCGTACTGTAATCTAGAGAAGCCAGAGGCCAGTTCGATACCTGTTATTTGGCACGAGGGGTTTGTCCAGTGCTGGATGTAAGGCTGTGGGCTTATATGCCGCGCGGCACAGTACAGGTTGGTAGAGAGATGCTGATAGTTATCGACTTAGTCACCTGAATGGTGCGCTGTAATTCAGCGACCAGTTCAATACCTGTCCAGTACAGGTTGGTAGAGAAATGCTGATAGTAATGGACTAGTGATCTGAGTGGTGCGCTGTAATTCAAAGGACAGTTCAATACCTGAGAGCTTTGGCGGGTAAAGTGTTGGCAGCGGTGGCTATTAACTCGTGGGCTGATATGCCATGTGATTCAGTACAGGTTGATAGATACATGCTGATATGGTAGCTATGGTATGGACGGAGCTGTATGCCGAACTGTGATCAAGAGAAGCCTGAGGATAGTTCAATACCTGAGGATAGTTCAATACCTGAGAGCTTTGGCGGGTAAAATGTTGCTGTTAACTCGTGGGCTGATATGCCATGTGATTCAGTACGGGTTGGTAGATACATGCTGATATGGTAGCGACTGTGTGGACTGTGGACGGAGCTGTTCATGTCGTACTGTGACCTGGTGCAGGCATTTCAATACCTGAATGCTTGGGCTGTCCGGGTTTTGGCAGCGCGCTCAGAAGTGATCATCGCGAAGTAGTTTAATGATGCCGCATTCCGCGCGGCTGTAGAAATGTGCAGATAAGTTGCTGAATTTATTTATGGACAAAGCTGCATCCATTCACCCATCTATCAATCAACTGTATGTGTAGTCTTTTGACCACTATTTAAACCTTACACACAACATAAATAGTTTGCTCTGGGGAGCTTTCGAGACGAACTCTCTGTCTCCTCTTCAATGTGTAATCAATGTAATCTAGATGAGCCAGAGGTTAGGACATGGCCGAAGCACTCGGGCAGGTTCGCAGTTGGTATCTGGGTGTGAGGTGCTGCAGTGGTGTGTGGTAGGCAGTGGAGACCCAGGAATTTGTTTGAGTTTGATCTAATTGCGAGGTTATGAGTTGCCAGATCTGCTGGTTCTGTCGCCTGTAAGCCTTGCACAGTGTATTTCAGGGTGCCGCTAATGAGGCCTGAATTACGAGGCTACTGGCTGCCTTACATTTTTCTCTTGCGCTGTTTCATGTTATCCGCTGATGAGGCCCGGATTGCGAAACTCCTGATTGTCTTATATGTATATAGTGGTTCTGTCTCCACTAAGCCGTGTGCCATGCATGTGTCTCAGGTTGCCGCTGACGAGGCCCGGATTGCAAGGCTACGATTGCCGTACATGTATCTCATTGTCTCCGCTAATCCATACCCCGTGTGCTTCAGGCTGCCACTGATGAGGCCCGGATTGCGAGGTTGTCTTATATGTATATAGTGGTTCTGTCTCCACTAAGCCGTGTACCATGTGTCTCAAGCTGCCGCTGATGAGGCCCAGATTGCGAGGCTAGGATTGCCTTACACGTATCTCATTGTCTCCGCTAATCCATACCCCGTGTGTTTCAGGCTGCCGCTGACGACGCCCGCATTGCGAGGCTACGTGTTGCCTTATATATACAGTATATTGGTTCTGCCTACCCTAATCCGTGCGCCGTGTGTTTCAGGTCGCGGCAGATCCGTCTCCGATTGTGGGCTCAGGGTGACTGATCGGACCCAGAGCGGAACGCGCTGTGTGAAAGCTAGGCTGGATCTGGTCGGGACGCCTTCTGAGCCCCTCAGGAGTCGTCACGTGCGGCTCGGGAGCTCCTCTGACGCGTGAGGAGGCTGATGGGCCGGGTTCCGCCGGGCGCGTCTCGTGACTGTCACGTGCGGGACGGGTAGAATCAGCGGGTGCCTGTCAACTACGCGCCGTGAGCGGCAGGGAGGACTTTCTGCGGAAATGTCAGGGTGCGAATGTTGAGCCTGCAACGATTTCTGTGAATGTCAAGTTTGAAGAAGCCTCCAGGGTGACACACTTCGGAAGGGATTGTAACGTCATGACTTTTAATTGCGAGAACGGTACCGGTTAGCAGTCTTAAGTTGGGATCCCGTATTCGATCGCGTCTTGGATGATCTTGGATCGCGTCTTGGATCACATCTTGGATCGCGTCTTGGATCATATCTTGGATCACGTTCTGGATTGCGTCTTTGGTCTTCGTCTTCGGCCCTGGATCTGGTGTACTGCAAGTTGTACCACGGCCAGTTGCTGTGTGCATTGGGTACAAACACATATCTGCACCTGTGAGAATTTACTTGAACTTGAAGAAACGGTAAGGTTTGCTGTGCTTCACGCGGGGACGGTACATTGCCTATCCTGGGCGGTGGCGCCTCTGGACTGACATCCACAGTGGGGAGGGACCACGGCCAGTTGTTCTGTGGATTGTACGTACAAATATCTGCGCTGGTAGATTTTGAGATGCAGGTTGAACTGCTGACGTTTTGTCTGCACACCGGGACGGTACATTACCTCTACCGGGTGGTGGTGGCCATGAGCGCCCTTCTGTGGCTCCACGCGGGGACGGTACATTGCCTGTCGCGGGGGGAGGTTGCGGCGCTGAGGGCTGCTGCTGTGGGGAAGGGACGGTTCTACATCAGCGCCGGAAGTGGACCGTACCATGTGGTGACGGGGAACGGGGTGCCGACTCACGCCATGGGCCGGTCCCTCTGGCTCTGGTCCGGGTTCCGCAGGACGCCGCCTATAGTAGGGCACTTTCACTTTTCTCTACTGTATTCCTACTTTCACTTCACTAACCTTATCACAGGACGCCACCTATAGTAGGGCACTTTCACTTTTCTCTACTGTATTCCTACTTTCACTTTACTGACCTTATCACAGGACGCCGCCTATAGTAGGCACTTTCACTTTTCTCTACTGTACCCTTCCTTACACTTCACTAACCTTATCACAGGACGCCGCCTATAGTAGGGCACTTTCACTTTTCTCTACTGTATTCCTACTTTCACTTCACTAACCTTATCACAGGACGCCGCCTATAGTAGGGCACTTTCATTTTTCTCTACTGTATAACTACTTTCACTTCACTAACCTTATCACAGGACGCCGCCTATAGTAGGGCACTTTCACTTTTCTCTACTCTACCCTTCATTACACTTCACTAACCTTATCACAGGACGCCGCCTATAGTAGGGCGCTTTCACTTTTCTCTACTGTATTCCTACTTTCACTTTACTAACCTTATCACAGGACGCCGCCTATAGTAGGGCACTTTCACTTTTCTCTACTGTATTCCTACTTTCACTTTACTAACCTTGGAAGGATGGATGGATGGATGGATGGATTGATTGATGGATAGATAGATGGATAGATGGCTGGATAGATGGATGGATAGAGGGATGGATGAATGGATGGTGGATGGATGGATAGATGGATAGATGGATGGATGGATAGAGGGATGGATATGGATGGATGGATGGTGGATGGATGGATAGCTGGATGGATGGATGGATAGAGGGATGGATGGATGGATGGATGGTGGATGGATGGATAGCTGGATGGATGGATGGATGGATGGATGGATGGATGGATGGATGGATGGTGGATGGATGGATAGCTGGATGGATGGATGGATGGATGGATGGATGGATGGATGGTGGATGGATGGATGGATAGCTGGATGGATGGATGGATGGATGGATAGATGGATGGCGGATGGACAGACTCGTGTTAGTGGCATGAATTTTGTACGACGACAGTTCGCTCATAAGCACCCGATTTGTCTCAGCTTAGCTGGTCAATTTCTAACCATGAATGATTCAAACTCATCACATGTTTCATGTCGAACGGCTGCTTCTCCGATGGGTCTCAATGAATTATTTCACTTTGCATTTTGATGGAAGTGCCTAAATTTCAATCCACTCAAATCAACCACTATTATTTTTCATGTTTAATAAATTGTCGGTGCATCTTAACTTAAGGAATACAAAAAGATATCAGGAAAAACGTACCGGTGAAAAGAAAAAGATACCATGGACCCGTGCTTGAGTATATGAACATGTGTTGGGTTAGGGTTAGCCAACCACCAGCCAACCCATTCCAGACCTCCCGTGCACAGCCGAGTTTGATTTTTTCACCAGATTCTTTTCAAAACCGTTTTCGGCTGGCGCAGCAGAACAACAGCCGAACACAGCCGACTCCCAACCATGGTTGGGGGAAGGTCGGTAAGCCATGTTCGGCTAAGAGTGACTGGGGCTTTCGGTCCGGTTATTAGCTCCCGGAGTGATGACCCCAAACTCTTATTAGCCGTTCCGCCGCGAGCCGCTCGGGAGATGCAGAATTGATGCAGAGAAACCGACCGGAAAGGATGATCAGCACTGTTACCGCGGGGGCAGCTGGGGCAGGCACCAGGAGTCAGGAGCAGATAAACTAGTCTAGTCACAAACATTTAGATCAGTTGTATCAATCTGATATATATGCAAGAAAATTTCATATCAAACTCTGAGAAATTACGTTTCTGGCAAAATATTATTTAGTAATAATACAATATCGAGGCCCATATCTTAAAACAACAACACTTTAAATCTTGGGTACCAAATCAACTGTATTGCACTGTTGCAATTCCAATAAATCAAATCAAAATCCAATCAACTTGAAACACTTTATACAATTGGCCGCTTTTTGTGCGAACATGGAGCTTTCTGTCAGCGGCATTCGACAATGCATACCCGGTCTACAATGGAAAGAAAAAGGACTTCAAGAGCTCAAAAGTGCTGCCAGGTTTACGTCAGTTTATATTTTTATGTCGTAAATAGTCTGTTTAGTATCGACGCATCGACTCGTCATTGACCCGCAAACTCCCGCGGCAACTCTCGCGGGATTTCCTGTAGCAACTCTCGCGAGAGGACCGACTCGTCATCGACCCAAAAACTCCTGCGGTAACTCTCGCGAGAGGACAGGACAGGGGGTAATGTGACACCTCTTTAGTTACAGTTGCTATGGGAGCTGCTGCCCCAGTCCGACTGTGACAGCTCACTGTTACCCGGGAGACACAAAAGAAACACTTGTTCGATTTTCCAATGTTTGTGGGCAGGTGATGAATGATGCTGACATTCGCGCGGCGGCAGATTTACGGATTTCAGTCTCCGGTGGAGATGCGAACTTTTGAGCGGAGAACTTCCAGAGACTGGTGGGATTGGGCGTCGCAAACATGGGAGAAGCAATAGAAGTGGAGAAGTGTTCTGGGGCAAAGCTGCGACCCAACTTGTCCTACCTCAGAAATCTGGTCCTAAGACGATGTACCCTGGGAGAGACTCGATCCGAGATTTGGCGCGATCACCCGAACTTTACCGGCCCCAGTGTCCCGCTGGCCCCCGCGATCCAGCGCTCCCCCACTATCCGCTTGCCGAACGCGGTCTTCTGGTCCTACATTACCTGATATCTAATTACCTAAGAAGCCCGGTCGCCAGACTAGCAGCGGCCTCAGCTGGCCCGGTACATCTCTGATTGCACCGCACACCGTTAATCAGTATGGAAATCCCCCCCGCTACTACCCTCAGGAGTCCGGTCCCCAGACTAACTGTACACGTACCACCCTCAGGAGCCCGGTCCCCAGACTAACTGTACACGTACCACCCTCCGGAGCCCGGTCCCCAGTCTAGCTGTGTACACGTACCATCCTCAGGAGCCCGGTCCCCAGACTACCCGTGGCCCCAGCTGGCCTGCTATGTCCCTGATTGCCCCGAATGTCGGTAATCTGTATGGATATCCCCTCCGTGACCCATCGTCGTGAGTCCGGTCCCCAGTCTAACTGTACACGTACCATCCTCACGAGCCCGGTCCCCAGTCTAGCTGTACACGTACCATCCTCACGAGCCCGGTCCCCAGTCTAGCTGTACACGTACCATCCTCACGAGCCCGGTCCCCAGACTATCTGTACACGTACCACCCTCACGAGCCCGGTCCCCAGACTAACTGTAAACGTACCACCCTCCGGAGCCCGGTCCCCAGACTTACTGTACACGTACCACCCTCCGGAGCCCGGTCCCCAGACTACCCGTGGCCCCAGCTGGCCCGCTATGTCCCTGATTGCCCCGAATGTCGGTAATCTGTATGAAAATCCCCGCCGTGATCCTTCCTCAGGAGCCCGGTTCCCAGACTAACTGTAAACGTACCACCCTCAGGAGCCCGGTCCCCAGACTACCCGTGGCCCCAGCTGGCCCGCTATGTCCCTGATTGCCCCGAATGCCGGTAATCTGTATGGAAATCCCCGCCGTACCCGCCGCAGCTGGAGACCGGGGGGTGGAGACCGGGGGGATTGGCGACCTGTTGCCGGCGGAGGCAGTTATAATCTCCGCGCAGGTGTGGAGACCTCCGTCTGGTGATGGGCGCTGTTAAAGCCCCCCTCACTGGACCCGCGGGACGCTGGCGGCGTCCTAAACTGGATTTGTTTTACCCTTAACTTTATAATGGAAATATCCGTACAAGTATGACCAGAAAGACAACAAAGCACACAAAGCTTAACAAGATTCATTTTTTTGTCGATGAAATTCGTTGAGTGCTTTGTCAAGTCGATCGGCCGCAGCGACGCCGCCAGCATGCCGCGGGTCCAGTGAGAGGGGGGCTTTAGTGTCGGTTTGCTCGTCTCCAAGCTCGATAATCGAGTTTTCGTGTTGTTCTACTTTGTGGACTGTACTGCTATGAAAACCGCGTTTTTTTCCGTTGCACCAAAGCTTAGATTTACACCTGAGCTGTATTTTAGTATTCCTTATTGTGTAGATATTTGATTGTCTTGTTAAATATTCTATTCTATATGCTGTACAAGTGGCGGCGAGGAGTTGTATAGACACAGAAAACCAAGCCGATAATCGAAACGTGAATCTGCCCGAAGACTCTGGGGGAAGTGACCGGGTATTTCCGTGGGAGTCGATATTTCCGGCATCCATCATATTTAACTCCCTGTTATCGACATCCGCCGTACGACAACCTGCAGCAAAATCGAAACTAAAATTACGCCTGCTTGTAGATTCGGTGATGGTTTCAGCGGGGGTCGGCCGTAGGGCTACCGTAACGCCACCGTAGTGCCATCATAGCGCCACCCACTGGAAGTGCCAGCGTAGCGCCATCGTAGCGACGTCCTAGCGACGTCCTAGCGCTACCATAGCGCCACCGTATCGCCGCCGTAGCGCTTCGCAGTGCCATCTTAGCGCCCAGATGAGGCCACCGTAACACCATCTGTCCTCATTATCCCCGCCCGAATATCGACCGGTTCGGAACAACCGGCTCGACCTCTATTTCCGCGGCCGCCGGGAGCAGACGGGATCTCCGGGGTTACCTAGCAACGGGAATTACACGGACCGATGAACCCGAAAACCTCTGGTGTCAGAAGTACGGCCGTGGCCTTGAGGGCTGCTTCTGAAAGATGGAGGATTGAATCCTCGGTCATTGTCGTTCATCTGTCCCCGGGCTTCCCTAGTAACGGGAATCACACGGATCGGTGCGTGTTGAACATCGCGGGTTGAACTCGGCAACCTCCGATGTCCTTCAAAAGTACGGCCGTGCCCTTGGGGCCGGCTTTCGAAGGATGGGAGTTTGAATCCCGGGCTACTGGGGTTCATCTGTCTCGCATGCTAGGGGAAAAGATCTCCGGTCCGGGCGATCCTTACTACTGGAGTTACGCGGAAAGATGCGTGGTGAGCATTACAGGAAGAATCTGGCCTTTGAATCCGGGGATGTTGTAGATCGTCGCTACGAGGAATGATCTGTAAACTGAAATCGGAACAGAGATCACCCTGCGATCTTTGGTCTTCTCTAAAAAGTGTCTCTGGGGCTTAAGTCTCAAGTAGACAAAAGGTTTAGTGTTCGAGTCCAAACGGCCACCTGTTCTACGACGGCTTACTGGTAAGGGTTGCGGTCCCTATAAAAACGGTCGATGCGTGTTGAACATCAGTGTTGAACGGTGCGTTGTGAACAGGATCCAACCTCTGCCAAATATTCTAAACTCCATTTTAGGTCCCTTTTCCTAATGACATCACGGCGGGTCCGACACGGAACCATCACTGTATAAAACCTCACCGTGTTCATTGAAGCAAACGTCATACAGGATCTAGTGGACTACCGGAATTTTCTTGACTTGGAATTAGTTTAATTCTTTTTTTTATTTATTTTGTAACATCCCAACTCAGATGAACTTTCCTGGTAGTGCAGGATCGGCTGTCCCGAAGTGAACCAGCCGACCTCTGACCTTTTGTGCGTTCGGCTGCAGATTGCAAACGACTCTGATATCGAACGGTGTAACCTTTGCCCTACTAGACATCGCGAAGCCCCATCGTCATATAACTTCACCAGGAAAGTACTGGTTACAATACCTTAAGAACAATCCCAATTCAAGATTTGAATGAATGAATGATTTTATTGGTAAGGAACTCGCGGGCAAACACACCCGAATTACGTCCTTATTACATACAGTAGTCTATACATCACAATCTCATAAAACAATGACTCACAGTCCACTATATTGCACGATGTGACTGATCTAAAACATAGGGAAAAACAGTTACGCAGTTAAAATCTATACTTTAGCCTTGTTATACAGCCGTATTGCACAGTGGAGGAAGGAATTACTGAGCCTCTTAGTACGGGCTTTAGGAACACTTATTGCACTAGAGTTTCTGAGTCTGAGTCCGGTGGCTCCTGACCTCGTGGGAGGCATTAAGTCGTGCAGGGGATGGTCCTCCTGAAGCATGCGTTCAAGATAAGCTCCAGAGTCTGTCCCTGCACCTGTGACCTGTTCTTATTTCCCCCCTCTTGGCTGTAGATTAGAAATGAGCGTCTGAATATCGAACTTTGTAATACCTCTGCGCTACTAGACATGGGCCCCACCGGTATAATGCAATCTTTATTGACACAACAAAAGTACAGTCATCTAACATCACCATCGATGTACTGGTCACAACGCGGTCCATGCGAACAAAGTCAATAGAAGATAAGCCTTACAAAAGTGAACTGCCCCTGTACCTTATAATCTCCAAGCAGATCCACGCCGGGCGCGAAAATCGTAGTATGCTAGCCAGAGAAGGTCTGCCGGGATGATGAACCCTCTCTGGCTGACTGGACCTTCTCTGGCTAGCATACTACGATTTTCGCGCCCGGCGTGGATCTGCTTGGAGATTAGTACTTTAGGCCTGAACTCATTTACGTCGCGCTTGGTTGTAAATTAGAAAGTATCATCTGAATATCGACCATCATGACACATTTGCCCTTCTAGAAACCATGTGGTGAAGTGACGTGTCTGCTCCTTTACCTGTGGCCTGTCCTCATTTTCTTCAAATGGCTGTAGAGTAAAAAAAATAGCCGTCAGAATATCGACCATTATAGCACAATTGCCCTTCTAGAAACCATGGAGTCCCGTCATCATATCTAACACAACAAGGAACATACTGTTTACAACGCGATCCATGCAAACAAAAGCAAAATAAGACAAGCTTGATATATATATAGAAGTTAACTGTCTGCTCTTTTACTTGTGGCCGGTCCTCATTTTCCTCATGTGAGCTCACATGGCTGTGGAGTAAAAAATAGCCGTCTGAATATCGAGCGTTGTAAACACCTTTGCGGCGGGGCTTTGCCCTATCTGACATCGCGGATTCCCGTCCCTACATCACATCATTACAACCCGATGAACCTGGCATGTTACGGACAAACTCAATATGTAAGGGCGGGTTCACACGAGTGCGAATATTCAACTCCGTATGAATTCTGTTTTGACAATTTTTGGCTAAGCTAAATTAAAGTTTGCGCCAAAGAAGAAGTTAAAACCAAGCCAGACAACGCTGTGTCAAAGTAAAGAAAAACACAATTACTTCTCCGCAATCCTTAGGGCCTGTTCACACTTGTGCATACATTCTCATGAGTTGTGTATTTCGTTGAGGTAAAAAAAGAAGTGTTTTTCTACTTTGACCACTGCCTTGTAGCCAGGTTAACCAGAAGAAAATTGCTTCTTTGGCCTCAAACTTTACCTAAAGCAAAGAGATGCTAATACGGAATTCATACGGACTTGATATATGCACATGCGTGACAGCCCTAACAGTTAGGGGGAGGGGAAACAATGTACGGTGTCACCTTATCGACATCATGGCGCCCAGAGAAACTGCCCTGGTCATTTTTCACAGACTTAGCTGTGAATCCGAAAGTACCGGCCGATATCGAACGATGTAAACTCGTTTTCCCTGCCGGGTATCATCTAGTTGCATCATTGCATAACCTCACCGGGAGCGCAGAGATCACAATCTGGTGCTACAGGAGACTACCAAACTGTTCAGCTCATAATGTTTGCCGCTCTCCAACCCGAGACCACGGGGAAGACCCCATAGACTGCCCTGGTCATTTTTCATAGACTTAGCTGCGAATCAGAAAGAACCGGCCGATATCGAAGGATGTGAACTCGTTTTCCCTAGCTTCATCATTACATTTCGTCACCGGGAGCGCAGAGATCACAATCAGGTACTGCAGAAGACTTCCGAACTCTATAGATCATAGGAGCTCTCCAACCTTACAGCACGGGGAAGACCCCAAAGACCTGGAAAAGATCAATTAAAAGATAACGCTGGAAACGTGTCGATAGAGGAGGATGAAGCAGCAGCTAAGGACGTTGCTGCCTGGTAATGGATGGTAACAGGAACAATGGGCCAGTATCTTGTATCACCATTTCAGCGGGGATCTCACAAGACCAGGAACTTGCGCCAACTTTGAGTCAATTTGCGCCAATCTGCGCCTATTTGCCCTTGCGGTCACGCTGACGTGCGACGTGTTCGGAGAAAATACGTGACCTCTACAAACAAAATGTTGCATTTCCTTCAGTTTCGGCCCCAATGAGATACAGGATAGAAACTCTATTGGAAGTCACAATGTTGCAACTACGCTGTTAGAATGCATTCTTACGCAGGGAAGAGTTCCTGTTTAGTACAAACATTTCCGTTGCGTTACAGAGCATTCTCGAGTACAATCTGAGAAGGATAAACGCGCGTTAAATTTTGTGCCGTTGTTGTAACATTCCCGGCCCACTAACATTCCGTCTGAAGCATTGTTAGAGCTTTATTATTATGACTTGAGGGTATCTGATACTATTTATGTATATTGCAGAATAAACTGTGGACCCTTGGTTTTATAAATCACTACTTCAGTCATCATTTCATAGCTCGTGTGTCTAATGTGCCGTTCTTAATTACTAACCAATCACAGCTGATGATTCATACAATGATAGACAGTCCACCAATCATAATTGATGATCCGATTACCTGTAACTAGCCAATCAAAATCGATGACCCATTGAGACATTAATGATCCACGATTAACCAATCACAGCTGATGATCCATTTAATGACCCGTTGATAGCCAATCACAGTTGATGGCCCATAAGAGATTTAATGAAGATGTATATTTGACAAAATTCTGCGAACAGAAACACTGTACAAACATAGCTACTATTTTTCTTAGTTTAGCCTGTCTTTAAGTATTAACCTATACTACTAATAGTCTTTATTGCATGTTCCTGCCCAGATGGGCTAAATGCACAGATGACCACACAAGGTCTATACTGGCAGTCTCAAAGAAATAGAAGTGGGAACGTTTGCACAGCTTGACTGTCTTTGGCTTGCCTGTGTGTGTCAGTGTGTCTGTATGTATGTTTGTGCATATGTGCATGTGTGTTGGGGTGTGCCTGCGTGTCTGTCTGTGCTTGTCTGCGATTCCCAATATACGCAATGCAGCGTTGCCATACTCGGCACTGCTATACTTTTTGTCTATGGGAATGGAAGGATCGCAAAGCAGTATGGGTAAGGGGTGAAGTCTGCCATCTCGGATTGCCTTGCTTGTGAAAGACAGCTTCATTTATTTTTGGATACAGGGATACGTGAAAAACAGGCTTGTTGTCTGAGTGTATTTTCCCCTGTATACAAAATAAATGAGTAAATAAATTGTCCCTGTATACATAGTAAATAAATGAAATCTAAATGCCGAGCAGTGAACCACATTTGCGTTTAACGGTCGGTTCTATTGAGTATAGTTCAAGCAGGTTTTATAACCACCGTTCATTCTCCGTTCGTCCCGGCCCGCGTTTCGCGTCTGCGGTTCGCAGATAAGAGCAGAGCTAGCCTCGTTCCGCGCGGAACGTTTTGTCCCAGCAGGCGCTGATAAAGCGTTTAACTGTGACGTAACGACTCCGGAATGGCGACGGAGAAACCGGAAAATTTACCCGGAGAGCAGAAGGAAGGCGACAGGAGGACTAGAAGAGGAACTGCCCCCGGAACACAAGCCTTCTTCTTCCCCTACGTCAATGAACTTCTTCGCTGTTCCTCTCTCTCTCATTCTCGGGACATGTCCTAGCCATCTCAGCCTTCTCTCTCTTACCATGTCTGGCACTTTCATCTGGTTTGTTCTGTGGTGAACTTCTTCGTTTGTTATATTGCCCATGTATGAGATGCCCTACATGCATGTAAAAGTTTGTATTTTTTATTCCCGCCCCCGCAGAAACAGCCGCACATCTACCGCGTGCAGCGGAACGCCTCCTTCGCCTCCCGGCCGACCTGCCTGCCCGACGGGCCCATAGGTCAGTTCTGCTTACGTACCGCTTTTATCGGGTTTACGTACTATTTTTATCGGGTCTATGTACTGTTACTATCAGACTTATGCACTGTTATTACAAGGTCTATTACTATCAGGCTTATGCACTGTTATTACAAGGTCTATGTACTGTTTTTGTCAGGTTTATGTACTGTTTTTATCAGGTTTACGTGCTGTTGCTATCAAGTTTAAGCGCTGTTTGGGCAGTTTTACGTACTGATTTTATAAGGTATACGATCTGCTTTCATCTGGTCTATGTACTGTTTTCCAGGCATGACGGTGAACGGAGTGCCGATCTACAGTCCTTACGTCACAGACCGTTGTTATGACGCGGGACTGCTGTACAAGGCGGGCGGGTTTGACCTCTGCAGCGGTCATGTCGACCCGCAGAGCAACTACCACTACCACGTCATACCCAACTGTCTGCTCAACCAATCACAGGTAGGAACCGCTCTCACGTCATACCTAACTACTGTCTGCACAACCAATCACAGGTAGAAAAATTTTCACGTCTGCTCAACCAATCACAGGTCAACCTCCTGCAGCTCATTGGTTGATGATAACTTCACATTCTGTGAGACAGTTTAAATAAAACGAAGGCTAATTTACCTGAAAATCTTATCTTATCTTTAGCTTGTTTTGAATGGAGTCGTCAATGAAGTTCAATGTATTCAGTGGTAAAACTAAAACCATGTATTTCACAACATTATGTGGTCTTTGTCCGTTTTAATCCTGGATCGAGGATGGAATAAAAGCAAAGAAAAATTGTGGAGGGGGTCGGCTACTTGACAACTATCATGCGCTGAAAATCCCAGTGCAAGAGACATCAAACTGGCAATGATGTATAACGTTAACAGAAATATATCTTGTTTTGAAAGAAAACCCACATATATCTTGTTTTGAAAGAAAACCCACCTACAGTAACATGCACTGACTTCACTGACATCAGCCACAACTTCCCGTTACAGGTGCCGTCCGCCATTATTGGGGTCGCCTTTGACGGGTTCCCCATCTACGGGCCCAGGACAGAGGACGGCACGACCTTGACCTCTGCTGACCTGGACGAGTGTCATGGCCGCCTGGTGGACGGGAGATATCGGTATCACGTGACGGAGGACTTCCCATATTTCCTAGGCTGCTTCAAGGGCGTCGTGATGGACGTCAAGGTCAAAATGGCCGACTGCAAATGTTACGGTCCCGTCAACCCTTGCAACCCACCGCAGAGAAACGCGTATGATGTGGTCATCATAGACAGCAGTCAAACGCAACGAGAATACAGGTTACAGATTGATGGCGGGAGAATCGCCTGCAAGTTAGTCGAAAACAGAAATCAGAGCGCGTCGCCCTCCCCCGCCTCCGCAAGGAACTGCAAAATATCGTCTGCCATGTCGTCCGTTGTCATGGTTACGGGCCTGGCTCTTGGGACGATGTCCCTGCTGCAACGGTGAAATGGAAAAATGGGATTCCAAAAATATCAAAGGAGATGCAACAACCTGCGTGTCCTATAGTTCTGACACAAGCTAACCTTGTCTGGGATCCCTAGCGGGTGTTTTCAGAACATCGCAACATTACAGAGCTGGAATAAAGTTAGGTACGCCCAGAAGACATATCGCTTATCGAACAGGCAATGGAGTTCCTGCCAAGATCCGTGGTGGTTTTATGGAGAGAAGACTGTAGAACACAGCTAGAGTTTCCGAACGCCTCCTGCATGCTGGCAGAATAGTCATGTAGCATCTTGCACTGCTGCTAGTAATCAATAGGTGGCGCAGTTGCTAGGTGAAAACAGCGTCCACGGCCACAAGGATGCGAAGCCGTAGCAACCCGGTAGAGGAAAACATGTGCAGGCACAGGTAACGGAGAACATGGGCTTCCAAAAAAAGTTGAACAGCTCATCAGTGCGCCATTGGCAATGCCGGCAAACCTTTCTGTAGTGACCACCAAGGATCTCGAACAAAGTAGTCATAACAGACAGGTGGTCACTGCACACAGGACTCTTAAACAATGGGGGAAATTATCTAAGGACCACCAAAAAGTGGCTACAATGGACAGGTGGGCCTCATGTCAAGGTGGTCACTAGTACAGGTTTGACTGTACCTCTTTACACATCGACTTTTGCCTGTTGCACATGGGCACTGACAGCACCACATACAGTATAATCATACTACATTTTGACATGTATCCAATATCACAGCTTTGCTACTTAACAAGAACTATTTGTTATGCAAAACTGTGACTGTTTTACCTTTTAGTCACATGGGTGCCGCCATCTTTTTTAAATCATGTTACATGCGCAAAGTATACTTCATCTTACTTTATGATGGCACAACATAGACAGAAGTTTAAATTTTTGTTGTAAAACACAGAAATTTACGACTTTATTTCTCCTAAGATGAAAAACGTTCATGTTACATCAAGAAGTGTCAGTTGAGACAAAAGTCCTGTATGACAAGTTACAAACACAGAAATAAAAAAACTAACATCATCTAATGACAACAGAATTAATTCACATGACAGAATCATCATCACATCATGAGAAACTCCAACAGACTTTCATTGCTACATTAGACCTGCGCCTTTACAACCATTTATCATATGATATAACGTAACGTGACCTATTTATGTGCAGAACCTATTTACGTCCGGTTTGGCTCATGTCCACATGTCGCGGTGTATTATGCCAAAGCCTGTTCTCATGAGCAATAAAGAACATCATATGATCCTTAGCCATCCCTTTAATTTTTGCACAGTAAAACATAATGGCCATGCGTTTACCACGTGAACGCCACGTGCCGCGCATGTGGGGGGAATTTACAAATAGAAATTGTTTTTCTTCCATCGCGTTAAGCAAGTGGCCGGACAGACATAGTGATTTTATTATCATTTGTCTGCAGACTACTTTGGACAGTTACTGTGCATTTTTTCTGGTCTATGTTCTTCAAGCATAGGGCTAGAAGGGAAAAGACCGAGGTGGACGATAATGGGTTACCCGAGCACAATTCTTCATCATATACCTCAGTATAAATACATGCTCGCACGGCGTTAAATAGGCGGAGAAAAACTTACAGACCATGCATTTTCTTTTTTGAAGAGCTGATATTTCTGACCATGGGTTTGAAATTTGGCTCTGTCCGTGCGGTTTTAAGATAAATATGTTTTGAACAAATTGGACGTAAATTGGTCATGTTACGTTACATAGTTGAATGGGGGACTAAACTTGAAACTGAAAAGCCAACTATATCGTCAGAACTGATAGGGACAGGCACCAAATACAGCAAGTTGAGTAGCTGTCAGCAGGGCGTGAGTAGCAAACAGTGGGAGAGCCCTGAACTATGGCAGACTTGTAAAACAAGTGAGAACTTTGGGGTATACCATAGTATAGAAGGCTTTTCAATTCTAATTTTAACTCCCCTATTAGTCCTCACAATCAATATGGGTGCTTTCTTAAACACTTGGCTACAAATAGGCTGATCAACTGCACAATCTGTTACTTTCACATGTCAGCAACTTTGTGACAAACTGCACAATCTGTTACTTTCACATGTCAGCAACTTTGTGACAAACTGCACAATCTGTTACTTTCACATTTCAGCAACTTTGTGACAAACAGCACAATTTGTTACTTTCAGATTTCAGCAACTTTGTGACAAACTGCACAATCTCTTACATTCAACTATACAATTTGTTACTTTCAATACCCACAAGCATTTGTTAATTTGATACAATGTAAGCAAGCTACATAAATATGATACTTGACATAATTAACATAACTCTCTGGAAAATAGATTTGATAGGTTTTGAGCCTCTTTTCATTAAGTATAATTCAATAAGATAAATGGATGCAGCTCATTCATTTTTTACGAAATGTAACATGATCATAATACACTTCATATATATTTCTTATTGTCTTCATTTAGTTAAGATTCCGCCTGGCTAAATTGTTACCTGCTCCGTTGCATCATGTCTTATACTTTGGCACTGATATGGTTTAAGACATAAACCCTAGTCTTAAACAGTGTCGTGACTGTTTAAATCAATTTCCTTGTGCGTAACGGAGAGACATCACTGATTATATTAAACATAAATCAACCCAAAACTCTTAGCACAAACCTGAGTTTGGTACATTCAGAACAACATTCATTTTGTATTCATATCTGTTGTCAATTAAAATCACCTCGATCTGAAGTAGAAAATGTAAGTTTTAGTTACTAAAGCATTAAATGAAGGTGACAGAATCCACTTTTTGGCCCTTTGAATCACCGACCTTAAATTCGGGTACACCGTCCCTTATTGTTGGCTTGAGTTCAAATATACAGAAGGTGTGACCTAGCTAATCGATCTATGTTGACCTGCCCTGTCAATCATCTGAAACAATGAAAGTTTATTGCAAATTCCTGCCCGTAGGCTAATTGCAAGTACATGCACATGAACATGTAACACAAGTGGACGGACAGACAATAATGAACAGTATAACATATGTCTACAGTAGTCTTAACTACTGCCACTAAGTTTTAACTTATTGAGTTCGACTTCTTTTTCCGAGACAGTGGAAGACGAATGATCCCACTTTTTCTGTGATATGTGGGTTTTGTGATGTTAAGAGGATAGTAGTTTTCTTTTCGTCTGAAAACGTGGAGAAATTAGGATGAAATATGGTGGCCTCTCAATAATCAATACTCAATGCAAAGATTAGACTTTTCTGCCATAAAAAGCCGGTTTGGGTCCCTCAAAGTCAGCATGTCCCTTCAAATATGAATGATGATTATATTCAGTTCAAAGGACAAAAAAGTCTTTAGATATTGTTTCCTTCACTCCAATGCCAAAAAGACATCTAGGTGGCTCGTTTTCCATTCGTTGTTTTCCCCCTGCAAAAGGGCTGAAAAAACAAAGCAGTTCAAAGGACCAAAACTTGAATTTTGATACCTCCCCTTTTTATGCAAGATGGTGAATCTACGCTGCCTGGTTTTCGCTGTTCTCACTATTTTCGCTGTTTCCGCCCTGTGAAAGACCGTCCGCCAGCTGACTAATGATCTCCCAGGCGAACGCGATGTCGTCCGACGCGGTCGTCGCGGCGCAGACGGCGAATCTCAGGAAGTAGGTTCCTCGCACCTGAGACGGCACCAGGTGGATCTTCTTCCCGTCGTTAATCTTCTTAAGTAGCTGCTCGTTAACCTCATTGGAGCCCTGCAGGTGTGAAATGTACAAAGACATTGCAACTTCTAAATGATACAAGAAGCTCATCTGCATATCTCCAGTGAGGCTTAAGCTACTGCGCTGTACTAAGCTACAAAAGGCAAAGTGAGAGCCTTACACAATTTCAAAGATACTAATGTAGTTAGTCCTCACTCTCAGAGAGCAGTTGAGCTGTCTCATGATGTTCCTGACTTTGGGAGAAGAGAGGCTGTTACAGTTACAATGTAACCCATCACCTTTTAGTGGTCTTTGGGTCTTGTTACATGATGACCATTAAGTAAAAAAAACTTGCATAAAGATACATTTCTGAGGATTATATCTGGGGCAATGTGTGCTGTTCTTAGAAGAAATGTTGAAACTACAACTTGTAAGTGTGACATGATTGACAGATGTCAGGGTACTTGAAAGTATATAAACATTTCCTGAAACACATCCTTCATGCAGAACCCTCTACGTCTTAAAGAAAACCTTTCTCCGAGTCGCCCACCTTAAGTCGGAAGCAGACCAGGCCCATCACCACCTTAGCCGTGACCTCAAACCGCTCGTCGCTCCTCACGAGGGCCTCAAACTCCTTAGCAAGGCTGATTTGCTGGAAGGAGAGTCAGAGTAAGGAACGTCTTGGTGGAAGGGAATACTTACAGCAAGTTCAACTTCAAGTTCTTCATGTGTCTTAAGATGTACAGTTACAGCAACAACTTGAATACCTTAGTAACTATACATTTTGATATCAATAACACCGAAATGCAATCAGTGGCCACAAAAGATATCAAGTTAGGACCTAAAATGTGATGATGTGCAAAATCAGTGCTAAATATAAATATGCTGATTCTTAATCAATCTATCCTCTACATGTTGACAGGATCGATAATGATGTAATACCGAGAGAGATATGACCCTTACCTCTCCCCTAATAACCTCAAACAAACAAACAAACAAACAAAAAACAAACAAGCGAACATTCTTATTACTCTTCTGTCTCACCTTCCTGATGTGGTCCTGAAGACCTTTGACCCCAAACATGCGCAACACGAACCACAGCTTCAGCGAGCGGAAGCGCCGCCCTAGCGGTATCTGCCAGTGCTGCAGGGTCAAAGTTCATTAATGTCACCTACCAGTATCAAACAGTACGGCAGGGTCAAGGTTCAGTTATTGCCCCCTACCAGTATCAAACAGTACTGCAGGGTCAAGGTTCAGTTAATGACCCCTACCAGAATCTAACAGCACTGCAGGGTCAAGGTTCAGTTAATGACCCCTACCAGAATCTAACAGCACTGCAGGGTCAAGGTTCAGTTAATGACCCCTACCAGTATCTAACAGTGTTGCAAGTCAGAAATCAGCCCCAAAATATGGCAGGAATATTTTCAATTCAACTATGAACATCAAGACAGTAGTAGAACAAATAAAATTTCCGTCAGAATTTTTGCTATGATTAAGTAAAACAAACCACATTTCTGTCACAATCTTTGATAAATAGAAAGTCTGAATGCACAGCGAACAAGCAGAGAAAACAGCAGACCAAAGAACTACAGGTTTAGAGAAAACTAGGAGATCAGAAAGCCTTCTCACCCTGTAGTCAGTCACCAAACCTTCAGCACCAAGGAGAGAGAAGAACCCGGGTTAGCCCTGCACCAGTTATGTACACGTACAACAGGAACAATCTTACTACTACAAGTGCTACAAGTAATGTATGATAAAGGCCAATCAGATACCATGGCATGTGTTAGTTCTGCACCAGCTATCCATGTATGTTTTAAGTCATCCAGCAATGGGATGAGATGAGATATATGTACACAAAAGTAACGGTCTTATAAGTGCTACAAGTTTATGTATAAGAAAAGACCAATCAGATCCCATGGCATGTGGGTAACATGTGTTAGTTGTGCACCAGTTATACATGCATGTATGTGTAACCCATGTAGCAGTGAGATGATATATATACAGTTGTATAAAGAAGACCGATGAGATCCCATGACATGTGCATAACACATGAGAGTTTAAGTTTCACCAGTTATGCATACACAACAAGGACAGCCTTACAAGTGCTGCAATTACTGCATATATAAAATGACCAGTCAGGACACGATGACAAGAGCGTAACAGGTCGCTGACCGGCTGACCTTGGACTGACCTTGGTTGTCGTGCTTGAGGTAGAGCGGGTCCAAGTTGAAGGCGTCCACGATGTCGGCTCGGTTCCGAATCCTGGAACGAATCCGAACATGTCAGAACCTCTGCTTTTTTGTCACATGAAGTGAACATGGTGGTCAATCAAATACACCGAGCAAGATGGAACCACAAACTGGTGTTGCTGACAAAAACAGCACCGATTTTATGTGCATCTATATTCATACTCAGCACATGACTGAGCAGTCAAAGTTCACGAAAGGGTTAGAGGTGAAAGGTTACAAATAAGACTAATGTCTGGATTTACTACTCCACATGGCTGAGCAGTCAAAGTTCGTGGAGGGTTAGAGTTGAAAGTTGTGGCGTCGTGTGGCGCAACTGTAGAGCACGCGGCTGTCAAACAATTGGTCCCGGGATCTAATCCCAGGTGCGCCCAGAGACATGTCCGAACTTGCGCCCCGACGTTGTGCCCTTGGGAAAGGCACTTAACACGACTTTCCTCACTTCACTCAGGTGTAAATGAGTACCTAGCTCATCTAGGGTTAGGGACGTCCCTCGGATAGGACGTTAAATGGAGGTCCCGTGTTTGGGGAGAGCAACACCCCGCGCACGTTAAAGAACCCACCACACCTTTCGAAAAAGAGTAGGGGCATGCCCCGGTGTGCGATGGTCCAAATCTTACAGTCCGGTCTGGGAGGACATCTTGAAAAGGTGATAGTTCACCTGTTATGTCAATGCTTCCACAAAATGTGGTAAATCAAAATAAATAAATAAATAAATAAATAAAAGTTAAAGGGTTAGGAATGATGAATGATGACTGAGTTTATGACTAATCACATGGCTGAGCAGTCAAAGTTCATGTGGTGTTTAGAGTTGAAAGGTTAGGGGTTATGATTAATGTCTGACTCACCACATAGCCGAACAGTCAAAGTTCACCCTCATCCACTTGTGGGGGTTAAAGTTGAAGGAATCTGCAAACTGGGGAAAAATAAGGGAATACTTTCATTATCTGCTTTTTCGTAAAACATAAGATGATAAAAATCTAAGAACAAAAGAAATGATTAAGTTGTCTGAGGAAAGAGAACCCACCTCGACCCCGTCCAGCAGTGGCCGGTACTCAGGACAGATGAAGGCACTGCCCGCGTACGCCGCGTCGACATGCAGCCACATGACCTCCTCACGACCTGGGGTTATGGGTCACAGATAAGGGCAAAGGTCAACAGCATGGTCAAAGGTAAAAGTAGTGGAAAATGTCGATTAGATTGACTGAAACAGAATAATTGATGCAAAGGACAAGATTGGAAAGTTGCACTTTTTGCCCGTCTTTCATCAAGTATTCCTGTTGAATAAAGGATTTGCAAAGAAATGTCTGCATTCCTCAGAAGTTCTTGTATTTGTTTTGTAAAGTAAAAACCTCATTCCTTGTATTGACTCCATTCAGCACTAAGTGAACAGCAGCAAACAGAAGAGGGAAATGGACGAACAAAACTCTCAAATGGAACCAACAAACAACAAGAAAGAGAATCTTCAACTAGAAACAACAAAACAAGAGAAACGTCTCTCACAGACAGGTCCCAGTTCCTGTAAGTTATCGAAGGCACAGGAGGGCGTGGTCCCCAGGGTAGCAACCACCTAGCAACGGCAGGGAAGAACAGAGACTGGGATGAGAGGCCACAAATTCATTCTGCACAATCAATGTTACAATCGCATATCAATAGATATCAATACAAACAGCATGACTGGGATGTAGGGTAACGGTAGATTCATCGGTAAAAGCGCCTGACAACAACTTGTTTCCTGGCTTTGAGACATTTCAAAGAGAAAATTCAGCAAGACATTAAGATGAAAACATAAGGCTTGGAGTTCAGCCATAATATGACTGGGTTTTTGCATACCTAGAACTGTGTGCTCCGAGGACTTTCCCCCTCAGATTCAGTTTTCATGTTGATCTTCAAGTTCAGAATTATCCTTAAATCTGAGAACCAGCAAATCCAATTTGTGTGGCCCAGAAAAAAGTTCAGCTTACCAAGTAAGGCAGAAGCCCTTTAGCTTTGTCCTCTTGTATGGCAGCCTGCAGTACCGCTCCCCTCAGCGCGAGGGCCTCGTCGGTTTGAAGCTTCCTGCACTTGACAGCGCCCAACATGGCCGCCCGCTCTACCGAGGAATGGGCCTGGGAGGGGGTATGCAACAATTGTACAATTCCCTATAGGGAAGAAAATGGCTGTATCTTTATATACTTGCTACTGATGTACCAATATGTGATTTACAACTGGGTAACTCCAAACAGATAATTGTGAAATAAGTAAGTATCATTAATTTCTAGATTGCAAATGCAGTCTTAGCAAGAAGGGTTTACGTCTTCTACTCACCCCTGAATGTTAACTGGGATTAAACTCCAGTAGCTTAAGGGCTAAAGCCTGTGTCTCACTGGACCCGCGGCATGTTAGCGACCTCTCCGCGACAGAAGAATTCAACAGTGCACTCAACGAATTTCATCGATGAAAAACAAACCTTTTTAAGCATTGTGTGTTTGTTGTCTTTTCAGTGATACTTGATAGTTCTGCATGATATTCCCATCATAAAGTCATGGGTAACACAAATCCGACTTAGGTTGCAGCGAGGCCAGTGAGATATGGGCTACAGAACAGCAAATGAAAAGCACACAGCATCATGACAACTGATGCAGGAACAGGGCAGAGGAGGCAAAACTGAAGAGAAGTATCGTAGTTATAACATCGTCACCTGATCAGACGTGTAGATGACCAGTTTGCCCATCATGTCGTGGTCAGACATGTCGGGATGTTCAGTCTTAACTTTCTGTAGTGCCTTGGAACGAGCGGCAAGCAAGGCTACCAGGGTCGCCTCACTCGCTGTGCCCTGGGACAACAACAACAATAACAACAACAATAACAACAACAACAATTTTAACTCTGCACTGCCTTGGAACGAAATGAACAAAAACATTAGAGTTAAGCAACAGGCAAAGACATGAAGCAAGCAATACTCTGTCGAACAAGCGGCAAGGAGTGCTACCAGGGTCGCCTCACTAGCTGTGCCCTGGGAACAACAACAACAACAACATCAACAATAGTTTTTAAATTTCCCCACTGCTTTGGGGCGGGCGGCAAGCGGTCACCTTACTTGCTGTGCCCTGGAACAACAACAACATTAGAGACGAGTAACAGGGAAACAAATAAGCAATACCCTTTCAAACAAGAATAACAGTCAATGGCCAAACAAGCTGTGCCCTGAGAACAATAAAACAACAGCTAAGCAACACTAGTGTTCAAGTCAAGACCTATTTCATCATGTTCATCACAAACCACAGTCACAGATGTGAAGAATTTTACAATAGGAAAATTTCTACATTCCACTTCCTGCTAACTGAGAATTTGACAGGAATATAACTGGTCTGGTTGGAATGCTGTCCTTGGTGCTGATTGGCTATCTAACGAGGAACAGATTGACTGGTTTGAATGCTGTCATGGTGCTGATTGGCTATCTGACAGAAAAATGATTGGCTGGTTTGAATGCTGTCCTTGGTGCTGATTGGCTATCTGACAGAAAAAAGATTGGCTTGTTTGAATGCTGTCCTTGGTGCTGATTGGCTATCTGACAGGAAATTGATTGGCTGGTTTGAATGCTGTCCTTGGTGCTGATTGGCTATCTGACAGGAAAATGATTGGCTGGTTGGAATGCTGTTCTTGGTGCTGATTGGCTATCTGACAGGAAAGTGATTGGCTGGTTTGAATGCTGTCCTTGGTGCTGATTGGCTATTTGACAGGAAAATGATTGGCTGGTTTGAATGCTGTCCTTGGTGCTAATTGGCTACTCCTTGCCATTTTTCATAAGCATCTTGCACCCATTTTAAGCACATAACACTGTACGTGCTCCAATAATCATTAAGATTCAATTTTTTAAACACCTTTAAATCTTAAATCTTTAAACCTATAACCTTGACACTGACCTGTATGACACCGCCCCCCTCCCCCGATGTTCCGGCCAGGAAACACTCCGGCAGCTGCAGCATCTTCCCCAACCAGTCTAGCACAACTGTCTCCAACTCTGTACAGGCTGGGCTGGCAGCCTGAAGGGGAGGGGGGCACAGTTAACCTTCAGCCCTGGGGGAGGGGGGCACAGTTAACCTTCAGCCTGGGGGGAGGGGGGCAAAGTTAACCTTCAGCCTGGGGGGGAGGGGGGCACAATTAACCTTAAGCCTGGGGGGAGGGGGGCAAAGTTAACCTTGAGCCTGGGGGGAGGGGGGCACGGTTAACCTTGAGCCTGGGGGGAGGGGAGCAGTGTGAGGGTAAATACTTACCCAAGAGAAGCCAATACAGCCGACAGCACCAGACAACATGTCGCCCAGCAGGGCAGGGTAGGAGTTGGCGCAGGGGAAGTACGCATGGAAGTGTGGGCTGTGCCAAAACGTCACCTGGAGAGAGGGGGGGTGTTTATGGTTAAAACATCATCTTACAGAAAAATATTCAATGCAAGACTTATCTGATTTGGCAAAAAACATCCAAAAGAAAACAATTTAATGAATCTACAATTGCGCATGAGCTTGTGTTGAACATAAAATCAAGTTCTATGGTTTTACAGTTTCTGAATTTATCATGGTTCTGATGCCATAAAGACATTTATTTTAAATTTCCAAACTGTTCAATAGAGCTTATTAATAAGGGACCATGATAGCACAGCAAAGTTCCCCCCCAGCTGTCACTAATGGAACATAATGACCCCTACATTATGATAACACCATTAACTATAATCACAACATTACATGCTGCATTTAACCTGCAGTAACAGCCTGGGACCTTTTCTTCTGCCTTCAGAGTCTAGCAACTCTACTGTAGATCTTTAAATGTTTGCAATGGTTCAATTTTCACAATCTCCACAGCAAATTCATGAAGAATTTGAAACACCGCAAAAACCTCCTTTAACTTCTGTCACTAATAAGTTAACTCCCAGCAAAAATAACTGGATTTACAGTATGCTGAAGCAAAGTGCAACCAGAATTTTTATTCAATTACAGTTCAATTTTGATTTCTACCAACACAGATGAACTTTCAAGCTGAATTCACAGACTATTCTGAACTGCATATAAAAGATATTTTGTCTTAAATCCTCTGTATTTGTAGCCTAGCTGGCATCCTATCTCTACCGGAGCTCCTACACTCGCTACTCAAAAAAAAATATTTTTAGGGTAGCGAGTGTAGGAGCTCCGATAGAGATAGGATGGCACCCTGGCTATGCTAAGTTTAGAGTGTTCCTAAAATGCACATAAAGGAGATACAGAGAATGCAGGGTTCTCTGTGTTTGTTTGTTTGTGTTTGTTTGATCTTGCTGAAATGCGAAGGAACCAAAAGACGACCCACTGACCCCGGGCATGATGACCCTCTCGATGTCGGCCTTCACGGCCTCCCAGCTCTCGGGGTCCTGCGGCGCCGCGTCAGGGATCAGCTCACGGAGATACCTGCCACGGAGAGAGATGTGTCACGTTATGTAAACACACATTACAGACTGGTAACATCTACTACCATATACTTCCTCCAGGGTACATAATTCCTCCAGGGTACATAATTCCACCACCCTGAAAAGTTACGTCCAAACAGATTTCAAATGCACTCCTGTATATCTAAACTGTGCAGACCTGAAGGGAGCTGCACTAGAGATCTCTCAAACCCACTGTTTTTTAAAGTGGCTGATTTATGTAACCTGGCGGACTAATGTTAATGGGGGTTACATGTAATAGGACATTTTTGTTACTGACACAGAGAGGAGACAGGACAGTAAAACATTTTCCTGTTCTGAGGGATTGAAAATGATAATTACAAATACTACAGTACATGTATGTCTCTATGTTTATCATATAATACACAAGGGACCAAACATGCTTATGATCAGGGTAGAAAGGTTACCACTAACAGTGAAATTCTGAAAACGATGTCAGTACAAAACTCTCACTGACCAAGAATTATGCCGAAACAACCCAAAAACAAAGGCAGTAACTACCATCACCAGTATCAAAAGCAGGACTTTAGCTGCATGGTTCCTCTGTATCTTATCTTATCTATTACTGGGCAAGACCCGGTGTGGGTATCACACCCAGGGTGAATACATATATATCTAACAGTGACCTAACCCCTGACCTAACAGTAAGACTACAGTTCCCTTATGGAAGAAAGGTGACTGAATGAATGGCTGATCCATTGACTGATAGATGGATAGATAGATAGACAGCCTGATAGACTGATAGTTTGATGGACTGTTTGAATGATTGATTGATAGATTGATTGATTGATTGATTGATTAACAGATCAGTTACCCTGGCTTGACGCTGGGGAACACAGGCCGCGTCTCGATGCCCTCCATGAAGTCTGCGATGTAGTCCACCATCTCCTTCCCCATCCGCCGGAACTCTGCGTGGTCCATGGGAGGGGTGGGGATGGGCTCTGTGCCCCCAGGGGTGGGGATGGGCTCTGTGTCTGCTGGGGTGGGGGTTGACTGGGGGGTGGGGATGGACTGGGGGGTGGGGATTGGCTCTGTCATGAGGGGGGTGGGGGCTGCCCCTCCCTTCCCTTCCTTCGGCATCTTGTTACCCTGCAGGGAAGGACAAGAAATTGTTTTAAAGCTTGGCTTCAACAAATTTTCAGAGAGATGTAAAAGGCAGACCAGCAGTTTCTCCAGCTGAAAACAAGCTGACACAACCTCTGCTCACACTGTATCAAATACCAACTACAAGCATATCAGATTACTATTCTCTCAGTAAAGCACACCCTCTTAGTCTTACACAGTATATAATCCTGTACCACTGTAACACAGACTTCTGTCAGCAAAATACACCCCCTCCTCAAACATATATGCACAATACTGTAGAAACTTCTCTGTCAGTGAAACCTACCCCCTCCTCACACATATATCATACGGTACAATACTGTATCACGATACCTTCTCTCTCACTAAAACACAGCCCTCCTCACACATATATGTACAATATTGTAGCACAGATACCTTCTCTCTGAGTGAAACACACACCCCTCCTCACACATATATCATACGGTACAATACTGTATCACAGATACCGTCTCTCTCACTAAAACACAGCCCTCCTCACACATGTATGTACAATATTGTAGCTTCTCTATCATTAAAACACGCCCCCTGTTCACACAGTACACAGTGCTGAATACACGTCACCATTTCCCGAGTCCACAGTTTTTACTGTTCTTCCTGCGGCAAACCCACACCACCTGTTCAGGCTGCCTGTACCAGACTGTGCTCACATTACATGCAGCTTCTATCTATGGCCATTAGGATACAATAAGTAGATAAGGCAGTTTAAAGCCAGTGCTGTGTATCTTGTGACAATGAAGATTTGGTATGTGAATGCAGATGTGTTACATGTCTGATGGCAGCTGTGAACTTTACAACTTCTAATTGACAAAGCAGAACAAAATTGACCATGAAAACAATTGTAAATACAGTGATATATGAAACAATTGAGTCAGAGATTGATCATATGTGAACGATACAGTTTCCATTCTCATCAAAAAATCAATGTGACATAATGAAAATATATGTTTTCTTTCAATTTGAATGAGAAAAGAGAACTGCTAAAAAATTTTAACCTTGTAATTCATCATTTCTGTAGCAAGACCAGAATATGTGATGTGTAACATGTTATTGATTTCAAGAGGCCCACCACCTGAATTGGTCAATTAGCAAAACCACCACACAGCCAGCTCAAATTACCTTCCTGCCCTTTCATGTGGCAATTGGTCACCATGGCAACCGTGAGATGATTGCATCACGTTGCCGGGAGACCAAAGTTTGATTGGCGGGTGGGCAGGAGGTGATGATGTCTTCTCACGTGTTGCCATGACAACGGGCAGAGAGTCGGCCGGGAGATAACGTCAGGTGCTGACCTGAGCACGAGAGGTCATGACCTGGGGTCACACAGGGCAGATACTGTATGTACTCTTATTACTGCGATCTACATTAAATGGGCAGCAGAATCGCAAATGTCCAACCTTGTGTTATGGCGGGTTACCGATGGCACAGTAACACTTGCAGCAAGCGCAAGACACACATTTGACTCGAAACGGAACCAAGTGAAACCCAGCACCGAGAGACCACCGGGTCGAGCGAAATGATAGACTTTTAGATTAGGACAACAACACCAACATAAGAATCACCCCTGTGTTTTGGTTAATTAAATGACTTTTAGAGAACAAAACTATCAGCTATGTTTACGTATGATGTGATGTCACACAACAAAGTCCAGTGACAGTCAGCACTGGTTCCGGACAAACTTACGGGATTGATAATTAAATGGGATTCAGATATAACGTTATCTTCATTTTTGAACAACAACGTTGAAACCACCATCAAAGATACCGCTTACATCTGTAATGTTTAAAACATGGAAGCGAAGCTAAAGTGCTTCATGAAATGTTGGTAAACAAACCTACACTCCGGAAAACCACGCCGGTGTCTCGCACCGACGATACAACAGCTGCCAAACCTCATCACACAAGTGACCTTGGCGGCTGTGAACCTCACCTTGAGACCACTGAGCCCTGTGATGTGCCCCGAACTTGACCTTCCCGGGTAGTGAAAGTTGTTTCCCCGGCAGTGAAAGTTGTTCCGCCACACCCCTGAGCCCAGACGGTACCATCTCCGCCACATGTGGGCGTCAGCTGATCCAGGGTCATCAGAGGTCACGCCAACATGGCGGCGCGAACTTTGATCGTTCGGAATATGGCGTCAGATTTCTAACAGACATATGGGCACCTGACGAAACTTCGGGACTGTTACAAAATCATCCAGGTCCAAAAGTTTAACATTCCCGAAAATAACATTTGCCCAAAGTGAACTATTACAAAGTCATTGCACAAATTATGGACTCTTACAGATAAAGGACCATGACTAAAATAAATGGCTTTTTCGTGCCCCAGTCCAAACTTGAAAAATGTGTGCATGCAAGAATAGGTTCTTCTAGTTCTAGCGGCCCGCCCATGCACGTTTGGTCTAAAATTGGCCAAACATCGCAAAATCAATCAATTTCGATTAATGCAAAAGCGTGAATATTGAATGTCCTGTGGGCATATGTCACAGGCATCGTCGTACAAAACTTCCGAGGTGATTTGGTTTCGGTACCAGGGTCAGGAGACAACACCGTACCGTGCATTTTTGGTATAAAAATGGCCAAGATCACAAAATCAATCATTATAAATGTGAAGTGGTGTATGCAAAAAGTATGAATAAAGTAATGTTGACATGTCTAAGGCGCACCTGTACCAAATTTCAGCTCTATACGTAGGTCATTAAGTTGTAACGTTACATGTTTTTACCAGGACACAGGAGATCAAAATAAACATTTCTCTAAAAATGTCCAAAAGAAAACTAAATGAAATGATTCATAGGCCTGGCTATCATAAAAAAGTGATCAATGAAATAAAACTCTACCCTCGGTCCAAGTTTTAATTCTGGTTACAAAATGACAGAGATAAAACAAGAGGAAGATTTGACAGGGGGGGGGGGGGGAAGAAACGTCAGAAAAAATCATATATTACTTTTAATTTCTGTGGTACCTATTAAGTGGACTACAATAATGCTGAAATAATGGTAGTAGCACTTATAATTAAAGTGGCGTTAAATAGAAAGTTTATTGCAATTTTTCCCCTTAAGCTAATTCTGAGTAAACAACAATGATTGCAGCATTTGAGACAGATGATGATGATCTTTATTTGCAGGCTCTTGCCGACATGAGCTAAATGTATTAGTTATACTTTTCAATCAAGTAGAGACAAATCAGTTAAGCATGAAAATATATGCTTCTATTAAATCTACTGTATATATGTTATCACAAAAATCTATCGTTCACAAAACAATTAAACATTTACAGTTATACTACCGCTGAGTCTACTATGAACATGTTATCACTCAATCTATTGTTTACATTTAAACATATAGAGCTATGCTGCTACTAAATCTATCGTATACGTGATATCACGAAATCTATCCATAAACAATTCTATAAATCGCAGAGATACAAATCTCTGCTACAGGGCCCTAAGAGATACGAATTCCTGTATGACGCATATATCCTACTGTACATGTAAATACGTTTGTCCTTTTGGTACATTAAGAAGACAAACGTTACAGATTTCATTTTGAAACCAATAAATCTTTATTTATTTATTCATTGGTTCAGCATAGTTAACGTTACATGTCAGGTCGCCCAACTAGCGAAGGCTAAACTAACATTTCCACAGACAAGATTTCGAAACACTGCAATCTTGGCACGTGAAATCTTTTTTCAAATCTTCTCTACCGGAATGGATAGTAAATGGGGAGAAAGCGTCTGTGACTATTGTAAAGTCGTCAAGATCGCGCTTGTCCTGCACTGTCCGTGCTTTCCGCTAGTCGGCGCTGGTGCAGCGCTGCCATCATCATCATCATTTCCACAATGGCGGCCTACAGGGCCAGGTGGGTGTGTTTACCTGCGCTTTTTCCCGTCTTCGCACTTCTTAACATTAGATCTGAGCAGTCGCTGATCGTCTTGGTTTCTTACAGATTGAAGGAGTTCGAAGACTGTCTTGAGACGGAGAAGATAGACCTGAAACATCTGAGATCGCTGTGCTTCCAAGGTAGGACCGTCGTCTCGTGACTTGAACACCGTTTGTTTGTTTATTTGTTGTTTGTTTGTTTAATTTTTCCCGTCGTGGCTCGGGTTTGAGCTTACATGCCGAGTCGGTTTGGTAAATCAGGGAGTCTTTCGGCAAGGGACGAGAAAATAGCTTGACTTTGATAGTTTACATTCAATTGTAACGTGGCAGCTAAAGTCACTGTCATATTACACCCGAAACTTGAGGAGGTTACAACAGAATTTCCCGGAATGATGATATCGGCTTCAAGGTTTACTACATGAAATAAGTATTTAGAAATAAAGCAAGAAGCATTTGTTTAGATATGAGAGATTGACCTTTGACCTAAAATGGTGCCATTTGTGTCACTAATTTGTAACAGAGGAAAAGTTACAAGTAACCACTGTGCAGGTATGCTGTGCAGCAGCATATATTACACAGCACTTCACCTCATTTTTTTTGTTATTTTGTTTCAATCCTCACCACTGGCCGCTATGCCTTCAACCCCTGAACTTGTCATGCGGAGACAGATTTGGGATTTGAACCACTGGCATGTAGTGCAGCACACCGGTTCCGCACATGTGGGGTTGAGCACTGTAGATTATGCCAGTTTGGGTTTAGAACCCTGACCCTTTGGTACAGAAGCAGGATGGGTGGACCGTAGGGATGGATACCGGTTCGCCGGACCTGATTCGGACCTGTATATCAACATCCAAGAACCGAGTCCAAAAAACCTGAAAGCCAAAAACCTGAGTCAAAAAAAAACTGAACAAAGTACAGATATATTAATATATTTTTCTATTTAATTTGATAAAAAGTGTTTGATAAAAAGCATTTCAAATAAGTGCAACATTCAAATATCAAATACTGTTTGGTCTTGAAACTCTTCTCTCCAAGAAACTTTTATAGTCTTGCATGTCAGTCATAGTAGGATTGGTCTGGACCAATCGTAGGGAATTACGCTGGAGGAAGCGACCTCTGACCTCCGCTCGTGCCACGCTCCCACAACGCGAAATCCGCCGCCTCGTGCGGCCGGCTCGCCTCCCGTGCAATGTTAACGCAGGGCCGCGGTGTGCAACCACAGTAGCGTGCGGGGACTCCCAGTAACGTTGTTCACCTGGATTCGCAGTTCTAAGCTAGAGTTCCACCCGAAGACTGATTCCGGCTGTCTCTACACTGTTCGTAATCTGTGGCGGCGTTCTGCAGCGAGGTTTCTTCATCAGCTTGGGACTGCACACCCGCCTGCCCCGTGTGAGTTTCCCCGACATATACATTCTGAGCCTTCATCAAGCCTCTCAACCTACCGTGCGACGTTTCCCAACTGCCAAGGCACACGAACCTGCCAAGAAACCTGCGGGTTGCCGTCCCACAATAGCGTACCTACAGAGAGTCTACAACGATCGGACCGACAGCCCCCCTCCCTCCTCACTTCCCGCCCTTGAGGCGGGGTCTCGCGAGACTTCGGCCCGTGATTTGAGCAGCCATGTTTCTTCTCGCGAACCGAACAACTTATCCACGAGCTTCCACGAGCGGTAATTCCCCATCGCACGCCCTTCTCCCTTTCCACCCGTACCTACACGGTCTACAAGAATGCGGTGTGCATCTACAGCAGCGTACTCAAGGCTCCCCACTCCACGTCGATGCGACTTAACCTTCCGGTCCGACTCGGAGTCCGCGGCAGCGTCCTGCAGCGAGATCGTCATCAGCCTGGAATATTACGCACACCCGAAACTCTTGACTCTTTCCAGTAGAGTAGAGTAGATTAGAGTAGTTTAGCACAGCCAGATTGACAGTTCATCAAGATCAGCTCCAGCCGCGTGCCGAAGACCCCCAGTACCCGCCCACGGCCCACTTCACAGTACTAAGTGAGAGACTCACGCCGACGTACCCTTTCCGGTTTGTCTCTACGCTGTTCGACAGTGCCCAGCCGGTGACGTCCTGCGGCGCGTTCTTCACCAGCCTTGGACACTTTTTTATGAACTTGAATATCTAGTTACCTTCTAATTTAGATTCAGCACTACCACTACAACTAACTACTTTTCCGCTACGCGGTTTGGGGCCCTCACTACCCTCGGCTTGGCCGTTGATGTCTCTGTACAACCATTATAAGCCTCTACCACAGAGCAGTTTCACAGATTAAAGACATCACATGCCCCAAACCGCCTAGCTTTCTCCTTGTATTGTCTATGTGTACGTAAGTGTAATTATAGTAGGATTGGTCTGGACCAATCGTAGGGAATTACGCTGGAGGAAGCGACCTCTGACCTCCGCTCGTGCCACGCTCCCACAACGCGAAATCCGCCGCCTCGTGCGGCCGGCTCGCCTCCCGTGCAATGTCACCACCATCCCGCCCTTGCTGCAAATAAGTGCAACATTCAAATATCAAATACTGTTTGGTCTTGAAACTCTTCTCTCCAAGAAACTTTTATAGTCTTGCATGTCAGTCTTAATTCTCTTTGCTCAATATTGGTTTAATTAAACAAAACATGTCAACAAGCCAGGATTAGGTCCAGGTTCAGGTCCGAACCTGAACCTAAATCTCTGGACCTAAACTTGGACTTGGACCTTATTAAGCCGAACCGGTATCCACCCCTAGTGGACCGGTGCTCTGCTAGGACTGATATAAACCTGCCCAACTGTTCTCCCATCCCAGGAATCCCAGACGGGCGCGGGCTGAGGTCAAGGTGCTGGAAGGTGAGCAGAAACCCTAAATTTATTGATCAATAGCAAATCCTTGAATTCTTTTCTGCTTGTAATAAAACAAGGCAACAGCCATTGCTAGGTTTGACCTTGACCTTGACCTCCCCAGATCCTGCTGAACTACCTGCCGCCCCTCACGACAGACTGGACGGACTTCCTCAAGAAACAAAGGTTAGACACTTAAGGACACGGGCTGTCTTACTCTTACATGTGAAGTTCATCAGAGCTTAAAGGACTCTTGTCACTCAATACTTTAATGTAGAAATTCCCTATGTCAGCAAGGAGGTTATATAGTCTATATAAACTCCTTGATGTCAGGGGTCATTGCTCTAGCTGTGTAAATGGGTTTCAATGATGTAACCAAATGTACACACACTTCTGTGATGTAACCTGGACCATATTATATGTGCACACCGTTCAGTGATGTAATCAGAACTTAGCAAATATACACACTATCAATGATGCAATTTTCTGTGATGTAATCCAAAACAATGTACACAACTTTCTGTGATGTAGCCTAGACCAAACATGCACAAATTTCAGCTACGAATCATTACCAAATGTGCACAGGTTTCAATAATGGAACCATCTAAAGTGCACAACTTTCAGTGATGTAATAAGGAGCATAATATATGTCGAGAGGTTTCAGAATATGTTATCAGGGGGATCCCACAATTCCCTAAATGGAAGGTCATCGGAAATTCGGTAGGTCAGCAGTTCTCCTTCCCTGGTGAACATGTTGGCAGCCTCCCTGCTTTGACCTTGACCTTGACCTTGAGTTTCGGTGTTGCAGAGCCCTGTACCAGCAGCTGTTGGAAGAGCTGATCATCACCCCCGGGAAGCAGGGCTCGGGGAACTCGCGGGAGGACGTCACCTTCGCCGACCATGTAGGTGTTGATTTCATCATTGATTATGATCTTGAGCTCTTTTTGTAATACTAAGAATATATAAAACCTTATATATGTATTAAAGTTAAAATGGGGCATATTATACATCTGAGTTTATAATGTATTTATATAGTGCATTATTTCAGCTGACACTTTTCACTGGTGTGAATTGACCATTCATTCAGATAGTAATGCCATGATAAAACTATACATTTATTCATGCTTTCATCCATCCATCCATCCATCCATCCATCCATCCATCCATCCATCCATCCATCCATCCATCCATCCATCCATCCATCCAATCATTAAATCATACAATGCTAAACTTTGTTCCAACACTAAGGTATTCACGGATCAAATTTTCAGCGACCACTGTCGCCTTCTTCAGGATCAATAATGACCAATCACTGCCGAACATAAACTTGCGAGAGTTACAAACACATGACTTAATTGACATGTGTCATTGCGGATGCGTGACGTCAGCAATTGGTCAAACGTGCCAGGAAGTGTTGTAAGAAAGTTTAGCATTGTGCTAGGATTACTACTGCATTAAAGGTAACGCAGATGAGCTTCCGTGACGACCATGTAGGTGTTGATATATCAACGCTGGTCGCTAGTTTGTCATTGATTATGATCTTCAGCTCTTGTTTTTTTAAATATTTAGTATCCATCCATCCACTCATTCCCGCGCTCCTCCCCACAGCCGCTGAACCCGAACCCAGACAGCCAGTGGAGTCAGTACTTCAAGGACAACGACGTTCTTCTGCAGATCGACAAGGACGTCAGGTAACTTCTTATCTTCTGCTTAAGACGTCAGGTAACTTCTGTATCTTCTGTTTAAGACATTATAGTAACGTCTTATCTTCTGTTTAATGGTTTAATGGTCGCTGATCATTGTTAGAAGGCATCTCCAATAACTGTGGACTGTGCTGCATTGATGCCATTTCCAGTCATGGTAATAAGTTCTGCTCCACCTTTAGATTGAGTAAGAAGTCTGTGTGTTAAGACTGGAGACTGAACGCAGAGGGTTAATTTGGTGGGACTGGCTCTTGTCAAGGGAAGGAGATCAGACTTTGCTCCGTCTGAGGAGCCAGAATGATAAATGATGATTAATGATCATCACATGAAGGCAGCATTGATGCCAAACTGCCCAGGGATCTGGACTGAGACGGCATCAATGCCCAAAATGCCGGGTCAGACTGGCATCAATGCCAGGCCTGTCCAGCACTGCACATCACTTTCGCAAGGGTGTATCATTCTGTACTACTAACCACTCGGTGTTCTAGTAATGGTTGTTTCTGTACTAACAACCGGATATGGATGTTGCTGTTTTTAAATTTTTTTATTTATTTGTTCGTTGTTACAGGCGGTTGTGTCCGGACATCTCGTTCTTCCAGCAGGCGACGGACCATCCCTGCGAGCGACTCGTAAACGCGGAAAGCGGCATCGAGACGTTGCGTAAGCGCGTGGAACACACAATACTGAAGGCCGCTAGTGTGGGCAAGAACCGGCTCGGAATCACAGTCACAAACGTGAGTCATGGGGATTTTCTGCAGCTCTGTTTGCTGATTGGCTACAGAATTTTTTCTAGGTTTGTTTGTTTGTTTGTGACGAGTGTTCCTGTTAACTCCAGAGCACGCGGCGGAAGGTTGCGGTGGAGGAATACGAGACGTTGCCTGAAGGTCAGGAGGCGCACTGGGAGGTCGTGGAGAGAATTCTGTTCCTGTACGCCAAACTCAACCCCGGCCAGGGCTACGTACAGGTCAGGGGTCATTTGTTTATGCTATATGCTAAACTCAACTTGGGCAGGGCTATGTACAGGTCAGTTTTTTTAATTATTTGTTTGTTATTTGAAGCCTGCACAGTTTCGGTAGTAACATGTAGATGTTAACTGAGTCTCCCTTTATGTCATGCAATGAAACTATGACTTGTCTGCTATTTTGTTTTATTTGAACCTTTGTTTATTTACGACAAGCTCTCCTTGACCTGGAGGCCACTTTTGTAGCATCTGACTTTCATGTTTTTCTGCAGGGGATGAACGAGATCATCGGGCCGGTGTACTACCTCTTCGCTTCCGATCCTAATAAGGAGTGGCAAGGTACGGGGCAGTCTGTTTCTTATACCGTGTTGGGAACTGTGAACTCGCGTGATGTGATATCACAGATGATGTAACCAAATATGCACAAGTTTCAGGGATGTAATCAGGAGCAAAGGTGCACAAGTTTCAGAGATGTAGTCAGGTTTCAGTGATTTAATCAGGTGCAAATGTGCACAGGTTTCAGTGATGTAATCAGGAGATAATGTGCACTGGTTTCAGTGATGTTATTGGGAGCAAATGTGCACAAGTTTCAGTGATGTGATCACAAGAAAATGTGCACAGCATCAGTGATGTAATCAGGAGCAAATGTGCACAGGTTTCAGTGATGTAATCAGGAGCAAATGTGCACTGGTTTCAGTGATGTTTGTTTGTTTGTTTAGAGCACGCGGAAGCCGACACATTCTTCTGCTTTACCAACCTGATGTCTGAGATCAGAGACAACTTTATTAAGATGCTCGACGACTCGGCGTCAGGCATCGGCTCGGGCATGCAGAACGTCTTAACTCTGCTGAAGAAGCACGACCAGCAGCTCTGGAGATGTCTGGTAAGGAACCAAGACTTCATAAACCGTCTACAGCTTCTTAAACCGTCTACATCATCTTAAACCTTCTACAGCGTCTTAAACCTTCTACAGCTTCCTAAACCTTCTACAGCTTCTTAAACCTTCTACAGAATCTTAAACCTTCTACAGCATCTTAAACCTTCTACAGCATCTTAAACCTTCTACAGCATCTTAAACCTTCTACAGCATCTTAAACCTTCTACAGCTTCTTAAACCTTCTACAGCTTCTTAAACCTTCTACAGAATCTTAAACCTTCTACAGCATCTTAAACCTTCTACAGCATCTTAAACCTTCTACAGCATCTTAAACCTTCTACAGCATCTTAAACCTTCTACAGCATCTTAAACCTTCTACAGCATCTTAAACCTTCTACAGCATCTTAAACCTTCTACAGCATCTTAAACCTTCTACAGCATCCTAAACCTTCTACAGAATCTTAAACCTTCTACAGCTTCTTAAACCTTCTACATTATCTTAAACCTTCTACAGCTTCTTAAACCTTCTACAGCGTCTTAAACCTTCTACAGCATCTTAAACCTTCTACAGCATCTTAAACCTTCTACAGCATCTTAAACCTTCTACATTATCTTAAACCTTCTACAGCATCTTAAACCTTCTACAGCATCTTAAACCTTCTACAGCTTCTTAAACCTTCTACAGAATCTTAAACCTTCTACAGCATCTTAAACCTTCTACAGCATCTTAAACCTTCTACAGCATCTTAAACCTTCTACAGCATCTTAAACCTTCTACAGCATCTTAAACCTTCTACAGCATCTTAAACCTTCTACAGCATCTTCAACCTTCTACAGCATCTTAAACCTTCTACAGCATCTTAAACCTTCTACAGCATCTTAAACCTTCTACAGCTTCTTAAACCTTCTACAGCTTCTTAAACCTTCTACAGAATCTTAAACCTTCTACAGCATCTTAAACCTTCTACAGCATCTTAAACCTTCTACAGCATCTTAAACCTTCTACAGCATCTTAAACCTTCTACAGCATCTTAAACCTTCTACAGCATCTTAAACCTTCTACAGCATCTTAAACCTTCTACAGCATCTTAAACCTTCTACAGCATCCTAAACCTTCTACAGAATCTTAAACCTTCTACAGCTTCTTAAACCTTCTACATTATCTTAAACCTTCTACAGCTTCTTAAACCTTCTACAGCGTCTTAAACCTTCTACAGCATCTTAAACCTTCTACAGCATCTTAAACCTTCTACAGCATCTTAAACCTTCTACATTATCTTAAACCTTCTACAGCATCTTAAACCTTCTACAGCATCTTAAACCTTCTACAGCTTCTTAAACCTTCTACAGCTTCCTAAACCTTCTACAGCATCTTAAACCTTCTACAGCATCTTAAACCTTCTACAGCATCTTAAACCTTCTACAGCATCTTAAACCTTCTACAGCGTCTTAAACCTTCTACAGCATCTTAAACCTTCTACAGCTTCTTAAACCTTCTACAGCGTCTTAAACCTTCTACAGCATCTTAAACCTTCTACAGCATCTTAAACCTTCTACAGCATCTTAAACCTTCTACAGCTTCTTAGTTCAATACTTATAGTGCAGAATGTCTTAGGTCTCCAGAAGAAATACAATGATTTTATTGTCTTGGTAATTGTCTTGAGTTTTTTTGTATAAGTTTGGAGTTGGGCCCGCCAGAAGAATTCCTAGAAATATTTTCTAACAAATATTTTTTGTCCTCAAAGCAGAATGATTGCGATGTGTCACACCACAGTTCTTCCTGTTCAGATGGCTGATGTTGTTTGTTTGTTTGTTTGTTTGTGTAGGAGGAACGAGAAGTAAGACCACAGTTCTACCTGTTTAGATGGCTGATGTTGTTTGTTTGTTTGTTTGTTTGTGTAGGAGGAACGAGAAGTAAGACCACAGTTCTACCTGTTTAGATGGCTGATGTTATTTGTTTGTTTGTTTATGTAGGAGGAACGAGAAGTAAGACCACAGTTCTACCTGTTTAGATGGCTGATGTTATTTGTTTGTTTGTTTATGTAGGAGGAACGAGAAGTAAGACCACAGTTCTACCTGTTTAGATGGCTGATGTTATTTGTTTGTTTGTTTATGTAGGAGGAACGAGAAGTAAGACCACAGTTCTACCTGTTTAGATGGCTGATGTTATTTGTTTGTTTGTTTATGTAGGAGGAACGAGAAGTAAGACCACAGTTCTACCTGTTTAGATGGCTGATGTTATTTGTTTGTTTGTTTATGTAGGAGGAACGAGAAGTAAGACCACAGTTCTACCTGTTTAGATGGCTGATGTTATTTGTTTGTTTGTTTATGTAGGAGGAACGAGAAGTAAGACCACAGTTCTACCTGTTTAGATGGCTGATGTTGTTTGTTTGTTTGTTTATGTAGGAGGAACGAGAAGTAAGACCACAGTTCTACCTGTTTAGATGGCTGACTTTACTACTGTCCCAGGAGTTCAAAATGCCAGGTAAGAGATGGCAGACTTCACCTCCTTGCCCATACTGCTTTGCAACCCTTCCAGTCAAAAAAAACAAACATAGACACACCGAGCATGCATAAAAATGTCGCAGTTTGTATTTTGGGAATCGCAGAAACACAGACACACATACATTTGACTTTTGACATTTGACCCTAGACTTTAGTTCCTCCCACAACATCAGTGTGTATTATAGGTCGCAAATGGTCCAGAGATCTCGGTTCTATGCCGCTGATTCCATTTCCTTCATTGATTAAGAACAAAGAGGACAAAACAATAGTTCCCTTTGGACTAAATTTGCTGTTACAGATAAATGTTGAAAGAAACATAAACCAACATTTCTGACTTACAATGAGTGAAAAGTACAGCTTGTCAAACCGTCTTAACAAGTGTTGTTTTTCCTTTTCCTTCAGATGTGATCCGAGTCTGGGACTCGCTGTTCGCTGATCGGCAGAGATTCGACTTTTTGTACTGTGTGTGCTGTGCCATGATCATGTAAGTAACGCATTTATTTATTATCATTCTATTGAGATTAACCACATTTGTGGAAGGTTGGTTGGGCTCAGGTAAAAGGCAGTGGAAGAGGAGAGATAGGCTCTTTAATACCGTGCCCTAGACACAGTGGATAACAACCCACTGCTCATAGCTTCTTTTTTTTCAACCCTCATTCAACATTGCAGAATGCATACTTATAAAGTTTTTCACTAGTGGTTCACAATATGGTGTCAAAGACAGCTGTACATGTATATGTAGTACAGAGTGTGTTTGCAACTGATGGGTTTGAGCCATGATGCACAGAAGTGTGAAAACTCACTGTTCTGGCCAAGCTGAGGAACCCGGCAATGCATATTTCATGGTTACTGTGCGTAGTTATTAGCTAGTTGTGACTCAGAACATGTTAATAAGTTGTTTTACATCATTTCCAAGTGCACTGGTCGCATTGAATTTGGAAAGACAGTAGCCATTTGGAATCTCCAGAAAAATTGACGTCAGTGTGTAGCTCTTGGTGTCACAAGTACAGTGATATAAGATTTAGCATTCTGCTATAAGTTCATCTCTATAGATATCATTAATCTAAAACATTGGATCAGAGAGGCGTGAATTGACAGCCTAGCTGTCGTGTTTAGGTGTTTGTGATAGATGTCTTGTTGTGTTTGTGTTTAGTTGTTTATGTTTACATGTTTATATATTTGTTATTTTGTTTGTTCCAGCTGCATCCGGAGCCGGATTCTGGAGGGAGATTTCTCCGACACCATGAGAACACTACAGGTGAGTGGTACAGGTGTGAGCAGTATAGGAATGGATAGGTATAACTAGGGCTATGAACAGGTGAGAGAATAGGTACAGGTGAGAGGACAGGTGTGATAGGTACAGATACAGGTAAAGGACAGGTACATGACAGATACAGGTGTAGGATAGGTTCAGGTAGAGATAGAGGACAGGACAGGTGTGACTAGGACTATGTGCAGGTGAGAATACAGGTATAAAAAAGGTGCAGGATTTGCTGATTTGTTTAATATTTGTTTACAAGATGTTTCATGATGATGACAAGATGTTTCTTTACTTACACTTACAGAACTACCCAGACGGGGACATCCATGTTGTCTTGAGGAAAGCTGTGGAGATCTGTCCGTCTTGAGACATGCTGCATCTTAGACACACGTCTTAGCCATCCCCTGAAGATACATCACTTTTTAGACCGTCTTTGTAACGTCTACCTTTTCTAAGACATTTCCTGAGACATTCTGTCTTGAGACGTCTTAAACATCCCCTGAAGATGCGTTCCTTCTTAGACCCGGCCGTCCTTGTGATGCCTGCCTTTTCTAAGACATCTCCCGAGATACTGCTTCTTATACCAGAAGTGTTTCTGCCATCTTTAAGACTGTAAAATCCTCTACAAGGTCTCCTTAGCTATGTTGTCTTTAATACGTTGATGAAAGTTAGACATCCAGGTAGTAAGATATGCACAGTAACAGCTACTCAAGCAACTGGATAGATTTAGATCTAAATCTATCCAGACCTTAATCTATCCAGCTGTTTTCTTGCAAATTTTGTCTTCAGGAGTTTTTTCCTGAGCTCATTGAGAATTACCCAGATTACTAAGAACATTGTTTATCTTGAAGTTTGCATTTTATCCTTTTCAAACATTTTAGTCATTCTTGTATCTCGACAGCTAAAGCCACTAGATTTTGGTAGTTCTAGGTTAAATAGTTCTAAAGTTGTTAAATTTGATGACGTGATTGGTTTTAACATTCTTCCATGTTACTCTGTATCATCACAGTATTTTACATTTCTGTCGAAGAACTTGTACTATGTTCATGTATGTCTGTTTTTAAGGCCACGGCAATTCACTTCGTTGTTTCTCAGACATTTCTGCGCAAAATTTCATCAAGAGGTCAAGATGAAAGCAGAGGGCAGGGAGTAAAGCTTGACTCTGACTTTATTCACACCTTGAAACTGTGTGAACCAAGGGACAGACTTTCCCTCAGACTCTGTTTTCATGTTGATCCAACAGTTCAGTGTTACTTTTTTTATACTAGAACCAACAAAGTGAATTGTAGTTGTGGCCTGGTTATTGTGGCAATACTGCAAGAAGTTCGCACACCTTTTTTTTTGTAATTTACCTTTACCTTTAGTTTACCTATAGCCCCATCCTCGTGCCTGAGGGTCCTGGACTTTGGTGGCATCCAGTTCTTTGTAACAAATACCTGTAAACTACATGTAAAGTAGCAGATGCACGTCTTACAGTGTAACATTCTACATGTATATTTGCCACATTTTTGCCACTTTCGGTACTCCCAAACATGTATCAAGTTACATTAACCAGCTGAGTCAGGTATGTTAGTAACAATTTTGTTACTTTTACTTTTAAGATGATTTTGTTCATATTTCATTCATGAATTTGCTTCTTATCAACAATCTTAGATTTATCTTTTATCAGTTATTCAAAATAGTTGGGATTTTTTACTGCAAAAATTTGTCTGCAAGCAACACTTTGCAGGGAAGATTTAATCACAACATTGGAAGTGAGAAAGTTAGATAGGATTTTTTCTGAGCTGCTTGTATGAAACCGTACATGTGCAGGGGGATTGTACTGGGGAACTTCAGTTTTGGTAACAAACAAAATTCTGGTAATTTCAATACAACTTCTTACAAATTTAATGTTTTTTAGATACAAAATAGAAAAAAAAATCCTCCTGATGGAAACATGGTTTTGATGAAATGTGGCGAGCAACAACCCAAGATCAACCTTTTTACCATGTAAAATGGACAATTAGTCTTGAAACAATAGTAGTAGACAAAGTTCTAATTTATTTTAACCTCTCAGCACTGTTTAATTTCTCTAAGATTGTGCTTTTAACATTAATTTTACCCGAATGTCTGCTCTATTTGATGTTCTTTATCTTTGGAGACGCAGGATATTTTACATTATTATTTACCTGTACATAAAGCGATGAAGGTCATGAGATATGACAATAAATGAAGGAAACTGTTCGTGATCTGAAGTTGTGTGTTGTTTTCAAACATGGCTCACACATACTTGTATACACACACATGTACTCAAACACACACCTATGCATAGATATCCACACCCAGGCGCATGCACATACACGCACACTCATACACAAACATACACACAGACCTGCACACTGCACTCATAATGAAGCACACACCCTCCTACTCATATGCACACACGCGCACACACTCTACACGTTTATGCACACACTCGCACACACACACTCCACACGTTTATGCACACACTCGCACACACACACTCTACACGTTTATGCACACACAGACGTGCAGAGTCACACAGACAGACACACAGACAAAAGAATGGTCGGTACTACATTTTCTTGACAGGAAATAACACCACAACAGCCAAGTTTCGTACTAAAATAGTTCAGATCTTTATTGAAAAGAAAACTTTAGCCTGGCAATCAGGTCCTTTTTCACACGCAAGCAATCGTCACCCATCATTTCCTAATCCTACAGAACAGCCAGCTCAAAACACAGGAGAACCAGGCTATCCGGGCCACACCAAAACTATCTGGTGGTTCTCGGATGAAAACAATAATGCTGCACTGGAACATCAACATGAAAACAGAGTCTGAGGGGAAAGTCTGTACTTTGTGCACACAGTTTTAGAACTTGAATAAAGTCCAGGGCTACGTTTGTGAAGGTTAGACATCCAGGTAACCAATATATAAAGAGAATTCAAACTCTACAACTGGATACGAATTCGGAGATTTGTTTCCGGACATTTCGAGTGACATCCATCACTCTTCTTCAGCGTCACTAAAATGAACTAGCAGAACTTACCAGTACTTAAGAACTAGAAAAACCAGTTTTACATGGCAAATCACACAGTCATGCATAAGACGTATTGAAATGTAAAACAAGATCTGGAAGGTTCCTATGGTAAGACAACACTACAAGAGTGATGGATGTCACTCGAAACGTCCGGAAATAAATCTCCGAATTCGTATCCAGTTGTAGAGTTTGAATTCTCTTTATATATATTCCAGGGCTGTCTCCAGGACCCGTCCTTCTGTCCCCGGACGGAAATTTGCTTGTTGGGCCGACAAAAAATTTCAACCCCTTCCGTCCCAAAAATATCAATTTCATGAGATAAAACTGATGAAAATGTATTTTCTTAGCTTAAAATGCCAAATTCACCAATGAAAATTTTAAAAATCTGCTGCCAAACAACGAGGGGGACGGAAACAAAATTAAAAGCTGGAGACAGCCCTGATACCTGATATAGACAGAATCAAGTTTTCCTCCCAGTACTCAGTTTTCATCTGGACACGTTGCTTAATTTTTTGTTGGAATATCCGAGAACCGGTGACATGACTTGATATGGCCTGACCTGGTGAGAAAAGCCTTACAGAGTCTAGAACACTAGAAAATTTACAGGACAAGAACGGTATTGCTTCAGAACAAATACAACCTATCTACGACCTCGCAAATCAAGTCTAACTAAAAAAGGCACCTTTCTTCAACATGTACATTGTAAGGGTTCGACTCCATTCTTTGCTGGAAATCATGATCGAGAGAACTTAAGGAATTTTTCAACTTTTAGTTTCTCTTCAGTACAGGAGAAAACGGACTTGGTAGGACCTGAAGGCAGCTGTAGTAACTGTTATAGGCCTTCAGTAACTGTCAGTAACTGACAGTAACTGACACCTTTAGTAACTGTCAGTAACTGTTACACCTTCAGTCCTCGTGTCCTAACATTGCAGCATAGTCACAAGCTGGAAGCTTCGCGGTAAGCAGGGAAGTTCTACAGTGGATTTCACAAAGCGTGTGCTAGTCACATAGCAGTGTGCTAGTCACATGTAGGCGTGCTAGTCACATAGCAGTGTGCTAGTCACATGTAGGCATGCTAGTCACATAGCAGTGTGCTAGTCACATGTAGGTCTGCTAGTAGCAGTGTGCTAGTCACCCAGTGATGTGCTAGTCCCATAGTGGTGTGCTATTCACAGTGGTGCGCTAGTCAGAGAATCATGCTATTCACATAGCAGTATGCTAGTCATGTAGCAGTATGCTAGTCATACAGCAGTGTGCTAGTCGCAGCAACATGCTAGTCACATAGCGATGCAATCAGCACACCGTAGTACAGTCAGTCTGACCTTCCAAACACACCTGGTTCTACCCAGTGTTGAAGTCTCCGAATGGGTCCTATCTGAGGATTGTCCGTCTGAATTCTAGACATGTTCTCTTAGACTTAGGGCTGTAAAGAATCGGCTGTTTTGTCTAAATCTTTAACAATGTTCCTCTGATAGACTGCAACCAAGCAGGTTAACGTTAAGGATTGAATGGTAATGAGACTCCATCACAAAAACAGCTTCTGGATTTACCAGTTTATCAGAATTACACGATAAACTGAGAATTAACTTTTAGCATGTCAGGTAATACGGAATCTAGGTTTTCAAAAGTGACAGAAACGTCACGCCAAAAGTCGTTTTCAGACTGTGACGCTGGGCGACGAGGTGTGTTTGAGATGAGACTGGCGTTACAGGCGGCGCCAGAGACCAGAGATGCATCAGGCCCACTCAGGGGGGCTGCATGTCTGCTGCAAAAAGTTTTAAGGTAAAAGGGCAAAGGTCCATAGCCTTGTTTTGAGGCTGTAGGGGCAGTGGTTTGTTATCCACTGTGTCTAGGGCCCACTACCAGATGGAGCGCAGTGCTTTGTTGTAGTTCTGATTCTTCAGAAGCAGGTTTGAAGGAAATGGGTGCTTTTCCCTCTGGCCTTATTTGGGAAAGTGGAACAAATATACAAAATATACTTCATACTACATATAGCAAAATCAGGAATTGATTCTGTTCAAACAAATTTTAGATGAGAAAAAAGATTCCATTCCAACTGACACATGATATATGCCTACTTATGGTTCCTTCATGATGTTCAGGAAAACAATCCACTTTATGGCATGTTGTTATCCACGGGGCTATTTATAACTGAAGCTGCCTTCTTCACAACTCCTGCTGATTGGTTCTCTGGTCTCTGATGTCACTTTTCAAATCCACCAATGAGACGTTAGCTAAGTAACAGTGCGGCGTATATGCAGCTTAAAGCACACCTAACACAGACAGCTCCTGCCATTGGCTACACCGAGACTTCATTTATACACAGTTGCAGCAGGATCTACTCTATATCTCTATATCAGTACATGAGGCAACTGCAGCTATGGCAACCGTAACTATGGCAACCATAACTATGGCAACCGTAACTACGGCAACCATAACTACAGCGCATGCCTTTGGCACCGGCACGCTATTGGGTGTCTGCAGTCACATGACTATAACGGCGGCCATGTTGGACGGTCAAACCTGTAAGTTGCCTGGTAAATTTGAATCTGTGCCATGTGATTATGGCGTAGTGCTAAACGTCTGCCATATCTGTGGTGCACTTACGGTTTAACCACCCAACATGGCCGCCGTGACGTCACCTGCAGACTCCCTATTGCTTATATCGGACACGTCGTGCGCAGGGGCGGGGGGGGGGGGGTCGGTAAAGTCAGCTGTGTGGTTCTCATCACTGTCATCCAACCAGTCTGCAGTACCAACAGCAGCCACAGGAGGCGCTGCTGCTGTCTCATGGCTGACCGCTGCAATCACTTGTCTAAAAACAGCCCTTTTTTTATTGCCGCCTGACTTTTAAATATTTCTTTAAACTTGCTGAAAACCACACAACGCCCTTGACCTGACCTTGTGACATATTTGAGGTTAGGTATGACACCGTGACAGGTTCTTTTGTAACTAAGATCAAGTTTTTTGCTATGTTCACCTACAAATCCTGCTATTTCTGGCCTTTTTGCATAATAAATAAAGCAACAAACACTTCATGAGGCTGGCAAGATCAGAACACACCTGTCCTGCAAATCGCCTGATCTAAATTCATTAGTCATAAAAGTATTAAAAAACAATAACTTTCACTGAAGTCTCTGACTGAAAGTAATTAAAATCTATAAAAACTAATTTAAACGAAGAAATTTTCCACATGGTTTACTAATACGATCTAGAAGAAAGACAAGCTATAATTTCTTATCTATGGTCAAAACACACTCAATGGGGGAAAACACACCTTATAAAATACATTCAACTCAATTTTGTCAAAATATAAAAGTGCAAACTTTGAATAAATCTAAATTTCAGCTCTTCTTGGTTTAGCTGCAAACCTGGACGGTAAAGGCAAAGCACCTTGAGTTTTTCTAATTGTTTCTTGCAACTTAAAAAAAAAATTTCTAAACAAACAAACAAAAATTTCCTGTCATGTCTGTTAGAATACCATGGCCATGACAGACATTGTATCTGAACTTAAAGTCATCATACTTTAACTAAAAACCTATCGCATAGTGTTTCAACCAGTTTCCATGGAAACAGACTGATAATGGCTTCCTGTGCAGTGGAGAGAAGTACCATATATTTTTGTTTTGACAATGTACATCATATATTTCACCGTGTGTACATCATATATCTCACCGTGTGCGATGAGCTGTCAGCAGTGCTATTGCAGCAGGCATTACGTATTGCGTGACGGGCCACCCTAATTCACTTCGCCGGTTCTCGGATTTAGAAAAAAAATCCTGAACTAGAAAAAAAATCAAGGTGGACACAGAGTCTGAGGAACTTAAACTGTGTACCTTTGTGCACACAGTTTCTGTGAGATTTTCTCCTAACATTTACTAATTACAAATCTTACAAGAAAATGGCCGAGAACCGATGAAACAAATTGGTGCAGCCCAGAAGCTCTTGAGTGCAGCGGGAGGGGGGCAAGCGTCTTTGCTATTGCATGAACTTATGTCTAATATGTACACTTATATATATATATATTTATATATATATCCACATCTTGCCTAGCCTATATCCTAATATTTAGTATTTAGAAACATGGCATATGTCAGAGTCACATGTAGAGAAAGGTTAGGGTGTCTCTCAGCATGCCCAAGGTCGGCTGTACAGAAGGTCAAAGGTCAAGGTCAGCCCCTGGTGAAGGTTGAATCTTACAAAACGTAACTGACTGACTGACCTTCTCTGAGAACTTGCTCAAAGTTTGCTCATGTGGAGTAAATTCTTTTTGTCCTTCTGTTTATTTTACAACTTGCCTGACGAAGTTAGCTGCTCGGGTTCCTCCAACACACCTTAGTTAGTGGCCATTTCATCAGTGCCAAAATCGAACTAACATAATCAATATTTGCTAATCATTGTTTGAGTACAAAAAACACATTTGCCAGCAGGCGCATGATTAACGACTCTGACGCCCTGTGTGAAACTTCCAGACAGCCGAGGGACGGGTCGAAGTTCTTACAACTGAAAGGTTTTCAGCCCAAACCCTGGACATGCTGAGGGGCACGCGATGAGTTAGTCAGACGTGGTGAACCTGCCTGCAGTACCAACTGCACCTGCCAGGGGCGCTGCTCACATTCTCTGCAGTACTGATGGCAGCTGCCAGGAGAGCTGCTCATAGCTGCAGTTCCAACTGCACCTGCCAGGTGCGCTGCTCTATATTGTCTGCAATGCCGACAGCATCTGCCAGGAGTGATGCTCATAGCTGCAGTTCTGACAGCAGCTGCAAGGACAGCTGCTCATGTTTCCTGCAGTACCAACTGCGACTGCCAGGAGAGCTGCAGTACCAACGGTAGGTGCCAGGGGTGGTGTGCAGTTAAAATCACTGCTGTTCTAACAGCGGCCACTGGAAGCACTGCTGCACCAGGTCTCTAGGCTGACCACTTCAGTGACTTGTCTTGCAGCAGTGTGGAACAGCGCCTCTGGTAGACACAGTTGGTACTGCAGGCAGCTTCACCAGGTCAGCTATGACTTGTCCTGCAGCAGTGTAAAACGGCGCCCCTGGTAGACACAGTTGGTATTGCAGGCAGCTTCACCAGGTCAGCTATGACGAGTCCTGCAGCAGTGTGAAACGGCGCTCCTGGCAGACACAGTTGGTACTGCAGGCAGTTTCACCAGGTCTCCAGGCTGACCACTACTATGACTTGTCCTGCAGCATAACCAGGAACTGCACATAGTCTTTGGCGGGAGTTCGGAAGGCCTGTGCGATGGCTCGCGCCGCGTCTTTGTGCTCCAGACCTTGTAGAGACTTGCCGTCAACCTCCAGGATCACATGACCTACCTGCAGGGCCCCTGATTGGTCAGCTGAGCCACCAGGCTTCGGGAAGGTAAAAATCATAATTTTAAGAATTAATCTGCAGAACTTGATGTATCTTTCACATGTAACATGTATCTATCACATCAAACATTTGTCATCAATACAACGTTGTAACCACCTGGTTTGCAAGGGGTGTGAGGGAGGCAAGGTAGCACCTTAAACAGGGACAGGGGATGTTACTATCTCGAGCCTGTATATATATGACTGTTTCTTGTCATGTGATATAAAGTCGAAGAGAACTCCAAGATGAGATTACCGGGTTAAAGAAGAGACAGAGTACGTCTCGAAAGCTCCCCAAGGGTATAGCAAACATTTGTCATTGTGTGCAAAGGTTGTCAATGCAAAGGTTGTCAATGAATATTTTGTCAAAAGAAATTGTAACAGCTACAGGGAAAATACAGAGTGCCTGCAGATGTTACACACCTGTATAGTGATGATTCTGGGCAGCGGTTGCCGGGTGTTGGCCCCGCCCTCTATCGCTATGCCCAGCGTCGGGGCGACTTTTGGCACTGTGACTAGGTAGGGGTGGTTCACACTGGGGCTGGACACCTGGGGACAGAATCAATCAAGCATTAAATGAACAAATCTAATGACACGGGGCTGGAAATCTGAGTACAGAAATCACACTGGGGTTTGAAACTTGAGGACATCAATTAATCAATCAATCAATGTAGCAATAGTCAATCAATTGATCAATTAATCAACCCCACCCCCCCCCACTCACCATGGATTCTGCGGGACTGTCTCCCCTCGGCGTTCCTGTCCCATTGACCATGTCCATTCTCGGCGGCGGCGGTGGGGGCTGCTGGGGCTTCACCGGGGGCGACGACCTCTGACCTCTGTCCCTCTCGTTCCACTGGGTGGGTGACCCCTGCCCTCTGTCCCTGTCTGGCAGGTCGTTGTGTCTGTCGTCCTCTGGTCTTCTTTGATTGACGTCTTCTTCTTGCAGCCCATTGGTCATCTGCGCAGGCGCCCTGCCAAATTTGGGCGCAGTGTCTGGCGCCTCCCTCCCATTGGTCAGTCTTGGTGGGGTTTCCATGGCGGCAGAGTGGAAGGAGGAGTCGGGAGTTTCGTTAGCGGTCTGGAATGAGGTTTCGCGGAGCGTGGAATCGTCTCCGCTGTCGTATGCGTGTTCATGAACCTCGCTGATGGTGACGGGGTTAGGCGATATGGTCACACTGGAGACACAAGGGGAGAGTGGGTTAGCGGGGTGGTGAGGGGAACGTCTGTTAGAGACCAGGGAACGTCTGTGAGAGACCTAACCTCGCTGATGGTGACGGGGTTAGGCGATATGGTCACACTGGAGACACAAGGGGAGAGTGGGTTAGCTGGGTGGTGAGGGGAACGTCTGTTAGAGACCTAACCTCGCTGATGGTGACGGGGTTAGGCGATATGGTCACACTGGAGACACAAGGGGAGAGTGGGTTAGCGGGGTGGTGAAGGGAACGTCTGTCAGAGACCAGGGAACGTCTGTGAGAGACCTAACCTCGCTGATGGTGACGGGGTTAGGCGATATGGTCACACTGGAGACACAAGGGGAGAGTGGGTTAGCGGGGTGGTGAGGGGAACGTCTGTGAGAGACCAGGGAACGTCTGTGAGAGACCTAACCTCACTGATGGTGACGGGGTTAGGCGATATGGTCACACTGGAGACACAAGGGGAGAGCAGGTTAGCGGGGTGGTGAGGGGAACGTCTGTGAGAGACCAGGGAACGTCTGTGAGAGACCTAACCTCGCTGATGGTGACGGGGTTAGGCGATATGGTCACACTGGAGACACAATGGGAGAGCGGGTTAGCGGGGTGGTGAGGGGAACGTCTGTTAGAGACCAGGGAACGTCTGTTAGAGACCAGGGAAAGTCTGTGAGAGACCTAACCTCGCTGATGGTGACTGGGTTAGGCGATATGGTCACACTGGAGACACAAGGGGAGAGTGGGTTAGCGGGGTGGTGAGGGGAACGTCTGTTAGAGACCAGGGAACGTCTGTGAGAGACCAGGGAACGTCTGTTAGGGACCTAACCTCGCTGTTGGTGACGGGGTTAGGCGATATGGTCACACTGGAGACACAAGGGGAGTGCAGGTTAGCGAGGTGGTGAGGGGAACGTCTGTTAGAGACCAGGGAACGTCTGTGAGAGACCAGGGAACGTCTGTTAGGGACCTAACCTCGCTGTTGGTGACGGGGTTAGGCGATATGGTCACACTGGAGACACAAGGGGAGAGTGGGTTAGCGGGGTGGTGAGGGGAACGTCTGTTAGAGACCAGGGAACGTCTGTGAGAGACCAGGGAACGTCTGTGAGAGACCAGGGAACGTCTGTTAGGGACCTAACCTCGCTGTTGGTGACGGGGTTAGGCGATATGGTCACACTGGAGACACAAGGGGAGAGTGGGTTAGCGGGGTGGTGAGGGGAACGTCTGTTAGAGACCAGGGAACGTCTGTGAGAGACCAGGGAACGTCTGTTAGAGACCAGGGAACGTCTGTTAGAGACCAGGGAACGTCTGTGAGAGACCTAACCTCGCTGATGGTGACGGGGTTAGGCGATATGGTCACACTGGAGACACAAGGGGAGAGTGGGTTAGCAGGGTGGTGAGGGGAACGTCTGTTAGAGACCAGGGAACGTCTGTTAGAGACCAGGGAACGTCTGTTAGAGACCAGGGAACGTCTGTGAGAGACCTAACATCGCTGATGGTGACGGGGTTAGGCGATATGGTCACACTGGAGACACAAGGGGAGAGTGGGTTAGCGGGGTGGTGAGGGGAACGTCTGTTAGAGACCAGGGAACGTCTGTGAGAGACCTAACCTCGCTGATGGTGACGGGGTTAGGCGATATGGTCACACTGGAGACACAAGGGGAGAGCAGGTTAGCGGGGTGGTGAGGAGAACGTCTGTTAGAGACCAGGGAACGTCTGTTATAGACCAGGGAACGTCTGTTAGAGACCAGGGAACGTCTGTGAGAGACCAGGGAACGTCTGTGAGAGACCTAACCTCGTTGATGGTGACGGGGTTAGGCGATATGGTCACACTGGAGACACAAGGGGAGAGCAGGTTAGCGGGGTGGTGAGGAGAACGTCTGTTAGAGACCAGGGAACGTCTGTTATAGACCAGGGAACGTCTGTTAGAGACCAGGGAACGTCTGTGAGAGACCAGGGAACGTCTGTGAGAGACCTAACCTCGTTGATGGTGACGGGGTTAGGCGATATGGTCACACTGGAGACACAAGGGGAGAGCAGGTTAGCGGGGTGGTGATGAGAACGTCTGTTAGAGACCAGGGAACGTCTGTGAGAGACCAGGGAATGTCTGTTATAGACCAGGGAACGTCTGCGAGAGACCAGGGAACGTCTGTTAGAGACCAGGGAAAGTCTGTTATAGACCAGGGAACGTCTGTGAGAGACCAGGGAACGTCTGTGAGAGACCAGGGAACGTCTGTGAGAGACCGAACCTCGCTGATGGTGACGGGGTTAGGCGATATGGTCACACTGGAGACACAAGGGGAGAGTGGGCTAAGCGGGGTGGTGAGGGGAACGTCTGTGAGAGACCAGGAAAAGTCTGTTATAGACCAGGGAACGTCTGTGAGAGACCAGGGAACGTCTGTGAGAGACCTAACCTCGCTGTTGGTGACGGGGTTAGGTCATCTGATATGGTCACACTGTGTTGAGCGGGTTAGCAGGGTGAAGGGAACGTCGGTTAGAGACCAGGGAACATCCGTTAGCTGCTGGTCTCATGCATGAGTTGAAATGCAGGATTCTAACACACGGCTGGAATAGTGAGATGGTGGAGCTGATAACCATGCATTAGTAACTAACCCCACTGACAGTCTGAGAGAGTATCTTGCAATCGCCCACATGCAAATCAAAGTTATAGGGAGGTCTCACACATGAGTTTGAAAGCTGGTCTCATAGATGAGTTCATGGCTGAAATGGCGTATACTAGTCTCACAGCAGAGTTAAGATCATGGTCCCATACATACATACATACATAAATGGATTTGAGCCAGCATGCATTAGAAATGATGGGGTATCACACAGGAGTTTAGACATGACACATGCATAACTGAAAAAGGAGGTCTATGAGATACCGCACACTCTGGGAGTTTTAGAGACCTTAGCCTGACATGCATATAACAGTCAGGAGGTCTCACACATGAGTTTTTGGGTAACATCATGCATTTAGAATTAGGTATCACACAGGAGTTCATGGCTGACATGACATGCATAAGTAGGGGGGAGGTCTCACAAATAAGTTTCTGGTCTGGGTGACATCATGCCTTTGGAATGAGGTATCACACAGAAGTTCACAGCTGACACGACATGCACCAGTAAGGGTCAGGTCTGACCGGAGTTATAATGATGGTCTCACACATGAGTTTATTGCTTACATGACATGCAGTAGTAAAGGGGGAGGTCTCATGCAGGGGTTTACTGATGACATGCATTACTGAGAGGGTCTCACACAGGAGTTTAAGGGGCAGAGAAGTGAGGCGACACATTTACCTCTTCTTCTTGCTGCATTCACACGGGGAGGAGCAAGCACCAAGCAGAACCATGCAAAACAAAAGGCATCAGTTAACCAAAAGTATCGCATGGGGACATGGAGCTCAATGTGTCAATCTGACTACAGCGTTGTTATATGTGGGTGTGGCGAGGTACAATCTGAATAACATTGTTACATGTGGGTGTCGAGAGGTACAATCTGAACAACATTGTTACATGTGGGTGTGGCGAGGTACGATCTGAACAACATTGTTACGTGTAGGGTGTGGCGAGGTAGAAGGACACATGTCTCAATCTGCATAACAATATTACATGTGGGTGTGATGAGGTAGAAGGACCGTCTGACATGTCTCAATCTGCACAATAATGTTACATGTGCGTGTGGTGAGGTAGAAGGAGACATGTCTCAATCTGCATAACAATGTTACATGTGGGTGTGGCGAGGTGAATGCAGAGAGACATGTCTCAATCTGAAGAACAAAGTTACAATGTCATGTGGGTTGTGGCATTGTGGTGAAAAAGGGGGGTTGGCGACAGGTGGGTTGGTGTGTGTAGCAGACATTCATTAACTACAAGGTTAGAAATTTTTATAAATCTATAATCATTGTAATCTTAAAAGTGTCATGTTTACCATTATTGCATCTGTTATTTAGATAGTTCTAATTCAGTTATATTTTTCAACAGAGGACAGATATGTACAAGACCGCTTATGGGGAAAATGGAGAAATTTTACTTCTCTAATTGAGTCCTGTAAGGAGACCTTTAATTTGGAGACTTCCAAAATCTGGCATCAAAACTTGCATCCGTGATGTCATCAAAGAAACAGGAGTCAGTGGCAGATACAGGAACTTAGAGATAAACATTGGTTAGAGACCAGTGAACTTCTGTTAGAGACCAGTAAACAATTCTGTTAGAGACCGTTGAACTTCTGTTAGAGATCAGTGAACTTGTGTTAGAGACCAAGGAACTTCCGTTAGAGACCAGGGAACTTCTGTTAGAGACCTGGCTCACAAGAGGAACATCTGTTAAAGACCAGTGTACTTCTGTTAGAGACCAGTAAACTTCTGTTAGAGACCAGTGAACTTCTGTTAAAGACTAGTGAACTTCTGTTAGAGACATCGCTCACAACAAAAAACTTCTGTTAGAGACCATTGAACTTCTGTTAGAGACTGTTGAACTTCTGTTAGAGACCAGTAAACTTCTGTTAGACACCACTTAACTTCTGTTAGAGGCCAGTAAACTTCTGTTAGAGACCTGACACACAGGTACTCACAGGAGGAATTTTTCCGCCAGGCCTGACCAGAAACGCGACCAACACTGGGCCAGACGCCCGAGTGTCGTCCTGAGCCGCAATGGGGAGAAATCAAAAATTTTCTTTTGGCTTTTGGGTCACGAAGACAACAAGATTTTTGTTCTTTCTTTATTTTCTTCACAAGGGATGAGACCAAAACTTATTATGCCTGTGCGGGTTACTGATTTTCTGGGGAAGGTTGGTCTTTACTGAGTCAAGGGGAAGAAACTGTCTCTATATGGAAGATTAGCGTTGTAAGGACTGTTCCATTCTACATCCAAGGGGGACAATGGTGTCAAGGCAACATTATCACTTCACAAAAGACAGTTTAAAAAGTTTGAGCTATAATTAATATTACTAGATAACAGACCAGAAGGGTTCCAACACAAAAATGGACTAATCTAAAATAAAATTTTTACTGCATCCCCCCATGGAATCCAGAATGGAACAGTCTGTTAGACTATTTCCCGTGTGGGCATGTCTTAATAGACAAAAAATAAATCAATAAATAATCCCACCTCTCTTTGCTGCCGTTGTTACTGTTAAGCGTCAAGTCCACCCCGCTGTCCTCACTGACACTGGACTGCTGCCCAAGGTCCTTCCCAGGCTTCAACGCACTCTGTAAACAAACAAACAAACAAGTAAATATGTTATGTAAACTACTGCTGTACGGCTACAGTAATGGTGCTGCAAAGTGCTGATTCATTACTGACAGTACAGTAATGGTGCTGTACATACTGATTCATTACTGACAGTACAGTAATGGTGCTGTACATACTGATTCATTACTGACAGTACAGTAATGGTGCTGTACATACTGATTCATCACTGACAGTACAGTAATGGTGCTGTAAATACTGATTCATTACTGACAGTACAGTAATGGTGCTGTACATACTGATTCATTACTGGCAGTACAGTAATGGTGCTGTACATACTGATTAATTACTGACAGTCACATTACAGTCATCATGTTGCATAAAGTTTAGGCTAAAGTATTTAAAGCGGGTATCTCACTGGCAGACTTTGGAGTCAGAAAAGCCCTTGCCTGGAACAGCTGCCACAAGTTAAGCAAGATATGGAAATCCCAGCTTCCACGCAGGATTAAAGTGAGGCTGTTTATTGCCACCGTGGAGTCCGTCTTGTTGTACGGATCAGAAACGTGGACCTTAACAAAATCACTTGAAAAAAGGCTAAATGGCTGCTATACTCGCATGCTACGCATGTGCCTCAACGTGTCATGGCAGCAAAAGCTCACAAACCAGCAGTTGTACCAAGATTTACCATCTGTCGCGAAGAAAGTTCAACAGCGCAGAATGAAACTGGCTGGTCACTGTATTAGACATCCCGAAATCCCTGCACACTATCTTGTTCTCTGGGAGCCTACTACTAAAGGAAAAAGAAGTAGGGGTAGACCCAGGGTCACCTACTTAGACAATCTACATAGTGACACAAACTTACAAGATACTAAGAAACTACGAAGGGCCATGGAGGACAAAGTGCTGTGGAGAGAGCTTTCAGGATTGGTTCGAGCGGGAGCTTTCAGGATTGGTTCGAGCGGGAGCTCGAACTATTAGTAAGTAAGTACGTATCTCACTGGACTTGTGGCACGATGGCAATCGAGCAATTTGACAACGCTCAACGATGTTCATTGATAAAAAAAATTTTATGCTCTGTGGGCTTCATTGTCTTTTTCATCATACTAGTAAGTTTTGCATGATGTTCCCATAAAAAAGTCAAGGGTATCAAAAATTCAATTAAGGTTTCAGCAAGGCCGCCAACATGCCACAGTCCCCTGAGGTCCCGATCAAGGAACACCAAATCCACCTCCCAGCGGCTCTCCCGTTAAAGTGACCTCAGTCCAGACCTCAGCATGTAACTAAGCGTTTGCTTATTTGTTTGTTTGTTTACCTTATTAGTGCCGGCCCTGTTGAAGTGCACTTTGGCCTGAACCTTCTGTCACCTTGTTTATTTGTTTGTTTGTTTGTTTACCTTGTTGGCTCCTGCCCCGTTGAAGTGCACCTCTGCCTGAACCTTCTGCTTCCCGTCCGGCCGGGGAGGGGGGGCGTGGGAGGGGGGCGGCGGCGGCTCGAACTCCTCGGGGGTGGGGATCTCCATGGAGATCTCCGGGCCAACGGACTCATCCAAGTAGTCATCCTGCAGGGGGGTGAGGAAATGGGGTTTAACGTTGCAAGCATTATGATGGAATCTTTCAAAACCTAAAATTGAAGCATCAACTTAGACCAAAACCTCTTTAAACCTATCATCATTGTCGTACCAACTGAAGAAACACAGAGAGTTGACAAGCGTACCAGGTTGAAGTCCGGCAGACCCTGGGTGTCGTCGTTGATGTGGTCGATCAGCACCTCCACAGAGCCCTCAGCATCATGCTTTAGCTGCAACACAAACAGCAGGGTCAACTAACGGTGGGGGTCAAAGGTCACACTGCAGGTCACAGGTCAGGTAGCATTAAAGGTCGCAGGCTAACTAACACTAAATGTCATGGATCAACTAACACTAAATGTCATGGATCAACTAACACTAAATGTCATGGATCAACTAACACTAAATGTCATGGATCAACTAACACTAAATGTCATGGATCAACTAACACTAAATGTTATGGATCAACTAACACTGACTCATGAGTTCATTAGAAACCTGAGTTTTAGTAGGTTATAGGTCATACCTTGACATTAGGTGGGAATTCATTAGGGACCTTGGGTCAGGGGTGATAGGTCATAAATTGACATCAGGTGGGAGCTCATTAGGGGCCTGAGGTCAGGGGTGAAAGGCCATACCTTGACATTAGGTGAGAGTTCATTAGGTACGATGGGTCAGGGGTGATAGGTCATAAATTGACATTAGGTGGGAGTTCTTCAGGGGCCTGAGGTCAGGGGTGAAAGGTCGTACCTTGACATTAGGTGGGAGTTCATTAGGGACCTGAGGAGGGGTGATAGGTCGTGACCCTGCCTCGTTCAAAGACTCCTGCAGAAACACACACCATATAAGGAATTAGTAGTTTTCATGACTGATGTTTGTTTTGCTGTTTGGTGCTTTTTAAAAGCAGTTTTTGCTGTTTGGTATTTTAATAACAGTTACTGTTTTAATCAACAAAATATTCATGAATGAAGACAGATAACTTTCATGACTCTGGTAGAGTTGAAGGGAACTTGGAGGATGAATTTTTGCGACAAAAAAACAGCACAGAAGGATGAGTTGTGAACTTCAAGGCAGATGTTGGTGGCTGTTGGACGATGCTCAGATGACAACGATTGACTCATAATGGTTCTGCTCCTGTAGCAGAGTTGTTTCTACTGTAACAGTTCTGCTCCTGTAGCAGAGTTGTTTCTACTGTAACAGTTCTGCTCCTGTAGCAGAGTTGTTTCTACTGTAACAGTTCTGCTCCTGTAGCAGAGTTGTTTCTACTGTAACAGTTCTGCTCCTGTAGCAGAGTTGTTTCTACTGTTACAGTTCTGCTCCTGTAGCAGAGTTGTTTCTACTGTAACAGTTCTGCTCCTGTAGCAGAGTTGTTTCTACTGTAACAGTTCTGCTCCTGTAGCAGAGTTGTTTCTACTGTAACAGTTCTGCTCCTGTAGCAGAGTTGTTTCTACTGTAACAGTTCTGCTCCTGTAGCAGAGTTGTTTCTACTGTAACAGTTCTGCTCCTGTAGCAGAGTTGTTTCTACTGTAACAGTTCTGCTCCTGTAGCAGAGTTGTTTCTACTGTAACAGTTCTGCTCCTGTAGCAGAGTTGTTTCTACTGTAACAGTTCTGCTCCTGTAGCAGAGTTGTTTCTACTGTAACAGTTCTGCTCCTGTAGCAGAGTTGTTTCTACTGTAACAGTTCTGCTCCTGTAGCAGAGTTGTTTCTACTGTTACAGTTCTGCTCCTGTAGCAGAGTTGTTTCTACTGTAACAGTTCTGCTCCTGTAGCAGAGTTGTTTCTACTGTAACAGTTCTGCTCCTGTAGCAGAGTTGTTTCTACTGTAACAGTTCTGCTCCTGTAGCAGAGTTGTTTCTACTGTAACAGTTCTGCTCCTGTAGCAGAGTTGTTTCTACTGTAACAGTTCTGCTCCTGTAGCAGAGTTGTTTCTACTGTTACAGTTTTACTTCAGGCCTATGGTGTAAATTTAATCATTGTGATGGGTCATCTGAGATTGTGCATGGGGTTACAATGTACCTGGCCTGATTATGGCTCTGCATGGGGGTTACCTGGCCTGAACTATGGCTCTGTATGGGGGTTACCTGGCCTAAGGATCTAAAAGGGATTACCTGTTGGTACTGGAGATGGTACTTACTCTAGCAGAGCTGCAGGTACTGGAGATGGTACTTACTCTAACAGAACTGGAGGTACTGGAGATGGTACTTACTCTTACAGAACTGGAGGTACTGGAGATGGTACTTACTCTTACAGAACTGGAGGTACTGGAGATGGTACTTACTCTTACAGAACTGGAGGTACTGGAGATGGTACTTACTCTAGAAGAGCTGTTGGTACTGGAGATGGTACTTACTCTAGCAGAACTGGAGGTACTGGAGATGGTACTTACTCTAGCAGAACTGGAGGTACTGGAGATGGTACTTACTCTAACAGAACTGGAGGTACTGGAGATGGTACTTACTCTAACAGAACTGGAGGTACTGGAGATGGTACTTACTCTTGACTAGTAGAACTGGAGGTACTGGAGATGGTACTTACTCTTACAGAACTGGAGGTACTGGAGATGGTACTTACTCTTACAGAACTGGAGGTACTGGAGATGGTACTTACTCTAGAAGAGCTGTTGGTACTGGAGATGGTACTTACTCTAGCAGAACTGGAGGTACTGGAGATGGTACTTACTCTAGCAGAACTGGAGGTACTGGGGATGGGACTTACTCTAGCAGAACTGGAGGTACTGGAGATAGTACTTACTCTAGCAGAACTGGAGGTACTGGAGATGGTACTTACTCTTACAGAACTGGAGGTACTGGAGATGGTACTTACTCTAGCAGAACTGGAGGTACTGGAGATGGTACTTACTCTAGCAGAGCTGTTGGTACTGAAGATGGTACTTACTCTAGCAGAACTGGAGGTACTGAAGATGGTACTTACTCTAGCAGAGCTGTTGGTACTTGAGATGGTACTTACTCTAGCAGAACTGTTGGTACTTGAGATGGTACTTACTCTAGCAGAACTGTTGGTACTTGAGATGGTACTTACTCTAGCAGAACCGGAGGTACTGGAGATGGTACTTACTCTAGCAGAGCTGTTGGTACTTGAGATGGTACTTACTCTAGCAGAGCTGTTGGTACTTGAGATGGTACTTACTCTAGCAGAACTGTTGGTACTTGAGATGGTACTTACTCTAGCAGAACTGTTGGTACTTGAGATGGTACTTACTCTAGCAGAACCGGAGGTACTGGAGATGGTACTTACTCTAGCAGAACTGTTGGTACTTGAGATGGTACTTACTCTAGCAGAGCTGTTGGTACTTGAGATGGTACTTACTCTAGCAGAACTGGAGGTACTGGAGATGGTACTTACTCTAGCAGAACTGGAGGTACTGGAGACGGTACTTACTCTAGCAGAACTGGAGGTACTGGAGATGGTACTTACTCTAGCAGAACTGGAGGTACTGGAGATGGTACTTACTCTAGCAGAACTGGAGGTACTGGAGATGGTACTTACTCTAGCAGAACTGGAGGTACTGGAGATGGTACTTACTCTAGCAGAACTGGAGGTACTGGAGACGGTACTTACTCTAGCAGAACTGTTGGTACAGGAGATGGTACTTACTCTAGCAGAGCTGTTGGTACTGGAGATGGTACTTACTCTAGCAGAACTGTTGGTACTGGAGATGGTACTTACTCTAGCAGAGCTGTTGGTACTGGAGATGGTACTTACTCTAGCAGAACTGTTGGTACTGGAGATGGTACTTACTCTAGCAGAGCTGTTGGTACTGGAGATGGTACTTACTCTAGCAGAACTGGAGGTGCGAACACTGTTGGTACTGGAGATGGTACTTACTCTAGCAGAACTGTTGGTACTGGAGATGGTACTTACTCTAGCAGAGCTGTTGGTACTGGAGATGGTACTTACTCTAGCAGAACTGTTGGTACTGGAGATGGTACTTACTCTAGCAGAACTGGAGGTGCGAACACTGTTGGTACTGGAGATGGTACTTACTCTAGCAGAGCTGTTGGTACTGGAGATGGTACTTACTCTAGCAGAGCTGTTGGTACTGGAGATGGTACTTACTCTAGCAGAGCTGTTGGTACTGGAGATGGTACTTACTCTAGCAGAGCTGTTGGTACTGGAGATGGTACTTACTCTAGCAGAGCTGTTGGTACTGGAGATGGTACTTACTCTAGCAGAGCTGTTGGTACTGGAGATGGTACTTACTCTAGCAGAGCTGTTGGTACTGGAGATGGTACTTACTCTAGCAGAGCTGTTGGTACTGGAGACGGTACTTACTCTAGCAGAACTGTTGGTACTGGAGATGGTACTTACTCTAGCAGAGCTGTTGGTACTGGAGATGGTACTTACTCTAGCAGAACTGTTGGTACTGGAGATGGTACTTACTCTAGCAGAACTGGAGGTGCGAACACTGTTGGTACTGGAGATGGTACTTACTCTAGCAGAGCTGTTGGTACTGGAGATGGTACTTACTCTAGCAGAGCTGTTGGTACTGGAGATGGTACTTACTCTAGCAGAGCTGTTGGTACTGGAGATGGTACTTACTCTAGCAGAGCTGGAGGTACTGGAGATGGTACTTACTCTAGCAGAGCTGTTGGTACTGGAGATGGTACTTACTCTAGCAGAGCTGTTGGTACTGGAGATGGTACTTACTCTAGCAGAGCTGTTGGTACTGGAGATGGTACTTACTCTAGCAGAGCTGTTGGTACTGGAGATGGTACTTACTCTAGCAGAGCTGTTGGTACTGGAGATGGTACTTACTCTAGCAGAGCTGTTGGTACTGGAGATGGTACTTACTCTAGCAGAGCTGTTGGTACTGGAGATGGTACTTACTCTAGCAGAGCTGTTGGTACTGGAGATGGTACTTACTCTAGCAGAGCTGTTGGTACTGGAGATGGTACTTACTCTAGCAGAGCTGTTGGTACTGGAGACGGTACTTACTCTAGCAGAGCTGGAGGTACTTGAGATGGTACTTACTCTAGCAGAACTGGAGGTACTGGAGATGGTACTTACTCTAGCAGAACTGGAGGTACTGGAGATGGTACTTACTCTAGCAGAACTGGAGGCACTGGAGATGGTACTTACTCTAGCAGAACTGGAGGTACTGGAGACGGTACTTACTCTAGCAGAACTGCAGGTACAGGAGACGGTACTTACTCTAGCAGAGCTGGAGGTACAGGAGACGGTACTTACTCTAGCAGAGCTGGAAGTACTGGAGATGGTACTTACTCTAGCAGAACTGTTGGTACTGGAGATGGTACTTACTCTAGCAGAGCTGGAGGTGCGAACACTGTTGGTACTGGAGATGGTACTGCTGAGCGAGTTTTCGGACTGTCGGTCGGGAGAGAACCCCGAGTCGGAGGGTCGGCCGCCCTTCATGGACTCGACCTCCTGCTTGAGGACCAGCGTGTCGAATCTGTCGATGTCCCGCGGCGCGACCACGGCCCGGACCTCCGACAGCAGGGAGAACTGCAGAGGGGACAACATGGGTCACACGTGGGTCACATATGGGTCATATGTGGGTCACATATTGGTCCCACATGGGTTATACATAGGTCACACATTGGTCACACGTTGGTCACTGATTGGTCATACGTGGGTTAGATATGGGTCATACATGGGTCATATATGGCTCACACATTTGCTGCTACCTTTCAATTTGTTTGGCAGCACAAAAAACACAACAGGTCTAGACCTGTGACACATACCTTGAGTGTATGTAGAGCAGCTCAAACATCCCAAGGACGATCTGACCCAACCTTTAACCTTAGACCCTTATCTTAGAGTGTGTATTGAGGAGCTCAAAATACCATCAGCAGAGTCCCAACTACTCTGACCCAACCTTTAACCCTTGACATTTGACCCATTCTACAGCAGTTAAAAAGTGCCATCACCAAGGTGAGACTAATATTCAGCCCTCGACCCTTACTAAGAGTTTTAACCTTTGACATTAGCTTACCTTAGAGTTTTAACCCTTGACTTTAAGTGTTAACCCTTGACCCTTACCTGAGTGCTAATCCCTTAACCCTACCTTAGAGTATTAACCCCTGACCATTACCTTAGAGTGTGTGTCGAGTAGCTCAAACAGTGCCATCACCAAGGCGAGACTAACCTTTACCCCTTGACATTTGACCCTTACCTTAGAGTGTGTGTCGAGCAGCTCGAACAGTGCCATCACCAAGGCGTCCACGTCAATATTGCCTCGCTCGTACTCGTTAAGGTAGTATCCCATGGTGCCCCTCTCATTGTCGGAGAGCAGCTGGCGCGCCTGTTCCTCGATCATGCGCCGGGCGTGGCTCACGCTCGTGGACGAGCTCGCCAGCATGACCTGCGACCCCGGCGCCATGCCCCTTGAGAACACAGAACTCTGTGGGGAGACCAAGGTTTCATGTAAGAACTTTGCATCAGACTGAACTCTGTGGGGAGACCAAGGTTTCATATTGAACTCTGTGGGGAAACCAAAGTTCCATACGGAACTCTGTGGTGAGACCAAGGTTTTATGTGAAAACATTGTAGGGAGACCAATGTTCCATGTAAGAACTTTGCATCAGACTGAACTCAGTGGGGAGACCAAGGTTTCATACTGAACTCTGTGGGGAGACCAATGTTTCATGTGAGAACCAAGTTCCATGTAATAAGTTTGCATCAAACTGACGTCTGTTGGGGGACTAAAGGTTTCATGGAAGAATTTAAAATCAGACTGAACTCTGTGGGGAGACCAAGTAGACACACTTCAATCATTGCACTTTTGCCAGAAAATTTGTGTAACACTTTCCTGTACGGAAAAGAGCAGGTACCATATTGTAGTATCTTTTTATAGTTAACATATAGATCAAGAACTAGGTATAAGGTGCGGTAAGAGAAATCAGCAGCCCTGTGCAGTTACCATGGCAACAGTTACTACGGCAACCTTACCTGACTTTAACACCAGGAAACACCTGAAGTGTGTGAGACAGAAAGAGAGCCACACGAGTGTCAACCCAGTTGCCCAGACCAGTGCCAACACCCGTGCCAACCGAGTTGCCCACATCCACGCCCACCCACTGGCCATGCACCCCAAGCTTGGGAAATCTCACATACCCCAGAAGCACAAGTTTACTGCTGCCTTGTGAAGTTAGGAAACAAACACTTGTTGGCTCTCCCAGAATGAAGTAAAATCATTCCTGGATGAAATGAAGACAAGTAAAACCTGTGAGTGGAGGGCAGAGAAGACTTGGGCTTCCAGGGTATGTCACTAGCCGAACCAGCATGCAATAGGCTGGCCTTTCAACTTTGGCCTGCGTGCAAGAAGCTGGTCTGTGAACTTTGACCTGCGTGCATTTAGAAGCGACTATACCTGTTCGTCGTCTGTGTCCTTACTACGCACAGACGGGTCATCGCTAGCGGCAACGGGCGCTCCGGCTATCGGCGCTCGCTTGGGTTTAGAGAACAGGCCGATTACGGACGTTCTAAGCTGCTCCCACATACGATTTTTGCTCTGCCGTGTGAGTTAGAAGAACAGTAGTGTTAAGAGCTGTGAGTTTACTGTCAGTAACTGTTAATGACTGGGAGTTAACTGTCAGTAACTGTTAATGACTGTTAATAACTAGTGGGCAGTTTGTGGGGAAGCCTTGAAATTCTGTGTGAGTTAGAAGAACAGTAGTGTTAATAACTGTGAGTTTGCTGTCAGTAACTGTTAGTGACTGTCAGTAACTGTTAGTGACTGTCAGTAACTAGGAGGCAGTTTGTGGGGAAGCCTTGTAATGCCGTGTGAATTAGAAGAACAGTAGTGTTAAGGGCTGTGTGTTTACTGTCAGTAACTGTTAGTGACTGTTAGTAACTAGTGGGCAGTTTGTGGGGAAGCCTTGAAATTCTGTGTGAGTTAGAAGAACAGTAGTGTTAATAACTGTGAGTTTGCTGTCAGTAACTGTTAATGACTGTCAGTAACTGTTAATAACTAGTGGGCAGTTTGTGGGGAAGCCTTGAAATTCTGTGTGAGTTAGAAGAACAGTAGTGTTAATAACTGTGAGTTTGCTGTCAGTAACTGTTAGTGACTGTCAGTAACTGTTAGTGACTGTTAGTAACTAGGAGGCGGTTTGTGGGGAAGCCTTGTAATGCTCAGTGCAGACTACAGCTGTGAGGTTTGTGCCTTACTTATACTGTTGTCTGAGTACGATTCCATCTGTGTCATTACCATGGCAACAATGGAGCCTCTAGGGCATACCTCAAGACTTGTTGATGACTTTCACTATTCAATTTTGTCCTCAACATCAAGGCCAGCTTAAAAACCCGTTTTTCCTGTGACGGTTGTTCGTAACTATTCCTAACCTGACAATCCTAGTGACTCCTGCTCACCAGTGCAGACGGGTGCAGTTTTAGAGACTGAGTTGAGAGAGCTTGTTGTGATTGCTACCATTGCTGAGAAGTGCACAAACTACTACCCCTGACCCTTAACCCCTGACCCCACATGTGAGCTGTGTCGGCCAATGCAGCACCTTTTTTTTTTAGGAAATGTTTTTCACAGTGAAGATACATTAATCGTCAGCAATTAACCCTCTCCCTCCTGAGGTAGCCTTTGGGTACCAGATTTTCATTTGTTACAAAACTGGGCAGCAGGGAGAAGGTTAACAAATGTGGAATAAAATCAGACGTTTTTCCAGCTTTAGAATTAAAAATCAAAAGAGAAAGAATCAAAAAACAGAATTTGAAATTGCTTTTTTATTCTCATGTAAAAAATCCTTTGAGTCATTTTTGTAAAAACTTTGATGTCTGTCCTTAGTGCTGAAATCCTGGATGGTGCTCCAGATTCGACCCCTTGCCCTTTAACCTTTAGCCTTTGCCCTGTGACCTACCTCTGTGTCCTTCCTTCGTCTGGGCAGGGTGCTGTTGGCTGCCGAGCTGCTGAGAGAAGAAAAGGAAAAGTCAAACTTCTCAGACTGCAGAGTAAGAAAACATCCCTAAAAACGCACAATTCAGTTCGGTAATAGTTTCATCTGGTTGGTAAATCATTGTAAAGGCCTTTAACGAAACCAATCCCTTAACAAGTAGCTGATGTTTTGTTGACCGTCTGTCACCTTCTACAGGGCAATACTGACTGGTTCTACTACGCAGTTGTCGCTGCTGGAGTGTGAAGAATTCTAGCTGTATTACAAAGAAGATCCAGTCAGTATCGCCCTGAGCTGAGGTAGGCAACAGACGGTTATCGGAACGTCATCTAGGCATCAACTCTTTGTTTGTTTAAAAAGAACTTTGATGGCCAGCAACAGCTACAGATACCTGATGTACAGGACTGGTCACTCTGAAGTCTAACAGATATTTCAACATCAAAGTTTGGTAAAATCAAAACTGGAATAAAATCTATCTTAGTTTTGCTACGTCCTTATTTAGACTGGCTTTCTTTGAAAATGACTGAACGAAATCAATGCATAAAAAACACATATCAATGCAGTAACATAGACTGATATACACCTGATTTAAAAAGTAACAGAAAACTGTACAGCGGTGCAGTGTTCTGTGATTGCATCAAATGTGACATTTGATACTCATAACTGACAGTAAAACATGATGCAGAATTGCTACACAGACACCCAGGTCAGACTTGCAACACTTGACACACTTTCTCAAACAGCATGTGTGGCTTAGGTATGACCTTATGACAGCGTTCTGACCTTGGGAAAGTCAGCTGCTGTTCAGCCGTTCAACCCTAACAGCACTGTTTTACAGGACAGCAGATCGTTACACTTTTAACTCTTGATGAAAGTAAATTTTTAACAAGAGTTGATGGTTATTAGTGAATATTTTATTCTTTAGATGTTACTCAAATGTTTTTGTGCAGGAGGAGATTTTTGTCCCTGTGTGGTGACTTTTAACCCATGACCTCTGACCCACCTGTCGGCATCATACTCAGAATTTGCCGGTTCCTCAGCTTCTGATTTTTTCCTGATGGCAGCGTGCGAAAAATAGAAAACATGGTTTGTAGGTAAAGGTTAAGGTGGTCCCATAGCCTTTTTGAGGCTGTAGGGGCAGTACGTTGATATCCACATGTCTAGGGCACAGTATTGGAAGGTGTAACCCAACCCTTTATTTCCACCGCCTTTAACCTCCCCTACCGAAGTCATGTACTCATCTTCACACCTGGGTGGAATGAGGAAAGTCGTGTTAAGTGCCTTTCCTAAGGACTCAACATCAGAGGCATGTCAGGGGATTCGACCAACACCCTTGGTGACCTGCATTCTGCAATGCTGCCTTTTCCCAGCATGTCTGTCTCCAGAGTGGCAGGGTTACATTCTATACAGATTACCTTCCCCTGATAATAACCCAGTTTTGGGGGTAGCTTGACTTGTTGACCCGTGCTGTCCCCGGCACAAATGATGTCACCTCAGCTACAGGCCCAATCAGGCCTGCGCAAGTCCTCAGCTGGTTCTCACAATGTTTACAATAAGTTTGTTCTCCAAGGATCCTAGTCTTCTCCCAGCCCCCTGTTGCCATGACTACTAAGGAAACTGCTCCCAGCCCCTACTGTCATGACTTCTGAGGAAGCAGTACCGAGAACTGGACCTTCACAGGTACCTTCCAATGGGTGAAAGGCGAACTCAAACATGCCCTCCTGCTTAAAAAACAGTGTAACTAAACAGTGTTTCCTACAACTAAAACTGAAGTGGTAGCCAGAATTATCATGCATGGAACCGTCCAGGGAGGAAGGCAGAGGAGAGGAACTGTCCAGGGAGGAAGGCAGAAGGAAAGGCAAAGAAAAAGATGGGAGGATGATATCAGACAATTGACACACATGGCACTAAGGGAAACATGAAGTGAAACCTGATTGCAAGATTTTCTGTGGCGCCCCAACGGTCAAATAGTTTAGACTAAGGGATAGGAAAGATGAGAACACCTACATACGCACACACCCCACCCCCACAGGCACCACAAGCCTCATCTTCTTCCAGCCTTTAGGTGGAAATCAGTGCCCAACAACAAGGTTAAAGGTCAAATTGCATTCCTGGAAGGTTCTAATTTGGACGCCCATATTTGGTCGTTGTAATTCCGGGTGATTCCAACCTGCACCCATATTTGGCGGTGTAATTCCGGGTGATTTTAACCTGCCGTGCTGACATTTCCCTCCCGGTGCTACCTTAGCAGGAACCATCTAACAACGTCCACTTCTTCTGAATCAAGGCTGAACTGCAGTCCCCAACACAAAACTTGGACTTGACTGAGCAGCTCCAGTCTTAGGAATGGGCAATTCACTGCTTCTGTGACGTAACGTTATGCACCATGCAACCATCCCTCAACAGAGGGTATAGACTTTCTGTAACTTATGATCCACTGCTCACCGAGTTACGTGTTCTACCCTAGTGCTTAACATGACATCACATTCTTTGACAAAGACTGCAGTCAAAAAGTTTGGCAAGTGCAATTTTGGTGTTGGCAACTGCAGTTCAACCTTGATTCAGAAGGATTTACAGTTGACCTGACCTCGACCTCGAGAAATGGGGTCGTGTGGCGAAACAGCAGAGTGTTCACAGTCGAACCGCAGGTCACCGTAGAACGCTTTATTTTCTTTTTTACGGCGTTTGCCGCGGCACGATTTGACCCCGTTGCATGGGTGTAAACAACCGCCTGTCGGCAGCAAAAAGACCTCGGACCTACATAATGTTTATATTTTTTCACATCTACAGGATCTGCCCAACATAACCATGTAGTTATTTCGTGCACAGCAAATTGTCAGCGAGCGCTGTGGCTTTCCAAACATTGACCATTTTTTGGTCAGTATATTTGTGCGTGTATCATTGACGGTTCACCTGGAACCAACTAGATATTTACATCACCTGATAGCCCATTTCCTCACCTTTAAATTGATACCAAAGTCCCTTGGATAATTTTATGGGAACCGGTTTTGCCCCCAAAAAAACTAACAAGAGGTCAATTTGCAGGGCGTCTTATTCTGAAGAAGAAGACAAACACAATGTCCTTTTACCATGCTTTACAGAACTCAAAGCTTATCTAATGGCATTGGTCAACTTGCATATGAATCTCACTTTTCCTGGCTTCAAGATGATATTAGTCTTATTTGGAAATGTTTCAGAATATTAATTTTAGACGGCAAAACTTGGGCTGTAAGTTTCATCAACGTTCCCAACACCGGCTGAAAGTTGCAACATTGCACCTGACCTCGCCTGACCCCCGCGGCAGGAAAATGGAACGTACTGGCTGGGTTCGGTCGTTCGAACGCAGGAGTTCGAAGTGATTGACTTCAAATTTGACTATTTTGTAAATATCAGGTACCTTGTACTAAAACCTCTGTCTGTCTGTACTTGACTGTTATCATGTCAATTATCATATTGCATGTGGTAGCCACGTTCACACAGCTTCTAATTTACAAAAAATGGGCTTTGTTATGCCACGCGAAATGTATCGAAATGTATCCAAAGCGCAGGAGTGCACGCATCGGTAGCTAGAACTAGGCAGAAATTTCACCACCGCAAGGTAGACATTGTCGCAGTTTTTTCGGGGGCAAAACCGGTTCCCATAAAATTATCCTAGGAACTTTGGTATCAATTTAAAGATGAGGAAATGGGCTATCACGCGATGTAAATATCTAGTTGGTTCCAGGTGAACTGTAAATAAGACAAACACAAATAAACTGACCAAATATTCTTAATGTTTCGAAGGCCACAGCGTTCGATGCCTTTTTACAATGCACGAAATATCTACATGGTTACACCAGGCAAGTCCTGTAGATGTGAAAAAGTGTAAACATTATATAGGTCTGAGGTCTTTTTGTTGCACCACAGGTAGTTGTTCACACCCATGCAACAGGGTACAACCCGGGTCCGGCCGTGACCCGGAAAAAGCCGTCTTAGAGAAGGCTGCGCAGAACCGATGCGCATAGAGCTCTGCGGTTCGACTGTTCAGCTCAGAAACAAGTGGTCCCTGGTTCGAATCCAGCCATGTAACCAATCTTGTGCCCTTGGGAAAGGCAATTTACACGACCTACCTCACTTCACTCTGGTGTAAATGAGTACCTAGCAAAGTTTAGGACGTTAAATGGAGGTCCCATGCTTGGGGAGAGCCATACCCCACACATGTTAAAGAACCCACGACACCTTTGGAAAAAGAGTAGGGGCTTGCCCCGGTGTGTGATGGTCCAAACCTTACAGTTGGTATGAGCTACAGATTCTTCAGCAACTTGAAGTTGGTAGCCTTAAAACCAAAGAAGAAGAAGATGAAATGTTCGACCTACTTGCTGCCTGAGTGTATTTGTCCCTGTATAAATTAATAAATGAAAGTTGACCTTGACCTTAGGAAATGTTTGACCTACTTGTCCTTGAAGACGGCGACCTGGTGCTGGGACAGCTGGTCTCCCATGAGCCACTGGGTGCGGTCGTAGGTCGTGCGGGCGTACGGGAGGCGGCCCACGTCCTTGATGGTCATCATCATGTGCTTGGACGTCTTCAGGATGCGCACGGCCTCGTCGTGCGAGATGCTGAGGAAGTTCACGCTGTTCACGTCCAGGATCTGGTCTCCCACCTGCGTTTCAGGGGAGAAAGCAAACCGTTTAAATCTGGTCTCCCACCTAAGTTTCATGGACAGGTCATGGGAGATGCTCAGGAAGTTCACGCTGTTCACGTCTAGGATCTGGTCTCCCACCTGCGTTTCAGGAGAGGAGATGGACTACTGTATAAATCTGGTCTCCCACCTACGTTTCAGGAGAGGTCGTGGGAGATGCTCAGGAAGTTCAAATAGCATCTGTTCACCATCTGGGTTTCCACAAAAGGAAGCTGTTAAACTAAGAAGGCTTCATATGAGCCTTACAGATACAATTGAGATATTTGGACATTTGCTGCACCTCTGGAGGTGTGTGTGTAGGTGCAGTACAGGTGCAGACCATCAAACACCCAAACCGCCCCTGTTTGCACCCGACCAATTTACATTTTCCGTGTCTTTGCAGACTGCAGCACTCACTAAGCACAGCCGACAAGCTGGACACGGAGCTGGGCTCGGCTGTTGGGGGCGCTCAACGTCGGTGTCGGACTCAAAGGACAGAAAAAGGTCATAAAGCAAACATCCGACGGGATCTCTGACCTCTAGGATTCACAACTGACTGACTGACAATCCAGAGATTGAACGTCCAGGGCCAAGTCATGATCAGTTTGTACCGATACGATCAGGCTGTAAAATTTGAATATCCTAGCTGCCAACTACTCTGGAGAGCACAAGTCTGGTGGGACTAAGGAACCAAACAAATCCTGCTCATTCAGCTGAGTCATGCTAGCCCTTTAGAAGTATTGCACAGACCTGTGTGTGAAAAGTATTCGTTACTAAGAGACTGTTGTAACTGCCATGTAACAGTAACAGTGAGAACATATCAAAACCATTCCATTGCAATCATTGTGAGCATTTTTCATTACACATCTAATCCACCAAAATACACACAAGGATTCAGATCAGCGCTGCCCCCAGGACCCAAACCTCAACCCACCCTGTGACGGAAATTTGCTTGTTAGGACAAAATTTTAACCCCATTCGTCCAAAGAAAGGGAACTCTATGACATGAAACTGATGAAAATGTATTTTTGTAAACATGAATGATAGATTTAACAACGAAAATCAACAACATGCATGAGCTCCTAAACAATGCGTTTGAGGGCAAAAAACGTAAAGCTGGAGACAGCCCTAATTCAGATCTGGAGAAAGCTGTCTTGCTGCTGACTCACCTTAAGTCCCGCCTCCTCTGCCACGGAGTAGGGGTCGACCCCTGTGATGTAGATCCCAAGGTCAAACTCCTTCCCTCCGCGGATCATCAGGCCGAGCGAGCTCCCCTCCCCGACCACCAGGTTCACCTGGGGACAGAACGGACTCTTATAATAGCACACTCATCACAACACAACACAACACAACATAATACAAGACAGCACAACTCTAACCCTAACCCTCCACCAAACTACAAGGTTCACCTGCGGAAAAGTATGAACTTTCAATTCTAAACTTTTACTCTGACCTTCCACAACAACCAGGTTCACCTCAGGGCAGAACAGACTCTTATAGCACAGGACAATTCCCGCAACTCAGCAGGTTTAACCCCAATCTAACCTTTAACCCTTGATGACCTTCCTCTCATCAGAGTCCTTCAGAAGGTTCAACCCTGACGATTAACCTTTAACCCCTACTGACCTTCCTCTCGTCGGAGTCCTTCAGCAAGTTCAACCCAGACCCCGACCTTTAACCCCTACTCACCTTCCTCTCGTCGGAGTCCTTCAGCAAGTTCAACCCTGACCCTGACCTTTAGCCCCTACTGACCTTCCTCTCGTTGGAGTACTTCAGCAAGTTCAACCTAACCCCCGACCTCTAACCCCTACTGACCTTCCTCTCGTCGGAGTCCTTCAGCAAGTTCAACCCTGACCCCGAACTTTAACCCTACTGACCTTCCTCTCGTCGGAGTCCTTCAGCAAGCTCAACCCTAACCCCCGACCCTTAACCCCTACTGACCTTCCTCTCGTCGGAGTCCTTCAGCAGGTTCATGCCGCTGCGGCGCCCCACGGAGTCCTGCGGGTTCTTCCCGGACAGGTCCATTTCAGGCGGGGGGGAGATGCTGCGTCCCTGAGGGTCGACCCACGTGTAGGTCTGGCTGGCCACGTAGGACTTGGGTATTCTGCCCACCTGCCGCACCAGCAGCACAAACTTACGCCCCACACGGAAAATCTGTAAACAACAGTAAACAACAACAGTAAACAACAACTGGAAACAACAACAGTAAACAACAACAGCTCTGAAGGTCTGGTGGGTGACGTAGGACTTGGGTATTCCCCTGACCTCCCAAACACCATGACCTTATGTCACAGATCTAATATGTACATGACAGAAACAGTGTCTGCAGTACTGGTTTATTTATGAACAGAAAAAGACCCCATTGACTCCCACAAAATGGTTCAATCTGTAAAATCGTTTCTTCAAAATGACTGCTTAAAATATGTTTCCAAACCACCTGTTAGTGTAACCCTACACCCCTGAACAGCTGACTTGGACACACCGTGTAACCTGATTACAGGAGAACCACACACAGGCAGGGTCGGGTTACGGGTTACCATGGATACCAAATCTCCTCCGCCAAACATAATCAAATTACTGGAAATGCAGAGAACTCTAATGACCAGCAAAGCCCAGCTGCTTTGGAAAACTGGAGACCAAACAAGCTTAATAGTCTCATCAGTTTTACCTGTTACTTCTCGAAACTATTGCAGAGTGAATGGAGAATGCATTCGGTAGGTCGTGAGTTCTATCCCCATGCCGGCTGAGTCATACCAAAGATTTAAGAAATGGTACATACTACTTTCTCTGCTTAGCAGTCAGAATTTGGGAAAGAGTATGGTAGTTTAACACACGCCACTACCCGTGAACTAGCCCCCTGCTATATTATAGTGCTTGCACAAAGTTGTGTGGCCTAAGGGCTATTGAAAGGTACTATGGGCACTGCCCTATGCACCATCTGGTACAGAAAGGACTTTAACTTTAATATTAATTTTAACTTAATAAGGAGACTTGTTACTACTTCGGTTAGAGTCTAGTACTGGCAAGGAGACTATGTTTGAAGCAGTGTTGTTAGTTTTGGTCAGAATTAAGAACCAGGCTTGATATTCTAGCCTGCTGGGTGCTATCCAATTAGCACTGGAGCTCCTACACTCACTACCTGAAAACTGTCCCCCTACACATTATAATCTATTCAAAAAGTAGATTATGCAGTTCCCATGAAGTAACACAATGTCTACAGAGGGACAAAATAGAAAGAACAGTTTTATTCCTAATATAATCATAAACTTCAGTGTTACAAATTGCCTGCTGCGCTGTTGGGGTGACCTTAATTTGGCAAACAGGCGTGGCGCGAAGCAAAACATCCTGGTTAAACAAGCCCACACCTTCTGCCACATCGAGCATTCTGATGTTTCAGTCTCCACATGCCAAGGAATTTATGCTTTTGCTAGCTTCTACATGTAAATGAATAAAGACAAGTCTCAAGTAAAGTTTCAAACAGTTGGTCCCTTAAAGTTCTACATGTTGTATAATTCAACATTCCAGCTCCAGTAAAACGTTGCTCTCCGAGTGACCTTGACAAACGTGTGACAAATGAAAATATTTGAATGAGAACAGTTTTGCAGGTTATTCAATCTGCTTTGACGACTTGTAGATGTCTGCTGCTGAACTTTGGTGCTTCTTCTCTCTTTCCAGTCTCAGTCTATATAGAATCCAATGCTGAAGCATTAACGTTACATGTTGTACATGATACAGCCATCACGGTCGCAGATTCCGACACCTCAGGTCACAGTTCAGGACACAACAAGAATGTAAACAAACAGGAACACAATCCGCCTCCGGCAACTCGAGACGGCTTCTGGGAAATTTACTCTATTGATGCTTAAAAGTAGGGATTGTAGTTAATGGAGACTCAAAACTAATTTAGCTGTGGGGCAGAGAGGCACAAACATGAGAGAGGTTGAACTTGAAGGAAAAATTTTTGGGCATCACAATTAAACTTGCCTTTATGAATTAAAAAAACAGCTGCATTCTGTCAATCCAGACTAGAAATTAGCCTATAACATCTGATTATGTTGATATCATTCAGTGGTGAATATATGGTTCCTGACGGCCCCAATGTTTTCTGTCTCACTCATTGTTTGGGACTGCGCGCCCATGTTGTCAATTTTCGTTGCTACATTTGTCATTTCAAGCTTAAGAAAATACATTTTTAGAATTTTCATGTCATGAAGTCCGCTTTTTTTTACAAACTGGGTGAAATCTATGTCCCAACCAGCAAGTATGCATCCCGGGACAGAGCGATGGGTCCTGGAGACAGCCGTGACGTGTGACTGCAGGCAGACAACGAGTCATGCGGAGTGACAGCACAACAGAACCTCCTGCAGTATTCATGACCTCAGCTCACATGGGGAGGGGGGTGTCCTTGGAACCAAGGTCAGGTGCTGTATCCATGGTAACAGCCTGACAAGGAGCATGCCAGGTTGTAGGAAAGGGGTGGACCTTTCTTTTTGAAATAGATTTTTTTAAATGTAAACAAATCAAGAATTAGTGTTACATTTAAAAACGTGATAAAACTCGGCATAAAATCTTAAAGGGTTTTAAATGTTAGAAAAAGCAGTTGTCAAAATGTAAGAATTGTGATACTAGATCAAGAAGATTTTAAAGTTTATTTTGCATTTGAGAGATTAATTTTAAAGATTAGAATTCATTCAGTCATGGATGGTACAATCCAGGGTCAACGACTGTTCTACTAAAATATGCAGCACTTGACCTTCTGCCATCTTGAAAATATTCCAAGTCGGTGCAAGGTCGCCTGAGGCTGGCAGCAGCAGTCATCAATACATGCTGCTGGTCTCATACCACAGTTCATTGACCTCTCACAACAGTGCATGAATAAGCATATTATCATGTAGGATATACCAAGGCCTTGTAAAGTCATATATACGATTTGTTACTTGGCATCATGTTGGCTAGGTTGTTTGACACAAAACCCCAAAGGTGCTGGGTTTGAATCCTCTGACATGCAACCGATGTTGTGCCCTTGGGAAAGCCACTTTACATGACTTTCCTCACTCCACCTGGGTGTAAAAATGGGTACTTAACTTTGGTTGGGGAGGTAAAAGGCAGTGTAAGGAGGGGGATGGACTCCACCCTCCAATATCGTGCCCTGGACACAGTCAATGATTAACCCACTGCCCCTGAGGCTTCAAAAAGGCTATGGGACTATCTTTACCTTGGCCTATCTTTTTAGCACAATTTATACAATTTGTTTCACAAAAATGATCATTGTCAGATTTCTCGATGACACTCAGTGTGGCCATGGTCTACAGAAATTGAGAAAAGCGACCATTTCTCTCCTAGCCCTCAGCCCTGATTAGTGCAGCAGGAGGGAAGTTGGGACGACGTGATTCAATCCCACCCATCCAGGGAGGACGGTTGACTTCTGGCTCGAGTTCCATACAGGATAAATCTGCAAGTCACCGGAGGCGGGGCCACACGAGGACACCGGGCAGCATATGGCACAGCCTGCGGAGTCTAATCAGCTCTCATCTTGTTTACACAGAGTCACACTAACTTCCTGAATGCACCATTCATGGGGTTTCATCAGGCGGAAGTCAAGAACCTCCAGTCACTGCAATTTCAACAAGTTGAATATGATGCTACTTGATCCTGTCTCACATATTAGTATACGTAGTCGCTACCATGACACAAACCTTGTTACGCAGTCAATATATAATTTCTGTTTGCTGCAACCAAAAAGTAACAGCGGAAAGAAAACGTTCGTATACAGAGCTGTGAAGCTGTGGAATGACCTGCCTGAACTAAGCAATGTCTCAGTAGCTTCTACACAACCTGCAGTACTGTTCAGTACATATCTACTACTCCACAAGCCCACTACTACAGTTAGTCCTGTCCCTGGTGCTGAACAACAACATCTACACGGGAACCACATAATGTCTGACTGTAACTATATTCTATAGACTACACCACAGGCTCACTGCTACAGTCTGTCCTGTCCCTGGTGCTGAACAACAACATCTACACGGGAACTACACAATGTCTCCTTGTCCACAGAACACCTCAGAGATAATCATCCAGACTAGATACTATACTGGCCTATCTCTACAGCAGTGCCTGTCCCTGGTGCTGAATAATATAACTACGCAATGCCTACATGCTCATACTATCTACAGAACACCTTACATATTATTTTACACAGGGTTACCCTACAGGGGAACTACACAATGTCTGTGAGGGAACTACACACACAATGTCTACATGTCCCTACTACCTACAGAAACCCATCAGTGTAAAAGATTACAGATTATTCCATGGACTCTACACCACAATCCCACTGCTATGGTAGCTCATGTCCCTGGTGCTGTATAACAACATCTACCACGGAACTACACAATGTCTCCTTGTCCACAGAACACCTCACAGATAATCATTCCACAGGCGAGATACTACCGGCCTACCTCCATAGCAGTGCCTGTCCCTGGTGCTGAACAACAACAGCTACAGGGGACTTCACAATACCTAGCTTCTAGACTACCTACAACCCTCATCAGTGCAGCATATGATTATTCTATAGTCCAGACTGCTGTAGTAGTATGATAAAGTCACTATGATGCCTGTCCCTGGTGCTGAACAACATCTACAGGGGAGCTACATAATGTCTACAAGTCCGCACTACCTACAGAACCCATGAGATCTCTCACACCTCACAGACACTTGTTTTACAGACCATGCACTACAGCGCCCCCCCCCCCCTGCTGTAGTGGTTCCTGTCCCTGGTGCTGAACAACACATTTACAAGAGAACTACACAATGTCTGTGAGGAAACTACATAGCATACACAATGTCTCTACCTACAGAAGCCATCAGTGTGCTCACACCTTACAGAACATATTCCATAGACCAGACACAACAACAATCCCCCCCCCCCCCTGCTGTAGTGGTTCATGCCCTGAAGTGAGCAGATGCTGGGGAACTACATAACGTCCAGCATAGGGGAAACATGTGTTTCTGGTAACAGTCTTGTTTTTTGCTTTTGGGACTTGGTTTTGTTGTACTTTATAATCATGTTGTACTTTCTAATTATGCTAATGGTGGACATAATCTGGACCTGGACATAGTTGTAGATTAATCAATGATCAATTACAACACAAGAATGGTTATAGTAAATAATGCACAACTGTTTATAATTACATTTAACAAAACACATGTTGTTATCAATAACCAAGCGTGGTACACATGGTGCAATAAATGGTAGGTAGAACTATTTCCCATGTAGTAAAAAAGATAAAGTAGCAGAAAAAGATCACAAGCCCCCTGATCATAAACCAACCATTGTATAACAAAACTCACATTTTCCCAAATTCCCTGTTACTGTAACTCAATGTAAGTGAGAAAATCTAACCCAGTATGTTCTGAGCCCTTCTCTACTGCTCCGTGTGTTCATGGTAAATATGGCCTGGCTACTTAATACATAACCTGTAAACCCATCAGGGAAGCGACGTGTAATTAACTTGATAAGGTCGTTAATTAGACTGATGTAAATGTTTTGAGCCCATACATGTAGTTTCTTCTTTATACAACCTACCAGCAGTTCAAACTGGACAGAAAATCTTTGATATTATTTCATGCAATACTGGAAATAATTTTGCAAGGCTGGAGATGGAGTGTTTCAGAATCTACCATAAAAAGGGGAATGTTTGCGGGCCCGGGACTTAATTTCGTGGTAGTGAGAAAATGGAGTGTTTGCAGTGGTTCTAAGTTTGCCGTTGAAACTGCCATGCAGGGTTTTACTGTAAGAGGGAAAATGTTTGCTGTCCTTTTAAGACTGAGAGCAAAAAACACTAGAAACATTTCCACTTTTACAGTATTTTGGGGCAATCTCAAATATTCAACTGTGAATTGCATAAGCATGGTGCCTGCCTATAGCTATGCCTGCCCCAGTCCCAGTAGTAGTGCCTGTAGTTGCCCCAGTTGTAGTTCCTATCAGTCAGTTCTGTGACATTTTGAGGTTGTGTTTGTGGACTTTGCCTGATCAACCGTGAAGGTAAATAAACCTCCCAGCTGATCTTATCACAACTTCCTCTTCAGTAGCTGAGCTCACTGTGGGCTGGAACCTACATTAGCATAGCTGTATTGTACAAGTCTACATGTAGTAACATTTGGTCCCATACACATGCATAGAAACAACCTGTTTCACATGTCTATGTCTAACTGTTATTCCTCCCTGACTGTGGCCTGGAACCTACATTGCCACAACTGTACTGTACAAGTCTGCAGAGTTTCAGAGTTCCACCTTGATCAAACAACATCTCTCCCCTACGTCAGTATCTAACTCTTATCACAACTTCCTCCTCAGTAGCTGGGCTGATAGACTGTGGACTAGAACCTACAACATCACAGCTGTAATGTACATGCCTACAGTGCAACAGTCACACCCTTTAATATCAAACAACATCTCTCACCTACAGATGTATGTCAGAATCTACTTGGTTATAGAATAATGAATAATATTTCAGACTCGAGCTCTGAAGAGAGGCAATTTGAACTTCTAATTAGGCTCTGCTTACACTTTGCTTTATTTTGATTTTTGTTATGCACCCAAAATTTATTCAGTGCAGCCAAACTTCTAGGTTTGGTGCACCAGTGCAACAATCCCCTAGAATAAATGCTAAGAAGCCCTGCTAATGCTATTCTATGCTAATTTAACAACACTCTTTGAGTTACATTTGTAGATATTGGGACAGGCTTCTGACATGGAAGTTGCTTATGCCTGGGTCACATTTCCCAGCCGGGGCCCGGCCGGGCTGTTTGCGGAAACGAGAAATCAAAGTGTATATCAATAAATATGCAAAAGCTATGCTCTTAGATAATTTTTGGTACGTTCTGTGTGTTTTGTTGTCTCTAATATCATACTTTTCAATCCCAAAGACTGCCCGGCCAGGCCCCGGTTTGGAAATGTGACCCTAGCATAAGCAACTTCCATGTCAAAAGCCTGTCCCAATATCTAACAATGTAACTCAAAGTGTTGTTAAAGCTAAAGAAGACCCCCATTTGAACACTCCATGATGATTGCAGCTCTTGTAATGATGCATTTCCTCCCGACTCCACCAGGACAATGGGAATCTGCCATCTATTATTTATATCAGCTTTGTGGGGCGACATTTGCAGGGGGCAGGCCGGGGGCAGGGGACAATGCACAATACACAGGTAATAATACCTGCATGGACACAATACATGCTACTTACTATAGGTAATATCTGTATGGGGGAACCTGTACACAATACACAGGTGTGACAATACACAACACACAACACCTGCATGGACAGAATACACACTCAGGTAAAACTACTAGTAGTGCCTGTATAGACAGAGTATACAGGTAAAACTAGTACCTGCATGGACAGAATACACAGGTAATACACACATGGGGAACACTGTACAATACACACCGGGTAATACCTGTACTGTATGCACACAGGTACTGTAATGCCAGAATTGGGACCACTACACACAACACCTGGCACAGGTAACCAGCTTTACACACCTGGCAGCACAGGTACTACAAAGCCACAGGTGAAATGAGTATATTACAGGTAACACATCTGGCACAGGTAACAAACTAACGTTACACTACAAACCCACAGGTGACTTGACTGGTAATGTTATGCTATACAGCACATCTGTGGTACATTACAGTACACAAAATAACCAGGCTAAGAATAGACACCTGCCTTCAGCTCTACTGTAAAAGGAACGAATATCAAAATCACTGTTGGGAAAATTCTTGTTGAAAATGTTACTCAAGTTACCAACACCAATGACATAAACATGTATGTTACCATGGCAACTGCAAAACGTCTCTCACCTTGGCAGCTTCCTCGTGAGTCATTTTCTCAAAGTTCAAGTCGTTGACTCTTAAGATCTGGTCTCCGACTAAGAGCCCCTCCTTCTCGGAGAGGCTGTCGGGGTCGACGCAGGAGACGTAGATCCCCACGCCGTGCTCCCAGCCGCCGCGGATGCTGAACCCCATCCCCTCCTTACTGCTCGCCGGCTTCTTAATCATGATCTTACGCACGTCTTGTAACGAGTCCGTCGCAAACGTCTGCGGCTCGTTCGTCTTCTTGTAGGTTTTTGTCTTGAGTTCGGGTTCGGAGGACGGTACGAGAGGCTTTCGCGGCGCCATCTCGGGTTCGGATATCGTGCTGACGGGCCGGTTTAGGAGTTCGACGCTTCCCTGGCTTAGCGGGCGACCCGACGCGACCGGCATGCTGGCAGCGCGGTGGATCCCGGGCGCTTTCGACAGGAACGCCTCGGACGTGTGCATGTCGAACAGCGCCTGGTCGGACTTCGGAATCACCTTCCGCAGCAGCGAGAAGAGCTGTCGCTTCTCGGGGGTGTCGAGTAGAATGCGGAGGTTATAAACAAGGTCGTAAACGTTCCGCTTGTAGTGGTAATCGTTCAGCGCCTGCACGAACTCCTGGCGCTCGGGATCGTCCAGCGAAACGTTCAGGTGGTCGTGGAGACGACGCACGTTACTTGACAGCGACCTACGACCCAGGCTGCGCGTCTCCACGTGCATCATGGGATCACTCCGTTTGGCCGCCATCTTGGATTCTTGGACACAAAGGAAAACAAAGATATAAACAAATCATGGAATAACAACATTGATACCAACTCAATATGGTTCCCTTTTCCATCATTCCCAAAATGTTGTCAATGTTTTCTTTCTAAATCATTCATCTTTACACAAATAACAGATAAACAATTGTGCATGGTCTGGTGTTTAAAATCAAAAACATGAATTGATATATCACTATACTAGTAATTTCATGTATATTGAATGAACATTGAATATATATGGTCATGTTCTGATCCACCTTGACACTTAGGAGGTTAAAGTTACAGAACTTGTTCTAATCCACCTTGACAGTTAGGGGGTTAAGGTTACAAACTTGTTCTAATCCACCTTGACAGTCAGGGGGTTAAAGCTACAGAACGTGTTCTAATCCACCTTGACAGTTAGGGGGTTAAGGTTACAGAGCTGAGCCCAGGTTTCCTGACATGCAGGTTTAGGAGTGCCAGCTGCTGCGGGATGACTGATACGTTGAGAAGCTAAATTTGGAACGACATGCAAAACTAACAGTGAAGGGTTCTATAAATTTTCATCTTCCATATCTTTTATGATGAAACTTAAGAAAGGTGTTTTATTACTAGACTAGAGGTCATGTGGTGCTTTTTCTTCTGTTTCTGTTGTTTCAAACACACAGGGCTCCTGCAAGTACTCCTGCATAATACAGGTTAGTGCAGGTGAACCTGGTCCATGTATATACAGGTACATACAGATAGAATTGGGGCTGTGCAGGTATTTCTGATGTCTACTTGTACACCTAACTTGTACTGGTCCATGTACTGGGCATATACAGGTTAGTGCAGGTAGAAATGGTCCATGTACTGGGCATATACAGGTTAGTGCAGGTAGAACTGGTCCATGTACTGGGCATATACAGGTTAGTGCAGGTAGAACTGGTCCATGTACTGGGCATATACAGGTTAGTGCAGGTAGAACTGGTCCATGTACTGGGCATATACAGGTTAGTGCAGGTAGAACTGGTCCATGTACTGGGTATATGCAGGTTAGTGCAGGTAGAATTGGGGCTGTGCAGGTATTTCTGATGTCTACCTGCACCAGTACTATTAGGGTACTCGATACATGCCAAGTGCCTTTGGTTCTAATTTGTTTGCTGTGCTGATTGTTTCCACCTGTAAACTGCCAAATAAGGAAGGATTGGTTCCACTACAATTTGCAATTACATCCATACTGCATAAAATGAATCATGACTCTACTTTTCTATCTAACACGTTATGACACCTTGTTTGTTGCAGGGCATCTTGCATGTTTATACCTGCACAAGTGTATGTGGAAAAATCTCCACCTCAAAATACTGAATACTACATTTTCAGTCGAGTGTGATGTACAAGCAAGGTACCATGAGGGTCTGCATGGGGGGTCCCAACAACACTTTACCCTGAAATTCAGTAGAAGTAGAACCTGGGAAGGTAATAAAGCAAAATTTGGTCGCCTCGCTACAAACTACGTGACTGAGACGGCTTTCCCTACAAATTACGAGAAATCAAAATAGGCTGCCTACGCCTTGCAGAAAAGAGCATGCAGACCCTCTTCAATTCGATTGAAACCTCTTTGGTACAAGTGGTCGACTTGCTACTCAGAGATTTGTGCTTCAACGTCGGAGATTTAACAATAGTCGAAACTGATTTCAGCAAATAAGCCTCGCACTTTGTCACCAATGGGAGTGGTCGATCGAGGTTGAACTCCTGTCTATTTATAGACCATGTCCGTTCACTGTAACATATTTATACGGGGAGAGAGTAGATTTTGTTCTGTTGTAATTATCTAAAAAGCCACTTGCCAGTAAGTTTGCCATGTCTATAATGTTTGCAGTTTAATTATTTTGTCTCCACTTGTTGGTTTGCATGTATAGTTGTAGAAGACCTTACGAAAGTCGGTACATTGTGTCAATAAAGACTGTAGCATGATGTGATTTAGATGATCTAATAAAGTCTTTAACTCTGGAGTTACTGCATTAAAGACGACATGTTGATTTACTTGACTTGACCCCGAGCTAAGAAGCGAGAGTAAACAAACTGTCGCTACGATGTTTACTTACGGGGAGGGGTAAATAAAAACGTCTGCCGACACGCCAACCGTCCAGCCACACCAAAACATTACTTCTCTCTGACTTTTCTCTCAGAATTTGCAAATTAAAGGTATTTTTGAGTGGATCGTAATACAATGAGAGCAGAAATTTCATGTTGATTGCCCAGAAATCGTGTAGAGTTATACATCTTAACTTCAGATTCTTACATGTGATAAACAATTTCGAGCTTGTTTCATTCATGTCTATTTCAATTGATGGATTTAGTGGAAATAAAAATAAAAATCAGATACTTCAAAGAAATTTGAACTCCACCCCCAAAAAACAGTCTATGGTTGCCCCAACCCCTGTACTGCATCAGTTCAGCCCCCAGCGGATAGCCAGCCTATAATCTAGTTATACCTGGAACCAGCCGTGATAAACCCAGCCAGGGCAGGTGTGAACGGGTATTAGCATGTTTACCTGCAGCATGTCACCTGGAGGGTAACCTTGAGGACAACAATAGCGCGGGAATCCCTGGCGACATTCCGGGAACAATGGCTGAACTGCTACACCCTCCAACAATGTAGCCATTTAATGTTAATGTAGCCATTACTGCAGCACGACCGATTCTCACATTTCACATCAGAACTGCTACAGTTTAATAAGATAGAGGCGTTACGGGAATCTGAATACTCTATTTTTATGGTTGGTTAGCAGGAAACCGTAAGGAAAGCGTCAGTTTTGTAAATATTACAGATTTTTTTTTCTATTTTTGGGCCATCGGCGTTTCCAGAACGTAAACGTCATCCTGTAGTTGAGGTTTACGTAACGTTACCTGACGTTCAGCGGGGACGGTAGGCGGCCCACCTGACGTTCCTGACGTGCTGCCGAGGTGTGTTGGAGACGTTAAGACGTCACACCTGTCGTACGTACCTGTCTTGTCGCACCTGTCCGCGGTGAGGTCGCGTATAACGGTCCGGGCTGGCGGGGTAGTCCGCCTCAGTTCCCGGGCGTGCGCGGCTCGGCTGGGCGGCGCGGGGCGGCCCTGGTCCCGCGGAGGGCGGCCGGCATGTCCGTACGGGAGGCTGTCGGGGCGATGTCAGGGCTGGGACCGGGGGAAGGGCCGCGCGAACATGTCGGAACACGGAATAACGCCGACAGCACCTGCTGCACCTGTAGCCTGCAACAACCACTGCGCACACGCTCTGCGCAGGGCGGATCAGATGACAGCATCACAAGCATGTAGCCTCGCTACCAGGCAACGCGAAGGGCATTTATAACCTCGCTCTTACAGCTGTTGGACAGACATGAGGCACAGCAGATAGGCTCGCTACCAGGCGTCGTGAAGGACGTTTATAACCTCGCTCTTACAGCTGTTGGGCAGGCATGAGGCACAGCAGATTAGACTCTACCAGTCTCCACGGGTCACTGGGAAAATAGTATAAATTGGCCAAATAGAGTCAAATGTTTGAAGGGAGTCGGGTACGGAGAGAGGGTCAAATTCGCAACCATGGGTAGCCGACTCCCTTCAAACATTTGACTCTATTTGGCCAATTTCTACTATTTTCCCAGCGACCCTTGGAGACTGATAGAGTCTACAGCAGATAGGCTTGCTACCAAGCGTTAGGCATTTAATAGCCTCTCTCCTATAGCCGTCAGTCAGAAATCAATGCTCTTAAGACTCGCTCCCGGACGCAGCTTGGGCTTTCTAGCTCCCACACGGTTTATGCCAAAGACCGCACACTTTGATATAGCCTTGACAACGCAGGCTGGTTGATATGAATCTATGGCAGCACCAAGAGCCAGCCGCTAGACTCGAGCCCAGACTGCATAGGACGTTGGTTAACGACCCCAACACAACCTGATGGTCTCGCTCCCTGGCGTCAGAGTCAGCTATAATATATACAGCCACGACGCCGGATGAACGGACTGGGGAAAAGAAAAGGTCCGCCCATAGGCCGGTAGTCACTGCGTGTCCGGGTCCGAGGGAGTTATTATTAAGTTCTCATACGTCTTGGCAATGCGCCTTCAGAAGGAGGCTTATTAACGTGAAATTCCGTATCAAGGTAGCTTGGACAGAAACTCTCGAGGATATCTTGCTATATCAAGCGATTTGGAACACTTTATGTGGAAAACTTGCACAAAAGAACGTTACATCTTTATCAGCTTAGGGATGTAAACTAGAAATGTATCATTTTGCAAGTTATTTCGAAAGGGAATAATTGCAACCTGAAATAGAAGGAAAATACACAGCCTGCGCAAGGTATATTACAATGGTGACAAGCGGAACAAGTGGCTTTTTAAAAATAGAAACTGCTACGGAATACACTCTAAGCCTTGTAGTTTTCTTTTCATCAGGAACATTTGGAAATTGTGGTAAGTTTTGGTGGCTTCTTTGAATAGCTCTTTTCTTTTCTTTCCTGATCGTTAAAGGGGCAGTTCGAGATAAAACGTATTTCGTCTTCCACCGCTTTTGACATACAGTAGTTATACAAATTCTTTCCCCCACTGGCACTGGTAACTTTTTTGTACCGCCCTTTCTCAATTTCAAGAGACTGGGCGCAAATTCTAATTCTGATCTGATAACAATGATAATAGTACTGGAACATGATATGCAACAATGTAGCAAAACTTGTTATGGCGCATGTGTGACGGTTTGCTTTTTTCCTTGACTCAATTAACGTTATAGTTTGCGGTTTCAAGTCTTAGATATTCTGGTTTCAGGAATGCTACAATATAAAGGCTATGGAGGGAAAATTATGACGTTCCCTGACGTTTTTACGAATATCTGAATGTCTGTCAGAATGAATGAAGACCTTTTATTGTACACATTACGTAACGTTACCCACTACAAAACAAACGGGAGAAAATGGACCAACTGAATATGGCAATTTCGCCTATATACGCGCCGAAGTTACAGCTCAGCACAGCGTGATTCCTGTATATCGTCACTCAACATCAGTGACGTGCTCCGATAGCGGAAGAACAGACCAGACGTCGGCACAACTGCCTCGAGTTTACCGGGAACACTAGACTCTACCAGGCTCCATAGGCTGCTGTAACTTTAGAAATTAGAAATAGACAGATATAACATGCAAGAGGAGATTGCCGAAAACACAGCTTACAATTTACGGACTATTTTCGGTTGCTGGCATGCTATACGTCTGTCTAGTTGCCTAGTTGGCCAATTTCGACTATTTTTGCAGCATTTCCTAAGAGCCTGGTAGAAGCTGCCGGAATCCGACCGACCAGGCTGTGCGTCATGCAGGGTGCATAGGTGCCGCCAGGAGTCGCTCCTGCACTGTCCTTGGTAGGTCACCGAGTTTGTTTCTGTAGGACCTGTAGAAGTGTGTGAGTCTGTCTTTCCGTTGCGTTCTTGTGCCCGGGGATGGGGTAAGGGGTGGAGGCGGTGTCTGTACCACTGGGTTAGGGCTGGGAGGGGGTGGGGATGAGGTAGAGTCCCATAAGTACTAAGGTACAACAGTATGACCCAACATTATAGTACGCTGGCATGAGGGTGTGGGAGGGGGGCGTCTGTGCAACCTGGAACTGTGAATGATTATCATTGCAAACCGGTTTGGCAAACGTTTTCAGGGCGCAATCGGAAGGGGTCAGGGGGAGTTTAGTTTCTATCCTTTAACAGACCAGCTTTGGAAATCACCCCAAGTCCCTGGTGATGAGGAAAAATCTTTAAATAAAGGAGGTTCAAATTCAATCAAGAACCTCCTTGATTTAAGTCTTACATTATAAGTTATATAGCTGCTAGTTATGATTTCAAGTTGTTCTTGAATGTAAAGTTAAATGGCATGTCAATCAAAAGAGCATGCTTTTCTCATGCGTGACCGTGTGCGTCTCAATTTGTCATAATTAGAATTAAAAGGCACGTACTAGTATGTTTAACGTTACATAATTAACGTAATTAATATTTCACTGTAATCAAGCTGTAACCATTATTATTTTCCCATTAAGTCCCAGAATGAAGTTAGAGTGATGGCATGATTCCCCGTTGCTGGATCAGACGCCGGGAGAGAGTATGCCCAAGTGAGTTATAATCCAATGATGCCTGAATTCGAAAACCAATGAAATGCACATCAATGTGGCCTCTATAGAAGTGCCAGCCACAGCTAACACTAAAAGTCTCTACTGGAGTTAACCTAGATAACTTTATTCGACAACTCATGCCCAAAGGCTAATTGCAAGGGAATACATGTATACAATATTAAACAATAAAAAAGGTGCAAATGTCCATCTAATCTATCTTTCTACTCAGATCACTGCTGGGTTTGACTTCTTTGGAGGCAGGGACTGAATAGTAGCCTCTACCAGTCTCCGTGGGTCGCTGGGAAAATAGTAGAAATTGGCCAAATAGAGTCAATTGTATGAAGGGAGTCGGACTAATTGATTTATGGCCTAAATGATCTCAACTCCAAAGCTACTGTCTTTGTTCAGGAAATGAGCGGATTAATTTTATTGCCTTTTGTCTCGCCGACATAAGACAGACTAACTGCGGATGGGAATGTTATCCTCCATGGCCAAAGTCCCCCGGCAAATGTTCTCTCTATAGCCAACGCGGTTATTAGTCTGGTAGAGGCTAACTGAATAGTGCCATGTTAGTTTTAACAGTCTCCCTACCTTGTACTAAGGTTCCTCCTGTTCCTGGCGTGCCGCCCAAAGAATCCTGATGTCCGAGCGGAACCTCCCATCGCCATAGCAACCACACAATGACTGACACGACCTCGGGCTCCCCGAAGGAGACACAGGCTGTTGCTATGGCAACCCAGCCTCCCGTTGACAAGCAGCTGTACCCAGCCGTTGCCATGGTAACAGCATTTGGCCTATCTGGCGTGCTAAAACTCGGCTTTTAAAGTTTTTGTTCTTTAGGAATGTTTGAACTGCTCGATCTTGAATGTTTGTTTATATTTGTTTGTTTGTCACCCCCCCTCTCAGTATGGACCCTGCAACGTGTTTGACCTTCAGCCTGGCAAGGTCAAGTTCTGGTGCCGCTGTGGGCTCAGCAAGAAGCAGCCATGGTGCGATGGTACGTCCCAAACACCCCCCTCCCAAACTGGGGAATGGTACAGGCCAAACACCCCCAACATGTAAATGGTACAGGCATAAAGCAAGTCAGTTGTAAATGGTGCACCTCCAACATTTAATACCCCCTTGTGGGATGGTACGTCCCAGTGTTGACATTAATACTCTCTGACTTAATAATTGACACTAGATAAGGTGCAAACTTATAATGGTAGGAGACCACCAGAGAAGTAGCTTGGTTCAGAAAAGAATGGTTCATCGAAATTGTGTGGTACATTGTAACAGTAGTGTTGCTCTGCTAACTGGTCTTTAATCACTCAGTAACGATATAAACTTGAAAGTTCATCTGTGTTGGTTGAAACAAGGAGGTTTTTCTGAATCAACGTGGAACTGCCATTTCCAACACAACAGTTGGACGAGGCGTCACAGAAGCAGTGGATTGCTCATTCCTTGACAAAGACTGAAAATTTGGGTAAGTCCAATTTTTGTGTTGGAAATTACAGGTCAACTTTGATTCCGAGTAACGGTGTTGTTTGCCTTCCCAGGGTCACACAAAGGAACGGGTATCACCCCCCTGCGGTGGCAGGTCCCCCCCCAGGCGCAGCGCCTCTACGCCCTCTGTGCCTGCAAGTACTCCGTAGACCCCCCCCTCTGCGACGCCACCCACACAAACCTCCCCTGCCAGGTACTGCAGCGCCAGGGGGCGTGCCCACACAAGGACAGACACGACAAATCCACCAAACTGTGCACTGGGTGCGGCTGGGTACCAGACTTCTGAGAGGACACCTACTGGATAGACCTGGTACTGCAGCAACAGGACACCTTTTGGATAGGTCTGGTACTGCAGCAATAGGACACCTACTGGCCTTGTCTGGTATTGCAGCAACAGGACCCCTACTGGATAGGCCTGGTACTGCGGCAACAGGACCCCTACTGACTGTGTCTTGTACTGCAGTGACAGGACCCCTATTGGCCCTGGAGGGTACTGCAGCAACAGGGCTAGTATACACTATACCAGAAGGATCGAGTCCAGACTTTCACGAAAAAGTCGATGTATACATGACGTAGGCTATATATTTTTGGACAGCTTTGCACAGCTATTTATACTTGTGTATTTATCGTTGCAAGTGCAGACTTCGTGCGAGTCTAAAGGCATCCCAGTATTCATGCCAAGTGGACATTATGTGATAGTTGCCTTAAAATTTCTATCAATTATAATATCTACATAATTAATATGGTCTATGTTGAAAGGGACTCAAACTGAAAATGGCGTGCATTTTGGTCCTAAATATTCCCTCTAGCTAGAAGAGGCCGTCCATACTTAACATTAAAGAACCTTATCGAATCTGAACCTTGACCTGACTGAAATGATGAATGATAGAGGAGACTGGAAGCTGAACTTTGTGAATGCTTCAACTCAGTAGAGTAAGAATTATGATGATGATGAATCCCCTAGACCTGCTTAAGCCTGAGACTCCTACTTAGAAAGCAAACAAACAAACAAACAAACACTCGGCACACAGCGGTTGGTTATGAGGGGTGACCCCTCGTTTCTTTGACTGTGAAATGTACCCACAATCCTCCTGGTGTACCCACAATCCCCCAGATACAAACTACCAGATTTAGTTAAAGAAAACATCCTGAATATTGGAAGGTCTCTAAGCAGCAGAATAAGTTAATTTGAATTGAATTAAAAATACAACACTCAAAATTCAGTGAAAGTGACACTAAGATAAGCAGTACCTACATTGATACTGTACACAAGAGAGCATCAGTCAAACTTTCGTTAGATAAGTCTGTTGCTACTTCCTGAAATAAAGTAAAACCGAACCCACACCACCGCCCAGAGCAGCCAGCAGGGTGGGTTCAGAACCCACGTCCCTGCCCTGACTGGGTGGGTTCAGAACCCACAAAGCCTGTCCTGACTGGGTGGGTTCAGAACCCACGTCCCTGCCCTGACTGGGTGGGTTCAGAACCCACAAAGCCTGTCCTGACTGGGTGGGTTCAGAACCCACAAGCCTGTACTGACTGGGTGGGTTCAGAACCCACTTTCCTGTCCTGACTGGGTGGGTTCAGAACCCACGAGCCTGCCCTGACTGGGTGGGTTCAGAACCCATGTCCCTGCCCTGACTGGGTGTGTTCAGAACCCACGACAGCCAATACATGACTCGCAACTGGCTGTGAGCCCCTCATCATGAAAACATTGGAAATTATTATAATAATCATATATACAGAGGAGAAAATATGTGACTCATTATCAAAGGTTTACCAGGATCGACTGCCACATTTCCATTTTTGCACACAAAATGTGACGTTGCTACTTGCATAATCAGAATCTCTCTGTACCATGTTTGTCCTGTGTGAAGCTGTAGTTTTCAGTGGTGCAGAAATAAAACATCAGGCTTGGTGAGTAGAGCGGTAAGAGTGAAATGCACAGCAAACTCAGGACTACAGAAAGGCTGGTATGTAAAACATTTCAGATTGTTTGTCTCAGAGTCTAACCATGGTCATCCACAAGCTAACACAACTCTGTACAAACATAACAGGTACTATGGTCATGGTCATACAGTACAAATATGGTCATACAGTACAACTATGGTCATACAGTACAACTATGGTCATACAGTACAAATATGGTCATTCAGTACAAATATGGTCATACAGTACAAATAGTCATACAGTACAAATATGGTCATTCAGAACAAAATATGGTCATATAGTACAACTATGGTCATACAGTACAAATATGGTCATTCAGTACAAATATGGTCATACAGTACAAATAGTCATACAGTACAAATATGGTCATTCAGAACAAAATATGGTCATATAGTACAACTATGGTCATACAGTACAAATATGGTCATTCAGTACAAATATGGTCATACAGCACAACTATGGTCATACAGTACAACTATGGTCATACAGTACAAATATGGTCATACAGTACAAATATGGTCATACAGTTCAAATATGGTCATACAGTACAAATAGTCATACAGTACGAATATGGTCATTCAGAACAAAATATGGTCATATAGTACAAATATGGTCATATAGTACAAATATAGGCATACAGTACAAATATGGTCATGGGATACAAAGATGGTCATATAGTATGAATATAGTCATGCAATACAAATATGGGCATATGAGCCAACCAAAATTTCCACAAATCTGATCATCTTTCCTTCTGGCAGCTGGGAGTGTTGTGAGTGAATGTCGTACCCACACACCTACAGCTGTCCTGTTATTGTGCTTTATAGCAAACGTAGCACCGAAGCTGGTTTAGTCCAATAAGAAGCTAAGAACAGTTTTTGAAACAGACCAGGTCTGACTTGCTTCACAGTCTCTACATCACTAAGAAAACTGACAAACTACATGTGCTGCTCTATATCTCATTACATGAGGTCTCAGCTAGGCTCCACTTCTTGTGTGCACCAAGAAGCGAAGGTTATGGCAGTCCGAACACATGGCAGACCCAGAGGAGGCCCGAAATTAACGCTTAAAACTTTCCACATTCTCCTGGCAGTCTCCTCAAATCTTACACAGCAAACGCACAATCCCCGAGCCACTTCTGAGTGGCTCATAAAATCACCTAAAAGTCATTTGTGAGACGTTCCTTACACCTTTAAAACCTGTTTTGGGGAGTTTGTTCCGGATCCTTCAACTTCAAGTCAGTCCTAGGGGCAGCCTTGCACCATGGAGCAAAAGTCCTCCCCTTCTCTGGGGGACGTTGGAAGCAAACACCGCAGACCATCGTCATTAATCATTGGTAGTACAGTCTGTACTAGAGAATTTCCTGGAAGTTTCTGTTAGTGCTGAAGTCTGGTGTTTCCTGGAAGTTTCCACTCATGGATGGCAGGTACCACTTACGTCTGGTGTTTCCTGACACTCATGAATGGCCAATAGTACTGATTTAGAAGTCTGGTGTTTCTTGGAAGTTTCCCCTCATGAGTGGCCAGTAGTGCTGACGTCTGGTGTTTCCTGGAAGTTTCCCCTCATGAGAGGCCAGTAGTACTGACGTCTGGTGTTTCCTGGAAGTTTCTCCTTATGAGTGGCCAGTAGTACTGACGTCTGGTGTTTCCTGGAAGTTTCCCCTCATGAGTGGCCAGTAGTACTGACGTCTGGTGTTTCCTGGAAGTTTCCCCTCATGAGTGGCCAGTAGTACTGACGTCTGGTGTTTCCTGGAAGTTTCCCCTCATGAGAGGCCAGTAGTACTGATGTCTGGTGTTTCCTGGAAGTTTCCCCTCATGAGTGGCCAGCAGTACTGACGTCTGGTGTTTCCTGGAAGTTTCTCCTTATGAGTGGCCAGGAGTACTGACGTCTGGTGTTTCCTGGAAGTTTCTCCTTATGAGTGGCCAGTAGTACTGACGTCTGGTGTTTCCTGGAAGTTTCTCCTTATGAGTGGCCAGTAGTACTGATGTCTGGTGTTTCCTGGAAGTTACTAACTCATGAGTGGCCAGCAGTACTGACGTCTGGTGTTTCCTGGAAGTTTCCCCTCATAAGAGGCCGGTATTACTGACGTCTGGTGTTTCCTGGAAAATACTAACTCAAGAATGACAGGTAGTACTAAGGTGTTTTGTATTTCCAGGAAGTGTTTCTCACAAAGCATAGCTGTGCAAAACAACATTGTCCAGTCGAATTGCACCATTGGTTCTAGTCTGCACCATTGCACATCAGTACAGGAGCCGTATTGCAGCATTCTGAGGTGTTAAAGTCCCATCTAGCACCAGCATGTTGATTACAGTTGCAGCAGCCTTGGCTTTAATTAGTCCGTCTGGAGTCATTCAAACGACATGAGGTTTGTTGGCCCCTGCTTCTGCCCCCCTTTGGTAGCCTCCCCCAGGTGCTGGCACCACAGGTGCGCATTCAGCTGGCTCCCTGCCTGGAACTTGTACGTATTTCCTGGAAAACACAACACAAAAACAGTCAGCTGGCTCCCTGCCTGGAACTTGTACGTATTTCCTGGAAAACACAACACAAAAACAGTCAGCTGGCTCCCTGCCTGGAACTTGTACGTATTTCCTGGAAAACACAACACAAAAACAGTCAGCTGGCTCCCTGCCTGGAACTTGTACGTATTTCCTGGAAATACAAGACAAAAATAGTCAGCTGGCTCCCTGCCTGGAACTTGTACGTATTTCCTGGAAAATACAAGACAAAAATAGTCAGCTGGCTCCCTGCCTGGAACTTGTACGTATTTCCTGGAAAATACAACACAAAAATGATCAGCTGGCTCCCTGCCTGGAACTTGTACGTATTTCCTGGAAAATACAAGACAAAAATAGTCAGCTGGCTCCCTGCCTGGAACTTGTACGTATTTCCTGGAAAATACAACACAAAAATAGTCAGCTGACTCCCTGCCTGGAACTTGTACGTATTTCCTGGAAAATACAACACAAAAATAGTCAGCTGACTCCCTGCCTGGAACTTGTACGTATTTCCTGGAAAATACAAGACAAAAATGGTCAGCTGGCTTTTTGCCTGTAATTTATATAATATATCTATAGAGGATATGTAAGAACAGTTGATTGGCCAATCAGCACCAAGGACAGCGTTGACTGGCCAATCAGCACCAAGGGCAGGGCTGGTTGGCCCATCAGCATGTAGTATAGAACTGACTGGCCAATGCAGCACCAAGGATTGAACTGACCAATCAGCACCAAGGACAGGGCATATTGGCCAATCAGCGCCAAAGACAGGGCGGACTGACCAATCAGTACCAAGGACAGGGCGGACTGACCAATCAGGACCAAGGACAGGGCAGATTGGCCAATTAGCACCAAGGACAGGGCGGACTGACCAATCAGTACCAAGGACAGGGTAGATCGGCCAATCAGCACCAAGGACAGGACAGATTAGCCATTCTGCACCAAGGACAGGGCAGATTGGCCAATCAGCACTAAGGACAGGGTGGACTGACCAATCAGCACCAAGGACAGGACAGATTAGCCATTCAGCCCCAAGGACAGGGCAGATTGGCCAATCAGCACCAAGGACAGTGCGGACTGACCAATCAGCACCAAGGACAGGGCGGACTGACCAATCAGCACAAGGACAGGGCAGATTGGCCAATCAGCGCCAAGGACAGGGCAGATTGGCCAATCAGCACCAAGGACAGGACAGATTGGCCAATCAGCGCCAAGGACAAAACCATGTTGGTGGAAGAACTTGGTTGCATGCAAAACTCCAATGTAAGTTATGCACATGTCACAAGCAGAAGAATGTGTCTTTAAGATTTCACCTTTGTCGGAGTCGGTGAGAAGGAAGATGTCAGGCTGGACTGGATTGTCTCCACGGATCACCATCCAGCCGACCACGGACACGATCTTCCCTGGGGTGGACTTGAACTGGAGAAACACATGAACACATAAACATTACACTAACACACACACACTAAACCATCCATCCGACCACGGACACGATCTTCCCTGGGGTGGACTTGAACTGGAGAAACACATGAACACATGAACACTTCACTAACACACACAGTAACACTAAACCATCCATCCGACAACGGACACGATCTTCCCTGGGGTCGATTTGAACTGTAGGGACACATATTAAACATTACACTAACACACGCACTAATGGGGTTTATAGTGTCTGTGCTGAGGGTGCACATGAGGTTTATAGAGGGTAAACATGGGGTTTATAGTATTTGTGCTGAGGGTTTGAGGGTGCACAAGGGGTTTATAGTCTCAGATAGGTCAGCAGTACTTACATGGTGCCTGTCGTGTCCCCTCAGGGACTTTGCCGCATAGTAGATCAGCGACGTCCCCCATAATGCCACCCAGTACCGCGTCCACGGCGCCACGCGGGGCTTGCTGCCGTTCTTCAGTATCGTCTTTCGTCTCAAGAACCCTGGGAAAGTGTCAGGTTACAACATTTACTCCTGCAGCTATAACAATGTGTAGTAAAACTGCCCTGGGAGTACGGCATGTCTCTAGTTGCCAGATTTCAAATTTTACAGTTACAACAAAAGTGATCCTGCAAACTGCCTGCTTTAAACTCAACTTCTTTCAAAACCTCATGTGAAGAAAACATCACAAAGACTTTTCCAACCTGCAGGCTTAAATTCTATTTCCAGAAAAGAAGCTGCAGTACTAGCTGCAGATGCTAGAGGGAGCTGTGCTGTACCCACCTTGAATGGGGAACTGAGAAGCTGCCACGTCCCTGGGGGAGTCGGAATCCGGACTCTCACAGTAGGAGCTGCAGATGGGGGGAGGAGGAGGGAGGTGTGATCAACTGGTATCTTAGCAACAGAGGGGGAGGATGTGTGATCAACTGGTATCTTAGCAACAGAGGGGGAGGATGGGGGATCAACTGGTATCTTAGCAACAGAGGGGGAGGATGGGGGATCAACTGGTATCTTAGCAACAGAGGGGGAGGATGGGGAATCAACTGGTATCTTGGTAACAGGGGGAGGATGGGGGATCAACTGGTATCTTAGCAACAGAGGGGGAGGATGTGTGAGCAACTGGTATCTTAGCAACAGAGGGGGAGGATGGGGGATCAACTGGTATCATAGCAACAGAATTGGGAGGATGTGTGAGCAACTGGTATCATAGCAACAGAGTGGGTAGGATGTGGGATCAACTGGTATCTTAGCAACAGATTTGAGAGGATGTGTGAGCAACTGGTATCTTAGCAACAGAGGGGGAGGATGTGGGATCAACTGGTATCTTAGCAACAGAGGGGGAGGATGGGGGATCAACTGGTATCTTAGCAACAGATTTGAGAGGATGTGGGATCAACTGGTATCTTAGCAACAGAGGGGGAGGATGGAGGATCAACTGGTATCTTAGCAACAGAGGGGAGGATGGGAGATGTGAATTCTTTACCCCCCATATATTCTCCAGTTATCAAAAACATGTCCTAATTCTCAAACCCCATGAACATTCTCCAGCGATCGCAAAGACATATACCATATTTTCTCGATTAAAGTATGCACCCCAATTAAAGTACGCACCCCTGATTTGGGGCTAGTTCCAGACAAATTTGCAGAACTGAAACCTTAAGTCAAAAACCCCAAATAAAGTATGCACCCCTTCTCCACTGATCTTGAACAAATTTTGAACATGAAAAATTCAAATTTATGGTGTTCCTTCTATCATTTCCAGGTCAATTTTCTTATATCAAGGACTTCTACATAATGCCATTCCTTAGATTCATAAAAGATTCTCTTATTTACTCCGCAAGCATCGTCTCTGCAAACTTGAGTATTGCCTACAACAAGTTACAAACTTCACAAATTGGCAGGTCTCGAGCCATGCATTGTTGCACCGCAGCTGGGTTCCTGGTTTGATTAAGCAAGGGATTGAGGTCCTTTTCCAATTTGTCCTGGTAATAACCTCAAATAAAGTATGCACCTTGACTTAAGCAATAACTTGTGGTGCCTTTTGAATTTTTAAATGTTTAAAAAGTGCATACTTTATTCGAGATAATACGGTACAACCAAACTCCCAAACCCCACGCACAGCCACCATGTGACTCACCTGTCTGGGTTGAAGGGTTCTTGCTCATCGCTGACCTCTGACCCCTCGCTGCTCCCTGCAATGACAAGAAGTTTGACTTCTGTTACACACCACGGGAAACCCCATGAACACCCTCCAGCTGTCATAAATTTACTTGAACCCCATGTATACCCTCTAACCAAACAAGTCAGACATCTGTTGATGTGAAATTCCTCTGGCAACCTGTAAAAATGTGCTTGTGGCTTCTAACTAACTCTCTGATTAGTCTCCGAATTCTCAGTGTTTGAGTTTGTGTTCCATGTGCATGACTGCACATCAGACTTACAGTCTATCCAACAGCCACTCTGAAACATGGAAGATTGTCAGTCAAACTGGCCTGAAACCACGTCTCCTTCCATACCATGGCTTCTTCCCCTAACCACACTATTGTTTCGTTGATGAAGGTTAGACATCCAGGTAGTAAGGTACGCTAACCACACCATTGTTTACTGACAGGACACACACCACAGTGGCTGGACAGTGTTAGTGTGTAAGTGCATGATTGTGTGCATCTGATCAGAGATCCTTATTATTCTGAGTTAATCCACTGTTACAGCAGAGTAAGTGTCTGAGCTACAGTTGTCACCATGTCATGAGTCACTGTCACGTGAGGTGGGAAGTTTGTGGCTGGGACTTCAGTCTGCCACCCGAGTAACCAATCTGCCTAACTCCACAACTACGTGCCAGATGACTACAGCACCAGCTTCTGCCTAACTCTACAACTATTCACTAACTGAGACACCCAAACCATCATTACGCCATAAAAACTGTTTCAAACAACAATAAAACAAAATCATAGACAAGCATTAATACCTTCTGGAGTTAGTTATCAATGAACCAACTAACAAACATACATTCAAGAAGATCCAGAATATTCACCATCATCAAACTCTGCAAGAACAGTTTATCATCAACTTCGTTGGACATTGCAGACTGTCACACTTAGTTAAATCTAAATAAAAATAGACTATTGCAATGGATGTTGGGTGTTGCTGCAGACTAAAACTGCAAACAAAAACAAAGAAGTCACAGCAGCTGCTATTCTGCCCAGCTGTCTACTGGAACCTTTTATGGGAAAACAACTGTTAACGGATGAAACTGGTGGATTATGAGCTACAGATGATGGTTTTGCCGACCCTGCGGAAATGAAGACCGGACTAACCTGGTCCCACGGTGCGCACAGGAGAGGCAGAGAAATGACTCAGGTTAGAAGGAAGGATCAAACTTGGACTCACAAATCTCACAAATCAGGTCAAACAGGAAAATCATGCAGGAGCTTAACAGGCAAATTTTGATCAGGATTAGAAGAGAGGTTTAAAGATTGATTCACAAATCTCACAAATCAGACCAAACGTGCAGAAACAACATGACTAGCAAAGTGCGTTAATTTTTAGTCAGGATTAGAAGAAAAGATCAAATTTTGATTCACAAATCAGATCAATCTGATCAAACGTGCAGCAACGTAATTAGCAAAGTGCGTTGATTATTGCTGATGGGTTTGACGAGGGGTCCTAACGAACCTCTGTGTTGGTAGGGGAAGCCGATCGCCGGCAGACACCAGAGACAGGGCGACGTCAGGCGCCGCGCCGTCCGCGGGAAAAGGTAGCCCAGAGGGGGGGCGTCGTCCGGGGGGGAGGGGGGCGAGCGGGGCAGCAGGGGGGAACCCCCGCAGGACTGGCTACGGGGGCGGGGGGGTCTCCTCGGGCGGACATGCAGGGGTGGGGACACGGGTCGGACCACTCTCCGCCGGGGGGCCGCTGTAGGGGAACAAACCACCGTCACAACCGTCGCCATGACAATCATCGTCGCCATGGTAACAAATCGACATCATGGCAACCGGTTATTTCAATCCCAGCTCTGGCTTGAACTAGCAGATGTGGTTTTATGAACAGGTAAGTTTGAACTGTAAAGCCACATGTTCTTGTTTCAGTCCAGTTCTCTTGTCAGTCCTACGTTGTAAACATGTGTGGAAATGGGGGAGGGGGGCAGGGTTACGGGGGGTGAGCGGTACAGGGGTGGGGGGCATAGTTACAGGGGGTGAGCGGTACAGGGGAGGGGGGCAGAGTTACGGGGGGTGAGCGGTACAGGGGAGGGGGGCAGAGTTACGGGGGGTGAGCGGTACAGGGGAGGGGGGCATAGTTACGGGGGGTGAGCGGTACAGGGTTACGGGGGTGAGCGGTACAGGGGAGGGGGGCAGAGTTACGGGGGGGAGCGGTACAGGGGAGGGGGGCAGAGTTACGTGGGGTGAGCGGTACAGGGGAGGGGGGCAGAGTTACGGGGGGGTGAGCGGTACAGGGGAGCGGTACAGGGTTACGGGGGTGAGCGGTACAGGGGAGGGGGCAGAGTTACGGGGGGTGAGCGGTACAGGGGAGGGGGGCAGAGTTACGGGGGGTGAGCGGTACAGGGGAGCGGTACAGGGTTACGGGGGTGAGCGGTACAGGGGAGGGGGCAGAGTTACGGGGGGTGAGCGGTACAGGGGAGCGGTACAGGGTTACGGGGGTGAGCGGTACAGGGGAGGGGGGCAGGGTTTCGGGGGTGAGCGGTACAGGGGAGGGGGGCAGGGTTACGGGGGGTGAGCGGTACAGGGGAGGGGGGCAGGGTTACGGGGGGTGAGCGGTACAGGGCAGGGGGGCAGGGTTACGGGGGGTGAGCGGTACAGGGTTACGGGGGTGAGCGGTACAGGGGAGGGGGGTAGAGTTAGGGGGGGTGAGCGGTACAGGGGAGGGGGGCAGAGTTACGGGGGGTGAGCGGTACAGGGAAGGGGGGCAGAGTTACGGGGGGTGAGCGGTACAGGGGAGGGGGGCAGAGTTAAGGGGGGTGAGCGGTACAGGGGAGGGGGGCAGAGTTACGGGGGGTGAGCGGTACAGGGGAGGGGGGCAGGGTTACGGGGGGTGAGCGGTACAGGGGTATAGCAAGCCAATGGTCACCGTTCAACAGAGAAGCCAGCACTGGAAATGAGCAAGTAACAGAACAATGGATCTTGCAGCAGGTACATGCAGCACACTAAGGTCTCAATCTTTTAAAAACAATTATATTATTCTGCTTATTATCTATCGTACACTAAATACTACAGATTTTATGATATGGAAAGCCAACGCAAAGACAAGCAAGGAAACAGAAGGGATGTAAGACTGAGTGTTCTGAAACATGAGAAGACGATGAACTAGGCTGTAACTGGACACTACAGACAGGAGAACCGACTTGAACGATGCACAAGGGCAGGATACATAAGACAAGGAAAACAACTTTTTCATAATCGTAACAGCCAGAATGTCATCTGTAACTCCTCAGCTACTAGTACCTTACACATGGCCTGTATGGATTACTTCTTGGTCAGGCAAACATCACTGACATTGCGTTATCCTTAATTAGAACCCATATTGTTGTCCTGTGGTTTACCTAGCGGGTAAAGCTACTTACAGCACTGAAGATTGCTACATCTACATGCAGGCTACTTACAGCACTGAAGATTGTTACATGTACATGCAGGCCCTTAGCAATGGTCAGTACTGAGATGAGACTGTCATGACAGTCATGCCACATCAATGCAGACTGTGATTGGTTAGAAGTTTTAGTAGATGTCAGTAACAGAACAGTAGAGCTCAGAAAGTGTAACAGTAGTATGTCAGTAATCACCAGTGGCATGTCAGTACTGTCAAGACAGTAAGAGATCAGTAATAAGTGCTGATAGGAAACCTTAGAGGTTGTCAGATATTCACTGGAGTGACAGTAAAGCTGATTTACTGAAATGTTGCTGAAATGTCAGTAATAGTCCCATCTCAGCACTGATAGTTTTCTAATGGGGGTTGGGGCGGTGGTGGGAACAGAAACACAGTCATGGGACCGAGGGTCGCACGGAACTCACCGAGCGAGATGCCGTTTACGGAACCCTCCATGGACGCCACCGGAGACTCCTCCAGAACACTGTCGTCAAGGAGATGGCGCGACCCATTAGCACCGGCGGGGGGAGGCGGGCTGGTAAGGAAAAAAACAACAGATTACTGATTCAAAATGACTGATAAAGACTAGTCTAAATTCTAAACTTGAATAATTTCAAATTGTATCCAATGAATCTCAATGTTCACTATCATAACATTGACAAGGAATCATGTTATTGTACACAATTTGGGGTTTGCGGCTAATACGGTGACCCCAGTTGCAGATTGTAACCTGTTCCTTTATAATTACGTGTGCGTAATCAAGTCCGTATGAGTTGCTTATTTTTTTGGTTTATGTAAAGTTTGCAGGGAAGAAGTTGTTTCACACTTTGACCAATCTTTGTGCAGCCTGGTTATCGAACCCAAAAACTACTTCTTGGGTGGCAATCTTTACCTGATATACGCTAAAGTGTGAACAGGCCCTAATGCCCAACTTCAGCAGGGAGCTTTAGCTAGTTTAATCCTGCCGCACTGTAATGATGCTGGTTGTATGATTAGAAACACACAGGACCGATGTTAAGGCCTGGGGTAACCCCCCATGCAGACCCTCGCCCAACTGTCAATGGTGCTGTTTGTGTCTGCCACACACCGGACCGATGGCAGCACTGTAGGCCTGGGGTAACCCCCCATGCAGACCCTCCCCAACTGTTAATGGACTGTTTGTATGATCACAAACACATGGGACCGATGGCAGCAATGTAACCCCCCATGCAGACCCTCCCCAACTGTTAATGGACTGTCTGTATGATCACAAACACATGGGACCGATGGCAGCAATGTAACCCCCCATGCAGACCCTCCCCAACTGTTAATGGACTGTTTGTATGACCACAAACACACAGGACTGTAGGGCTGGGGTAACCCCCCATGCAGACCCTCGCCCAACTGTTAATGGACTGTTTGTATGACCACAAACACACAGCAGCGCCTGATATAGCAGCACGGCTGTACTTTTAGCAGCGAGTCTGGTTGAAAGGCTGATCGTGCCCTACTGCTAATGGGCTGAGTGTGTGGCTAACCCAAACACAGGACAAACACTGGGACACTAATAGCACCACTTAGATGGGGGGGAGGAGTATGATTGCAGTCTGTAGTGAAGAACACTTACATATAAACATACAATATAAGTGCTATTTAATGCTGAAGAGTTGGTTTTTCAAATGGTAGCAGGAAAGTTATTTTGAATATCGAGTTTCCTTAGTGCCCTTACATAATTATTATATATAGAACTGTTACAGTAGTAAGTTATGAACCAGCCATATACTTTGCACCTTGTACAATTGTTGGTGACTGTGAATAAAACACTTGGTTGTGTAGAAAGAATTTTGCTTTCCTTCTGCATACATGCGACTTGCCTATTTTCCTTCCTTCCCTCCCTCTCACACCATCCCTTCAAGGCAGCCCTATTGTAACAGTTACATCCCGGAGAGAAGGAAAATAAAATCCTGGCTCGGGGCAGACTTACGCTCAGCTTTTGTCATGCAGACTGACCTCAGGGCACGGCTCGACAATACAGGCCAAAAGGTCAAGTTATTTTTAAATGTAATCCTCTCCTTAAGAAAGCGGAAAGGTTCTTATTGTGTCTCCTTAGCGGCTGCTTAGACACCGCTGTCTGGAATCCATCTTAAACTCATTAAGGACACACTGAGGGGGACGGTAAGACTCGCAGGGTTCCAGCAAACTAAAACTCAGTAAAACAATGTTCACTTCTCAAGCAAAGCTGAACTGTAACCTAATTGACATAAAAATTGGACTTTTCCAAATTTTTGACTGTCCAACTCCAGGCTTTGTCGATTATAAACGTAGTTCAACTGCGATTCAGAATATTTCCTACCAACATAGATAAACTTTCTGGTAAAATGTTACATTGTATATTAGTTTGAACACTCAGAAACTGAGGATCGACTCTGTTGACTCTGTGCTGGCCAGTCCTTTAGAGGAATTTTGACACAACGTGGTTGCCGGGCGGGGCTGTTGTCAGGGGTGACTTACGATGTTTGCTCAGACAGCTGATATTCTGGAGTCTGGGACGTTAGGACGGGTTTGACAGAGTCAGGGCAGGACGGCAGGACAGGGCAGTCACACCAGGAGTCGGCTGCCATGTAGGAGGTCCAACTCTCTATAGGTACGTGGTACAGGGGAGGGGGGCAGAGTTAGGGGGGGGGGGGTGAGTGGTACAGTCACACCAGGAGTCAGCTGCCATGTAGGAGGTCCAACTCTCTATAGGTACGTGGTTTTCCTATGGTTTCATACATTGCTGTCTTTTACTGCTCATTGAGAAGGGGTGACCCGGTGTGCTTGGCCAAAAAAGCGAGCTGTAGCCAAGCGGCATTGCACGACCACTAGCTACTTTAGAAAGCATCATGCTTCACCTGCTTTACCTTTTTTTATTGCTCATTACACTTAATACTTTACTTAAGAAACATTCAAGAAACTGGCAAAACACAATAGTCATGCTCCAGCACTCCTAGGTTGTGGCTGTCAGAAGTGATAATCACTGCCTTAAGTTTCTTCCTTCTCAACTAGAGTGTTTGTCTTCATGTAGGTTAAAACATGACAATTGGACTGTTTTCCTGACCGGAAACTTCACTGAGAGTCAACATCACAGCACAGATCCTGTGTTTACAGTTCACTCAATGAATGAATGAATGGATGAATGAAGTACCTTTATTGTACCTTGAAGTTTATGCCCTTACAAGTTACTGTAACTGTAACAGGTCATTGTGATAAAGCAGTTCTAAATAATAATCATGACTGTAGTGAGTACAATCACAGTGATATAGGAAAACAATCTTACTATACATCTACATCAGTCTACAATGAACTAAATGTACACCTGTATAATATGTATAGTTTACTAGCATCCCCATCAGAGTAATATGTGTTTCTCACCTGCTTGCCTCTGCCTGGACTGTATGGCACAGGAAACTGCAGGGACAGAGGGTTATAAATGGTCAGTCGGACAGGACATAAATCTGCAGTGTTCAGGGTGTCTCAGACTCTGTGTGTGGCTGCACAGTAGCTATAGGGGGACTCCTGGAGCATTATAAATGGCCAGTCTGACATGACATAGATCTTCTGAGCTGAGTGTGTGTCAAACTCTGTATGTGGCTTGCACAGGTTGTATAGGAGAAGACTCAGCCAGGACGCTGGCTTGTAGGGTCAGTATCTGAGCTGTGGTTTCATAGGAGGGACATTGCCAAGCTGAAAGTCCTGTGTTTTTACTCTGAGACAAAGGTTCTGGGCTGCTGTGCTCGCGTGTGTCAGACTCTGGTCTGTTGCTCGTGCAGTATGGAATTTCCTGCCTCCCACAAAACGAGGGTCTGTACTGCTACTGGAAAGGCTGCCCGGGACATGCCAAGCTGCCAGGCCCATTCAAGAACTGGCAACACAAACAACTCCTGCAGGAGACCTGCCAACTTTGGTGAGAGACCCTACACGATGTTCTGAAGCACACAACCCGTGTCGTAAACCTCCCGAGTAAACAGGAGTTCAGGGCCGTTAGAGATGCCCGCAGCTGAGTTCCCTAAATGAGCCCATTGGCCCTGGAGTGTGAGCAGGGTCCGGGATGAGGGATGTTTCCCCCCGAGCCGAGAAACGCCGTCAGGAATGTGCCGGCCGGGCGCTAAGCGGTGCCCAACACTATTTGTGAAACAGCCTTGTCCAGACCGCAGTTCGCTGTTTACTCTTACTCAAGGCGAGGGGGGGGGGGGGTTTACGAAGGTTTGCTGACCTCTAACTGGCTCTCACTGACCTCCAACTAGCCTCCGACCTTTAACTGACCTGGACTGATCTCTGACCTGAACATGACCCTCAATTTCTACCCTCTTAAGAAAGCGGACAGTGTATGGTACAATTACATCATCATGTACATACTTATGTAACTTGGATTGTTCTTTAATTTGGTAAAAATGAGACAGATAAACAGTAGAACCAATCCAAGCAAACTTTTACTGGTTACCTAGCAACAGAGCCAAAAGGAAACACCGGTTGCCTAGCGACACATCAGACCACGCACAAACACTGGTTGCACAGCAGCAGAACAGAAGCAGCACCCACAATGGTTGCTTAGCTACTGAACAAAACCAACACTAAAACGTTGCCAAGGAACTGAACAGAACTAACACCAACACTAGTTGCCTAGCAACAGCACAGCAGGAACATTGGTTGCTAAGCAACACAGCAGACCACCACCAACGCTGCGGCTGCTCCTACTCACCTCTTGGGAGAGACCGAGGTCTGGCTGCAGGAGAGAGAAAGGGAAAGTTTACACCTGTCGGAAAGGGAAAGTTTACACCTGCATGTCCACCTGTGTCTTACCTAAGATCACCTGAACCGGACCGACTGGTTGCATTTAGAGACGGTTGCCATGGTAACCAGTGATCTGGTGTTAGTTTACGTCTTTCCTGTTTCCTCCTAGACGTGAGGAGTTTAACCAGAGTGAGTGGTTAGTGAGGCCAGCTGGACATGTGTGCTGATATGGAGAAACTGTGCTGTGGGTGCATGTTGGACTGAGTATTAGTGATCATTACAATTATTATATTAAGTACAGGAGAGAGTTTGCAGCCTCCGGTGTGCTAACCAGACTGTGAGAACCAGCTGAACATGTGTCCTGTGCTGCTGATGCATGTTGGACTGTGTATAGTGTAATGTTGGGACAGGAGTGTTTTTCCTGCTGGGCCCCAAGCCTGTACTGTGAAGTATACTAACAGGGTACATGATACTGTCTAAGACAGGACAGTGAATGTTTCCTTACTTTGTGCCAAGACTGTGGCTCTTGCGATGCGTGGGGTTAGGGTTAGTACAGTTAAATTAACATACTTGGTGTGGAGACTGCAGTGTAGTGTATGCTGTCACTGACAGTGGTACATGATCATAGCTGCTTATTACAGGACAGTAAATATTTTCCTTACTTTGTGACGAGACTGCGGTTCTTGTAGTGTGTGGGGTTAGGGTTATTTACTTGGTGTGGAGACCGTAGCGTATGCTGTGGTACATGCCACTGTAGAATGTTTTCCTTACTTTGTGCCGAGACTGCGGCTCTTGCGGTGCGAGGGGACGAATCGCGGCGCGGAGGTCGGCGTGCTCGGGATGGAAGCCTTCTTTGTCAGCGGCGGTTTCACTGGGCGGGAAACGGGAAAGGGCGCAACGTCAACACGACAATATCCCAAGATGTACTCAGAACGTGTCATCAGTCTTTACTTTGTTTTGTTAGACATCCATGATTGTGATAAGATATGCCAAATAACAGCTACCTAAAAGCAGCTGGGTAGAATTTCAGTTGTTTCAAAAATATCTAAATCTATCTTCACCACATCAACATATCAATTCAAAGTTAAGGTTTAAAACCAGGTTACTCCTGACCAGTTCTTCCCTTCAGTCATCCCTAAATGAGAGCAGATGCTGTCTGAAACGCCCGTTTCCAAATTTGATCCAGTTGCCTGTCAGGAATATCTGCCATCTAGTGTTGGTTTGTATCTTCAGCAGTCTTCTTACAGTCATAGATTATCTGCACCAAGTCTCAGAACCACAAAAGGTCACATCACTATCTGCCTGCAGTGTGCTCAGCAGCAGATAGGTGGCGCTGCGGAAGTGTGACTGCTGAAATGAAAACCAGTGTAAGAACCCGTCCAGCTGACAAACTAAGAACCCGCCCAGCTGACAAACTAAAAACCAGCCCAGCTGACAAACTAAGAACCCGTCCAGCTGACAAACTAAGAACCCGCCCAGCTGACAAACTAAGAACCTGCCCAGCTGACAAACTAAGAACCTGCCCAGCTGACAAACTAAGAACCCGTCCAGCTGACAAACTAAGAACCCGTCCAGCTGACAAACTAAGAACCTGCCCAGCTGACAAACTAAGAACCCGCCCAGCTGACAAACTAAGAACCCGTCCAGCTGACAAACTAAGAACCCGTCCAGCTGACAAACTAAGAACCTGCCCAGCTGACAAACTAAGAACCTGCCCAGCTGACAAACTAAGAACCCGCCCAGCTGACAAACTAAGAACCCGTCCAGCTGACAAACCCACCTGATGAGTCGTCTTTAACCACTCTCTGCAGCCTGCTGCTGCCCGGCTCGATCTTCAGGGACAACCTGCAACACAGAATAACATAGCTTAGCAACCAGAAACACAGAATAACATAGCTTAGCAACCAGAAACACAGAATAACATATCTTAGCAACCTGCAACACAGAATAACAAACGTATCTTAGCAACCTGCAACACAGAATAACAAAATTAACATATCTTAGCAATCTGCAACACAGAATAACATATCTTAGCAACCTGCAACACAGAATAACAAACGTATCTTAGCAACCTGAAACACAGAATAACAAAATTAACATATCTTAGCAATCTGCAACACAGAATAACATATCTTAGCAACCTGCGACACAGATTAACAAATGTAACTTAGCAACCTGCGACACAGAATAACATATTTTAGCAACCTGAAGTACAAAATAGCAATGTCAGCAACATGAAATATAGAATAACAAATCTTAGCAACTTGAATTTCACAATTACAGCACTCCTAGCAACCTGGCATACACATTAACAGACTGAAATATCTTTAAGTTAGCAACCTGAAATGTAGAATAATACTCTAAACAACCTGGCACAAAGAACATGATCTCTTAGCAACCTGAAATGTAGAATAATACTCTTAGCAACCTGGCATACAGAGCACGACCTTTCAGCAACTGCGAACACAGTCAGAACAACGTATCTTAGCAACCTGTGATACAGAGCACGACCTGTGAGAAACCTGGGAAGCTGATGACAGACTTGATGAGTTGACTTGGACAGAAGGGGGAGGGGGGCATCCATCACTTGAACTTCCCCAGTTTGCCGGATTTTGTCATCAGGAAGATTAGAGTACCCTGTTTGGCAGAAGGCCACAGTGGGGGAAGCTTTGCTGGCTTCCATTGTTGGCGGCCTGGCTTTTTGTTCCTAGAAATCCAGTCTTGGCGCCGGCCCAGGGCAGGAAACGGGTTCTGTTACGTTTGATCACCGACTTGTTCCTGGCAGCCATGACTCCATTCAGACGAGGGGAAAGGTTTCGTTGGCTCCTATCTGGCTCCTAGCTGACTAATGTCTTTGTTGTTCAGGCGGGAAAACAGTTTGGCTCAGCACCAGGGTTTAGAAAGGATGCGTGTGACAGGTGGGCCAGTGGTTGGTGAGTATTCTGTCCCTACAAAACAGCCGTTTGGCCTCCAACCAGAGTTTTAGAGGTTTTGTTGGCTTCTGTTGCCGGCCTGTTGTTGGTCGTCTCTGTTGTTCTGGACCAGGTTTAGCAAAGGTTTTGTCACGTTTGATCGCAGGCTTGTTGCATGCAACACGCTGCTACTATGTTGTCCCTATAAGAAGACTGTTTGGCTTTGGACCAGGTTTAGGAAAGGTTTTGTCACGTTTGATCGCAGGCTTGTTGCATGCAACACGCTGCATGCTACTATGTTGTCCCTATAACTATAAGAAGACTGTTTGGCTTTGGACCAGGTTTAGGAAAGGTTTTGTTACGTTTGATCGCAAACTAGTAGCTGGCGGAGACTATATCGTCCCTACAAGGCAGCCGTTTGGCTCCAGACCAGAGTTCTAGAAAGGTTGTGCGACGTTTGATCACCGGAGTGCCGCTTGCAAGTCGCAGCGTCTATGTTGTCCCCACAGGAGGGCTGCTTGGCTCCGGACCAGTCTTATATAGGAATGAAGTACTAGCCTGTTATTTCTGATGGTGACTTCTTGTTGGCGTCGACTATTTTGTTTCTACAAAAAGACTGTTTGGCTGAGAATCAGAGTTTCAGAAAGGATTTTGTTCTGACAGTAGGACAAGTGGCTGGTGAGTATTCCCACGTGTCTGACTCCACACCTGACCTAGTCTCCAAGCAGACCTACGGGTTGGCAAAGACCGTATCCAACAGGCAGAAGGAGTTTCTATAGCCAACCCAAGTCTCATAGCCAAACCCAAGGTCTGCCACAACTCAAACAGGGCGGAGCATTTCTATTCAATAAAGGTGCCGCTGCCCCTCCTCGTTGTAATGCTAACAGCCGCACGAATGTCCGGGGTACTAATCTTTTTATGACCGATTTCTGGGATAGCCAGTCACCCGCGCACGTCCCAGTGGGAGGTTCGCGCCTTGTAAGTTCTCACAATAATACAGTGTTTCCTTCACCCATGTCACCCATTGGCATCATCAGAACCATTCTTACAAAAACACAAAAACATTCGTAGGGAATGTTTACTGTTTCAAAACATTCGTAGGGAATGTTTACTGTTTCAGGTTCAAGCCAACACTCGGACCCCCACCCCTTGCATGTAACGTTAGTTGCAAGCGGCACGTGCCGTCGGAGGTTAAACCTTATAAGCTAAACCTTTCTTTTGGGAAACAAAACACGCCACGAAGTATATTATACTCTAGATATTGCTATAAAAACTTCTTCTGCAAGTTGGATAAGGTCTTTACAGTCGTTGGGTCTCAGTTGGAGACTAGACAGGCCGACCTGGCGCCGCCCTGCACGCCCGTGCGGGCGGAGAGTAATCAACTCATAAACACAAGCAGTTTGAATAGGTAACAATTAGATGTTAATAGCCTCTGTTCAGACCGACTTGTGGCAGACCTTGGGTTTGGCTATGAGACTTGGGTTGGCTATAGAAACTCCTTCTGCCTGTTGGATACGGTCTTTGCCAACCCGTAGGTCTGCTTGGAGACTACACCTGACCCTCTGTGCCACTGTTGTTACCAGGGGTTTGTCCACGCCACACACCTGACAGTAGCTGTTGTACCTTGTGTGTGTCCGACTCCACACCCTACACCAACTCCATGGGTTTGGCAAATATGCAGATGACTGAAATATCACGTCCACGTCAACCTAAGTTTGAGAGAGCTGTAGAAAGTAAACTAATTAAAAGGTAGTCAGAGAATGAAGAAAGAGTCTTTTCTACCATACCAGTTACTCGCTGGACTTCCCAAGTACACTTTCTTTGTGAGAAGAGCTAACTTTAGCACCTCAGGGTTAGCTAAGGAAGTCACAATGGATAGTGCAATGCTTTATGCTGTCTGTATAACTGGAGCTCTTTGTGAGTAGCTCTGACAATAAACTAGCCCAATAGAAGGCAGGATAAACTAAGGAAGTCAGAATGGATTAGTGGAATGCTTTATCCTGTCTGTATATAACATTACTGCAGTTCTTTGTGAGTAAAACTAACCTTGACAATAAACTAACCCAATGGAATGCAGGGTAGAGTAAGGAAGTCAGAACTACAGCTGTATAGTGCGGTTATCCTGGCTGTATCACTGGAGTTATTTGAGAGGAAAACTACCGTAACACTGACAATAAGATGATAAACTAAACCAAAGGTGTTCAGGGTAAAGTATAAAGGTAGACAGAATAGAACAAGTGTAGTGCTTTATCCTGTTATTTACTAGACCTACCGAAGACACAGCTCCTTTGTGAAGTGAGCGTTGAGAGGAACTTTCCCGAGGGTGTTTAAGGTTAACTATCACCCCCAGCGGCTGATGGTATAGTCTATAGTCTGAGTGAATGGGGAAGTTTTAAAGTTTTACCCTTTTGATACCAGCTACTCCCTGGACTTGCTGCAAACACAGCTTCTTTGTGAACAAAAAGACGAACAACTGAAGTTGCCCGAAGGCTGTTAACGTCAATCACACCGAGCACACACTGCCTCACTGTGTTCTAAAAGTCAAACCTTAACTATAGGGACATAGTTTAACCCAGGGGGATCAGTCCAGGCCGAAATCTGGCCAGGGAGATTGTAAAACTAACTAGTCCAGAAGGACAAGTGTGGGTTTGTGAGGACAAGTGTCATTTTTGAAACATGATTTAGTAACATAGCTAAAAAGTGTTGTCCACTATAGCTACTTGTGCTTTAGTTTGTTCAGGTACAGGTACAGGTATTACCATCTACGTACATGTAAAAGGCACAGCCCTAATGTCATCAGGGGTCCCCCTGGAGGTACGAAGTCAGGCAGTGTGCAGCTAGCCAGGATATCAGTCATAAGTGAAATTTCCCCAGTATCATAACTAGTATGTATACTGTGTGCAGGCACAGAAGGTGAATAAAAAAAATGTTTTATTATGTACAGTATTACTGTATGCAGGTACGGAACAGAACCAGTTACATGGAACAGAACCAGTTACACGCATAAACATGTATGGCATCAGTATAGAGCAGCTAAAAGTGACAGGCAAATTATTGGCTATCATAATCAAGTGTCACACTGTCCGAAGTATGACACCGAATGGTACGAGATGACACTCAACACAGACACATCTATCTGTATGGTACGAGATGACACTCAACACAGACACATCTATCTGTATGGTACGAGATGACACTCAACACAGACACATCTATCTGTATTGTGTCTGCTGAGTGCGACAGCTACTAGTATGAGCCTGGGGCCTCCTGGATATCATGTTACACAGACTGTTATCAAGTGTCACAAAGGTTGCAGGGAGGGAACTACATGTACTATGTGCAGGAACAATCATATCAGCCAGCAGAGCAGGAACTGCACAGTAAGTGTTGCATGAAGCCTTCTGTTGCAAGCTGGACATTTATCCTGTCTAATCTGTTATTAAGGCTGCTGCCTGCCACACAAGACTTAGGGAAGGTCTGAGGAGATTTGGCTCGTCTGAATAAAGAAAGCTGCAGTGGACCTGTGAAGTCACGGGCCAAAACAACGCAATTCTGCCGTTCTGGAAAAAAATTGACACAGGATAAAAAGCTAACAGATGTTGAATATTTCCTTGGAAAGAGTCAGAGGCTAGGATCAATTTAGACGTGTGACTGAGAAATGCGGCCTTTTTCATTTCCCGTAATTTGTAGCGAGTCAACCGAATTTTGCGTATTACTAATCGCTTTCCTTGCTTTTAGCGTAATACGTATAGGGGGTTCTTCTGAATTCAGTGTAAAGCGTTCTCGACCCCCTCCCCACCCCCCATGCAGACCCTCTTCAGAGGCTTCACAGCGGAGATTTACACGACCTTCCATATGAACCCGGGCTCCCAGTAGGGGTCGCGTTCTAATGTTGACTTAATGATGAGTTTAGGGAAGATCTGAGGCGTTCGGCAGACATTATCTCCCCTGGAAGGTCAAACCTTACAGGCACACGGCTCCTCAAGGCCTGCCGCCTTAAGAACCTCCTCAAGCGTGCGTCTTAATTACAACTTAAGTAATTGCTCAATGATGACTTAATTGAGGAGGTCAGGCAAGGTGAGGTTGACTTTGTATCGGCTGTCCCCATTGGACAATGGGCCGGAGCTTCAATAACAGAGCTGCTGATTGGTGGGGAGGTTTAGAACAACAGGACTTGAAAAGACAGAGTCTGCGGTGAAGGCTTGACGTCGGGTGAGGTTTGGAACAAACGTGAGGAGCTTTCTTCTGCTGGAGGGTTCCGCACTTTAATCTGGTCTGCTTCTCAAGCCTTCAACTCACAGCTAAGGTAGGTACATGCAGGGCTCACTTATATGTCTATTGACATGGTCAAAAAATCTAATTGCGAGACGTTGTGAGACTACGTTGAGAGGGAGAAATGTCAACTTGTTTCTTGGGTTTGTCTGTTTCCTAACTGATTTAGCCCGCTCGTCCATCAATTCTGTATGTCTTACGTTGCCCTGAATCAGAAACATTCTGACAATTTCTGCTTTACTCTCCAAGGTTCTCATGATATCTAAATATAATCTATGGACCGTCAAAATTTCCTGAATACCTTAAGTTACAAGACCTAACGCTCATCCTAGTGGGCCTTACGATAACAGTACAGGACGGTTGGTCTTTATGTACTAAATACGAGTCTGAAGCGACGATTGTCTTCCTCTGTCCCCGGTGACATTTCGGCTGCTTCCCAATGTCAGACAGATTAAGCCCTCAGGTGAGGTGAGGATAATGGTAAATTTAAAGGGATCATACCGACTGTGCATGGCCACAAGGTCCCAGACTACACACCAGGGCATGACTGTATCCAGCCTGAAGTCTCTTTCCATCACACTCATTGTTTGGGAGCCCTATAAGTGGTTGATTCTCGTTATTAAATCATTCTAGAGTTATAAGTTTGAGAATAAAATACATTTTCATCAATTTCCTGTCGTCAGGTTCAAATTTTTCTCAGGGATGGGGTGAATTTTTTCCTCCTTACCAACGAGCAAATTTCTATCCTGGGACATAGGGACAGGTCCTATAGAGACAGCCTACTACACTGCAGACTGTAGGGTCGATATCTCTGTGTTAACCATTACTGAGAAGCAGATAACAATTCTCCATGAGTTACAGGGTTAGGCAGCAGGGAGAAGGGTCCAGGTAACAGATTCTGGGTGTTTTTTGCAAACCAGCAAAGTCTCCAATAGTTTGGCAGCCACAGTCTGCATGTTTGAACCTCTCATTAGTAACACATTACCGGGAGTCTGGCCGTGACCTTTGTCTAAGCTCAACCGGCCTCACCTTTACCTGCCAGGTATTTATGACACAGGTGTGTACAAAACATGTTCCTGCCCAACTGCCAGGTGTAGAACAGGTAATTACCTGGCAGGCCCAGCTGTGATCTCACCTGTACATGTACCTGCCAGGTGTGTACAAAACATGTACCTGCACAACCATAAGGTGTAGAACAGGTAATGACACGTCCAGGTGTGAAACCTAACATTACCTGTCACACAGGTACAACTACTGTACACCTGGCCTCAGGGTTGTCATGGCGATACCTGCATGCAGGTAGATTTGTCAAAGCCGCCAAGTTTGTTCAGACGTAACATTTCTGCCCCAGAAATCGTGATTGTTCGGAGTGGAGCGTCAGCCTTGGAGCGGGGAAGGCCGAGGTTCGATGATTAGACAAATAAACAGGTGTTTGGGTCCGGACAAAAGGTGTTCTCAGGTGAGACAGGTAACATACCTGCAGGGCGAGATCTTATCGCTCCGGATCTGATACTTTAACAGCTCAAGTGGCTCCTGAGATCTTATCTGGCAGTCAGAGGAAGTCATTGTGGGACTGTTAGAGCCGCCGGCTCTGTGGTGGACGGAGGGGAGTTCATGGTGTCACGTTAGCAACTTAAAGTTGCAGCAGTAGTCAAAGGAACACTGATATCCTGTCATGCTTATACTTATAAGTTATAGCCTAGCAGACAGACCAGGACATTTGTCGAGGCACACCTTGATACACCTGGATACACCATGGACACCTCAGGGGAAAGCTTGGCAACACTACAAGACAGTCTGCCCCCCCCCCCCCTTATATACAGGTCCCCCCCTATATACAGGTCCCCCCCCTATATACAGGTCCCCCCCCCCCCCCCCCCCCCCCATATACAGGTCCCACCTTATATACAGGTATCCTGCCCCCCCTCACTCTGCCCAGGTCCCCACTGCCACGGTTACCTGTACATTACCTGTACATGATAGAATGAAAACGAAGCCCTTGTGGCAAACATTACACCGATCCTAACTGTCAATCACAATTAGCGGTTTAGCCACTGATTACCTGATAATTAGAGAATCGACCAATGAGGAAGTGTCTGCATGACCGTCAAATATTTGCATTTCTATGTTTTTATTTTGCATTTCTACGTTTTGACAGAGGAGCCCGGCGGAGACTATGGGATTGATCAACGAAGCTCTAAGTTTCTGCATTGTTTTTGTACATTACATTAGTTGTAAATTGATACTTGGATATCATATTTTAAAACTTAATGTGATTTAGGAGGAAAACTAAATCTGTACATTATTTTTGCTTCTTTGCCTCATTGGCCTCGTCTTCATTCTATCATGTCCGCCGCGTGAGAAAGGTGTATTGGTGTTCCTGCTGGTCCTGTGTAGGGGCCGCCAGCCCGGTTTCCTACAAACACTGTACACTGGGTGGTCTGAAAGGTATACCTACTGCTACACTGGGGGGTATCTCGTCCGACATGACATACATGTACAACTAGACCCCCAACCACATGTGCACACAACCCTTACACAGGTAAACTGTGCACCCAGGTGTACCTGTCAGGTAAACTGTACAGGTGTACTGTACACTGGGTGGTCTGAAAGGCACACCTGCTGCTGCACTGGGGGGCATCCCGTCCGACATGACTCGTACACATACATGTACAACTAGACCCCCAACCACATGTGCACACAACCCTGTACACAGGTAAACTGTGCACCCAGGTGTACCTGTCAGGTAAACTGTACAGGTGTGCTGCACAGGTGCAGTCTGGTGTACAGGTAACCTCCCACCTGCCATGTTTTCTGCTATTCTGGCCTCCTGGCCTGTTTTGTGGCAGGTGTTTCCCCACCACCAGTGTTACCTGCACATAGGTAAACTGCACAGGTAAACTGCACAGGTGTGGTCTGGTGTACAGGTGTTTTCTGCTATTCTGGCCTCCTGGCCTGTTTTGTGGCTGGTGTTTCCCCACCGCCGCACCAACAAAAGGCGCCCCACCATGCGGTAATGTAAGCTGCGGCCAGACAAAGGCCCGTGCTTGGGGAGAAACACATCAGAGCGCAGGGAGCAGGGATCTCTTACTGCTACTCACCGCCACACAGGTCTGAGGTCTCACACAGACAGCTCACAGCCACACAGGTCTGAGGTCTTACACACACAGACAGCTTACAACTGTTCACAAACACCTGGACAACACCAGGTGCGATAACTCACCTGGGCGGCACCTTACACTACAGGTGAGCTATGTGAAGTTAATATCAAGAACATGTTTTGTAAATCCGAGGACCTTAGATATTGGGATCAGGTTTAGTTCTCTGGTAACTTTACCCATGTTGGTTATGTTGTATTGTCTAGTTTGGAATCTCACACACAAGTGTTACATTTTGTTGTAAGATATGAAACTTAAAATACATCAACATGGCTTTGGCATTCCTTAGAGCTCTTCCCAACTTCCCACATCTTTCCCCAGGTAAGTTGAAAGAGTGATGTCTTTCTGCATTGAAAGAGTTTTTTTTTTAAAGAATACCCTTCTAAGCAATTCTAGAGAATATTAATTTTGTGCTTAAAAGAAATGCGGCCATGCTCTTCTGAGGAGCGTCCACCAGTCTTCCTTGCAGGAGGAAACTTGCATCGGAAGGAGGTGATCTTCTTGTATATTTACGTGTTCTGATGTGACCCCCCCCCCCCCCCCCCCTCAGTCCAGCCATACTCCTCGGATCAGTTGTTGGTTTTGTTTAGTAAGACTTTTATTTAGGATGAAGGTGATACCTGGTGAGACTTGTGTAAACCTTTCTTTAAGATAAAGGCTATCTCCTAAGAGTATTCAGCATCTCAAGTTCCTCTCAAGATAAGCAAGTTCAAGTCTTAATGGAGACGTCTTAAACCTGTCAGACTTTCCAGTAAACACGTCTTCTGTTGGGCCCAGCCTTCAGGAGACAGCTGATAACAGTCCTCGGGAGACACTGGCAGGCAGGGCGTCTCTAGTGAGGGGGTGTCTTATGGTTCTGTGTTTAGGAAGAGCCAAGATCCGAGAGAAGCATTCTGTGCTTATTAAGAGTATAAGAAATGCAAAAGCCTTAAAGAAGTGTCTTACAGTGCTTAACTTCAGACAGTTTAGCGACTTAGAAGAGCCAAGGTCCAAAAGAAGCATCATTCTGTGCTTTAAAGATCATGGTTCTTATCCAGATACAGGTGCTTATTAAGATGGTGTTTAAGAAGAACCCAAGGCTTAAAGAAAGATCCATGCTTATTTGTTTTGTGTTTAAGAAAAGCCCAGGTTCGGAAGAAGCATCTGTTCCATGTTAAAGAAATAAGATTTGGTGCTTAAGATGATTATGTGTTTAAGAAGGACCCAAGTCCTAAATAAAGTTTTGTGCTAAAGATGATTCAGTCTCAGTGTGCCAAGAGTCCGTGTCTTAAGCAGCCTGTGCTTGTCATAAATAAAAGAATATCATTCTGCTTTTAACAGCTGACTTTGGCCCAGACCTAACATCCTGTTCCCACAACCAAATTATTATTAATAAAAATCCACAAAGTAACGCAGAAATGCAGGTAATATAACACACCCCATATCAGGTATCAAGGTGCCTTTACAGAAGGGTGGTGTTATTACATGACCTCAACTTCATATCACTTTCAGCACAAACTTACATCCTCTAGCTCATAAGGCAGGTCTGGAGCTGTCCAGGTTAGTTTAACAAATCCCGGAGTTTTGGCAGCGCTCGTTGTGTAAATCCCATGGCTTACATCAGCGCTGAAGGTGTCAGCTGTGAATTCTACACGGCTTTACAAACCAGAGGAGATGGTTTCCATTCTGATGGAAGAGTTTGTTTTCTAAACCCCTCAGATTCCTGCTGCTTGTTGTACAAATCCCACCGATTTCCACCTTCACCCATGGACTCTTATTGCCTAAACCTGGCAGTTCTACAAACCCCACAGGTTTTGTGAGGACATTTGTTGTGTTAAGACTTTGTTCTGTTTGTTGGACAAATCCCGACGATTTCCACCTACACCCAGACACTTTTGTTGGCTAAACCTGGAGAAATGGCCGAGTGTGTTCTACAAACCCCACAGGTTTTATGAGAGGATGTTCATTTTTGTTTGTTCTGTAAACTCCTCAGATCAACCTGCCTGTTGTACAAATCCCGACGATTTCCACCTACATCCAGACACTTTTGTTGGCTAAACCTGCCGATATGGATGCTTTAACTATAATCACCACATGACGGCACAAAAAACAACAATTTCCGGGCGTTTCCAGGCCTGACAAAGGCCCAGGCTGTGCTAACAGCTGCTGGTGGGCTCAGACCCTCCTATAGAACATGACCTTGGGAGGCAAGGTCACCGCTTCTATTCTTTCACAGATTCTGAAGTAATCGTCAATTTCCGATCAGACATTCAGACTGTTCTTTTCCAGCGAGGTTTTCCTAAGTTCAGTTCCAAAAATACAAGATTGTCCCAAAAAAGCCCAATTTTTCATCACGGCATGGCTCGACCTTGACTGGTATTTAGCATGAACGACCTTGAGTTATATAAGGACCCTGCAGAGGTCGTATTGTGGTTTGGTTGGGTCTGTAACATCTCAGCTCGATTTACTCAGTATTTATTATTCTGCCATTAACAGGAGTGGAGAGACACCACGGGCAAGTCTGAGCTCACTGACTTCAGAATTTATAGTCAAGGTGGGTAGGGGGGGGGGGGGGGAGGTTCTTGGTACTGAATCTTAGGAACTTATTGAAGAGCACGTTAAATTTTCTTTCTGCTAAAACAATTTCAACTGCAGACTGAGGTAGATTTCTTACTTTGTCTCACTTTAAAAATTCTGAGACGTTTTGTGCATGGATTTCCTCCTATGAAGTACATCAAATGAATTCAATTTGGTACCTAAAATTTCCTCCTATCTGTGAAAACTGACAGGTCACAGCTTTGCTGCAGTAGGAAATGTCTGGGCTGAAATCCTGCAGATCTAGTATGTAAACTCATGAGGGCAGGGCTTGAGTTGGTACATGTAGTCATGGACTCATGAGGGCAGGGCTTGAGTTGGTACATGTAGTCATGGACTCATGAGGGCAGGGCTTGAGCTGGAACATGTAGTCATGGACTCATGAGGGCAGGGCTTGAGCTGGAACATGTAGTCATGGACTCATGAGGGCAGGGCTTGAGCTGGAACATGTAGTCATGGACTCATGAGGGCAGGGCTTGAGTTGGTACATGTAGTCATGGACTCATGAGGGCAGGGCTTGAGCTGGAACATGTAGTCATGGACTCATGAGGGCAGGGCTTGAGTTGGTACATGTAGTCATGGACTCATGAGGGCAGGGCTTGAACTGGTACATGTAGTCATGGACTCATGAGGGCAGGGCTTGAGTTGGTACATGTAGTCATGGACTCATGAGGGCAGGGCTTGAGCTGGAACAATAGTCATGGACTCATGAGGGCAGGGCTTGAGTTGGTACATGTAGTCATGGACTCATGAGGGCAGGGCTTGAGCTGGAACATGTAGTCATGGACTCATGAGGGCAGGGCTTGAGTTGGAACATGTAGTCATGGACTCATGAGGGCAGGGCTTGAGCTGGAACATGTAGTCATGGACTCATGAGGGCAGGGCTTGAACTGGTACATGTAGTCATGGACTCATGAGGGCAGGGCTTGAGTTGGTACATGTAGTCATGGACTCATGAGGGCAGGGCTTGAGCTGGAACATGTAGTCATGGACTCATGAGGGCAGGGCTTGAACTGAGTTGGTACATGTAGTCATGGACTCATGAGGGCAGGGCTTGAACTGAGTTGGTACATGTAGTCATGGACTCATGAGGGCAGGGCTTGAGCTGGAACATGTAGTCATGGACTCATGAGGGCAGGGCTTGAGCTGGTACATGTAGTCATGGACTCATGAGGGCAGGGCTTGAGTTGGTACATGTAGTCATGGACTCATGAGGGCAGGGCTTGAGCTGGAACATGTAGTCATGGACTCATGAGGGAAGGGCTTGAGCTGGAACATGTAGTCATGGACTCATGAGGGCAGGGCTTGAGTTGGAACATGTAGTCATGGACTCATGAGGGCAGGGCTTGAGTTGGTACATGTAGTCATGGACTCATGAGGGCAGGGCTTGAGTTGGTACATGTAGTCATGGACTCATGAGGGCAGGGCTTGAGCTGGAACATGTAGTCATGGACTCATGAGGGCAGGGCTTGAACTGAGTTGGTACATGTAGTCATGGACTCATGAGGGCAGGGCTTGAGCTGGAACATGTAGTCATGGACTCATGAGGGCAGGGCTTGAGTTGGTACATGTAGTCATGGACTCATGAGGGCAGGGCTTGAGCTGGAACATGTAGTCATGGACTCATGAGGGCAGGGCTTGAACTGAGTTGGTACATGTAGTCATGGACTCATGAGGGCAGGGCTTGAGCTGGAACATGTAGTCATGGACTCATGAGGGCAGGGCTTGAGCTGGTACATGTAGTCATGGACTCATGAGGGCAGGGCTTGAGTTGGTACATGTAGTCATGGACTCATGAGGGCAGGGCTTGAGCTGGAACATGTAGTCATGGACTCATGAGGGCAGGGCTTGAGCTGGAACATGTAGTCATGGACTCATGAGGGCAGGGCTTGAGCTGTGGATCAGAGCCGGATATTTCTGCTTGGCGCGGATAAACGCATCACTCAGGGCTGTGGCAGAGTCTCAAAACACTCGCATATGGCACAGCTGTCTTATCATAATTGGTTAGAGTTGCTTAATTGCAGTTGTCTAGAGAAAGTTTTTTAAAAAGCGAAAGTGGGAGTTCCTTACTTGTAGTTGTCGTCCTCCACAAACTTCTCGAGCTCCTCGATGTAGTGCACAGAGCGCAGGTAGTTCTGCACATGGCCCAGCACCGGCAGGTGGTCTGGGGGGGATAATCAATCAATCAATCAATCAATCAATCAATCAATCAATCAATCAATCTGGGTTAGGGAGGAAATAACGCTACCATGGAAACGTATTGTAGCTGAAGATAATGGGTTAGGGAGGACCTAACCTTGGAAACGTACTGTAGCTGGAGATGGTGGGTTAGGGAGGGGGGAACCAGAGTTACGTACCGTAGATGGAGATAGTGGGATAGGGAGGAGGTAACCATGGTTACGTACATGACTGAAAGTGATGGGTAAGGGAGGAGGTAACCATGGTTACGTACGGTAGCTGGAGGTGATGGGTTAGGGAGGAGGTAACCATGGTAACGTACCGTAGCTGGACTGCTGGTACTCGGAGATGGAGCGGCAGATGTTGTTCATCTTGGTTCTCCTCTGCTCGCTCTCGAGCCCGCCGGAGTGGGGGTGCGCCGCGTTGATGTAGGTCAGGTCCGTCAGGTACATCCCTGTAAACAAACAAACAAACAATAAACATGAGTGTCTTAGGTCCGTCAGGTACATCCCTGTAAACAACAAACAAACAATAAACATGAGTGTCTTAGGTCCGTCAGGTACATCCCTGTAAACAACAAGCAAACAATAAACATGAGTGTCTTAGGTCCGTCAGGTACATCCCTGTAAACAACAAACAAACAATAAACATGAGTGTCTTAGGTCCGTCAGGTACATCCCTGTAAACAACAAACAAACAATAAACATGAGTGTCTTAGGTCCGTCAGGTACATCCCTGTAAACAACAAACAAACAATAAACATGAGTGTCTTAGGTCCGTCAGGTACATCCCTGTAAACAAACAAACAATAAACATGAGTGTCTTAGGTCCGTCAGGTACATCCCTGTAAACAAACAAACAATAAACATGAGTGTCTTAGGTCCGTCAGGTACATCCCTGTAAACAACAAACAAACAATAAACATGAGTGTCTTAGGTCCGTCAGGTACATCCCTGTAAACAACAAACAATAAACATGAGTGTCTTAGGTCCGTCAGGTACATCCCTGTAAACAACAAACAAACAATAAACATGAGTGTCTTAGGTCCGTCAGGTACATCCCTGTAAACAACAAACAAACAATAAACATGAGTGTCTTAGGTCCGTCAGGTACATCCCTGTAAACAAACAAACAATAAACATGAGTGTCTTAGGTCCGTCAGGTACATCCCTGTAAACAACAAACAATAAACATGAGTGTCTTAGGTCCGTCAGGTACATCCCTGTAAACAACAAACAAACAAATAAATATGTGTGTCTTAGGTCCGTCAGGTACATCCCTGTAAACAACAAACAAACAAACAATAAACATGAGTGTCTTAGGTCCGTCAGGTACATCCCTGTAAACAACAAACAAACAAACAATAAACATGAGTGTCTTAGGTCCGTCAGGTACATCCCTGTAAACAAACAAACAATAAACATGAGTGTCTTAGGTCCGTCAGGTACATCCCTGTAAACAACAAACAAACAAACAATAAACATGAGTGTCTTAGGTCCGTCAGGTACATCCCTGTAAACAACAAACAAACAAACAATAAACATGAGTGTCTTAGGTCCGTCAGGTACATCCCTATAAACACACGTCAAACAAACAAACAAACAAACAAATGTGTGTGCCATGCTGGCAGCTGTGGTGTGTCTGCTCGCTGGGCGGCAGGCAGCTCGGGTTAAAAGGGTTAAAACCTGGGGTTGGGAGCCTGAGGGTTAACATCTCCCATGTACACGTGCCCCACAGTCCAGCCATGCTGGCAGCTGCAGCGTGTCTGCTCGCTGGCGGCAGGCAGCTCGGGTTGAAAGGGTTAAAACCTGGGGTTGGGAGCCTGAGGGTTAACATCTCCCCTGTACACGTGCCCCACAGTCTAGCCATGCTCTGCAGTACTAGTGTGTCTGCTCGCTGGGCGGCAGGCAGCTCGGGTTAAAAAGGTTAAAACCTGGGGTTGGGAGCCTGAGGGTTAACATCTCCCATGTACACGTGCCCCACAGTCTAGCCATGCTCTGCAGTACTAGTGTGTCTGCTCGCTGGGCGGCAGGCAGCTCGGGTTAAAAAGGTTAAAACCTGGGGTTGGAGGTTAACATCTCCCCTGTACACGTGCCCCACAGTCTAGCCATGCTCTGCAGTACTAGTGTGTCTGCTCGCTGGGCGGCAGGCATCTCGGGTTAAAAGGGTTAAAACCTGGGGTTGGGAGCCTGAGGGTTAACATCGCCCATGTACACGTGCCCCACAGTCCAGCCATGCTGGCAGCTGCAGTGTGTCTGCTCGCTGGGCGGCAGGCAGCTCGGGTTAAAAGGGTTAAAACCTGGGGTTGGAGGTTAACATCTCTCCATTGAAGGATGAAGTCTATCCACACTAGGAAAAAATCAACACCAGATTGTGGAAGAACCGTGGTAAAAGGTGAAGGTAATGGAAGGCCCATGGGGCAGTGGGTAAATGTTCACTGTGTTCAGGGCACAGTATTGGAAGGGGGAGTCCATCCTTCTACTTCTACACCTTTTACCTCCCCAACTGAAGTCAGGGACCCATTTTTACACTTGGGTGGAGTGAGGAAAGTCGTTACCAAGGGCACAACATTGTTCGCATGTCGGGATTTGAACCCGAGACCTCTGGGTTCCGGGCCAAACACCCTAAATGTTGCCAACACGACGGCACACAGGAAGAACGGACACACCCTCAGACCTGCGCTCACCCTGCCGTATCCGACCAGCAACAACACAACAGCTAAAACCTCTCCCTGAGGACAGTCTGGCATCTCGGGCTAAGAGGGCCAGAACTTTGGGGTAGAGGTCTGGAACCAACAGGGTGGAAACAGCACCAAACTGCATGAAGAAACACAACAAAACCGTGTGACTGTGTCCCGTGCTGACCCTGCCTTGTCTGACCATCAACAATTTAAGAATTCAAAGTAGATGTAACTGTCAGCAACTGATTCAGACCATTTTGGGGACTGCAAGGATGTTGGATAGTGCAGGAAGGTCTCTCAAACTTTTCTGACTTCTAGTTAATATCTGGATATTAGCCATCCGGCCCCCCCTGTAAAAAAATCCTGTCACGAAAACAGTTGTAGGCAGTTATTTAGTCTTACTGGTCAGGAGTACAGTTAGAATTAAACATGACACCCGCAGCTTTTACGGTAAGGGAAATATAAGTTTCTGCATAGATTATGCAAATGAGGTCATCATTAGCATAATTTATGGCCAGGTGCATTCACCTTTCCTAAAGGTACCTACATCTCAAAGATGACATCCGCAGGTTTTATGGTAAGAGAAATACAAGTTTATGCACAGATTATGCAAATTAGGTCCTCATTAGCATAATTTATCGTCAGGTGTATTCACCTTTCCTATAGGTACCTACATCTCAAATATAACATCCGTACCATGTAACATAAGGTACATATAACTTTCCGCAATACCATTAGTAGAGCTACCACCACACATCTACTTGGTTTTTGGCAGAAGAAGAAGAAGAAAGAAGAAGAAGAACAGGCAAGCAAAAACAGTATATCCACCTTCCCACTGGAAGGGGAATATAACAACACAAAAACAAAGGTTCAAACAAACTGTGATAAAGAGTATAATTATATACAGACATGTAGAGACACATGAAGCTTGAAATACTGCTGGAATGCACCTCATTCCCGTTACTACCAGATCTTCAGGTTTCAGCGTTATCATTGTTGATAAATGTGCTCAGCCTGTATAGTTCTAATCACTGAACTCCTCTAACTCAGACAGTGGTGCAGTGGTGGTCTCTCATATACATGTACAGGCCTTATTTTGTCCTTGTAAATGCCTGGTATAAAATGTATACCGTCTTGTAGCATGCATGGTTGAATGTGTAACAGACTCTTCCCTTCAGTCAGTAACATTCACCGCAACCATAAATAAATGTGCCTGTCACAGAAACCATCAAACATGAGGTTTTCTCAATTTTCTGGACAGAAAAATAAACACAACTCTCCGGTTAGAACAGCAGAGATAACAGCAGAAGTTTGTCTGTCGGCAGGTCCAATGTTAACATGGCACCCTCTCTGTACTATCAGGAATCTATGGAGATGTACCACATTTGTGGAAGGAGTGACATGACAGGTGACTATCACCTTTTCAAGATGTCAACCCAGAGATCACACTGCATTAGGTTTACTCACACCGGGAAGGACCCCTGCCCCTATCAATATGTGTGGTGGGTTTTTTAACCCACTCGAGGTGCGGCTCTCCTCAAACACGGAACCACTACCGGGGTAGTTACATGTCCTGTCTGAGAGCTAACTGTAGCTACTGCAGTAACTCCTTTTCACCTGAGCCGAGTAAGGAAACTTAACAACCCAGCGACTGTAAGGATAATCATTTTACTTGTAGGTTCATAACATAGTCAAATTGTGACATGCAAAGTCATGAGAAATAAAACTGAATCTGACTATCAGTTCAGGTACAGAGATGCATGGGTACTGCTGCTGTATGGATGGTACACATGGGATGGGTACCGGCAGTACAGATATCGGTTCAGGTACATATAACTTATTAAAAGATGGGTGCAGATAAACGTATGCTGGGATGGGTTAGTAGAGACGGATGTATGGGAGGTCCTGTTAGTTGTTTTCCTGCCCACAGTTCTCCATGTTTACACACACCAGTTCAGGAGCATCTGAGCTGGCAGAAGTACAGCTGGAGTGTTGGAGGCTGTGTGGATGGCTTCACGGTCCACAGCTGGAGTGTTGGAGGCTGTGTGGATGGCTTCACGGTCCACAGCTGGAAGAGTGGGAGGCTGTGCTGATGGCTTCATGGTCCACCAGTCTGTAGCTTTGAAGTCTGGACACTGAGGTATTCTCCTATCAGCGGGGTCATGTTGGCATAACGGCAGGGTGTTTGGCCTCGAACCCAGAGGTCCTGGGTTTGAATCCTGTCATGTCGCTGACCTTGTGCCCTTAGGAAAGGCACTTTACACAGGGTTCCTCACTCCACCCAGGTGTAAAAATGGGTACCTGACTTCGGTTGGGGAGGTAAAGGTGGTGAAAGGAGAGAGTTCCCTATAGTGGATAATATTAATAGCACACGTTTGCAGTATGTACTGTACATGGGGGGTCGTGTTGGCGGGGTTATGGTTCACAGGTCGGCGGGTACCGTCCCCATTAGTTCAGGTCCATGTTGTTTGTGTGTTCAGGTCTATGTCCGGCTTCATAGTTGGTGGTTAAAAACCTGCTGATGTACAGAATCTTCCAGTGTCCCTGACGAAAGGTAGCGGATGCTGCCTGAAACGTCAGACCGTAAACTTTCCAAAATCTATCCAATTGCTTGAGTAACTGCGTATCTTATTACCTGGATGTCTAACCTTCATCGATGATAGTGTACACATCATGACTTTGTAACATGTGTTGTACATGGGGGGTCGTGTTGATGGGGTCATGGTTCACAGGTCAGCGGGTTTGCTACCCTCAAAGCAGCCGCCTCAGTTTTACTCCCACGTCCGTCATCGAGACTGCATTACGGCCAGAAGCCCCGCTTCACCATGGCAGGACCTTACCTATACACAAACACCTATAGCAAGCTAGTCTGCATAGCTGGCATACTGGGGATACAGCTCAGGTAACAGGTACCCTACAGGAACTGGCCCCAACACAGGAACACATGTCCTGATCCGTCCTGGTTAGGGGTGTCCAACAGGAACCAGGCTTCAATATGGCAGGACTCTCCTATACACAAACACCTCAGCCATGCTCCACTCTCAGTCTGCATACCTGGCATACTCGGGATACAGCTCAGGTGTTAGCCTGTACCGGAACTGCAGTCCCCAACACACAGGGCCGGATATCTGTTCACTGCACCAGACATCCATCTACCTGTACCAGAACTGGCCAGAACACACAGGGCGGATACAACATCTGTTCACTGCACCAGACATCCATCCATCACTCACTGGGCTGGGGCATGACAGGGAGTGTGGTCGGGATATACGGCCAGCAGAACACACTATACTTCATATATAACCCGAACCCTTAACAACAGGACAGGTGTATGAGGCAAACATAAGGACAGCTCTCACAGACTTATGATGAATGCATGTAACCGACAGAAGTCACTCACTGGCCATGGGCTGGGGCAAGGACTGTGGTCAGGATGTATATAATTATGGTCCTCAGAGCACAATGTAATGTAGTTATGATTATGTACAGTGACATAGGGACCATGTGCCTTCACTAGTCTACATGACACCACAGCATCACCATGAATGCATGACAGCTAGAGGAGTGACAGGCCAGGACAGATGCCACTAGTCTTGTAGAACACTGACAGGACCTGGTTAAGGAGCACAGCTGGTCTTCTGTTAACCTGTGACAACTGACATGCCCTGTACATGTTCTGCTGTCATATAAAACACACAGGACAGCGTTGCCTACATGTGCGGCTCTGATAGCTTAGGTCAGTCATGTTACTGGCAACAGGTGGTTATCAGGAATGAGATAATACCTTCACCAAGAAGGTTATGTTTTTGGTAGTGGTGTGTTTGTATGTGTTTGGATGAACAGCACAACTGAGGAAGGCCTGGGTGGATTGTCTTCAATGGTAGTTGGTATGTGGGTACGTAGGTCTGATGAGACCTCGTCATGATTAGATTTGGGCCTCCCAGAAGAGAAGCATGTTGACATTTTGTTAAACAACAATGTTCTATCTGATCATGAGAGCTTCCCCCAGGCATTATAAGTGCAGTTGGGTTTGATTCGCACATATTACAATTATTGTATCTTAAACTGAGTAGACTACAATTGTGCTTTGCAATCAGTGCCAAATGAATCAAGTTGGCCCAACCATGCATGCACTCTGGTTCTATAAAACACCCGTATTACAGCCTATAGCTTGGCAAATGTGCAAAGTGAAGGGCCTGACGGCACACTAGACATTACCCAGGCACACCTTCCTCCTGCAGCACAGTGCTGCACACAGTAGGCAAGGATACACAAGGAAAGGTAACTTACACAGTCATGACATTATACACGACTTTCCTAGCTATTGTAGGGGTCTGTATGGGGGGTTCCGACAATGCTTTCTGCTGAATTCAGTAAGGATAATACAAGGAAAGGTAACTTTACACATGACAATATACATTGTAGTACACACCTGGTCTGTAGAACTCACTGCTGTCTAAAACTGATCAGTTTAAACCAAGTCATTTCCTCCGTTCTCAGACATTTTCAATCAAAATTTAGCAAGCAGTCAAGACAAAAACAGAGGACTGGCAGGGAAACGTACTTCATCTATTCACTCCCTGGAATTTTGAGGACCAAGGTACAGCCCTCAGACTGTTTTAATTAAACTTAATTTCAATTTAGCTCTCTGAAATTGTTGTGGCTTTAACATGTTGGATATTTAAGATACGACCAGTTGCCTTGTCAGGCCTGGTGACAGATCAGATGATGGCTGCTGGGCCAGGCTGGCTGTTTTCTGTCACTAGAACTCACCCCCCCCCTCCCCCTCCCCGCTAGCTACCCGGTCCTGAGTGCCAAGTGCGCTGGTTTTGTCATCACTGACATTACCTGGGGAATTCTGCACGCTGTAGCCCAGCAGGGCTCCTGTTGACATGTAACAGCGGAAACCGGCCTGGGCCCAACTGGCCACCGGCCCAAACCCTGGGCCCAACTGGCCACCGGCCCAAACCCTGGGCCCAACTGGCCATGGCCCAAACCCTGGGCCCAACTGGCCACCGGCCCAAACCCTGGGCCCAACTGGCCACCGGCCCAAACCCTGGGCCCAACTGGCCACCGGCCCAAACCCTGGGCCCAACTGGCCACCGGCCCAAACCCTGGGCCCAACTGGCCATGGCCCAAACCCTGGGCCCAACTGGCCATGGCCCAAACACTGGGCCCAACTGGCCACCGGCCCAAACCCTGGGCCCAACTGGCCATGGCCCAAACCCTGGGCCCAACTGGCCACCGGCCCAAACCCTGGGCCCAACTGGCCACCGGCCCAAACCCTGGGCCCAACTGGCCACCGGCCCAAACCCTGGGCCCAACTGGCCACCGGCCCAAACCCTGGGCCCAACTGGCCACCGGCCAAAACCCTGGGCCCAAATGGCCACCGGCCCAAACCCTGGGCACAACTGGCCATGGCCCAAACCCTGGGCTCAACCGGCCACCGGCCCAAACCCTGGGCCCAACTGGCCCAAGACTATTTACTTGCAGAAAATCTGGGCCAAACTGGCCAAGCCAAACATTACATACTATATACTTAACAGAAAACTTCAAGACTTTATCCATAAAAAGCCATTCGTCAGTGGTGCGCTGGACTGGTTCAACCAATTTAAGTTCATGGTAAAGAGTTCACCGTGAAAACTGCGAACATGAAACCATGCCACCCGCGAACATTTCTGCATTTACAGTTACTGCTATTGCCGGGTGGCATGGTTTTATGTTCGCAGTTTTTACGGTGAACTCTTTACCGTGAACTTAAAACCACCACGAAAAGCCATTTCATTGTGTGACTGTAGCACTACTATTGTTTCAAACACCAACTAAAACCCACTGCGAACGCTCCATTTTCTCCCTACTGTGACACTAAATCCCCGCAAACATTTCTGCATTTACAAACTTCCAGTTGGAGGTCCATGCAGGCACCAGCAACCTCTGATATGTTTTACATCATGTCTTAATCTGAGAAGACATTCAGGTCCAAATGTTGCATAACTTAAGTTCAGACAAGAAGCTGCATGACAGCAGACCATTGGGGCCAGACAGGACCTTATAAATATATAATTACTGGCCCTCCCCATGCACAATTACATGTACAAAAATGTAACAAACAGTTTGTATTTGAGGCATGACAAGTCCAAGTTGACAGTCGACATTTCAGGTTACAAAAAGCACCTCCCAAGCTCACACCTCAGTTTTACATGACCTGTATAGGAGTGATGCATGTTGTTTCCCCTGGTCCCACCAGTAGTCCCGCCAGACTCATAACTCACACATAGACATTCTCCCATGCTGGGGCCGTGTACCCCACATCTCATGTGTCCCAGTAACAATGGGGGCAGTTCAGTCTCCAGTCCCGGTGTTTAATAGACGAGGAATAGATGAGTAACCTGTTACTAGTACAGACTAACATGCACATTGCCCCAAACTAGACTCTACCAGCCTCTGCGGGTCGCTGGGAAAATAGTAGAAATTGGCCAAAGAGAGTCAACTGTATGAAGGGAGTCGGCTGCGGAGAGAGGGTCCAATATTGCAACCCTGCGGATGGGAATGTTATCCTCCATGGCCAAAGTCCCCCGGCAAATGTTCTCTCTATAGCCGGCGCGGTTAGTCTGGTAGAGACTAGCCCCAAACCCTGTCGGACAGCACTAATCCATCACCACAAGCCTCACAGCCCGGCCTGAAGCAGCGTTCACCTGGGCTGCCATCCCCCCTGCAGGTGATGGTGCATACATGTATAAAACCACCTATAATAAAACCCACGCCCCAAACTGTGCAGTAAGCCACAAGTTCAAGGTCAATGATTCAGGTTACCCAGCCAGCCAGTGTGGGGAGGTACATGTATGCTTGTACAACCCCTCCCTCAGTCACAACTGTGCCAAGTGCAGACCCCCCCCCCATGCTGGCACAGCCCCCCCCCCCCCCCCCTCAATCACAAACAGTGCCAAGTGCAAAACCCCTCTCCCCTCTATCCAAAACTGTGCCAAGTGCAGACCCCCCCTCCACGCCAAACCCCCCTCCCCGCTACATGCCAGAAAAGCCGCCCTCCCTCCGTCCCCAACTTTGCCAAGTGCAGACCCCCCCTCCACGCCAAACCCCCCTGCCCGCTACACGCCAGAAAAGCCGCCCTCCCTCCGTCCCCAACTTTGCCAAGTGCAGACCCCCCACGCCAAACCCCCCTCCCCCTACATGCCAGTACAGCCCCCCTCCCCTCTATCACAACTGTGCCCAGTGCAGACCCCTCCATCCCAGCCGGAAGCCGCCTCCCTGATTGCATTTCCAACCCTGCCGCCCTCCCAACCCCTGGCATATTGGTTGCCATGCCGACGGGGACATATTGGCCCCGCCGGCTGCCAACAGCAACAATTGGGGCTGATGACATCATCGCTCCGCCGCTGGGGCCGTAAATCAGCTGGGCAATCTGTCTGGTCACATGACCTGCACCCTCTGATGCTACATCATGTCTTAGGCGGCTGCTTAAGGAGGTCATGGCAAGTTCTGTTTCAAGGTCAAACTGCAAACTTACAAGTACAGGACAACAACTGCAGACAAAAATAGACACTAATCAGAAACCCAAACTGCAAGTTGCAAGTGCAGAACAAGAACTACAGGGCTATCCACCACCCAAACATCATGACCATAGCTTGTACAGAACATGAGATATCAAAACTGGAAGTTCTGCTGCAGTACCTAGGGAAGCCGCAAGAGGGCCCTAATCATAAAATTCCTTCGACAGGACAAGATCTAACCACATGCTAAATGTCATGTCAATCCATTGGATCCACAGCTTCAATCACCTCTATCTGCTGTTCAACCCAAAACATACAAACACTATCAGAAACATGACCTTCTGGGTGGAGGTAAGAAGAGACAGAACAGAGGGTCCAACCTGAGTCTGCTGAGCCCCAGCCAGTGGAAGATGACACCTCACAGGTCTGCTACAAGTCTAACATTTGGGGTTCATATTTCATATCAGCCGAGCTCCAGCCAGTGGAAGATGACACCTCACATGTCTCCTACAAGTCTAACATTTGGGGTTCATATTTCCGTGCACAGGCCACCTACAACGCTCTGTTATGTCATCAAAATACCAGCAGACTCGGTTCCATGTAAGTTTATATTTCATGAGAAGATCGAGGCTTAATGTGCTTCAGCACGATGACAGACAGAGGACGGCTTTGCCAGCCGGTAGATATACAGTAGTTTGGATGGAAACTTATGAATTTCAGAACTAGGAACAGTTGTTAATGGCATAGTGATGGGTCAGCCCATTATTGAGGAGGGCTAGGTGACCTATGACCCCAACTCTCCTGGCAGGTGAAGGTCAGATGTAACAAGGTCGCCCCCCTTCCCCTCTGTTTCCGCCTGTCCTGCTCAGCTGATAGTGATGGGAACATGCTGGGGTGGGGAGGGGGGATGGGAATAAATGTAACACACTGTTTTTTAATGTTAACTCTTTTGGTCAGGGAATCGATAACAAACTTCCACTTAATCTATAATGCAGTAATGCAGATTGGCCAGCAATTCACAACATTACAGTATGTTTGACTTCTCTTGGGCCAGTAACTGAGTAATGAGATGTACTAGACCAAACCACTGCCAGAGGGTCTTAGGTTTCCTGTGGAACTTTTCGCAGTTCAAAAGGACCCCAGTCGGCAGTGAAGGCACAGAAACAGCTGCTTCCTCCCCCCCCTGCCCAGTGTTAGTCACCCTCCTCAAACACTTCCTCAAGTCACTCTCCTCAAACACTTCCTCAAGACGAGAAATGTGTAAGACTGCTTCTCATCCCCTCCCTAAACCACAGACATCCCGACACAGTCTGAGAACTTGGTGTTCACAGCTTACAGGTTCAAAGTTCTCAGTTTCAGTCCAGACCTTGATTTGGCTATTGCTGACATCAACATTTCTGTAAAGTTACATTGAGGTAGACTAGACTTTTCTCTCTTTGATTATTTAAGAAAATTTTTTTCCCCCAGAAAAGGGCCACTTTAGTGTTGGGTATTAAGTACTAGTCCACTTTGTGCAAGGAGGTTTAAACCTTTGTGTGAATGAAAGTTTACACTTTGAGCCAGTCTGGCTGCCAACCTGCCTACTGTTCGGGTATTAGTGTTTCAGTCGTTAGTGGCTGGGTCGTTAGTGTTAGGGTCGTTAGTGTTAGGGTCGTTAGCGCTCCAGGCAGCCGGTAATGAATAGTTGTAAGGTTTATTGACATGTGTGAACAGAGACTGAGCACCCCACTTCAACCAAAGCACGCTGGTTAAGCACCTCGCTGTTCTGACATGTCCGCTAAGGCTCCTGTAGTTCCCAGGACTTCAGCTGGAGCACGCTGGTTAAGCTCCTCGCTGTTCTGACATGTCCGCTAAGGCTCCTGTAGTTCCCAGGACTTCAGCTGGAGCACGCTGGTTAAGCTCCTCGCTGTTCTGACATGTCCGTTAAGGCTCCCGTAGTTCCCAGGACTTCAGCTGAAGCACGCTGGTTAAGCTCCTCGCTGTTCTGACATGTCCGCTAAGGCTCCTGTAGTTCCCAGGACTTCAGCTGGAGCACGCTGGTTAAGCTCCTCGCTGTTCTGACATGTCCGCTAAGGCTCCCGTAGTTCCCAGGACTTCAGCTGGAGCACGCTGGTTAAGCTCCTCGCTGTTCTGATATGTCCGTTATGGCTCCTGTAGTTCCCAGGACTTTAGCTGAAGCACGCTGGTTAAGCTCCTCGCTGTTCTGATATGTCCGTTATGGCTCCTGTAGTTCCCAGGACTTCAGCTGGAGCACGCTGGTTAAGCTCCTCGCTGTTCTGACATGTCCGCTAAGGCTCCTGTAGTTCCCAGGACTTCAGCTGAAGCACGCTGGTTAAGCACCTCGCTGTTCTGACATGTCCGCTAACTCGCTGTTCTGACATGTCCGCTAACTCGCTGTTCTGATATGTCCGCTAACTCGCTGTTCTGACATGTCCGCTAAGGCTCCCGTAGTTCCCAGGACTTCAGCTGAAGCACGCTGGTTAAGCTCCTCGCTGTTCTGACATGTCCGCTAACTCGCTGTTCTGACATGTCCGCTAAGGCTCCTGTAGTTCCCAGGACTTCAGCCTGGCTGGTATGTTCTCACTAAATAACAAATGTTCACACAACGCACTTCCTGTAACATGTACTTGTATGTAAAGTTCTGCTTTATCTATGCAATGTTTACCTTACAATTAGTTTATAGGCCACACTTTTCACACAGATTCGAACATGAACAAAACAGATGCACGTCGCATTCATACCAGCAGGATCAGAGGGCTGGAACGAACTTGACTGTTCCTTAATTTCAACTCCCTTTTCATGTTGGTCTTCCAGTTCAGCACAATATTATAAAATCAGAGAACAAAGAAACTGACTTAGTCAGTTAGTGTGGACAAAGTTACGATTAAAGACAAACGTGCACTGATGAACCGCCCCAGGCTGAACCGCCCCAGGCTGAACCGCCCCAGGCTGAACCGCCCCAGGCTGAACCGCCCCAGGCTGAACCGCCCCAGGCTGAACCGCCCCAGGCTGAACCGCCCCAGGCTGAACCGCCCCAGGCTGAACCGCCCCAGGCTGAACCGCCCCAGGCTGAACCGCCCCAGGCTGAACCGCCCCAGGCTGAACCGCCCCAGGCTGAACCGCCCCAGGCTGAACCGCCCCAGGCTGAACCGCCCCAGGCTGAACCGCCCCAGGCTCTAGAGTAGAGTAGAGAGTAGAGTTTATAGGCTGCTTGTTTCCTAGCCTACTCTGTCTGCTGCCCCACCGCCAACCCAGGAGATTCCAAGTCCAAGGTTAAGACGCGCCTCTAGTCTCTGTTTTGTCTTCCTTAAGAACAACTTTACCCACAGGAGAGCAAAGCAAGATTCCTTCCTTAGCTCAGCACAATCTTTAAGGTCTGTCCAACCCAAAACAAACATTTCAGGGGCTGTTTTATCCCACTGTGCAGAACACAGACCACAATGTTTATGTTATAGGCCACACCAATCTATTTCCTTGGTTCCCGGATATCTTTAGATCAAAATGTAGCAAGCAGACATCATGAAAGCAGAGGGGGGAGGAAAGCTTCAATATTACTGTATTCACTCCATAAAACTGAGTGCACCAAGGCATAAACCTGGTCCCCAGGCTCTGTTTTCATGTTGTTTTCCATCATTTAAAAAAATCTGTGGACCAACAATTTGTTGAACAAATCAAATTGTGTGGCCTTAACATCTAAAACAATTTTTCTCCCTGAACATACTAGCCAAGTACAAGCAGGCTACCACACAAACAACTTACCACAACGAACTAGAGAACTACAACAGCATGTAGCTCCAAGGCTTGCTTGTCTGGTGTCAGCATGTTCTTGCCTGCTGTTCAGTGCCAGTTAGCCTGTCTGACACGGGAACTTAAGGAACTCCAGCAGGAAGTTTCTCAAAGGAAAGGAATTCCGGGTTTCTCTTTGTCTTAGCAGGAGGATGACATCCGACACCTGCTGTCTTACTTTACACATACATGATGATGTACCTGCTGCATCTTTACACATACAGTACTGTACATGTACCTGCTGTCAGAGGAACCTGCTGTACACAGGCAAACCACAGGTCTATCTGCTCACTAGGGGACCATCTGGCAGAGGGAAGGATATATTAGCTATGTAACAGCCTGGTACATTCCTTATGTCCAGTTTAAGGTAAAGGTAGTCCCACAGCCTTGTTGAGGCCGTAGGGACAGTGGGTTGTTATCCACTGTGTCTAGGGCACGGCATTGGAGGGCGGAGCCAATCCCTCTCCTTCCACCGCCTTGTACCCCCCCCAACCGAGGTTGTCTGAGTTAGACCCTGAGATAGATATTATAGAGAGATTGAGTTGCTCACTCTGCTCACAAACTAACATCAAAGTCCCTCCCTGTTCCCAAAGGTCCCTCCTGCCAACTCATCCTCTGGGCTGCCCTGATTGGTCAGGCCTGCTGCGCCCTGATTGGCTGTTGCCGTGGGATTGCCTGTGATTGACAGGTGGGCGGGGCTGGGGATAATTTGTCTCCTGCCCTTTGAGGTTGGTTTGGATTTGTGAGCGGAGCTTCAGTGGAGAAAACTGTTTCACACCAGTCACCAAAACAACACGCGCCGCAGAGGATGGAAGCCACACAACTCTCCCACCTGGAGCCACTGTAGACTCGACTGGGGGCAGGAATCTCCGACTGGGGACAGGAATCTCGGCTTTCTGGTGAGTAACGTCTGAGGGGGCTGTTTGCTCTGCTTATCACCTTTGATCAGGAGTAAACCTGCCGAGAACACTTAAGGAGTGATCAGAGCTGGGCAGACAATGGAAGGTGGGCTGTAAGGAGCGATTAGAGCTGTGCAGACAATAGACGGGGGTGGTCTCCCCACCTTACTGTGCTCTACCTGTCACCAGTCGCTCACAGTGCTTGCGCCTGTATAACTGTCTAAAGTAAAGACTTGTAGATCAGCAGGACAATAACACAGAAGGTTTCCCTTTTACTGCTGAGCCTCCTGACCAGTGTGGTCGCAGGCTGGAGTTTCGCCAAATATTTTACCACCTCCGATGACTTAACCAGCAGGCCGTTTGTAGGCCATGCCTCTCTCCCCTTACGGAGCCGAGTTTGTTCTGCCTGGAGTCGTTAGTGATGCATCGTTAGGGGTAATTGTCAGTCATTATCTAACCCATTCTGTTTGATTGTCGGTCATTAAGTTTAATTGTTATCCTGTCATCTCTATTAGTCTGGTGTCCACAAACACAAAGATCTGAATCCTGATAGGGAGGGTAACTGTAGGTTTATCCCTGGAGTCTCACAAACAAAGCTCTGATATAGTCAGGGTTGGTTTATCCCTGTAGTCTCACAAACACAAGACTCTGTAGATAGCTATAGGGAATTAAGTTTAATAGTGCTGAGTGCATCTATCAGTTTTTACAGTAGATAGGGAATTAAGTTTATTAGTACTGAGTGCATCTATCAGTTTTTACAGTAGATAGCTGTCTTCAGCAGGCCTAAGCCGTTCCATTCTGAGGTTGAAGCTCAGGTTAGGCAATGGGACAATCGGCACTGGGAAACTCAGTGGACGTTCCTATAAACGTAACTCACACGGAACCATGCAGGTCCTGTCTCTACATGTACTGGCCCAGGGGTAGGCCTCGGTGCTTTCAGAGTAGATTAAAATTATTAGTAAGAGCATCTAGACTACTGCCAAGTCTTGGCAGTAGATTAGGGCTAGGGCAGGTCTTCCTTTGGACTTGGCAGTAGATTTCAGGCTACAGCAGGTCGTGAGTGTAAGTTTCCAGCTGAGATGGATGTTTGGGTCAGGCTGGAGGGACACCGCCGTGGCGACAGGTGGAATTCCTGCATTCCAGTAGTGTAGGGACGAGCTATCTGTCAACTGGCAAACTCTACAGCTTATACCACATTCCTGGATGCCACAACTCAACAACTTGTACAAGGGTCTTCATGAGTCTGTAATTACTGTTTCTGTTACTGTAACTGTTACATGGAGGTCTTTTTTCTAAAGCTAGATCTCACCTAACTCCAACCCTAATGTTGAACCACAGGGGAACTCAGTCAGCTATACCAGCTAGGGTCTTCAGGGATTATATAGTTATTGTTACATGCAGGTCTTTTCTTCTAACCCTAGTATTGAACCACTAGATCTCCCCTAATATGCCTGCAGGACACTTTGCAAGAGAACTTTTGTTACATCTATAGTGTCTATCTGCTGGTCTGTACAAGTCTGAGTTTGTCGGCTGTAGTAAAGAAAATTGGTGCTCCACATGCACGTGTGGGAATCCATCTACTAGTTTTACCGGACAAAAGTAGCGAGACTGGGATGACATCAGGAACAAAACTAGTTTCACCAGACAAAAGTAGCGAGACCCGGATGGTTGCGTGTTTCCAGAGCTGTTACAGCCCTTAAGAACAGTCTTAAGTACGGCTGATTACAGAGGACAGGGTAATGTGCAGTCTGAGAGCTGTGGCTCCTTCCTGCCAGCTCTGTGATCACCTCCAGTCCATAACACAGTAAGAACACTGCGGTGTAATCACTGAAGTCCCGACACGGGTAACCCGGCATTGCTCACATTCCCTGGGTCTGTGGGGCCTTCAGCACTGCAAATTGGACCTGCGCACAGAGACTGTCTAATATCCTCATATGCATGCTGCAACCACCTTCCGATAAAGGTATCATGATTCACTCCTTCATGTGTACATAGTCTACATTGTACCTCCTCCCCTTGTTCCTGTGTACACCCCCTCCCCAAGCCCTCTATACTCCCCTCCCCATGTACACCCCCTCCCCCTGCCCTCTATACCCCCCTCCCTGTGTATGCCCCCTCCGGTGTACACCCCCTCCCCTGGCCATCTATACACCCCTCCCCCTGTGTACTCCCCCTCCCCCTGTGTACCCCCCCTCCCCCTGTGTACACCCCCTCCCCTTATGTACACCCCCTCCTCTACACCCCCTCCCCCTGTGTACATTGTGTATTTTATCCCCACTGTGCTAAATCCAGTGGCTGTCAGCAGACGGGGTCAGAACCATCCATTATAACAACACTTTCCCGCACTACAGCTTCCGCTGATTTCCCCACACACTGCCAGTGACCTCTCACCTCCGCTAAGGTCCCTCCGCACTGCCAGTCTGACCTCTGACCCACATTGACGTACATATGCCTCACTACAAGGCCTCTTCAAGGCTCCTTAAATCGTAACAACAGACCTCTCCAAGTTCAAGGCTCTTCAAACTCACAACATCAAGGCCCCCCAAACTCCAAGGCTGCCATACTTACAGGGACAAGATTTCTCAAGAATTTGTCCTTTCCTCAGGCACCTGCCCTTCTCACAAGTACCCACCCTCCTTTAAGAATGACTCAATAAGACTAAAGATCCCACCCTTCCTATGAACCCCCTCTACCCCTCCACTCTAAGAGCTTGGTAAGACCCCGCCCTTCCTAAGAACCCCCCACCCCTGTAGGAGCTCGACTGAGAGGTCCTTGTTGACCCTGTTCCTTAGTAACTGTGCTTTAGATCGCTCCTGTTCCAACATAAATAAACTTGTGGCAGAAATGTCCCCATGGTTTTAAACTGCAGAGTAAATACACAGGCTGGCAGTGGGGCAGGGAGAAGCTACACGTTCATAGACAGACAGGAAAACAACAGACAAGTTCTCACACTCACAAGAATTCTAAGATTCTAAGCTTAGCCTAGTTCAGTTGTGATGGAGTGTAATGAGTCCCGCAGTTCAGCTCCAAGTCTGTAAAAAGGGTTCAAATCAATTTACCAGTCGTTAACCATCAATAAACCAATAAACAACCTATAAACAGCAAACCAGTCATAGTTTGGCTATATCACTGCCAATAGTTCACATGTCGAATAGAGACTGTTTTTTATTGCAGAGGAAACTTGTGTCCATCTCTAGGACAGGCCCCATATCTGTATCAAGTATATCGAGTATCTCAACCAGACAAGCAGGCTGGAAAATGGGAAAACATGAGAGAAACTTGTTTGGAAAACATGTCTATTTTTGAGAGAAAGCTGTCCCTAAGCGCACATTGCAGTGGCAGTCCTTGTGACCTTGTGTGGTGACCTTGGTGCCAGTTTTCTGTCAGGTTTTAAGCTCAGTGTTCCGCTGTCTGCCCTCAGCTGTCACGAACCCTGACCTCCGCACCCTGGGGGAGGTCAGAGGTCGGCTGCGTTTGTGTTAGAGGAATTCAACTGACACAGGAAATCCTTTAAGTGGTAACTGAGAAACTAACAACAACTCCCACTGGGGGGGGGGGGGGGGGGTGTCAGGGCTGGACACTTGTTAGTGGTTCTCTCCTCTAACAGAAACCTCACCGGCATGGCAAAAGTAGGACTGGTTTGACTTGAAGTTTGGAGACTCGTAAGATTTGGTGGAATCTTCAATAAAAACGGGAAACCCTGGTCCAGATTCTGAGCAGACAAGCTTGTCTTCTGGTGGGAAGTCTTAACATGGCTGACCCCGGGCTGACCCCTACTCCACACCAGGTAATGTAGTACAGGTGTGAACACTGATGAAACTATTCAACAGCAGCAGGTACAGGTCCATACACTACAGGCTCACAACACTTATAGCAGCAGGTACAGGTCCATACACTACAGGCTACAGGTCCAGGCTTGGGTATGTTCCTGCCTTCCTGCTCTGACAGAAGTTAGAAGGTCTAAGTTCTACAGCAACAAGTTCACCAGTTACAGGTTCAGGGTTATAAGGCACCTGCCCTGACACAGGCTACAGGTTCACAAGTTACAGGCCCAGGCTTGGGTATGTTCCTCCATGAACACCATGAGTTTAGTGGGGAGGTCTGCCTGAGGTTTAGTGGGGAATCCTGTACTGATAGAGAAATGAGTGGAAGTGTCTGACCCTGGGTTCACCTCTGGTAATGAGAACCAGGCAGGAAGGGTTAATCTCCTAGTCTGAGGCTCACCCCAGCAGGCCATAATAGGCACCAGGGGACTCAGGGTGCTACTGTATTTCTGTGCACCAGAGTTGTGCCTCTGTATTTCTGCTGAAACTAACTTTAAACCTAACTGATTAAACAAAGTACAGAGACCTTACAGAACTATGTTGTAGTCATGAGTAAGTATTAAGTAATAAGCACACCATGACTTAAACCAACCAGACAAAGTTCATGTCTGATAATATCATGACATACATGCAGGTAAATCTGGGAGGATGATTTGAACTCTACTCTGCCCAGACAGAAACGCGAGGCTGCAGACTGACAGTCATCTGCAGATCAAATATTAATACAGTCTAGACGAGAACAAGTCGCTCGTATCAATTATTAAACCTCCCGCAGACCCAGTCAGGATGACAAATGGGGCGGGCTGCGAACCCGGGACCAGAAGTCCTTCCAATCAGTGGGCTGCGAACCCTGGACCAGAAGTCCTTCCAATCAGTGGGCTGCGAACCCTGGACCAGACGTCCTTCCAATCAGTGGGCTGCGAACCCGGGACCAGAAGTCCTTCCAATCATTGGGCTGCGAACCCGGGACCAGAAGTCCTTCCAATCAGTGGGCTGCGAACCCTGGACCAGAAGTCCTTCCAATCAGTGGGCTGCAAACTCAGCCTCCCCAAGCAACCCTCACATCCAGGCTATGCTGACAGTGTGCACCTTATGGAAGAGGGATGGGTGGAACTGGCAGAACAAGATCATTTAGAACACAGGGCAAAAACAATGTAGCTTCCTGTACAGCGGCCCTGAGTTATGTTATTATGATATGGAGAGAGTTTATTTATGACAGGAAATAAAGAAAAGAAAGAAATACAATGAGCGGCGATTAGCATGATTAAATCGCGGTTATGGGGGGGGGGATACATTATAGGACAGCGGCATTTACTGAGGCTCCCCCTAAGCTGCTCCCATGTCCCCAGGTATCCCACCTACAGCAGGTACTGGGTAGAGTTCCCCTGTACACTGGTGATAGTTACTGAGACTCCCCCTAGGCTGCTCCTGTGTGCCCAGGTATCCCACCTACAGGAGGTACTTGGTAGAGTTCCCCTGTACACTGGTGATAGTTACTGAGGCTCCCCCTAAGCTGCTCCCATGTCCCCAGGTATCACACCTACAGGAGTACTGGTGATAGTTACTGAGACTCCCCCTAAGCTGCTCCCATGTCCCCAGGTATCACACAAACAGGAGGTACTGGGTAGAGTTCCCCTGTACACTGGTGATAGTTACTGAGACTCCCCCTAGGCTGCTCCTGTGTGCCCAGGTATCCCACCTACAGGAGGTACTGGGTAGAGTTCCCCTGTACACTGGTGATAGTTACTGAGGCTCCCCCTAAGCTGCTCCCATGTCCCCAGGTATCACACCTACAGGAGTACTGGTGATAGTTACTGAGACTCCCCCTAAGCTGCTCCCATGTCCCCAGGTATCCCACCTACAGGAGGTACTGGGTAGAGTTCCCCTGTACACTGGTGATAGTTACTGAGACTCCCCCTAAGCTGCTCCCATGTCCCCAGGTATCCCACCTACAGGAGGTACTGGGTAGAGTTCCCCTGTACACTGGTGATAGTTACTGAGACTCCCCCTAAGCTGCTCCCATGTCCCCAGGTATCACACACACAGGAGGTACTGGGTAGAGTTCCCCTGTACACTGGTGATAGTTACTGAGACTCCCCCTAAGCTGCTCCCATGTCCCCAGGTATCACACACACAGGAGGTACTGGGTAGAGTTCCCCTGTACACTGGTGATAGTTACTGAGGCTCCCCCTAAGCTGCTCCCATGTCCCCAGGTATCCCACCTACAGGAGGTACTGGGTAGAGTTCCCCTGTACACTGGTGATAGTTACTGAGACTCCCCCTAAGCTGCTCCCATGTCCCCAGGTATCACACACACAGGAGGTACTGGGTAGAGTTCCCCTGTACACTGGTGATAGTTACTGAGGCTCCCCCTAAGCTGCTCCCATGTCCCCAGGTATCACACCTACAGGAGTACTGGTGATAGTTACTGAGGCTCCCCCTAAGCTGCTCCCATGTCCCCAGGTATCCCACCTACAGGAGGTACTGGGTAGAGTTCCCCTGTACACTGGTGATAGTTACTGAGGCTCCCCCTAAGCTGCTCCCATGTCCCCAGGTATCACACCTACAGGAGTACTGGTGATAGTTACTGAGACTCCCCCTAAGCTGCTCCCATGTCCCCAGGTATCCCACCTACAGGAGGTACTGGGTAGAGTTCCCCTGTACACTGGTGATAGTTACTGAGACTCCCCCTAAGCTGCTCCCATGTCCCCAGGTATCCCACCTACAGGAGGTACTGGGTAGAGTTCCCCTGTACACTGGTGATAGTTACTGAGACTCCCCCTAAGCTGCTCCCATGTCCCCAGGTATCACACACACAGGAGGTACTGGGTAGAGTTCCCCTGTACACTGGTGATAGTTACTGAGGCTCCCCCTAAGCTGCTCCCATGTCCCCAGGTATCACACCTACAGGAGTACTGGTGATAGTTACTGAGGCTCCTCCTAAGCTGCTCCCATGTCCCCAGGTATCCCACCTACAGGAAGCAATCAAGCCTCCGCCCCGCCCTCCTGGCCTGCCCTGCCTGTAAACTGTTTCCTCTGCCACTCGGGGAAGGCTGTAAACTGTTTCCAAATGTCAGGTGGACACCGGGTCAGCCAGCCCAGTCTGAGCGAGATTTCCCGCCTGGGTGCTTAATGTAGAAACACTGCATCATACACATCCATCAAGGTCACACACCCAGGCAGAACATTACGTAATACAGAATACATCAAGCAACTGGGTAAACTCATCCTGCTGCTGGGTGTATTTTGCATTATGTCTAGTAGTACCGTACACACCTCACAGAACACAGGCGACGATTGATACAGTTATGAAAGACAACTTGGGCCTGGGGTGTAACATGCACACTGAAGGTGCAGTACCCTGCTACATGTACATGTAGGACTGTAGGCAGCCACCTGTATGTATGGGACAGGCTCCAAGCTTGCTTCTATACAACAATATTGCACACTACGGGTGCTGTACCCTGCTGTACGTACATGTAGGACTGTAGGCAGCCACCTGTATGTATGGGACAGGCTCCAAGCTTGCTCCTGTGAAACACACTTCCAGGACTGGTGTTTCTGATGGTCATGGCCAGGCATGATGTGTCGCACATGTGTACACTGCTGTGGCCCTGCTGACTGTACCCTGGTACATGCACACTGCGGGGGCCCTGCTGACTGTACCCTGGTACATGCACACTACGGGGGTCCTGCTGACTGTACCCTGGTACATGCACACTGCGGGGGCCCTGCTGACTGTACCCTGGTACATGCACACTGCGGGGGCCCTGCTGACTGTACCCTGGTACATGCACACTGCGGGGGCCCTGCTGACTGTACCCTGGTACATGCACACTGCGGGGGCCCTGCTGACTGTACCCTGGTACATGCACACTGCAGGGGTCCTGCTGACTGTACCCTGGTACATGCACACTGCGGGGGTCCTGCTGAATCTATGCCCATGCAGGGCAGACATGATGCATAATGATGTATGTATGGGAGAGGCTCCAAGCTTAGTTCCTGTCCAACATTTTCCACATGCCTCACACCGACGCTCACACATACCAAACAACGTCACCCAATTCACTCCCTAGCAACCGGCCCGCCACGCCCGGCGACGCACGTGTCATCCCTGCACACTCCCTGCTAAAGACTCTGGCTGCCTAGCGATGCAGCGGCCCCGCCTGGCGACGGCCTTGCCTGTGACGTGTGTGCACAGGTCTAATTCTGTCTGCTTGTGTTTCAGCTTGGCTGTGACTGACTCTGGGCCAGACCTACATGCAGACACAGACTTCCGCACAGCCTCGATAGTCGCTTCAGTTCCAGGGGAGCTGGGGTTCCAGGGAAGGTGAGCTGTTTGTTTGTAGCTGTGTGCAGATGGGAGAATGTGTCTGCTTGTTCTGGGACTGTTCTGTGACAGACTATAACCAAGTGTGGGACATGTACATGCGAGTGTGTGTGATGTATACCGTATTATGTATTATGTGTCCAGTTTAACTCAGTCTGCCTGCTTGTGTCTCAGTACTGACAGAATGGACCCTGCTGCTGCAACTGTTGTCTAGTTAGTGAGTTGATGAGTTGATGATTAACTGAGTAAAGATGTTAGTTAATGAGTTTACTAACCTGCCTGCTTGTGTTTCAGTACTGACAGAATGGATGCGTCCACTGTGGCCAGTATGTACTGCTGCTGATGTAACTATTGTCTAGTTAGTGAGTTAGTTACTGATTTAATGAGTTAGTTGATAACTTAGTTGATAACTTAGCTAACCCTGCCTGTTTGTGTTCCAGTACTGACAGAATGGACCTCTACTTGGCAGCCTGTTCGCTCCTGCTGCAGTAACTATTGTCTAGTTAGTTACTGAGTTACTGAGGTAGTTAATGAGTTCGCTAACCCTCTGTGTTTATTATGTTCCAGTACTGACAGAATGGACCTGCACTTGGCGGCCTGTGTGCTCCTGTTGCTGTAACTGCTGTCTAGTTAGTTACTGAGTTACTGAGCTAGTTAATGAGTTCGCTAACCCTCTGTGTTTATTATGTTCCAGTACAGACAGAATGGACCTCTACTTGGCGACCTGTGTGCTCTTGCTGCGGTTGATCGTGCCCAGCGAAGCGACGCGCCAACATGGCGGCGCGCGGCGGTACATGTCGACTCGGCCGCTGGATAACCAGCAGTGCGCCTACACGTTCGTGGTGCCGCAGGCGGAGGGGGGCTGCCCGTTCCAGCAGGACCCCGCCGCTAACGACTTTACTAACGACATCCAGCAGCTCAGGGAGCAGGTCTGTTTGTTTGTTTGTTTGTTTGTTTTTTGTGACATGACGTTAAGCCATGGTCCACTGTTCATTGTCAAAAAGATTAATTTCCCTGATACAACGAACCTGTAAATACCGTATATACGTAGCATCTGTCTTCTCTGCCACAACCGGTAGAACGACCAGTGGAAGAAAAGCTCTGACTTCTGTTATCAGTGAGCTAAACTGGCTTGAGAGCATTTTCATTGTTTTCCCTTCCCCTTGCTGCAGGTGTCGCAGCAGGGGAAGATCATCAGCGGAATGGCGACATCGATCCGCGCCAGCAAGGGCGTGGCCACCGCAGTACAGGTAGGTGCAGAGTTGATATGCAGGACTGGGTGCATGTGCACATTTGTGCACCCAAAGCTGGAGCTGTGCACCTAATTTTTGACTGTGGGTGCATCAGTGCACCAGGTCATATTTTTGTAAGCTACAGGGTAGAGGTACTAGAAATAGTTGTACACTATAAGTGTACAGAATTTAACTATTAAAAAAAGCAACATAACCTTTAATGTATTGCTTGACTTTGAAGTTGGCTATAGAATTCCAGATTGAATTCTTATAAGAGAGGCAGTAGGGCACCTATTCCCTAAAATGAATTTAGAGCCCTGATATGGGTATATGTACTAAGTAGATATGTGTAACCCTTGGCTTGCTGAAAAGTGTACACTGTGCAGGACTGTATGTATGACTAATCATGTACGAGTCTATACTAGCTATAGGCTGTCCAGTGCCCTTGAGACTGTTTATTAATACTCCTTCACCACATCCCTTAATGACTAATCCAGAAAAATGCAGAACCATGACTTGATCTGTCAAAAGACATCCTATTGTGAAACCATGAAATCAGGAACATAGTTTACGTTAGCAAAGAGACTAGCCAACAAAGAGCCCCTAACTAATTCTGCCCCCCCCCCCCAGGCGTTAGAGAACGGTAAGCGGGTTGTGGAGGACCGCCTGACCTAACTAATTCCCCCCCCCCCAGGCGTTAGAGAGCGGTAAGCGGGTTGTGGAGGACCGCCTGACGTACCTGCAGATGCAGATGCTGAAGGATGAAGCCAACCGGAACGCTCACCGCGCCGAGATGGCCACGCTCGAGAAAACCATCATGAACCAGACACTGCAGTATGTGCAGCTGTACCACATGTACCAGGAGCTGATGACGGCCTACAACAAGGTAACTAGCTAACTAGCTAACTAGCTAACAAACTAGCTAACTAGCAGCTAACCCTAACCAGACACTGCAGTATGTGCAGCTGTACCACATGTACCAGGAACTCATGACAGCCTACAACAAGGTAACTAGCTAACTAGCTAGCTAGCTAACTAACCAACTAGTTAACTAGCTTACCAACCCTAACCAGATACTACCGCATGTCCACAATGGAGAACCAGATGGTGACGATAGCGGCGCTGACGAGGACAGTTGTAAGACAGTTGTAAGACGGTTGTAACACAGTTGTAAGACAGTTGTACAGTATGTAAAGCAAGATCCTCCCCTCCCCCTCCCCTCCAGACTGCCACGGTAGCGGCGCTTATGAAGACGGTTGGGGGGCTGGTTGTAAGACAGTTGTAAGACAGTTGTAAGACAGTTGTAAGATGATTGTAAGACGGTTGTAAGACAGTTGTAAGACGGTTGTAAGACGGTTGTAAGACAGTTGTAAGACGGTTGTAAGACAGTTGTAAGACAGTTGTAAGACGGTTGTACTCTCCCCCCAGGTAAACAGCGCCATGGAGAACCAGACTGCCACGATAGAGGCGCTGATGAGGACGGTTGGGGGGCTGGTTGTAAGGCAGCTGTAAGATGGTTGTAAGACAGTTGTAAGACGGTTGTAAGATGGTTGTACTGTCCCCCCAGGTAAACAGTGCCATGGAGAACCAGACTGCCACGATAGAGGCGCTGATGAAGACGGTTGGGGGGCTGGTTGTAAAACAGCTGTAAGATGATTGTAAGACAGTTGTAAGACAGTTGTATGACAGTTGTATGACAGTTGTATTGTCCCCCCAGGTGAACAGTGCCATGGAGAACCAGACTGCCACGGTAGAGGCGCTGATGAAGAAGGTTGGGGGGCTGGTTGTAAGACAGTTGTAAGACAGTTGTAATACAGTTGTATGACAGTTGTATGACAGTTGTACTGTGCCCCCAGGTAAACAGCGCCATGGAGAACCAGACGGCCACGGTAGCGGCGCTGATGAAGACGGTTGGGGGGCTGGCGCGCGATAAGGAGGAGGTGACCCGGCAGCTGCAGCGCCTGAAGAAGTCCGGCCGACACGGCGGGGACAGACACGGGGCGCGCAGCACGCAGAATCGGCAGGCGCAGGTCGCTTCCGAGGCGGTCGTCAGGATCGGGGACATCGAGGATATCGATGATGATGTGGGGTCAAATGTCGGCCGCGTAACACAGCCTCAGCAGAAGCCTCAGCCGAAGCCTCAGCCGAAGCTGCCAAAAGGTGAGCAGATGTACATGGGCACCCATTGGTTTATACAACAATCTTTATTGACACAACAACAGTTTATAGCTAGTTAGTAGTACCAAAAGGTGACCATGTCCTGTGAAGGTTGGCACTGTGGTTTAGTGAGCTGGCTGGTTTGTTAGATGTAGTTCAAAACAGAGCAAACTGCCCCCCAGATTCTCCCAAGGTCGAGGGACATCATTCCTCTTGGACAGGAGACATTCCAACTGGGGCAGAGGGCACGAACACACAAAATGTACATGTCGGGGTGACAGGGGACAGGATGCATCTAGCAGTGTCAAGGCTGCCCTTTCATCAGCAAATAGCAGGATGGAACCCTGAACGATCTTGCCTGACCTTGGGGATTGTCAGGGTGAGGGGTCTAAATCTACTTACAGGAGAGGGGGACAGGATGGAACCTGTACTCACAGGGATCACCTTGTATGACCTTGGGGGTTTCTATGGGGGAGGGGGGCAGGATGGAACCTGTACTCACAGGGATCACCTGTTGCCTGACCTTGGGGGTTTCTATGGGGGAGGGGGGCAGGGTGGAACCTGTACTCACAGGGATCACCTTGTCTGACCTTGGGGGTTTCTATGGGGATGGGGGCAGGATGGAACCTGTACTCACAGGGATCACCTTGTCTGACCTTGGGGGTTTCTAGTATGGGGGAGGGCGGGGAGGATGGAACCTGTACTCACAGGGATCACCTGTTGCCTGACCTTGGGGGTTTCTATGGGGATGGGGGGCAGGATGGAACCTGTACTCACAGGGATCACCTTGTCTGACCTTGGGGGTTTCTAGTATGGGGGAGGGCGGGGAGGATGGAACCTGTACTCACAGGGATCACATTGCCTCACCTTGGGGGTTTCTAGTATGGGGGAGGGCGGGGAGGATTGAACATGTACTCACAGGGATCACCTTGCCTGACCTTGGGGGTTTCTATGGGGAAGGGGGCAGGATAGAACCTGTGCTCACATGGATCACCTTGTCTGACATTGTGGGTTGCTAGGGGCATTTACAACACTGAATACTGTTTGTGTCATCATGAAGAAAGCAGTGATTCAGGACTGATTGGAACAGAATGAAATTATGAATCATGAATGAATGGTTTTATGGCACAACTATTGCTTTGGTGGCAAGGTACAGGCAGGAAAAACACCAGGCTTCACTCCACCAGGTGTGAAATTGTGCATATAAACATGGCAAATTACAGTCCTACAATAGGGCCAGTCCCACCATAGGGCCAGTCCCACCATAGGGCCAGTCCTACAATAGGACCAGTCCCACATTAAGGCCAGACTGTTGGTGGGAGGTCTGACCTATGATAATGGCAGCACCATTACACCAAACAACAGTCTCAGAGTTGTAATTGTTCTCACCGCACCTATAGTTAGTAAGTCTGAAGGGAAGCAGACCTTGTCATCACCATGTTAGGTGTGAGGGGAGACCTGGAGCTGATGTACTTTTCAGAGACTTAAAGATGTACAGAGAGACTTAAAGATGTACGGAGAGACTTAAACAAGTTAAAGACGAACTGACAGACTTAAAGATGTACTGACAGACTTAAAGATGTACGAAGAGGCTTAAAGATGTTCTGAGAGACTTAAAGATGTACGAAGAGGCTTAGTGACGAACTGACAGACTTAAAGATGTATGGAGAGACTTAAACAAGTTAAAGACGAACTGACAGACTTAAAGATGTACGGAGAGACTTAAACAAGTTAAAGACGAACTGACAGACTTAAAGATGTACGGAGAGACTTAAACAAGTTAAAGACGAACTGACAGACTTAAAGATGTACCGAGAGACTTAAAGATGTACGGACAGACTTAAACAAGTTAAAGACGAACTGACAGACTTAAAGATGTACCGACAGACTTAAAGATGTAAGGACAGACTTAAACAAGTTAAAGACGAACTGACAGACTTAAAGATGTACTGACAGACTTAAAGATGTACGAAGAGGCTTAAAGATGTTCTGAGAGACTTAAAAATGTATGGAGAGGCTTAGTGACGAACTGACAGACTTAAAGATGTACGGAGAGACTTAAACAAGTTAAAGACGAACTGTACGGAGAGACTTAAACAAGTTAAAGACGAACTGACAGACTTAAAGATGTACGGAGAGACTTAAACAAGTTAAAGACGAACTGACAGACTTAAAGATGTACGGAGAGACTTAAACAAGTTAAAGACGAACTGACAGACTTAAAGATGTACGGAGAGACTTAAACAAGTTAAAGACGAACTGACAGACTTAAAGATGTATGGAGGGACTTAAACAAGTTAAAGACGAACTGACAGACTTAAAGATGTACGGAGAGACTTAAAGATATACTGACAGACTTAAAGATTTACGGAGAGACTTAAAGATGTACTGACAGGCTTAAAGATGTACGGAGAGACTTAAAGATGTACTGACAGGCTTAAAGATGTACGGAGAGACTTAAAGATGTACTGACAGGCTTAAAGATGTACGGAGAGACTTAAAGATGTACTGACAGACTTAAAGATGTATGGAGAGACTTAAAGATGTACTGACAGGCTTAAAGATGTACGGAGAGACTTAAAGACAAACTGATAGTCTTACAGATGTCCTAAGAGACTTATAAAGACGTACTTTAGTGCCAATAATGTTGTTTCTCTGTGCATAAATGCATATAGAATAAAGTGCTAAGCATGCCAATGATGAGTTTTGTATAAGTGAACTGAAACAAACCTAAACAAATCTGAAGTTAATGGTAATGATAAACCTGCATGTCGTAACGTTGCATGTTGTTTGTTGTTTGTTGTTTGTGTTTGGTAAAAATGCACGGGTGAATTTTCCTTGTTTTCTATGTTTATGTAATGGTTGCTACGGTAACTTTTCTGTTTTCGATGTATTTACCTTTTCCTTTCTCTTGCCAAGTCTAGGAAACTACACTTGGAATGATACACTCCGTAAGCACTTTTACTTTCGTTTTCTCCACTCACCTCAAGTTTAACTGTTTTGCTTCTTTTCTGCTCCTTACTTCAAATTCCCTACCTTTTCTTCTTCTCTACCATTATTGAGTAAATCTTGTTATAAATCTTCTCAGGTGTTCATTCAATGTCATCGTAAAACCCATGTAAAACCCAATGTAAAACCCATGTAAAACCCAATGTAAAACCCACATGCCTCCAAACAGGCCGGTTAAATTCACCAAGTCAAGGAAATGAAGCAGAATGCCGCAGAATGCCGCAGCTAAAGTTGATGATTGTTACACACTAGTTGGTTAAAGTTCATTGATTAGTTAAACAATAACCATCTGACCCAGACCAGTTCTACCTAACTGCCTCACCCAACAGCAGCTTGTGAACAGGTCCCACAGCTACAAATGTAACTGCCTCACCCAACAGCAGCTTGTGAAGAAGTCCCACAGCTACAAATGTAACTGCCTCACCCAACAGCAGCTTGTGAACAGGTCCCACAGCTACAAATGTAACTGCCTCACCCAACAGCAGCTTGTGAACAGGTCCCACAGCTACAAATGTAACTGCCTCACCCAACAGCAGCTTGTGAAGAAGTCCCACAGCTACAAATGTAACTGCCTCACCCAACAGCAGCTTGTGAACAGGTCCCACAGCTACAAATGTAACTGCCTCACCCAACAGCAGCTTGTGAACAGGTCCCACAGCTACAAATGTAACTGCCTCACCCAACAGCAGCTTGTGAAGAAGTCCCAAAGCTACAAATGTAACTGCCTCACCCAACAGCAGCTTGTGAACAGGTCCCACAGCTACAAATGTAACTGCCTCACCCAACAGCAGCTTGTGAACAGGTCCCACAGCTACAAATGTAACTGCCTCACCCAACAGCAGCTTGTGAACAGGTCCCACAGCTACAAATGTAACTGCCTCACCCAACAGCAGCTTGTGAACAGGTCCCACAGCTACAAATGTAACTGCCTTCACCCAACAGCAGCTTGTGAACAGGTCCCAAAGCTACAAATGTAACTGCCTCACCCAACAACAGCTTGTGAAGAAGTCCCACAGCTACAAATGTAACTGTCAGGGAGTAAACTGCCCCCCTCCCCACCAGCTGAACCTGGAATGTGCTCTTCCTAACCTCATGTACTGATCTAAGGCAGTAAATGTACTGTGTAATAGGATCTGTGCAGATGTGATGTTATAACATGTATACTTTAAGCCCCTCCCCTGCAGCAAAACCTGGCGCATCACTACATGCTTATCATAACCTGCACGTAACCAGTCCTTATCCACAGATCTAGATTTATAATCAAGAATCAATTAAAGCATTATTTCCCCCTAACCCCAGCCTGTGCTGAACCTAACCCTACATGTACATCATGATGTTCAGATGTTTTACAATGAGATTCATTCCCCCCCCTGCAGCCAAACCCCGGCACTGTGCGGACATCCAGCGCGCGGGGAAGACGGTGAGCGGCGTGTATCGGATCTACCTGCCGGATCACCATGACAACCCGGTGCCGGTGTTCTGCGACATGGACACGGACCCGGGCGGCTGGACCGTGATCCAGAAACGGGCCAATGGGACGGTGAACTTCTTCCGCAACTGGGCGGCGTACAAGTCGGGGTTCGGGGACCCGCGGGGGGACTTCTGGCTGGGCCTGGAGAACATGCACCTGCTGACGGGGAGGGGGGGCTACAAGCTGCAGATCAGCCTGCAGGACTGGAACGGCATCGTGGCCTACGCTGAGTACAACAGCTTCAAGGTGGAGGACGAGGCCAGCAAGTACCGCCTGCGGCTGGGCAAGTACCACGGCAACAGCGGCGACGCCCTCACCTGGCACAACAACATGGCCTTCACCACCAAGGACAGCGACAACGACCCCTTCATCGGGAACTGCGCGGGGTACCAGCGGGGGGGCTGGTGGTACAACGCCTGCGCCCACTCCAACCTCAACGGCATCTACTACCCGGGGGGGTACTACAGCAGCCGCTACCAGGACGCCGTCTACTGGGCCGAGTGGCGCGGCGGCAGCTACTCGCTAAAAACTGTCATGATGAAGGTCCGACCCTCGGGCAACCAGGCCCTAACATAGCGCTACAGGATATAACAGGACAACTACAATACAACTACAGCACGGGCAACCAGGCCCTAACATAGCACTTCAGGATATAACAGGCCAACTACAGCACAATAACAGCACAACTACAGCACAACTACAGCACAACTACAACACAGGCAACCAGGTGCTAACATAACACAACTGCAGAACAATAACAGCACAACTACAGAACAATGACAGCACAACTACAGAACAATAATAGCACAACTACAGAACAATAATAGCACAACTACAGAACAATAACAGAACAACAGTACAACTACAGCACAACAACAACACAGGCAACTAGGCGCTAAGATAGCACTACAGAACAATAACAGCACAACTACAGGACATTAACAGCACAACTACAAGACAATAATACTAGAAGCACAACTACAAGAAACAAACAATATGTCAGAACCAAATTACAGTGCCGAGGGAAAATCGCATCTCTGTAGGACAAATACAACATGAAAGTTCCACCACATCATCACAGCCATGTACAGTACAAGTACATGCAGACATGAGGGGGGAGGGGGGCGCACAGACATGAGGGGGGAGGGGGGCATGCAGAGGGGAGGGGGGCATGTTCTCCAGGGACTTCCTTGCAATTAGAAATAAGACTTGCCGACTATGTGCTGTGGTGTTGGATAACACCGTCATGCAATGAGCCAGCTAGATACGTAGATATATATTATAAGATGTGCTTCCGATACGTAAATATGCCGCCTGCATATTTAGTCTAGGAGGAGAAACTGTTGCGGACTGACATGAATGTAACAAAGTTGTAAAACCTGATCTTCAACATGTAATTAAAGAGCCTTAAAGTTTCTTCTGACATTCTACAGCAACCCACCCACTGGTCATAGCAACCTCAAACCCAGATATGTTGGTTTCCATGGTTGTTGTCATAGTAATTACCTATTAGAACTGCCATGGTTACCTCCCTACTTATCTAAGTTTAAGATTGAAGAAACTTGCCATATTTTGTTATTTTGTAAATATGTTGATGTTGAGATGAGAGGACTGTTGTCGCAATGACGATGAATGTACAATTATGTAGCTTTTTGACGAGGCGTCTTCTTAGCAAAGGTCTTTAACCTCCCCCCAGCTAAGGGAGAACCTAGATACCGGAGTTGTGCTGCTAACAGCAGAGCTTTGCAGGCGGGGGGTTAAACTGGGTCCAGGCTTTGTCATTATTATTGTTGTACATTAAGGAAAATCATCATAAATAATGTTGTTAAGAACAGAGGATTTGATGTGCTTCTTTATACACTCTGTATTATGATATAATCATTTCACTTCTTCATTTTCCACATTAGATGTTTAAAACTTGCTGAGTCGTATCAGCTAGTGCTGCATTGGTGTTACCTGTTCAGCTAGTGCTGCATTGGTGTTACCTGTTCAGCTAGTGCTGCATTGGTGTTACCTGTTCAGCTAGTGCTGCATTGGTGTTACCTGTTCAGCTAGTGCTGCATTGGTGTTACCTGTTCAGCTAGTGCTGCATTGGTGTTACCTGTTCAGCTAGTGCTGCATTGGTGTTACCTGCTGAAAGCTTGTTGCATTATGAAATTGGGGAAGTTTTCTAGCATGATTGTAGTGTAATGGTGGTGTGCCATCTGTAACTTGTAAGAGAGTCTAGAAATGTTGGTGTGTCTGTATTATAAGACTGAAGCTAAGCTTGGCTTTGTGATGTATATTGGTGCTAAAGTCTCCTCTGTGGTCCTGATGCAGTTGCCATGGTAACTCATACAGTATAGCAAATGTCTCTTTCAAACTTGATGGAATAAAGAGTTGAATGTTGCACTGCGAGACTGGGTCTGTTGTAGTTGGTCAGTATCTGACGGTGTTTCTTCCTGTGTGGCATTGTGCTGACGTAGCGGTTAGGGTGTTTGGCCCAGAACCCAGAGGTCCTGGGTTTGAACCCCCTGGCATGCCACGATGCAGTGCCCTTGGAAAAGGCACTTAAGTTTACACAGCATTCCTCACTTCACCCAGGTAAAAAATGGTTACCTGACTTTGGTTGGGGAGGTTAAAGGCGGAAGGAGAGGGATGGGCTCCACCTTCCAATGACCTGCCCTAGACACTAAATGAATGGCTAACAACCCACTGCCCAACAGCCTCAAAAAAGGCTATGGGACTACCATTACGTTTTTACCTAATGTATGACAGTGTGTGTGGCAGGGAACAGGTTACAGGTAGGTAACACAGTTCCTGTAGTATTGTTGAACTGAACAGGAAGAATGTTAAGCCTTCAGAGTTTTCTCTCTGCTCCATTTCAGTCACTCCTGTGTACTGGACTGGGTCCCCTATCAAATATGGGGGGGGGGGGGGGGGGAGGTGGGTATTGGGGTGGAGTGCCGATCATCAAGGCCAAGAGAGGGGTCGGGTGGGAAGGCTGTTTATCCTAACAGTTTTGTTTGTCTGTCAAATCAGAGGCTTTTCCACAGGGAACTCACTTAGACTGGAACAGTCCTGCCGAAACATGACGTCCGTTCTTACAGGAAGCCGCTTGCCTGCTAACAGCAAAACAAACAGTGCAGGGCTGGAGATACCAACTAAACCGTCAACACTGCCATTACTAACCGCACACAAACACTGTGGGCTGCACATATCAACCGTCTACACTGCCATTAACCCCATACAAACACTGTGTGCTGCACATATGAACCCTCTACACTGCCATTAACTCCATACAAACATGTGGGCTGCAGTTATCTAGACTTGCGTCCTACTCACGACACACCAAACACGCTGGGCTGACAACAGGCAACTGTCTGCAGCTATCAGCTCTGTTTGGGGGAAACCAACGGTCGTAACCTTAATGGTGCAACGGGAGACCTGCAGCAGGGACTACGGTTTGCTTTTCTCTTGTCTCCACAACATCAAGTCCACAAACAGACAGGCTTGAACTGAAACACAGCGGGCGGACATACATTCCTAAAACCACTGCTGAATCAAAACTCTGTCAACCGAGTATTTAGATCCAACATCCTATGGCTCAAGTGATTCTGCAAACGGTTGATAAAGTACTGTGAGACTTCCCAAGTGCTTCCTAACACCCCCCCCCCCCAGGCTATCTTAATCCCCAGGGTTTGTTTGACCTTGATGACTCCCAAGGTTTTGTCCACACCATAAAATGGCGTCCCTGACAAGGACGTGTGAAGGTCAAACGTGCCAGGCTGTGTTAATTGTGGCGTAACCCTTGAGAACAAGCCAGGGGGGGAGAGAGGCGGAACCCTTGAGAACAAGCAAGGGGGGGAGAGAGGCGGAACCCTTGAGAACAAGCCAGGGGGGGGGAGAGAGGCGGAACCCTTGAGAACAAGCCGGGGGGGGGAGAGAGGCGGAACCCTTGAGAACAAGCCAGGGGGGGAGACGGGGGAGGGGGGCATAACCCTTCAGAACAAGCCAGGGGGGGAGAGAGGCGGAACCCTTGAGAACAAGCCAGGGTGTGGGGAGAGGGGAGCGTAAACCTTCAGAACAAGTCAGGGGGGAGAGGGGGGGGAGGGGGACATAAACCTTGAGAACAAGCAAGGGGGGGAGAGGGGGGTGGCAAAAACAGCCAGGTGGTGATTATCATTAGCCACAACGACCAGTCTGAGCTGTTTCAGGACTTGAACCTGCTATACAGAAATACTAGAGAGGTGAAATCATACAAATCTGAAAGGCTTAGATTGCTCACAATGACCCTGCATAAACCAGACAGTTTACACACATGAACAAATGTAACACGTGGCTCCTAGAATGTCTATTACATCTGTGACTGTGATACTGGTCATTTGTTTGTTTGTACTCACCTAGGTAAGGGATGCAGGGCAGCTTGATGTCCCCCATGTAATCTCTCAGCCTCTGTCTGTTCTCGTCTTCTGTCAGAACCTCCGCTAGCCGCTCGAACACGGCCTTGTCTCTTCTGGACAGGAGCTGCAACAACACGGGGGGGTTAGCACAGGGGGGTACAGTAGGGGGGTGGAATTACTGCACAAGGGGTACTGTACAGGGGGCACTGTACAGGGGGTCAGAACCTCCGCTAACCGCTCGAACACGGCCTTGTCTCTTCTCGACAGGAGCTGCAACAACACGGGGGGGTTAGCACAGGGGGGTACAGTAGGGGGGTGGAATTACTGCACAAGGGGTACTGTACAGGGGGCACTGTACAGGGGGTCAGAACCTCCACTAACCGCTCGAACACGGCCTTGTCTCTTCTGGTCAGGAGCTGCAACAACACGGGGGGGGGACACTGGGGGGGGTACCACAGGGGGGTACAGTAGGGGGTTGTACAGGGGGTACTGTACAGGAGGTTCAGAAACCCCACTTAAACACCGCCATATCTCAGAGGATATATCAATGGTTATATTACAATACATAATATTCAAGATCTTTCGTGCAAATCCTTCACATCTTTTTTTTGTTAGGATATAGGGGATTCTTTTTTTTGTTGTTGGTCTGTGATCTGATGTATGTAGACAATCTAAAAGCCCATTCCGCCTAACTCTAACAGCACCCCTACAATTCTGCCTAACTGTGCTAGAACCTCCACAATTCTGCATAGCTAAGCCGTAGCCTGGATGTCAGACTGTTTCCAGGGCCTGCACAGTACAACTCCTTGGTCCCCTTAAAAAGACAGATATAATAGAGATCAGGGGTCTGGCAACCAGGCTAAGCTAGTGGCTCGACAGGCCACAGCTCAGCTTAACAGTGCAAATGCTGCTACACTCCCACCAAACTGTGCTAGAATTCCAACACTTCTTTCTGCCTTACTGTGCTCGCATCCCTATATTCCTGCCTAACTGATTTAGCACCCCTGCACTTCTGCCTAACTGTGTGACATGCAGCTCCCCCTATCAGCCTGAGTACTTACTGCCCAAGTCTTGGTGAGTCTGAAGATGGGTGCGCTCCTAAGGCCCGACACCACCGCCATCGTGGAGTGGATGTTGTTCAGCTCAAACAGTTTCTGTGGAGAAGAGAGTAGACTTATATCCGGACATGACATCTCCAGCCTGGCTTGTCAAATACAGGTTAGGCCACAGAAATTTAATTCATCGGTTTTTGAATTAAAAAAAACAATGCTAGATTGGAATTTCATTGTGAAAACGGACTCTGAGGGAAAAGTCTGTTTCAGGGAGTTTTCCTCCCAGCCCTCTGTCTTCATGATGTCCGGTTGATAACATTTTAAAAAGAAAATTAATGTCAGAGAACCAACAAAGTGAAGCAAACTGCAGCTAGGCACTGTTCCACAGCCAGCATCATAACCTCTCTCACACCCAGCATCATAACCTCTCTCACACCCACTACATCTCAGTTCTGTGCCCAACCAGACTTTTCCGATTCGCCAACTCAAAAGCCCTCTAGTGCACAAATCAGACGAACCTTTTAAGGTGCGAAATGCCTCTATCTGTTTTACTGTGAAAAGATCCCCGGCCTACCTTGGCTATCTTTATAAAGTGCTTTACTGTAAAAAGTTCTCCGGCCTACCTTGGCTATCTTTATAAAGTGCTTTACTGTAAAAAGTTGTCCGGCCTACCTTGGCTATCTTTATAAAGTGGCTCAGAGTCTCGCCTCGGATCTTCAAAGTCTGCGCTGTCAGGATTTCTCGCACGACCCAGAAACTCACCTGTGCATGGGTTAGAAAACTTCAGGTCAAGCTAGGTCAGGTCAAGCAAGGTCAGGTCAACCAAGGTCAGGTCACATTGATGAAAATGGACTTCATTAAGCCTGAAGGGGTTTTCTGTTTGATTCACACGTACGTGGTTAAATCTCCTGGTCATGTTGACGACATTCGGGCAGTGCCGAACTTTCTCCTTGGTGTTCCACGCACAGCTGAGCAGCTCCTGAAACCAAAACAACAGTGAACAACAACAGCAACAACAAACAGTAAACAACAACAGCAACAACAAACAGTAAACAGTAAACAACAACAGCAACATCAAGATGGTCTCTACATGAAATAGTTGTAGAAATCACGAGGAATCTAAGCTCCCAGAAAAGTTCCATCTTGGCAAGTATAGTAAATCTCTCCTGAGTTATTGTAGGACTAGCGCCTACGCTGATATTGGTAAGACAATAGTATATAAGTTAGCACTCCTGCATGAGTTTAAACATTCTTTTTTAAATACCGGAGTATTCAAATGGCTAAACTAAATCCTGCAGGCCAAGTCTCAACACTGGCAGATGCTGGGACAACCGGCTACACTTCCGAGCAGCTGGAAGAGAGGCCCAGGAGTCAGGACCGTTTGAGATGGAGGATCTAACTCATGGCCTTGCCGAGGGGTGGGCAGTCAGCCTTAGTAAGTACATTTGTAAGTCTGAAGACTGCTGCAGTCAGCCTTAGTAAGTACGTTTGTAAGTCTGAGACTGCTGCAGTCGGCCTTAGTAAGTACATTTGTAAGTCTGAAGACTGCTGCTTACCTCTGGACTTATGGCCTTGAAGACTGGCAGATCCAGCAACGAGATTTGGGACTGAAAAAAAGGAACAAGAATGGTTACAATAAATCTTGGTGATGGGCTTGGTAACCTTGGTGATGTTGGACTGACAATGGTACAGACTCTCTACTCACGGCAAATTCATCTGACACCCACAACCCATCCCCCTTTCTACTCACAACAAACTCCCTAGACTTAACCCCCCTACCCCCGCCCCCACTCACAGCAAACTCCCCAGACTTAACCCCCTTACCCCCGCCCCCACTCACGACAAACTCCCCAGACTTAACCCCCCTACCCCCGCCCCCACTCAGGACAAACTCCCCAGACTTAACCCCCCTACCCCCGCCCCCACTCACGACAAACTCCCCAGACTTAACCCCCCTACCCCCGCCCCCACTCACAACAAACTCCCCAGACTTAACCCCCCTACCCCTGCCCCCACTCACGACAAACTCCCCAGACTTAACCCACCTACCCCCGCCCCCACTCACAACAAACTCCTCTGGGGAGACTTTGAGCATCTAGCACCCCTCTTCCCTACTAACCCAAACTTCAACCCTCCAACCCCAACACACGCTCACAGTCATATACACACACGCGCGCGCACACACACACTCACACACACACACACGCTCATAGTCATATACACACACACTCACGGCAAACTCCTCCGGCGAGACTTTAAGAGCGTCGAACACGACAGCGTCGTAGCTCTTCAGCCGCGGGAGCGTCCATCGGGTCCCGGAATCCCGCTGGCTCAGCGAGTCTGCACTGTGGCTGTTCTGTGGAACACAAATAATAAACAATAAACAATAAACAACTATAGACATCTCATTAGAGCTGTGTACCGGTACACTATACCCATACAGTACCGGGTACAATAAATAAGGTACAGGTCCAAAATACCTGGTACTGGACCTGACTCAGGGGATGGCCACTTTGACAGATAAAATTACTAGGAAATTACCGTGGTAGTGCTCTAAAGCCACTCCAAAGCACAGAAAACACATTTGGATGGCTAGAGTCAAATTTTCATCTGTGGTTTCATAAGAATAATACCCAGCACAATCATATATTATGTTTTTACCAGTTCAAACATGCTTTTGTCCTTATTGAAAATCTAGCATTTTCCGAACATGTAGTTTAGGTACAGACCTGTACCTGAACCCATGTACCCGTACCTGAACCTGTACCTAAAATTTGTTTAGGTACACAGCTCTACATCTCATAGCTTTCAAAAATATCTAGGTGCACCACAGTCAAAATTTGTTGCACAGCTGCAATTTTGGATGCACAAATTTGCACTTATTTCCTGCCCTGAAGACTGCAGCTGTTCCGTGGAACCTCAACACTCTCAAGTCTGTGCAAACACACCTGTAAGAATCACTGACTCTGACTTATGGCACCTTAACAACAAACAGGGCTTCCTAATACTTCAAGATGCAGAGGAGACTTAGAAACTTACATGTACATCTGACACCTTGAGGTAACGGTCAGGCGATGACCTCCCATGGTCGGGGTCGTCGCTATGGTAACCGTTGGTGAGCCTGTCGACCGGCGGTGAGTCGGGTGAGTCGTCATAGTGCAGCGGCAGGTGGGGCAGCCGGCAGTCCATGGTAACCAACTAACTAACTAACAAACGAACACTAGTGCAGCGGCAGGTGGGGGGCCTGGCAGTCCATTGCTGCTTCTAGGGAACACACTAACTAACTAACAAACATCCATCTCTGCAAGGAGAACCTCCAGCCCTGAAATATACAGAGTTGCACACACTTAGTTTACACTGTTACACTATTACAATATACTGTCATTCATATACTAGTAGCAGTCTGCAGGCCAGGCTATGTATACAATATACAGAGTTGCACAAACTTAGTTTACACTGTTACACTATTACAATATACTGTCATTCATATAGCATACAGCAGTCTGCAGGCCAGGCTACGTATACAATATACAGAGTTGCACAAACATTAGTTTACACTGTTACACTGTTACAATATACAGTCATTCATATAGCAGTGTGACACTACAGGTTTTTTTTCCAGAAAAACAGGAGGGAGCACACACAGGCGAGGGAGAGAATTCTATGTATTTATGGAAGAATCAATTGCTGAGTGAAGGGCTGTATGCTGGATATGTAGCTAAAATCTGAATTTGACAAGGGGGTGCTGGGCTGAAACAAGAGGGCGCAGATTTAGATGAACCCCTGCCAGACAGGTACTACAGGAAACAGCTGAATAAGAATGTATTATACATGACAGAAACAGGAAGATCCCAGACTGCTCACTCATTCCTCTATATACTGTCACAGGCAGGAAACGGAGAAGTGGAAGTGAACATATCCTGATAATAATGTGGCATATAAATGATATATACTACTACATATGTGCACATAGAGCTGTGGATATGTGGTGGTAACAGATAAGGGCAGGCAGTCACTAATATTAAGTAATAAACTGTAGCGACTCTATTATATATAGCCCTGAGTTGGGAAGCACTGCATTAACGCAAATGTAACATTGGCCAAAATATCACCAATGCAAGTACCCCGGATATCTGGGTGCCCTACTTCCCAGCACTCCTACCTACGCGTATGCGAAACAATTTCGTTTTGACAAATCATTGGCATCTCATCAAACCGGTGGCTTTTGATTCTGCCTTGGCAATTGCCACAGTGCAGTTCCCACTGATAGAACTGCTCGGAGATTACAAACCAGCACCATTCAGGTCATCATAACAAACCTTCAAGCCTAGTTCTCAGGCCAGTCAATGCTTAGTCAAGAAACTCTTGTTACAACTCTGGGTAGGGGAAGGGTTCTCACAGACCCCAAAAGGCTGGTGCCGGTTAGACAAGTGGCATATCTAGGTCACACTGGATCCTACACCAAACATGCGTTCTACAGTTTGTAAAAGTGCTTCTTTGCAATCTTACTGGCCTCTGCTGTTTTAAGTTTATTCTGCAAGGCACAATTTTAACATTACCTGTTGTGTAATATGTGTATAACGGACCCAAAACTTTCAAACCATGTGAAACTGAGAAGTAACACGTTTCAGTTGTTTGTAAACACTCCAAAACTTCCTGTTTCTGAGGATTGTTATCATATTGAAACCGCAAAACGTAAAAATTATAATTTCATCTTCACTTGTTTACTTGTATGATTTGCATATTTGCTCATAACGTCGACTGATCGTTAACTTCAGGCAAATATGACAACAATTCGGCGTGCCTCGGAATTCTGCCCCGGGATGTAGGCGGGATATCTGTGTGTAACGTAACTTACCTCACCTCGGCCCGCGGCCGTGTGTTGTTGTGGGTCCTTACCTCGCCGCTGTGCTGTCGTTCCTCTGTGCTGTTAGTTTCTGCGCGCCCGACAGTCGTGGCCCGGACCGGTGGGGAGGGGGGCAGATTTCACACCTCAGCACGGGTCGACCCTGACGCGCGACGTGCTGTCATTGTTCCCGCCGCCTAAACACACAGGTGAGGTCACGCCTCCATTACGGCCACGTGCGTGAATGAGACACTTAAGAAACGCCCTTCCGGAGCTCTTGAGCTACTCCCCGAGCTAAGACGCAGGTCTAAGGTTCGTCAGAGAACAGATAACCCGGCTAACCTGACATCGGTGCTGCAGCCTGACCAAAACATCAACATCCCGCTTTCCGTGACGTCACCACGAAATGTGCACACGTACCGTTCCATACCCAAGGGAGTCAGTCATGTTGAGTACTAGTGTATAACGTTTCAGGAGGACATGAATATTAAATTTCCACTGCGTTTGTGGCACTCAAGTTATTGCAACTCTTCTGATCTTGTCCAGAGTTGTTTTAAACCTTTGCAGGCTGATTTAGAGTTCATTGAACAATGGGGGAAATAATGACGCTTTTTAGGAAGAGGCCTGAAAAATGATTCCCAAGCAAAAGAATGCATTTTTTTGGCTGGGAATCCATGTTATTTCGGAGGGAAACTGTGACTCTGCTCCATGTGCGTGCCTGCGTTGGTGTTCCACCCGGAGAAGCGATGTGTTGTATTGTGTGAAGTCAGATGTTACAGTGGTATTAATAAATCAACTTTTGACTGAACTGCTACGTGCACTTGGACAGGTAGGCAGAAGGCTACATCTTAAAAACTTGATGATTTCTACTTCTATATGCTACTATAAAGAGAAACCCCCTACAAGTAAATATTTCCTTTATTCCCTCATTTAAGCCCCCAGATTCACTGTTTCCCCGGTTATTCATCGTTCTCTTCAGACTGAATTACCACTGAAATCCCCAATGACCAGTAGTCTCGCGCATTCTCGCCGTCTGCAGTCCGTGAAAAGGCGAGATTTCCCGGAGGAGTACAGACTCGCCTTTCCCTCAGCATCCCGATCTGACGCGGCGCCGAACCCGCTACATCTGCTCTTCCCGGGACATCTGACCGTCAGAGGCGCACAGAAAAGGTACGGCTCTTCTCCCCTCCCCCCAGGCTGCTGCCCGCGGGGCGGGGAGGTCTGTCCGCGCGCGCGGCGCTGTGCGGGCGGGCTGTGCAGGGAGGCTGCCCGGCCGACATGTCTGGTCCTCCCGTTCATTCATTCTGGTCGCGTACAGTGATGCGGCGCGGCAGATGGCCACACAGCCGCCAGATTCTCTCAGATTAGCGCAGATCGCGCTTTTCTCTGGGCAGCCCGAATTTTCTCCTGACGACATGACGGTCCTGTCCGCCAATAATCATTGATCTTCTGTATTAGACACATCCGCAGGCTCCCCTTTCACTTTTTATTAATTTTTAATAAGGTGGAAAAAGGGGAATATTCAGTGCGTTGGTTGTTTGTGTGCGGATGCGCCTTTGTGCCCGTATTGCGGGTCGCGGGGCGGGTGAGGTGCTATGCAGGTGGACAGTACGGCTCCCACCGGGCCCACACGCATGCAAATCTCATCTCTGCCGCAATTACTGCGCAAATCAATGGATCACACTAAACAACATGTCTGCAGCCATCGCTGCGCAGCATGTTATGTTGATGTGGGTTAAGGTTAGACATTAAGGTAATAAAATTCACAAGGTGACAGGCAAGCAAGCCACTGGATAAGAATTATTCATTGAGATAAATTGGAAATCTAAATTTTAAAATCTTATCCAGTTGCTTGAGTGACTGTTACCTTGGGTACATCATGTTATGTGCAGTAGTGAGTAGAGGCGTGTGCTCCAACCATCATATTATGTTGATGTGGGTTACCATTAGATCCAGGTAATAATATACACAAGGTAATAGTTAAGCAATGGGATAAAATTTGGAAATCTAAAGTTCGAAATCCTATCCAGTACTAGTACGTTGCTTGCGAGACTGTTCGTTACCTTGCGTCATGATCATGTGATATGCTTGAAGTAGAGGTGTCTGCTCCAACCATCATTAGACTTCAGGAGATATAGAGGTGTTTACAAATTTTATCCAGTTGATTGAGTAACCGTCATTTGGCATATTATTCCCTGGATGTCTAACCTCCATTGATGTGTAGACTGTGTACCTGCTTCTTGTACAGTAGAGGTTTGTGCCCCAACAATCGCTCTGCATCATGTATAAATCATGCACACTGTTTGCTCTCCAAATCCATCATCCAAATGCAATATTCCAAATATGCAGTTGTGAGTAGATTAGAGCGGAGCCAATATTTAGTCAGGCGTTGGTGTAAGCCGCTTGTCGGGATGGCTCCAAATGCACTTCAGTATGACATCAGCCATGATGTAACGATGGACTGTCCTATGGGTGTGTAGGGGGAGGTGTTTACAATCAATCAATCAATCAATCAATCAATCAATCAAGCTTGATTGCACCACAGTTGTAAGGGATACCATGTATGGCAGTTCTTGAACAGTACTAAACGTCTACAGTAAACATCAAGACTAATAAAGTATAATATCAACACCTTAGATTGCTCTATTACAGTAGTAAGTAGTAATGTTACCTTATGCAACTACAGACTGAAAACTTAGCTATTTTATCTGAATGGATAAATCTATATGGGACATGGATTACACCATAGTGTAGAGGGAACAAGGGTCAAGTTCAGGAGCGAGATTCCTGGTGAAACAAGTTTGATTTGTGGCAGGATATTTGATACTGACAGGTGAGAAACATTCTATTGTCTTCGATCGGTGTGTTTGTTAGTGGGGTTTGTTTGTTTGTCCTGGTGTGTGTCTGTAGTTGTCCCTGGTTGTCCCCAGGTTGTCCAAATTTGTATCTGCCAAAAGAAATGCTTGACGCTGGGAAAAACTAAAGCCACAGTCAAAAGTACACCAACAAATGAATGACAGCGAGCAGAAAGAGGCAGATGGGCCTTATTGCCTCCCACTCAGCTGGGGATCCTTCTGCAGTACTTAGGAGGGTCTGCATGGGGGTGGCCTGCCTTATTGCCTCCCCCTCAGCTGGGGATCCTTCTGCTGAACATAGGAGGGTTTGCATGGAGGTAGCTGGGATCCTTCTGTAGTGCTTAGGAGGGTCTGCATGGGGGCAGCCTGCCTTATTGCCACCCACTCAGCTGGGGATCCTTCTGCAGTGCTTAGGAGGGTCTGCATGGAGGTAGCCGGGATCCTTCTGCAGTTAGGAGGGTCTGCTTGGGGGTAGCCTGGATACCAGACCCTCAGTAAAATATCTAGACAATATATGTATTTCAGGCTAGCTTGGGGGTCAATTTTTGTTACCATCATCCCAATTCGCAACCTCTACTAATTTATTCAAATTTGGACATTTCTACATCTTTAGTCTGGATTTTTGTCCGTCAAGGTTGACGGAATGGTCTAAAAGATTTCCCATCATATTCCCAAAAATTACGTCAAATTATGGAATCACGGTTGCCGGCTAGAAGTTAGAACACTGCGCAGATCAATTAAAAAGAACCCTTATTACGCTAAAATCAAGGAAGTCAAAACACGCAAAATTCGGTTGCCTCGCGACAACTGACGTAAAAAAGGCAGCGTTTCCTCCAAATTACAGGAAATTGAAATTCGGATGCCTACCCCTACAGACCCTCCCATTGGGCAGTCGTTAATCAGGGCCCAAATCCGTCAGCTGAATCACAGCCCAGCTGTCACTCCGGACAGGAAGTGGGACGGAAACTAATCCATGGTGCTGACAGGTGCAACTCAGCACAGGGGAGGTCCAAGCAGAGGTTACATCCTACAGTACATGCACTCTCCAAGCAGAGGTTACATCCTACAGTACATGTACTCTCCAAGCAGAGGTTACATCCTACAGTACATGTACTCTCCAAGCACAGGTTACTCCTACAGTACATGCACTCTCCAAGCAGAGGTTACGTCCTACAGTACATGTACTCTCCAAGCACAGGTTACTCCTACAGTACATGCACTCTCCAAGCAGAGGTTACGTCCTACAGTACATGCACTCTCCAAGCAGAGGTTACATCCTTCAGTACATGCACTCTCCAAGCAGAGGTTACATCCTACAGTACATGCACTCTCCAAGCAGAGGTTACATCCTACAGTACATGCACTCTCCAAGCAGAGGTTACATCCTTCAGTACATGCACTCTCCAAGCACAGGTTACATCCTACAGTACATGCACTCTCCAAGCAGAGGTTACATCCTTCAGTACATGCAGCTCAGCACGGGAGGTCCAAGCAGAGGTTACATCCTACAGTACATGCACTCTCCAAGCAGAGGTTACATCCTACAGTACATGCACTCTCCAAGCAGAGGTTACATCCTACAGTACATGCACTCTCCAAGCAGAGGTTACGTCCTACAGTACATGTACTCTCCAAGCAGAGGTTACATCCTACAGTACATGCACTCTCCAAGCAGAGGTTACGTCCTACAGTACATGTACTCTCCAAGCACAGGTTACTCCTACAGTACATGCACTCTCCAAGCAGAGGTTACGTCCTACAGTACATGCACTCTCCAAGCAGAGGTTACATCCTTCAGTACATGCACTCTCCAAGCAGAGGTTACATCCTACAGTACATGCACTCTCCAAGCAGAGGTTACATCCTACAGTACATGCACTCTCCAAGCAGAGGTTACATCCTTCAGTACATGCACTCTCCAAGCACAGGTTACATCCTACAGTACATGCACTCTCCAAGCAGAGGTTACATCCTTCAGTACATGCAGCTCAGCACGGGAGGTCCAAGCAGAGGTTACATCCTACAGTACATGCACTCTCCAAGCAGAGGTTACATCCTACAGTACATGCACTCTCCAAGCAGAGGTTACATCCTACAGTACATGCACTCTCCAAGCAGAGGTTACATCCTACAGTACATGCAACTCAGCACAGGGGAGGTCCAAGCAGAGGTTACATCCTACAGTACATGTACTCTCCAAGCAGAGGTTACATCCTACAGTACATGCACTCTCCAAGCAGAGGTTACATCCTTCAGTACATGCAGCTCAGCACGGGAGGTCCAAGCAGAGGTTACATCCTACAGTACATGCACTCTCCAAGCAGAGGTTACATCCTACAGTACATGCACTCTCCAAGCAGAGGTTACATCCTACAGTACATGTACTCTCCAAGCACAGGTTACTCCTACAGTACATGCACTCTCCAAGCACAGGTTACTCCTACAGTACATGCACTCTCCAAGCACAGGTTACTCCTACAGTACATGCACTCTCCAAGCAGAGGTTACGTCCTACAGTACATGCACTCTCCAAGCACAGGTTACTCCTACAGTACATGCACTCTCCAAGCACAGGTTACTCCTACAGTACATGCACTCTCCAAGCACAGGTTACTCCTACAGTACATGCACTCTCCAAGCAGAGGTTACATCCTACAGTACATGCAACTCAGCACAGGGGAGGTCCAAGCAGAGGTTACATCCTACAGTACATGCACTCTCCAAGCAGAGGTTACATCCTACAGTACATGTACTCTCCAAGCAGAGGTTACATCCTACAGTACATGCACTCTCCAAGCAGAGGTTACATCCTACAGTACATGCACTCTCCAAGCAGAGGTTACATCCTACAGTACATGTACTCTCCAAGCAGAGGTTACATCCTACAGTACATGCACTCTCCAAGCAGAGGTTACATCCTACAGTACATGCACTCTCCAAGCAGAGGTTACATCCTACAGTACATGCACTCTCCAAGCAGAGGTTACATCCTTCAGTACATGCACTCTCCAAGCACAGGTTACTCCTACAGTACATGCACTCTCCAAGCAGAGGTTACATCCTACAGTACATGTACTCTCCAAGCACAGGTTACTCCTACAGTACATGCACTCTCCAAGCACAGGTTACTCCTACAGTACATGCACTCTCCAAGCACAGGTTACTCCTACAGTACATGCACTCTCCAAGCAGAGGTTACATCCTACAGTACATGCACTCTCCAAGCAGAGGTTACATCCTTCAGTACATGCACTCTCCAAGCAGAGGTTACATCCTACAGTACATGCACTCTCCAAGCAGAGGTTACGTCCTACAGTACATGTACTCTCCAAGCAGAGGTTACATCCTACAGTACATGCACTCTCCAAGCAGAGGTTACATCCTACAGTACATGCACTCTCCAAGCAGAGGTTACATCCTACAGTACATGTACTCTCCAAGCAGAGGTTACATCCTACAGTACATGCACTCTCCAAGCAGAGGTTACATCCTACAGTACATGCACTCTCCAAGCAGAGGTTACATCCTACAGTACATGCACTCTCCAAGCAGAGGTTACATCCTACAGTACATGCACTCTCCAAGCAGAGGTTACATCCTACAGTACATGCACTCTCCAAGCAGAGGTTACATCCTACAGTACATGCACTCTCCAAGCAGAGGTTACATCCTTCAGTACATGCACTCTCCAAGCACAGGTTACTCCTACAGTACATGCACTCTCCAAGCAGAGGTTACATCCTACAGTACATGTACTCTCCAAGCACAGGTTACTCCTACAGTACATGCACTCTCCAAGCACAGGTTACTCCTACAGTACATGCACTCTCCAAGCACAGGTTACTCCTACAGTACATGCACTCTCCAAGCAGAGGTTACATCCTACAGTACATGCACTCTCCAAGCACAGGTTACTCCTACAGTACATGCACTCTCCAAGCAGAGGTTACATCCTACAGTACATGCACTCTCCAAGCAGAGGTTACATCCTTCAGTACATGCACTCTCCAAGCAGAGGTTACATCCTACAGTACATGCACTCTCCAAGCAGAGGTTACGTCCTACAGTACATGTACTCTCCAAGCACAGGTTACTCCTACAGTACATGCACTCTCCAAGCAGAGGTTACATCCTACAGTACATGCACTCTCCAAGCAGAGGTTACATCCTTCAGTACATGCACTCTCCAAGCAGAGGTTACATCCTACAGTACATGCACTCTCCAAGCAGAGGTTACGTCCTACAGTACATGTACTCTCCAAGCACAGGTTACTCCTACAGTACATGCACTCTCCAAGCACAGGTTACTCCTACAGTACATGCACTCTCCAAGCACAGGTTACTCCTACAGTACATGCACTCTCCAAGCACAGGTTACTCCTACAGTACATGCACTCTCCAAGCACAGGTTACTCCTACAGTACATGCACTCTCCAAGCACAGGTTACTCCTACAGTACATGCACTCTCCAAGCACAGGTTACTCCTACAGTACATGCACTCTCCAAGCAGAGGTTACATGGGTGTCGTCCTACAGTACATGCACTCTCCAAGCAGAGGTTACATGGGTGTCGTCCTTCAGTACATGTACTCTCCAAGCAGAGGTTACATGGGGTTGTCCTTCAGTACATGCACTCTCCAAGCAGAGGTTACATCCTACAGTACATGCACTCTCCAAGCAGAGGTTACATCCTACAGTACATGCACTCTCCAAGCAGAGGTTACATCCTACAGTACATGTACTCTCCAAGCAGAGGTTACATCCTACAGTACATGCACTCTCCAAGCAGAGGTTACATCCTACAGTACATGTACTCTCCAAGCAGAGGTTACATGGGGTCGTCCTACAGTACATGTACTCTCCAAGCAGAGGTTACATGGGTGTCGTCCTTCAGGAGGGCCTGCATGGGGGGGTCCCGACAACGCTCTACGCTAAATTCGGAGGGCCGGCTACGTGATACGCTAAATTCAGAAAGCCTCCCTACGCTCTACGCTAAATTCAGAAAAGCCTCCCTACGCTCTACGCTAAATTATGGAGTGGTCGGCAACGCTCTACGTAAAATTAAAACGGCTGATTACGCTCTACGTAAAAGGGGCATGCAGGCCCTCCTTCAGTACATGTACTCTCCGAGCAGAGGTTACATGGGGTTGTCCTCCAGTACTTGGACTCCAAGCACAGATTACATGGGGGGTGTCCTCCAGTACATGTACTCTCCAAGCAGAGGTTACATGGGGGTGTCCTCCAGTACTTGAACTCTCCAAGCAGAGGTTACATGGGGTTGTCCTCCAGTACTTGAACTCCAAGCAAGGGTTGACTGACTCTTACCCTCTTCTCATAACTTATTAGCCAAGTTTCCTGACAGCTGGAGGTGGGTTGTGCCGACTGTCAGAAAGCGGGCATTTGAGGTGCTGGCATGTACAATGTTCCCACCCAACCTCTGCTTGGAGAGTAGGTCAACATTCCACCAATGCTGGACATGTATAACATGTGTTGACACTGGTCATCATTCATGTAGCTCACACTCTGGCTGTAGTGTAGCCCTAGCAGGGCTGTCTCCAGGACCCGTCCCTCCCTCCCGGCACAGAATTCTGCTTCTTGGGATTGGACAGAAATTTCACGCCGTACGTCCAGAAAAAACAGAAATTCAATTGACAGGAAACTGATGAAAACGTTTTTTCGTAAGTTTAAAATGACAGATTTTACAATGAAAAGCGACAACAGGGGCTCCCAAACAATGAGTGGGACTAAAAAAATGTAAAGCTGGAGGCATGTTCTGGCAGTGTTGTGTCTCCACCCTGGTGCACTGAGGAATGGTATGGCCCAAATGTGATGACACTATACCCCAGGGGGTCGTGCCATTCTCCCAGGGGGGTGGCTGCTCTATAAGGGGAAATGAGATGTTATCAGCAGGACTTGGCAGGTGGTGACAGATTGGTTTGTCTGGCTGCTGCTGGGAAGACAGGGTGCGAAATACCTGGTTGCACGTTGCACAGTGCAACAGGATTTCGGTTGGTGCAAGTTAATTCCAAACCCATGTAGCGCAGTGTGCAACCTTATATTTTGAGCCAAAGATCTCAATCGGAGCCCTGGAAGCTCACAAAAACACAGTGTCACTCTCATAAAATTCGGTAAATCTTCAATTGAAACAAGGAAATCAACACTTTTTCGTTTTAAACCATCCAAACCCTTCATAGATCGTGGAATCTGAGCTGAAAAAGAAGAAAACACACTGCCCTCGGCTAAACAAGATGTTGTTAGGTCAATGGGAACACAATACTATCTAATTTATATTTTTAAATATTAGTAGTATCATACGCTACATACGAGCTTGATTTGAAGAAATCGGTGAATGTTGCTGGAGCAACCTGAAATTTGGATGTGCAACCTAGCCTTTGCCCTAGGTTGCAACATGGGCAACCTGGCTCAAAAAAGTATTTCGCACCCTGGAAGAGGAAACTGCAACGTTTCTGAAACTGCACATGATCGGAAGGTTTCGAGGCAAGCATTTTTTATGGAGTCATTTGTCTGATCTAGCATGACATGGAGTATTAGGGGTGAAGACTTAGTGGTACAGTTCAGATGTACCCCTCCAATAGTGGTACAGTCCAGGTGTACCCCACTAGCAGTGGTGTAGTCCAGGTGTTATGAATGATTTTATTGCTGTTTATACAGGCAGGGCCCTGAGTTTGTTATATATAATTATCAATCTGTATAAAACAGAGGAGATAGATAAAACTGAGTGTCTATAGGTTCATAAAAGTTTACTATCATCAGATAAGTTTCTATGGCTATTGTTGCAGGTGCACCTGACCATTGTTTACAGTGGAGGCTAGTACCTAGAAATTGATTGTGAGTTACTGGCAGGTTTGTACATTTCTTGCAAACCTTTTTTTTTCAGTTGCGTTTTTTTTTTGTGTTCATCCTACAGTCAGTAAAGGAGATTTTCCTCTGTATTCAGCTGTGCTGTGGTGGAGTCAGCCCCTCTGAAAATGAGGCTATTATGGTGCACATAATCAAGAACGGCGCAGAATGCATCTCCTGTTACCCACAAAATAACAGGTCACCAGAATTATAATCTACAATCCCATCAGATTGTCTGTCAGGCTGTAGCACCGCTCGTATTTAGTGGCACCAAATGACAGTAATTTTACAGGGTGGAGGGATCGGATTACAGGGTGGGGGGGATCGGATTACAGGGTGGGGGGATCGGAAGGGGGCTAATTGGGACGTGCCAACATCAGTCAGCAGTGGGGATACTTCAGCCCCGGTATACGCGGAGCACTCCAGGCCTAAGTTAAGTAAGGAATGCCAGAGCTACATTACGAACAAGAGTTCTACGACCTCATACCTTCGCGAAATGATTTTGACCTTTATGACTGACGTATTAGGAGTGTTTTTCATCAATCAAAAATCATACCAGTTGATCTTCCTCACCCAAATAACATAAGTTGTCCAAACCTCCTTGTTATGATTATGAGATTAACAAAGAAGGTTATGCTAACATTTTTCATCAATAATGCAAATAAGCTCCTTATTAGCATAATTTGATTCAATGGTGTTCACATTCACACAACTTCTAAATGCAACAAGTATGAAATTGCCGTTATTTACTAGTATGGAATGATAGTAGTTTCTCATGAATTATGCAAATTAGGCCTACATTTGCATAATTTCTATCTATTGACATTCCTCTCTTCCTCAGTTACAAATGTCACATATTTGAATAGTCATATCATGGAACACAGCAGGTTTTTAAAATTGCCTCATTAATTATAATCTGATTTGCATAATTATCATCCAATCATACAAAGCATCACATAAGCTATCTACATACCAAAAATCATGACCATCCATCAAGCCCATCTCGAGTTATATTATTTTCTCATTGATTATGTAAATGAGGTTCTCATTTGCATAGCTGATATCTATTAATATTTCTCTCTTCCTCAGTTACATATGTCACATGTTTGCGAGTCCTATCATGGAAATTGATGAATGTATAAACTTTCCTCATTAATTATGCAAATTAGTTACTGATTTGCATAATAAGTATCCAATCATGTACATCATTGCTCAAGCTATGTACATGCAAAAAATCATGACCTTCCATCAAGCCCTTCTTGAGTTATTCCCTTTCAAAGTCTGAAGCAAAACCTACCCCTGCAGTTCCAAAAAAGTTGATAGGGGGCCCAAGCCTATACCACTTACTCTCTGCCCAACGAGCTATCTACCACTTAAAAATCAGTTCCATAGCATGTCCACAACACGAGATATCATAACATGAAGTTCCGCTGCAGTACCGTAACAAGCCGATAGGGGGCCCAAAATCTAATCATTTTCAGGTTTCATCGAGACCTACCAACATACCAAATACCAAGACAATCCTTCCAAGAATTCTCGACTTATCGTGTTCACTAACAGACACACAGACATGCTCGGTATTCCCATGCTGTGGCACTGCATTAATGACTGTTCTTACTCATATAAGGCCGTGTATATCCAACTTTGGTCAAAATTTGTATGTTTCAGTCTTTTAATTGGTGTAAGGAGATATCTTTGTGGTTTGGTTTCACATGCTCCGAGTGGACTCTTCCAGGCTGGGAGTAGGTCAAAGTTGACGATTGTTTTCGTCTGTCAGCTGTTACGAGAGAACGAGCTGGTCAACTGTCTATTTTCTTTGCATGATTCTAAAGTAGACAGATGTGGCTTTCTGGTGCATAAGAATTTTTGGGGCTTGCAATTAAGGTGAATCCTTTTCTGAGCCCTTGTTTTAGTGCTTTAAAGCATTACTGCATGGGCAAGCCTATCTCTTGTATCTGCCCTACAGCTGGCTGATAGCCAATTTGTCCCTGGCAGCTGCAGTACATGTAACTGACGTTTCTCATGACCCCTCATGACCCCTCATGACCAACTTTGCCCCCAATCTACCCGTATCAATATCCCCGTCGCAACCAGAACGCATAGTAAAGCATACAATTGAACACATTTTTACACTTTTCTCGTTAATTATGCAAAACACTTCGCCCAAAATCTAATCATCTTGAGATTTGCCACATACACACCGACACACCAACTACGACAACAAACCATCCAGGCGTTCTCGACTTATTCTGTTCACTAACAGACACACAGACAAGCACCGTCGCATAACCTTCTCGACGAAACCATTCGTCGCGAAGGTAATAATGCAACAAGCCTGTATGGAGTCCTTTACTGATACTTACAACACGTCCCTGTATGGAGGATACTTCAAACAAGGCTCTGTATGGAGGATACTTCAAACAAGGCTCTGTATGGAGGATACTTACATGTACAACAAGGCTCTGTATGGAGGATACTTCAAACAAGGCTCTGTATGGAGGATACTTACATGTACAACAAGGCTCTGTATGGAGGATACTTCAAACAAGGCTCTGTATGGAGGATACTTACATGTACAACAAGGCTCTCCTGAAAGTAATGGAATTTGACTTTTGGTGCTGCTGGATTGCCAGCTTGCGTCACACCAGTCCATAACTAGCACTAGATTCATCAGGCCTGTGCAATTTAGAATTTTAGTAGGCAGTTTTCCTGCAACTTGCTGAAGACTGGTTGGCACTACATGACACATCAGCTTTGCAGGTGCGCGGCACGGCGGCACCCGGTTATATTACCCTGAACGACCCGTCACTCCTGACATCTAGCTGCAAGTGTTTTTTTAAAAGCTTATTTCACCCTACTGTACTTGGTGATGATGAAATAATGATTTAGTTCTAATCTAGGAAAGTATGAATTTTCAACACATCAATCCTGGTTTGAGGATTCCATTGCTCAAAGGCATGTTGAGTTGTGTATTTCTTGTTCTTTTTTGAACTGGTATTAGATGCTTATCATCAGTTGGTTCGTCTACCACAGTACCAGGTTATTAGTGATTTTGTACATTGCGGTTCCTCCATGTTTAAATGGCCTATTCGCTGGGTTATTAGTGATTTTGTACATTGCGGTTCCTCCATGTTTAAATGCCTATTCGCTGGTTTATTAGTGATTTTGTACATTGCGGTTCCTCCATGTTTAAATGGCCTATTCGCTGGGTTATTAGTGATTTTGTACATTGCGGTTCCTGCATGTTTAAATGGCCTATTCGCTGTTTTATTAGTGATTTTGTACAGTGCGGTTCCTCCATGTTTAAATGGCCTATTCGCTGGTTTATTAGTGATTTTGTACAGTGCGGTTCCTCCATGTTTAAATGGCCTATTCGCTGGTTTATTAGTGATTTTGTACAGTGCGGTTCCTCCATGTTTAAATGGCCTATTCGCTGGTTTATTAGTGATTTTGTACAGTGCGGTTCCTCCATGTTTAAATGGCCTATTCGCTGGGTTATTAGTGATTTTGTACATTGCGGTTCCTGCATGTTTAAATGGCCTATTCGCTGTTTTATTAGTGATTTTGTACAGTGCGGTTCCTCCATGTTTAAATGGCCTATTCGCTGGTTTATTAGTGATTTTGTACAGTGCGGTTCCTCCATGTTTAAATGGCCTATTCGCTGGTTTATTAGTGATTTTGTACATTGCGGTTCCTCCATGTTTAAATGGCCTATTCGCTGGTTTATTAGTGATTTTGTACATTGCGGTTCCTCCATGTTTAAATGGCCTATTCGCTGGTTTATTAGTGATTTTGTACATTGCGGTTCCTCCATGTTTAAATGGCCTATTCGCTGGGTTATTAGTGATTTTGTACATTGCGGTTCCTGCATGTTTAAATGGCCTATTCGCTGTTTTATTAGTGATTTTGTACATTGTGGTTCCTCCATGTTTAAATGGCCTATTCGCTGGTTTATTAGTGATTTTGTACATTGCGGTTCCTCCATGTTTAGATGGCCTATTCGCTGGTTTATTAGTGATTTTGTACAGTGCGGTTCCTCCATGTTTAAATGGCCTATTCGCTGGTTTATTAGTGATTTTGTACATTGCGGTTTCTCCATGTTTAAATGGCCTATTCGCTGTTCCAGGTGTAGCTACATGCTGTAGTCGGACCCCCCTGCTACAATGGCGTGTTCCGCCGCGGCCGGCCCGAGCGGGGTGGTCGAGATGAGCGAAGCGTTCCGCGAGCGTTCCCGGAAAGAACGAGAGAAACTGCGAACCAGCCTGGCCGAGCAGCTGGCCTGGGACATGATGAGGTCAGAACGGGCGAACGTGTTCTAACATATAAACACAAACATGTAAACATCATAACATGTAAACACAAACATGTAAACATTCATAACATGTAAACGCAAACATGTAAACAATTCATAACATGTTAACACAAACATGTAAACAATTCATAACATGTTAACACAAACATGTAAACACAAACACTCAGACGGTGGATAGTGTAATGCTGTAACAGTTGTTAATGCTGTTACTGATGTCTTATGTTGTTAACCCCCCTGCAGGCTCTATGAGGAGGCCCAGACGGTGGATACCCAGTTCCTGGTGTCGGGAGTCCAGTTCCCGGCCCACCGCGCCGTCCTGCGAGCCAGGCTACCTCAGCTCAGCAACAAGTTCCTGCCGTCCCACGTCCCTGGAACCGTTACCATGGTTCCCGTCTTCAAACATGTTAAACACGACGAGTTCAAGGACCTGCTCCTGTAAGTACATGGACCACTACTGACCTTTGCACCCTGACCACTACGCCTGTCCTGCTACTGACCTTTGCACTCTAACCACTATGCCTGTCCTGCTACTGACCTTTGCACTCTAACCACTATGCCTGTCCTGCTACTGACCTTTGCACCCTGACCACTACGCCTGTCCTGCTACTGACCTTTGCACTCTAACCACTACACCTGTCCTGCTACTGACCTTTGCACTCTAACCACTACACCTGTCCTGCTACTGACCATTGCACTTTGACCACTACGTCTGTCCTGCTACTGACCATTGCAATTTGACCACTATGCCTGTCCTGCTCCGTCCTTTACAGACTGTTGTCTTCAGACCTATGACCATTACTCTCTGTTTTCTCCTGACCTTTGTACTCTCTGACCTATACTCCCTGCTTTCTCCTGACCTTTGTACTCTCTGACCTTTACTCTCTACTTTCTCCTGACCTTTGTACTCTCTGACCTTTACTCTCTACTTTCTCCTGACCTCTGCACTGTTGTCTCCCCAGCTCGGTGTACACCAGGTAGGACTTGTGTGCGTGTCGTTTGTGCTCTCTGACCTTTACACTCTGCTTTCTCCTGACCTCTGACCTCTGCACTGTTGTCCCCAGCTCGGTGTACACCGGGGAGGACCTGTGCTCGTGTCGGGAGAAGCTGCAGCGATGGATCGACCTGTACGGCAGCGCCGACACCATCCGCCAGGCCAGCCTCAGCGTCATTTCCGAGATAGACGAGGAAATTGCCGTGGAGACAGCGGCCGACATTCCCGACGAGAACGCCAACCCTGCCGACCCCCGTCCTCCTGACCCCCGACCTCCCGACGGCAGCGACAGCGGCATCTCTCCGGAGGGGTGCGCTGCAGGTCATGCAGGGACTGTGCAGGCAAAGGATGATGGGATTGTTCCTCCCGTCAACGGTAACCTTGCCGACCACAGCGAGAGCCAATCAGACCTGGAGGATGATGATGACTCCTCCTCCACTGCCACCTACTCCAGCGAGGACTCTTCGGAGTCGGGGAGCTACAACATCGAGGACGGCGGGAGCCACTCCTCCGACCCTTCCCTGGAGAACCTGGGCGGCAAGAAGCACGACGTGGCCGGGAGCACCATCCTGGAGGAGGAGGAGGAGGAGGAGGAGGAGGAGGAGGGAGGCTGGGACCAGAGGAAGCACACGGGGACCACAGCGGGTTGTGAGCTGCAGGTCAGATGCAGGAATATAAATAATCTGAATTTGATTTATTGATACAACTAAGAGCATTGTCTTCTTTAAGGAAGTCCATTTGATTGTCCACTTAGATGCCAGGGTTCTACAGTGTGCAGAAAAGGCAATGTAGATTATTTGATCCAGACACATATTCGCTCTCTCTATGGAATAACTGCAGTCCTGTAAATGCTGACCTCTGACCTCTAACTGCTGACCTGTAACCTCTGTCTTCTGACCTGTAACTGCTGACCTGTAACTGCTGACCTCTCCCCAGGCGGCGGCAGACTCCGGAACAGACTGTAAATCAGTGGACAACCTGCAGCTCCACAGAGGTGAGTCTACCTGCAGCTTCTCTGTGGAGCTTGTCTCTACATGTGGTATATTACTGGTATGGAAACTCTTCTCTATGGGCTAACTGCAGCTTCTCTGTGGAGCTTGTCTCTACATGTGGTATATTACTGGTATGGAAACTCTTCTCTATGGGCTAACTGCAGCTTCTCTGTGGAGCTTGTCTCTACTTGTGGTATATTACTGGTTTTGGAAACTCTTCTCTATGGGCTAACTGCAGCTTCTCTGTGGAGCTTGTCTCTACTTGTGGTATATTACTGGTTTGGAAACTCTTCTCTAAGCTTCTATATAGAGCTTGTCTATACTCTTGTTTGTTTGTTTGTTTGTTTGTTTGTTTGTTTGTTTGGTTACTGACGACGTGCCCCCCTGCAGGCCAGCCCACCGCCATGTTTGTCTGTGCGTGTTTGTGTGTTTGTTTGTTTGTTTGTTTGTTTGTTTGTGTGTTTGTTTGTGTTTGTTTGTGTGTTTGTTTACTGATGATGTCCTCCCCTGCAGGCCAGCCCACCGCTGCCTCCGCCCTGGCCGCCGACCTGCTCCAGCTATTCATGAACTCCGTGGAACCCGACATCGACATCGTCGTCGAGAACCAGAAAATCAAGGCTCACAGGTAACCATGGTAACCAATTCGCAGGCCATGGTAACTAAGCCTACTCACAGGTAACCATGGTAACTAAGCCTACTCACAGGTAGCCCAGCCTACTCACAGATAAGGCAGTTATATCAGGGGAAGAGTGCCGTTCACATCTCATCTCTCAGTTATAGAAATGTAATGAAAGAGTTGGCTTCAGATTACAGTAAATCCAGCTGAATGAGGTTTTCAGACTTGTTGCTTTTCTGTCTCAGGGCCATCCTGTGTGCGAGGTCCGGCTACTTTTCAGCCATGCTGAGCGGCAGCTGGGCAGAGAGCATGTCGCAGGAAATCACTCTCCACGGGTAGGTCATAGGTTATAGGTCACAGGAAATCATACTGAACGAGTCAGTCATAGGTTATAGGTTACAGGAAATCACATTCCACGGGTAAGTTATAGATTATAGGTCACAGGAATTCACAGTCCAAAGGTAGGTCATATGTCAAAGGTCACAGGAAATCACACTCCACGGTAAACCATAGGTTATAGGTCACAGGAAATCACACTCCCTGGGTAAGTCATAGGTCACAGGAAATTACATTCCATGGGTAAGTCATAGATTATAGGTCACAGGAAATCACAGTCCACAGGTAGGTCATAGGTCACAGGTCACAGGAAATCACACTCCACAGTAGGTCATAGGTTATAGGTTACAGGAAAATCACACTCCATGGGTAAGTCATAGGGCACAGGTCACAGGAAATCACACTCCACTTGAGTCACAGGTCATAGGAAATCACAACACACAGGTAAGTAAAAGGTCGTAGGTCGCAGGAAATCACACTCCATGGGTAGGTGACATGTACAGGTCACCGAAATCACAGATCAGTCCTAAGCCATCGGTCACAGGAAATCACACTATTCTGTTTGTTTGCTTTAGTGTAACCCATGCTGGGGTGATGGCCCTTAATGAGTTTGTTTGTTTGCTTTAGTGTAACCCATGCTGGAGTGATGGCCCTTAATGAGTTTGTTTGTTTGCTTTAGTGTAACCCATGCTGGGGTGATGGCCCTTAATGAGTTTGTTTGTTTGCTTTAGTGTAACCCATGCTGGAGTGATGGCCCTTAATGAGTTTGTTTGTTTGCTTTAGTGTAATCCATGCTGGGGTGATGGCCCTTAATGAGTTTGTTTGTTTGTTTGCTTTAGTGTAACCCATGCTGGAGTGATGGCCCTTAATGAGTTTGTTTGTTTGCTTTAGTGTAACCCATGCTGGAGTGATGGCCCTTAATGAGTTTGTTTGTTTGCTTTAGTGTAACCCATGCTGGGGTGATGGCCCTTAATGAGTTTGTTTGTTTGTTTGTTTGCTTTAGTGTAACCCATGCTGGAGTGATGGCCCTTAATGAGTTTGTTTGTTTGCCTTATCGTAATCCATGCTGGGGTGATGGCCCTTAATGAGTTTGTTTGTTTGCTTTAGTGTAACCCATGCTGGGGTGATGGCCCTTAATGAGTTTGTTTGTTTGCTTTAGTGTAACCCATGCTGGGGTGATGGCCCTGCTGTACTTCATCTATGGAGGAACCATGGATCTGCCCAGCAACGTCACCCCCAGGTGAGTTCATGTCAGGTCGCAGGTGAGTTCATGTCAGGTTGCAGCTGAGTTCATGTCAGTTCATGTCTTGCCTTTAGCTAACATATTGTGCCTGCTTAGCTCCTCTCTGCACCAGCGCTCCCAACAAGCCTGGTGCCGCTGTCTGATGGATGCCTGGGTCTCCTGTAACTGTTTCCTTGTGTCCCTCTGCAGCGAGGTGGTTCCTCTGGCAGACATGTACGGCCTGGAGGGGCTTAAAGACGTGGCGGCCCTCGTCTTAAAGCACAACAACTGTCACCTCTTCCACAAGGTAAGCACACCTGTCACCTTCCACAAGGTAAGCACACCTGTCAACTTCCACAAGGTAAGCACACCTGTCACCTTCCACAAGGTAAGTACACCTGTCACCTTCCACAAGGTAAGTACACCTGTCACCTTCCACAAGGTAAGCACACCTGTCACCTTCCACAAGGTAAGCACACCTGTCACCTTCCACAAGGTAAGCACACCTGTCACCTTCCACAAGGTAAGTACACCTGTCACCTTCCACAAGGTAAGTACACCTGTCACCTTCCACAAGGTAAGCACACCTGTCACCTTCCACAAGGTAAGCACACCTGTCACCTTCCACAAGGTAAGCACACCTGTCACCTTCCACAAGGTAAGTACACCTGTCACCTTCCACAAGGTAAGCACACCTGTCACCTTCCACAAGGTAAGCACACCTGTCACCTTCCACAAGGTAAGCACACCTGTTGCCTTCCACAAGGTAAGCACACCTGTCACCTTCCACAAGGTAAGTGATGCTGCCAGGGTACTTCTGTGGAGTTATGGGGTCTAAACTGTTGTTTAGTTTTACCCTGCACATTGGCCACTGTGTTTGCTCATCGGTTTCAGCCCTACCGGCTGTGCAGTCCCCTAATGTGTATTTCAGCCCTACCGGCTGTGCAGTTCCCTAATGTGTATTTCAGCCCTACAGTCCCCTAATGTGTATTTCAGCCCTACCGGCTGTACAGTCCCCTACTGTGTATTTCAGCCCTACCGGCTGTGCAGTCCCCTAATGTGTATTTCAGCCCTACCTGCTGTACAGTTCCCTAATGTGTATTTCAGCCCTACTGGCTGTACAGTCCCCTAATGTGTATTTCAGCCCTACCGGCTGTGCAGTCCCCTAATGTGTATTTCAGCCCTACCCGCTGTACAGTTCCCTAATGTGTATTTCAGCCCTACCTACTACTAATGTGTATTTTCTCTGTTTTCCAGCCCTGCACAGGATGCCTGGCTGCAGTGCCGGACTGCCTGGCTCTCGCGCACACATTTGGGATGGAGGGGCTTTACACAGGCTGTCTCAAGTAAGTACACATTTGGGGTGGAGGGGCTTTACACAGGCTGTCTCAAGTAAGTACACATTTGGGATGGAGGGGTTTTACACAGGCTGTCTCAAGTAAGTACACATTTGGGATGGAGGGGCTTTACACAGGCTGTCTCAAGTAAGTACACATTTGGGGTGGAGGGGCTTTACACAGGCTGTCTCAAGTAAGTACACATTTGGGATGGAGGGGTTTTACACAGGCTGTCTCAAGTAAGTACACATTTGGGATGGAGGGGCTTTACACAGGCTGTCTCAAGTAAGTACACATTTGGAATGGAGGGGCTTTACACAGGCTGTCTCAAGTAAGTACACATTTGGGGTGGAGGGGCTTTACACAGGCTGTCTCAAGTAAGTACACATTTGGGGTGGAGGGGCTTTACACAGGCTGTCTCAAGTAAGTACACATTTGGGATGGAGGGGCATATAAAAAGTCTTGTGTGTTATAAGTGATTTGAATTGAAATGATTCCCAAATAATTTCTGGTGTTTTCCTTGTTGCACAGGTGGATTTCTAAGCATTTTGCAAAGGTTTGGCCGACCCAGACGTTTGCCAACTTACCCACCCAGCTGATGCACAAGTGCTTCTCAGCCATACAGGAGACCCTGGTTAGTATATATACACATTACACGTAGGCCATACATCACCCAGGTATCGGGTACAACCCATGCAAGTCATTGCACACCCAGGTCATCGGGTACAACCCATGCGGGTCATTGCACACCCATGTCATAGTACAGAACCAATCTGGGTGTTAGAACACAGTACAGAAATCCACCTAGGTTGTAGTACAGAAACCCACCCAGGTTGTAGTTCAGAAACCCACCCAGGTTGTAGTTCAGAAACCCACCCAGGTTGTTCAGAAACCCACCCAGGTTGTTGTACAGAAAACCACTGATGCAGGTTGTAGCACAAAACTCACTCAGACCGAAACAATCCACCAACTAATAGTGATAACATGTGCGTTTCATCTGACATACACACATTATCACTATAGAGAATGCTGTTGCCATGGTAACGAGCATGGTTTTCCTCCTGCAGACCAATGAGAATGCAGTTGCCATGGCGATAGAGAGTGACAAGCTGCAGGCGACGATCCCGGCTGTGAAGTGGGCGGAGCCTGTGCGCGACCTGTCATCGCAGCTGAGGGACGCCTGCGTCGCGTTTATCGTGGAGAACTTCGCCGCCGTGGTCGACAACGGGACGTTCTGTTCGCTACTCAGGGTGAGGAACAAACAAACAAACAAACAAACAAACAAACTACTGTGCGCTACTCAGGGTGAGGAACAAACAAACAAACAAACAAACAAACTACTGTGCGCTACTCAGGGTGAGGAACAAACAAACAAACAAACAAACAAACAAACTACTGTGCACTACTCAGGGTGAGGAACAAACAAATAAACAAACAAACAAACAAACTACTGTGCACTACTCAGGGTGAGGAACAAACAAACAAACAAACTACTGTTCGCTACTCAGGGTGAGGAACAAACAAACTACTGTTCGCTACTCAGGGTGAGGAACAAACAAACAAACAAACAAACAAACAAACTACTGTGCGCTACTCAGGGTGAGGAACAAACAAACAAACAAACAAGCAAACAAACTACTGTGCGCTACTGAGGGTGAGGAACAAACAAACAAACAAACAAACTACTGTGCGCTACTCAGGGTGAGGAACAAACAAACAAACAAACAAGCAAACAAACTACTGTGCGCTCCTCAGGGTGAGGAACAAACAATGTTTGTGGGCCAGTTTGTGAGCCAGTTTGTGGGCCAGTTTGTAGGCCAGGTGTTCACAGCTGTGGTGGGCAGCCTGACTCCAGACAACTGCTGCAAGTTGCCGTCATGTCCAACAGATGTGATATTGTACATTATATATCCCTACAGGGTATGGGGGATGTGATATTGTACATTATATATCCCTACAGGGTGATATTGTACATTATATATCCCTACAGGGTATGGGGGATGTGATATTGTACATTATATATCCCTACAGGGTGATATTGTACATTATCTATCCCTACAGGGTATGGGGGATGTGATATTGTACATTATATATCCCTACAGGGTATGGGGGATGTGATATTGTACATTATATATCCCTACAGGGTATGGGGGATGTGATATTGTACATTATATATCCCTACAGGGTATGGGGTGGAAGGGCCAGTTTGTGGGCCAGGTGTTCACAGCTGTGGTGGGCAGTCTGACTCCAGACAACTGCTGCAGCAAGTTCCTGTCAGTAAACAGACTCAAGCAGCTGGCCATGACTGAAGACTGGAACTCCGTAAGTCACTAACTAACTTACTAACTAACAAACGGAACACTGAACTGGAGGTGCAGATATGGTGTTAATCGTGGTTGTAATGTCTACACTAAAACAGTATTTTCCGTTTTCCTGAAATCAGCAGCAATTGCAGATAATCGCCAGTATTTGAATTTTTTTATATTTTTGGTAAAATTGTTGATCAAGACTTGATGAAAACCTTGTCCAATCGCCATCTTCGACCCAAAGGGCTCCAGGATTATCCATCTTCATCCTTAGTCTTTTTGGATTTGATTGTTTTACTGTGATTTCTGCAGTTCTCTTTGGTTTTGCTGTCACTGGAAGCCTTCTCATGATTTCAGTCTGCGGCAGGTTTTTTCTGTTCTGTTGTGTTTCAGTGATTATTGTTTGTTTCAGTGATTATTGTTTGTTTCAGTGTTTATTGTTTGTTTCAGTGTTTGCCGACATGTGGGCCAGCAGCCTTCAGCGCGGTAATGACTTATTTATCAACGTGGGCTTTTATAGTGAAGAACTTTATTGTACACGGTACCCGTTGTTGACATGGTTGCGAAGGTGAACACCACCCATGAGTTGTGCCCCAGCTGCCATGTTGTTAACGCTGCCCCCTACCTGCAGGACATGGTGGTGCAGGTGAACACCACCCATGAGTTGTGCCCCAGCTGCCATGTTGTTAATGCTGCCCCCTACCTGCAGGACATGGTGGTGCAGGTGAACACCACCCATGAGTTGTGCCCCAGCTGACATGTTGTTAATGCTGCCCCCTACCTGCAGGACATGGTGGTGCAGGTGAACACCACCCATGAGTTGTGCCCCAGCTGACATGTTGTTAATGCTGCCCCCTACCTGCAGGACATGGTGGTGCAGGTGAACACCACCCATGAGTTGTGCCCCAGCTGACATGTATTAACGCTGCCCCCTACCTGCAGGACATGGCAGTGCAGGTGAACACCACCCATGAGTTGTGCCCCAGCTGACATGTTGTTAACGCTGCCCCCTACCTGCAGGACATGGCAGTGCAGGTGAACACCACCCATGAGTTGTGCCCCAGCTGACATGTTGTTAACGCTGCCCCCTACCTGCAGGACATGGTGGTGCAGGTGAACACCACCCATGAGTTGTGCCCCAGCTGACATGTTGTTAATGCTGCCCCCTACCTGCAGGACATGGTGGTGCAGGTGAACACCACCCATGAGTTGTGCCCCAGCTGACATGTATTAATGCTGCCCCCTACCTGCAGGACATGGTGGTGCAGGTGAACACCACCCATGAGTTGTGCCCCAGCTAACATGTTGTTAATGCTGCCCCCTACCTGCAGGACATGGTGGTGCAGGTGAACTTGACCCATGAGCGGAGCTGGGCGTTCCTGGTGCAGAACGTGGCCCAAGTTCAGCACTCTGCCGGCTGGAACCTCATCCCCGCAGCCACCAAGGCCAAGGTCAAAGAAGGTGGGACCTCCTGTCTTTTCTTCAGGTGTTCTGGTATTTTTATCTGGTGACCTGAACAGTGATGTCTGTAACTATAGATGAATAAACCACATCTCCTGTGTGGACATCTGTAACCATAGTTACCAGATCTCTTGTGGGACATCTGTAACCATAGTTACCACATCTCTTGTGGGACATCTGTAACCATAGTTACCACATCTCTTGTAGGACATCTGTAACCATAGTTACCACATCTCCTGTGTGGACATCTGTAACCATAGTTACCAGATCTCTTGTAGGACATCTGTAACCATAGTTACGGCATTTCTTGTGGGACACCTGTAACCATAGTTACCACATCTCTTGTGGGACATCTGTAGCCATAGTTACCAGATCTCTTGTGGGACATTTGTAACCATAGTTTCCAGATCTCTTGTGTGGATGTCTGTAACCATAGTTACCAGATCTCTTGTGTGGATGGCTGTTACCATAGTTACCACATCTCTTGTGGGACATCTGTAACCATAGTTACCACATCTCTTGTGGGGCATCTGTAACCATAGTTACCACATCTCTTGTGGGACATCTGTAACCATAGTTACCAGATCTCCTGTGTGGATGGCTGTTACCATAGTTACCAGATCTCTTGTGTGGATGGCTGTTACCATAGTTACCAGATCTCTTGTGGGACATCTGTAACCATAGTTACCAGATGTCTTGTGTTGATGTCTGTAACCATAGTTACCAGATCTCTTGTGACTGTAGGGACAAGTTACCTTGACTTCTCTGCCATTGTGCACCAGAGAATGGTTGATATTTGTGACAACTAGAATCCCTTCCCATCTGTATAAACCATGTCACTATGCCTTAATAGTCTACTGCTTTTTGCTGACTTCGCACTTTTTGCTTTTTCTCTTTGCTCCTGCTTTGATTTCTGGGAGCACAGGATCACGTAAGCCCCTTGTTTCTGCCATACACAGCATGTTTTAACTGATGACAGTAGTCCAAGCCCACAGCATGTTTTAACTGATGACAGTAGTCCAAGCCCACAGCATGGTTTAACTGATGACAGTAGTCCAAGCCCACAACATGGTCACAGCATGGTTGTCTTCAGCATGATCCTCAGTACTTTTTAATCCATGTGCATGGAGACACAAATGCATCAGCAGCTAGACTAGTCGGTACATGTTAGTGTGTTCTCCTCGAATGGAGCATGAAATCCACAAAGAGGAATATTCTACTAGATATGTACATGAGAATGTTGAACATGTAGGATATCGAAGATATGTATCGTTAAGGTTTTTTTTTTCAAAAATGTACTTGTATTTATGAAAGTATACCTCAGCTTTGCCTTGTGACCAGATTGGTCTTGTAGAGTAGAATAAGTACATACATGTATGTAGACTAGTCAAAGTCATTTTTACGGCTTCTTGTGTCCAGAGTGGAATAAGTCCAATGTTGAAACTGATTGGTAATGATGATGATGATTTTATCTTGAATATTTCTGTTTTTCCTCCAGCAGAAGTGTTTGTGGGTGTGTTGAAAGTGACGGATGTAATTTGATCCTGTAATTTGATCCCTGCAGCTGCAGTTTTTGTGGATGATGTCGGACACATTCCAGCCAAGAAGCCAAAACTCTCAAGTGCACAGAGGGCAAAGGTCAGTACAGAGGGCAAAGGTCATTATAGGGTGAAAGGTGAAAAACTGTTCTGTATTACTGTGAAAGTTCAGAGGGCAAAAGTGAAGAACTGTTCTGTATTACTGTGAAAGTTCAGAGGGCAAAAGTGAAGAACTGTTCTGTATTACTGTGAAAGTTCAGAGGGCAAAGGTGAAAAACTGTCTCCATGTCTAACACAGTTCTTATTGCCGTACTCAGAAAGCCTCCAGCAGAGACCGACAGGCCTCCAGCCGGCAGGGAGCAGCGAGGGCCGAAGGGACGGCTGCAAAGGGACCAACGAAGCTGAAGAAGTCCGGAAATGCCCGGAGGTCTCCTTCCGGGAGAAAGTCTCGGCCGTCGGGAGGTTCTGCGGGGCCGAGTAAGGCCAGCGAGGAGCCGGCGACGATGAACGGCGTCCGGCAGAAATCAGCAGGCAGGACCAAGAGGCCAGGTACATGTGTGTGTACTCTCCCACACATGAACCCACCCACACTCAAAACCCACCCACACTCAAAACCCACCCACACTCAAAACCCACCCACACTCAAAACCCATGCCTGTACATGCACCTTACCGACTTCCTACACACGCAAAACCCACACACACGCAAAACCCACACGCACGTAAAACCCACATGCAAAACCTACGCCTGCACATGCACGTTACTGGCTCTCCCACACTCATAACCCACCTGACACATGTATCATTAATGACTATTCCATTTATCTTAGGTTCTTCTATTCAAGTACATTTGTATATTTGAGGGTCAGCCTTTACCAGAAGAGCTGTCTGGCTGACCCAGTGTAACGACTTGTTTCACTGCTGATAGTAGTAGTAAATTATGATAATGATAAACTATTGTAACCCAAACCAGGCTTGGCTGCTCCAGTGTAACGACTTGTTTCATTGCTGATAAATAATGATAAACTATTGCAACCCTACCCAGGCTTGACTGACCCAGTGTAACGACTTGTTTCATTGCTGATAAATAATGATAAACTATTGTAACCCAACCCAGGCTTGGCTGCTCCAGTGTAACGACTTGTTTCATTGCTGATAAATAATGATAAACTATTGCAACCCTACCCAGGCTTGACTGACCCAGTGTAACGACTTGTTTTACTGCCGATAAATAATGATAAACTATTGTAACCCAAACCAGGCTTGGCTGCTCCAGTGTAACGACTTGTTTCATTGCTGATAAATAATGATAAACTATTGTAACCCAACCCAGGCTTGACTGACCCAGTGTAACGACTTGTTTTACTGCCGATAAATAATGATAAACTATTGTAACCCAACCCAGGATTGGCTGACCCAGTGTAACGACTTGTTTCATTGCTGATAAATAATGATAAACTATTGTAACCCAACCCAGGCTTGACTGACCCAGTGTAACGACTTGTTTCATTGCTGATAAATAATGATAAACTATTGTAACCCAACCCAGGATTGGCTGACCCAGTGTAATGACTTGTTTCATTGCTGATAAATAATGATAAACTATTGTAACCCAACCCAGGCTTGGCTGCTCCAGTGTAACGACTTGTTTCACTGCTGATAAATAATGATAAACTATTGTAACCCAACCCAGGCTTGACTGACCCAGTGTAACGACTTGTTTCATTGCTGATAAATAATGATAAACTATTGTAACCCAACCCAGGCTTGACTGACCCAGTGTAACGACTTGTTTCATTGCTGATAAATAATGATAAACTATTGTAACCCAAACCAGGCTTGGCTGCTCCAGTGTAACGACTTGTTTCATTGCTGATAAATAATGATAAACTATTGTAACCCAACCCAGGCTTGACTGACCCAGTGTAACGACTTGTTTCATTGCTGATAAATAATGATAAACTATTGTAACCCAACCCAGGCTTGACTGACCCAGTGTAACGACTTGTTTTACTGCCGATAAATAATGATAAACTATGGTAACCCAACCCAGGCTTGACTGACCCAGTGTAACGACTTGTTTCATTGCTGATAAATAATGATAAACTATTGTAACCCAACCCAGGCTTGACTGACCCAGTGTAACGACTTGTTTCATTGCTGATAAATAATGATAAACTATTGTAACCCAACCCAGGCTTGACTGACCCAGTGTAACGACTTGTTTTACTGCCGATAAATAATGATTAACTATGGTAACCCAACCCAGGCTTGACTGACCCAGTGTAACGACTTGTTTCATTGCTGATAAATAATGATAAACTATTGTAACCCAACCCAGACTTGACTGACCCAGTGTAACGACTTGTTTCATTGCTGATAAATAATGATAAACTATTGTAACCCAACCCAGGCTTGACTGACCCAGTGTAACGACTTGTTTCACTGCTGATAAATAATGATAAACTATTGTAACCCAACCCAGGCTTGGCTGCTCCAGTGTAACGACTTGTTTCATTGCTGATAAATAATGATAAACTATTGTAACCCAACCCAGGCTTGACTGACCCAGTGTAACGACTTGTTTTACTGCTGATAAATAATGATAAACTATTGTAACCCAACCCAGGCTTGGCTGCTCCAGTGTAGCGACTTGTTTCACTGCTGATAAATAATGATAAACTATTGTAACCCAACCCAGGCTTGACTGACCCAGTGTAATGACTTGTTTCACTGCTGATAAATAATGATAAACTATTGTAACCCAACCCAGGCTTGACTGACCCAGTGTAACGACTTGTTTCATTGCTGATAAATGATGATAAACTATTGTAACCCAACCCAGGCTTGACTGACCCAGTGTAACGACTTGTTTTACTGCTGATAAATAATGATAAACTATTGTAACCCAACCAGGCTCAGCCTCCAGGAGCGGCAAGAAGAGAAGCTCCTCCAAGACGAAGGCTGAGAAGCGACGAGACGTCTCGGGCGGGGCTGAGAAGCGACGAGACGTCTCGGACGGGGCTGAGAAGCGCCGAGACGCCTTGGACGGGGCAGGGCCCACCGACGGGGAGGAACGGGAGGAGAAGGCCGACAGCATGAAGCAGGACGAGTCGTCACGGCAACGCAGCCCCACCCGGAAACCGCGGGCGCCCTTCATCAAGCAGACGCGCACCAGCAGCCTGCGCAGCTGCAGCGCCGGCTCGAACCCCGGCCGCCCTCGGAGCCGATCACGGGAGTCATCGCTCACCCGGGAATCATCGCTGACCCGCATCTCCGCTTCCAGCTCCAAATCTGACGACATGGACGCCACCAAGGGCAAGGTGGGTACACCTTTCTTACACCTGTCTTACACCTTTCTTACACCTGTCTTACTGAACTTAATATGTGGACTGCAACTCCACTGCAACTTCTCTATACCTGTCTTAGTACCCGTAATTCAATGTCTCCCTGCAAATCATATTTCAGTAAATACATCTTGCATGAATCTTGACAGGTGGCGTCCAAGAAGTCGCTGAAGAAGAAGCGTCTGTCCTCCCGGTCCAGAAGTCGAAGTCCTGCGGTGGTGATTAAGGAGGGTGAGGGCGTGGTGTTGCCGGGATACATGCGGCCGCGCTCCCGAACGCGCAGCCCGCGCCCCGCCGGGTTCAGCGACAGAGACATCAGGTCTTCTTCTTCTACGGACTCGGTCACCGAAGGAAAGCCTCCGAAGAAGAAGAAATCTCCGAAGATCAAGCCGGACTCACACCTGCTGTGCCCGACGCTGGCGTTCCAGCAGAAGTCCCGAAACTTTGCACTGTCCGAGGACGAGATGGACTCAGCGGCGGCTAAGAAGAGCCCGCCGGCTAGACAGGTGGCCAGTCTCGAGGCCAGCCCGGCCAGAAAAGATGACGAGACCGAAACTAGCCCTGCTAGGCATTCTGTAGAAACTAGCCCGGCTAGGCATCCTGTGGAAACTAGCCCTGCTAGGCATCATGTGGAAACTAGCGCCGCTAGTCATTCTGTAGAAATTAGCCCTGCTAGGCATCGTGTGGAGAGTAGCCCTGCTAGGCATCCTGTGGAAACTAGCCCTACTAGGCAGACTGCCAAGGGAGAGACTAGCCCTGCTAAGCATCGTGTGGAGAGTAGCCCTGCTAGGCAGAAACTGGGTGGAGAATCGAGCCCAGCTAAGAAGTCAGGTGTGCAAGCTAGCCCAGCTAGAAAGCCAGCTGGGGAAGCTAACGCAGGAAAGAAATCAGCTGACACCAGCTCAGCAAAAAAGCTGGTGAGCCCTTCCAAAAACCCGGCAAGCTCGATGAAGAAAACAAAACCTGCCGGGCGACAGCCAGCCCCAAAGAGGTCAAGTGCTGCGGAACATGTTGCAAAAGGGAGGTCACCGAAGAAGGTCAACATCAGGAAAGAAAAGGGCGATGTCTCAAAGTCTCCAGCAAAAGGAAAAAACATGCAAAATGGGCCACCCAATGCTGCAGTGCCAACAGAGAAGACAGGGGGCGCTGATACTGCAGCGCCAACAGAAGAGACAGGGGGCGCTGATACTGCAGTGCCAACAGAGGAGTTGGTTGTCTCTGAGAAGGCAGAGACTGAGGAGAGTGAGAAGGAACTTGAGTCAGCTAGCAGGGAGAACCACATGGAACAGGGCGTTGTTAGTACAGAACAGGGCCTGGTTAGCACAGGACATGGCCTGGTTAGCACAGAACAGGGTGTGGTTAGTACAGAACAGGGTGTGGTTAGTACAGGACATGGCCTGGTTAGCACAGAACAGGGTGTGGTTAGTACAGGACAGGGCATGGTTAGTACAGGAGCAGCTCTAGACCAGACACAGTTACCTGATAAGACAGAACATTCCAAACTGCAGATGACCGGTACAGATGTAGAGCCTGCCTCAGAACCTGGGGTGACTTTGACCAAGGTCACAACTGCAGTACCCAGTGCCCCACCCTTACAGCCAGCTGCACCTGTAATGGAAGATGTCACAGATGCCCCACCTGTGGTGGCAGGTGTATCAGGTGAGCCACCTGTGGAACCAGCTGGGAGTCTCCCTGGTGAGGAAAGGGAGGATCTGTCCAGCCCCAGAACTGCAGTGGGTCCAGATCCCCCCAATGGGAGACCTACAGAGAGAGAAACTCCCACCAAAAAGAGAGGTTCCACTCCCCAAACTGCTGCAGCCGAGAAAATAAGCAGGAGGGGGAAACCGGCAGCCAATGGAAGCAGATCAGCACTGAAGAAGAAGGATGACGTCACCAAATCAACAGCAGCACCTGGAAAAGCAGGAACGAAAAAGTCAAGCAAAGAAACCAGCAAAGCAACTCCAGCCAGACAGGCAGAAACTAGACTGAAAACAACCGAATCCAGCAAGAAGGCAGAAAAAGCTAAAGGTAAAGATGAGACAAAGACAAGTGTTATGGCATCTGGTGCCAGGTCAAAGGTCACCAGTTTGGAAACTAAGATCAAAATTTCTGTGTCACAGAAAGACAAGGTCACCATGGCAACTATCAAACAAGCTAGCAAACAAGCTGTAGGCAAGAAAAACGTCAGAGAGAAAGAAAAAGTTACTGTACATGAGAAAAGGAAGGTAACGGAAGTAGCAACTGTTACTGTGGACCAAACAAAAACATCTACTAAGACAACCGCAGCAAGAAAGGTTGGAGCTAGACCAGCCACCAAAAAGGCACCGGCAGCAGATGGAGCTAAAACAGCCAGCAAAAAGGCACCGGTTGCAGGTGAGGACAGACCAGCAGCCAGTAAGGGTACAGGCAGAGAGAAACCTGCCACCAGCAAAGCAGCAGCTGCAAATGGAGACAAACGTGCCCCCAAAACGGCACCAGCTGCCAATAAGCTGGTGAAAAAAGTTTCAGACACTGAAAAACAAGCCATAAAAAAGACAACTACAAGGAAAACACCTGTCCAGACAAAAGTACCTTCAACACCTCGGGAAGCAAAGACTAAAGTAACTTTTAAGAAACCTCAGAGGCCTTTAGTAACAGCAAAGGTGCATCCAGCCTCTGTTTCTCCAGCTGAAGGTGGGGCTCCAGATAAAGCAGTGGAAGCTGAGAAACCTCCAACTCCCCAGGCCAGCATCAGCACCGAGCAGCTGGTCCCTGTCACAAGGAACCATGTGACTGTGGCAGGGCCAATGGACTTCTCGCCTGCAGAGCACATGGTACAACCTGCAGAGCACATGGTACAACCTGCAGAGCACATGGTACAACCTGCAGAGCACATGGTACAATCTGCAGAGCACATGGTACAATCTGCAGAGCACATGGTACAACCTGCAGACTCTACACATGCAGAGCACATGGAGGAAAGTTTGGCACCAGCAAATGATGTTCCTGCTGCTAAGATTGAGGTTATTGGAAAGGACGTTTGTGATGTTCTCGGCCAAACAGAAAAAGAGGCAGCTGGAATGGAGACTCCCACCCAGCCAGACGAGACAGGTTCTGTTGTTCAGCATGGGGAAGCTGCAGGTGCTGACGGTGGGGAGACCAAACAGGAGGCTACTCCGGACTATCAAGAACGAGCATTGATTATTGAAACAGCTCCATCACTAACAGTATTTGACGAAGCTGCAACAGAGACTTCACAGCCAGCAGAAGCAGACGTGTCTTCAGAGGAGACAACAGCGCAGCCAGCAGAGGTAGAGAAATCTGCAGAGGAGCCAGCAGAGGCAGACGTATCTGCAGAGGCCCACTCACCTGTGGCAGCAGAGGCCCGCTCACCTGTGCCAGCAGAGGCCCGCTCACCTGTGCCAGCAGAGGCCCACTCAGCTGTGGCAGCAGAGGCCCGCTCACCTGTGGCAGCAGAGGCCCGCTCACCTGTGGCAGCAGAGGCCCGCTCACCTGTGGCAGCAGAGGCCCGCTCACCTGTGGCAGCAGAGGCCCGCTCACCTGTGCCAGCAGAGGCCCGCTCTCCTGTGGCAGCAGAGGCCGGTTCACCTGTGGCAGCAGAGGCCCGCTCATCTGTGCCAGCAGGGGCCAGCTCACCTGTGGCAGCAGAGGCCCGCTCATCTGTGCCAGCAGAGGCCCGCTCACCTGTGCCAGCAGAGGCCCGCTCACCTGTGCCAGCAGAGGCCCACTCATCTGTGCCAGCAGAGGCCAGCTCACCTGTGGCAGCAGAGGCCCACTCACCTGTGCCAGCAGAGGCCCGCTCACCTGTGGCAGCAGAGGCCCACTCACCTGTGCCAGCAGAGGCCCGCTCACCTGTGGCAGCAGAGGCCCGCTCACATGTGGCAGCAGAGGCCAGCTCACCTGTGCCAGCAGAGGCCCGCTCACCTGTAATCTCACCTGCAGGAGAAGAGGAGGAGGAGGAGGATGTGTTTGCTGAAGATGCTGCAGCTCCAGCTCAACTGGCCATCTCAGATTCTGACCAATCAATAGAAGCTTTTCCCCCCTCCGAGTCGCCCCCCTCCCCTCCCCCGTCCCCTGTGTCTGATAGTGAAGAAGCCAGACGAGTGTCAGCTCTTCCTCCCATATCTGTGGACGCTGCAGTCAGTCTACTGGAGGCCGAGCTAGTACAGAGCACTCAGGCTGCAGGGATTGCTGCAGGGTCAGACCTACAGGGCACTCAGGCTGCAGGGATTGCTGCAGGGTCAGACCTACAGGGCACTCAGGCTGCAGGGATTGCTGCAGGGTCAGACCTACAGGGCACTCAGGCTGCAGGGATGGCTGCAGGGTCAGACCTACAGGGCACTCAGGCTGCAGGGATTGCTGCAGGGTCAGACCTACAGGGCACTCAGGCTGCAGGGATTGCTGCAGGGTCAGACCTACAGGGCACTCAGGCTGCAGGGACGGCTGCAGTGGATGCCGGGTCAAATCTGCAGGATGATAGAGAAACCAAACCTGGGCTCCAACAAAAGGACATGTCCAGGGCAGATCAAGTAAACAACAAGACAGAAGCTGTTGAAATGACTCCATCCAGAAGAGACGTTACAGAAATGTTGGGAAAAGACAGAGCAGGGCCAGAAGCCACTGCAGACTTGACAACAGGCCCGGATGGCAAATTACAAGAACCAACGGCTCATCAAGACCTACAACCAGGACTGTCTGTAGAACAACATTCCGGACAAACAGTTGTGCATTCAAGTGAATCGGAGGACAGTAGATTAGAAACTGCCGCCGTTGTACCTGGTGAATCTGTGGATGAGCAGAATAAGCTCCAGAGACAAATGGCTTTAGTTACATCCTCCAGCTTTGAGCAGCAGGCAGCAGGGCCTCCAGCTCAGCTGTCTGACGGGAAACATCAGCAGTCAGCTGGGGAGCAGCAGCAAACAGCAGGGGAACAGCAGCAGACAGCAGGGGAACAGCAGCAGACAGCAGGGGAACAGCAGCAGACAGCAGGGCCTCCAGCTCAGCTGCCTGATAGAGAACAGCAGCAGACAGTAGGGAAACAGCAGCAGACAGCAGGGCCTCCAGCTCAGCTGCCTGATAGAGAACAGCAGCAGACAGCAGGGGAACAGCAGCAGACAGCAGGGCCTCCAGCTCAGCTGCCTGATAGAGAACAGCAGCAGACAGCAGGGGAACAGCAGCAGACAGCAGGGCCTCCAGCTCAGCTGCCTGATAGAGAACAGCAGCAGACAGCAGGGGAACAGCAGCAGACAGCAGGGTCTCCAGCTCAGTTGTCTGATGAGGAAGAGCTTTTTGTGCCTCGGTCAGCAGAGACAGAGGCTGTCCAGGACATCCCGGCAGACGGAGACGTGAGGCCAGAACTGGGGCGTGCGGAGTCGGACATCCTGTCTGACCACGACACGTTGGAGGAGGAGGAGGAGAAGGCTGTGGAGGCTGATGACGAGATGTCGTCTGTAATGTCCTCTGAAGCTGGTACTGAGGAGAGGCAGGATGGGGAGGAGCCCTGCCGGCTGGGGGAGATGGACGCATCGTGGGAGTACACCAACAGCTTCGTGTACCACACCAGCGGCGTGCGCAGCCTGAGCGACTCCCAGACAGACAGACCAGAGGACACTGCAGAGGACTTCACCTCCAAACTGCTGCTGCGCTCCGAGTCCGAGCCCTGGACCAGAATCGACCCCAGCGAGGAGGATCTCACACCAACTGTGGCGCCTGAGGATGAGGTCACGTACAGGGAAAGCCTGGAAGATCTTGCAGAGTCACGGGAAGAAAGCCCGGATATCACTCCTGTATCAGCAAAGGACTTTTTACAGGAGAAGACTGACCCGATGGACGGGTCGGTAAGAAAGGCTTATGAAGAGCCTGCTTTACAAGTGAAAAGATCAGACAGGCCAAAAGCGCCGCTGAGGTCCTTGTCCATGGGTCAGCCTCCAGACACTCCTGTGAGATACGACTCAAAACACGAGGGTTCCAAATATGGGACCAGCTGGGACTTGAGAAGCGCGTCCATTGAGTCGTTTGAGGAGGAGTCTGCCAGCTTCATGAGCAGGTCGTTAGACAGCGCGCAGATGGAGGAGCTGCTGAGCGACAGGATTTCCCCTGACTCGCCCCCGGGGGTGCAGGAGGCCCCGGATGGGATATGTCCTCAGCTCATGGCCAGGGCCGCCAGCCCAGTGGTGCATGAAGAACAGCAAACACGAAGCCTGGGAGGAAACATGGATGTACCTCAGGGGGGCACTGACCCAGCATCTTCAGCTAACACGGATGTCAAGATATTTAATGATGATAGACAGACTGACTGTACTGATAAGTTTGAATCGTCTGATGAGGGCATGAAACACTCGTCAGGCAGAGACTCTGAACACTCATGTGATGCTGTAGATCCTGCACGGGGCCACGCAGAAAGGAAACTCGCTAAAGAGAAGAGACAAGAAGTCCTGTTGCTGAGATCCCTGCAGCCTGTTGCAGAGGAACACGATGTGAGCAGTAAGCAGAGTGAATCACAGACCGGCACTGTCTCCCACCAGCTGGAGATCATTGTCGCCTCGGTGATGGAAACTGACTCTGATCTGAAGGACAGTCCGTCTGCGGATCCCAAAGAGTCGCCTGAGCCGAGAGATTCTCCGGAGAGCGAGGGGTCGCCCAAGGACTCGCTGAAGGAGTCGGACTCGTCTGGCGGGGCGAGCGGCGGGTCTCCGGAGGTGGACAGCGGGTTCGTGTTCGTGTCGGCGGCGGACATCCCGCGGGAGCTGCACGGGCTGAACGTGTCGTTCCCGCGCGGCCGGCCGCCCATGCTGATGATGAAGGAGGCGGAGCCGGAGTGCGGGACGGGCGTGGAGGACCTGCTGGCGGAGCACCTCTCGGACGTGTCCGGGCAGGAGTCCGACGCGGAGTTCGACCAGGTGGCGGAGCTGATGTCCCCGGAGTCGCCCCTCCCCATGTTCACCAACCTGCCCGGAGTCAGCGAGTTCGTGCCCGAGGCCGCCATCGAGGAGTCGCTCCCCGAGCCCAGCGACACGGTCGACCCGCACGCGCACTTCACCGAGGCGCGCTTCACGGACTCGGGGCATCGCCACGTCTTCTCCTGCAGGCCCAGCGAGGCCGTGTCCGCCTCACAGATCCACGAAGACATGGTGGTCATCGAGACTGCACAGCAACGCCCCCTGGTAATGCTGGAGAGTACTGCAGGGCCCGGCAGGGACATGGTGGTGATAGAGAGCCCGATGCCCGGCAGGGAGACCCAACTGGTCCTGGAGCCGTGCCCAGCTCAGGCGGACGTGTCCCGCCCTGCAGGAGGCATGACCCAGGCAGACATTATGTCTCCACCAGAGGAGGTGGTTCAAAACGAAGCCAATGAAGGGATTGAATCGGGACAGACCTTCCTGAGGGTGGAGCCTCGGGCAGTCGAGCGGCAGACCGAACCGGACAGCTCCCCCGGCAGCCTCAACCCCACAGCAGAGGAGTTTGTGCCCAAACTCGGGGGAGTGCCGGATGTGGTCGCTGATGTTCCGGGCTCCCATCTCAACCCTGAGGCGCTGGAGTTCCAGCCACAAACAACAGAGCCCCCTGGCAGAGAGCATGTGAACTGCAGAGCAGACCCCGCGGGCACAGAGAAGGCTAACTGCACAGCAGAGCCCCCTGGCATAGAGAAGGCTAGCTGCACCACAGAGCCCCCTGGCAGAGAGAAGGCTAGCTGCACCACAGAGCCCCCTTGCAGAGAGAAGGCTAGCTGCACAGCAGCGCCCCCTGACAGAGAGAAGGCTAGCTGCACAGCAGCGCCAGCTAGCGGAGAGAGGGTGCTCCCCACCTACACAGCCCACCAGGTCCTGACTAGCGACACCACCGTTGACGAGTTTGTTCTGAATCCGGGCGCTCCGGAGTTCGTCCCTCACCCCGGAACGGTGGAGTACATCCCCATGCCTGTGGAAGAGGACAGGTCTCCTTCTCCCAATGACTCCGAGTCTGTTCTGGACTACTGGACATCGGAGAGCTCCGGCACCATCAAGCGCCGGCCGCCCATCATGTGCACCGCGGAGGGAGCCGTGCTGGAGGGCGGCGCGGAGGACGGGACCCCGACTTCTCCCGGAACCGCACAGGGGAGGGCAGAGGTCATCACCATGACAACAAATCCCCTGCAGAGGAGGGCAGAGGTCATCGCCATGACAACAGAACCCCTGCAAGGGAGGTCGGAGGTCATCACCATGGCACCAAAACCCATGCAGAGAAGGTCAGAAGTGGATGGAGTACCTAAAGAGTTTGTACAACCAGAGCCTCTCCCGGATGCCATTGTGGACGATAGATCGCCTGACACACCAGTGGGGGGAGTCGTCCCTGGTCTTACCGAAACTAAAACTGCCTCCAAGTCTGAAGACAAGAAACCAGCACCGAACAGCTCTATGGCTGAGGGGCGGGGCAGCTCCATGGCAGAGGGGCGGGGCAGCTCCATGGCAGAGGGGCGGGGCAGCTCCATGGCAGAGGGGCGGGGCAGCTCCATGGCAGAGGGGCGGGGCAGCTCCATGGCAGAGGGGCGGGGCAGCTCCATGGCAGAGGGGAGGGGCAGCTCCATGGCAGAGGGGAGGGGCAGCTCCATGGCAGAGGGGCGGGGCAGAAGCTCCGGAGAGACCAAACACGTCACCTTCAAACTGGAGGACGAGATCTGCGGCTACACTGAAACGGAAATGTTTGAAGAGATTCGAATTTCTAAAAAGACCGAGTCTGACGGCGACGAAGCAGCCAGGAGGTCGAACATGGCGGAGGTGATGGCGGAGATCCAGGGAGATGAAGTCCAGCAGCTTCTGGACTCAACAGCCGACCCGGCGGGCCAGGGGCTTCTCGACTCCACAGCCGACTCTACAGCAGACCCGGCAGGAGGCACTACAGCCGACCAGGCAGTGCAGGAGCCTCTGGACCCGGCAGGAGGCACTACAGCCGACCCGGCAGCCCAGGAGCCTCTGGACCCGGCAGGAGGCACTACAGCCGACCAGGCAGTGCAGGAGCCTCTGGACCCGGCAGGAGGCACTACAGCCGACCAGGCAGTGCAGGAGCCTCTGGACCCGGCAGGAAACAGCAGCGAGGCCGAGGAGGAGGCGCATCAGGACAGGGCAGAGTACAAACATGTCGTGCACGTCAGCTTCTCTGTTTGTGAGAAATCTGAGGACAGTCAAAACCCTGAGGACTCTGCAGATGAGGAGAATCCAGATGAGCCAGATGTTCCTCGCCATGAAGGACAGGGCAGCAAAAATGAGTCCCATCTGGACAGCACTGAACTTCTCCACCAGGATATCCAGTCACGTAACAAAGAAAGCCCAGATCTGTCCCAACAGGACAACACTGGTCCTTCCCACCAGCATAGCACTCACCCGTCCCACCAGGATAGCACTGGCCCGTCCCACCAGGATAGCACTCACCCATCCCAACAGGACAACACTGACCCGTCCCAACAGGACAGCACTGGCCCTTCCCAACAGGACAGCACTGGCCCGTCCCACCAGGATAGCACTGGCCCGTCCCAACAGGACAACACTGACCCGTCCCAACAGGATAGCACTGGCCCGTCCCAACAGGACAGCACTGGCCCGTCCCAACAGGACAGCACTGGCCCGTCCCAACAGGACAGCACTGGCCCGTCCCAACAGGACAGCACTGGCCCGTCAAAACAGGACAGCACTGGCCCGTCCCAACAGGACAGCACTGGCTCTGACACGGATGACTCTGATGGGCCTCCTGAGGGAATCTACCGAGTCACACCTGTGGACGACCTCTACTCCGCCGTCAACTCCGACTCAGCAGAGGAGGAGGAGGAGATGGTGTCTGGGGGTCATCAGGAGTTCGTGTCTTGGGATCATCAGGAGACGGTGTCTGGTCGGCAGGAGATGGTGTCTGGGGGTCATCAGGGGATGGTGACTGGTCGGCAGGAGATGGTGTCTGGGGGTCATCAGGAGATGCTGTCTGATCGGCAGGAGATGGTGACTGGTCGGCAGGAGATGCTGTCTGGTCGGCAGGAGATGGTGACTGGCCGGCAGGAGATGGTGACTGGTTGGCAGGAGATGGTGACTGATCAGCAGGAGATGGTGTCTGGTCGGCAGGAGATGGTGACTGATCAGCAGGAGATGGTGTCTGGTCGGCAGGAGATGGTGACTGGCCGGCAGGAGATGGTGACTGGTCGGCAGGAGTTGCTGTCTGGGGGTCATCAGGAGATGGTGACTGGTCGGCAGGAGATGGTGTCTGGGGGTCATCAGGAGATGCTGTCTGGTCAGCAGGAGGTGGTGACTGGTCGGCAGGAGGTGGTGACTGGTCGGCAGGAGTTGATGTCTGGGCGGCATCAGGAGATGTTTTCTGATCGGCAGGAGATTGTGACTGGTCGGCAGGAGATTGTGACTGGTCGGCAGGAGGAGGTGACTGGTCGGCAGGAGATGGTGACTGGTCGGCAGGAGATGGTGACTGGTCGGCAGGAGATGGTGACTGGTCGGCAGGAGTTGGTGACTGGTCGGCAGGAGATGATGACTGGTCGACAGGAGATGGTGACTGGTCGGCAGGAGATGGTGACTGGTCGGCAGGAGATGGTGACTGGTCGGCAGGAGGTGGTGACTGGTCGGCAGGAGATGGTGTCTGGTCGACAGGAGATGGTGACTGGGGGTCATCAGGAGATGGTGACTGGTCGGCAGGAGATGGTGACTGGGCGACTGGACCAGGAAAAAAGGGAGGAAGCGCGGGTAAACTCAGCTGTAGATGCCGAGAGCTCGGACTGCATAAATGGCAACATCATCCCCAACGGTCACACGGATAACAAATCTCCAGAAGGCGAGAACGATGTAGAGAACGGCAACTCCACTTCTCACGACAGGGACGAGGACTCCCACGGGTTCCGGGACTTCCCCGTATACGAGACCGTCACGTCCTTCCGATTCCAGGCCAACACCATCAGGTGATTCTAAAGATCTTAAATGCCTGTTCTCGTGCCCTTGAAATGGAATGCTGACCACAAAGTCGACATGAATGCTTATTGCTTGCTCATCTGCATGAATTTTGTAGTAATGGAAATTAAAGACTTTACAAACGTAAGGCATCCTCTCTACGTGTCAAGTATGCGACGCTGTGCAGAAAAGCCACTTCAGCCCGTTGATAACCGGTTGTAGTTCTTAGGACAGGACTGTTCCTGTAACAAACTCCAACTATCAGTTATCAGCCTTTTTCTCACTCCCCCTCTTCTGTCTACCCAGGAAAGACCCGGAAGGGCCAGACTCTGAGTCCACCTACATCAACGGCATGTACGACTTCTCCTTGGAGAGCGCCGGAGCCGTGCGCATCCTGCCCAGGTAGAGAGGTGCAGTTGGTTTTAGTTCCCCTCAACTGTCCTCTAACCATCACTAATGTTCACCCCTGCCCAGGTAGAGAGGTGCAGTTGGTTTTAGTTCCCCTGTCCTCTAATCATCACTAATGTTCGCCCCTGCCCAGGTAGACAGGTGCAGTTGGTTTTAGTTCCCCTGTACCCTAATTATCACTAATGTTCGCCCCTGCCCAGGTAGAGAGGTGCAGTTGGTTTTAATTCCCCTGTACCCTAATCATCACTAATGTTCGCCCCTGCCCAGGTAGAGAGGTGCAGTTGGTATTAGTTCCCCTGTACCCTAATCATCACTAATGTTCGCCCCTGCCCAGGTAGAGAGGTGCAGTTGGTTTTAGTTCCCCTGTACCCTAATTATCACTAATGTTCGCCCCTGCCCAGGTAGAGAGGTGCAGTTGGTTTTAGTTCCCCTGTACCCTAATCATCACTAATGTTCGCCCCTGCCCAGGTAGAGAGGTGCAGTTGGTATTAGTTCCCCTGTACCCTAATCATCACTAATGTTCACCCCTGCCCAGGTAGAGAGGTGCAGTTGGTATTAGTTCCCCTGTACCCTAATCATCACTAATGTTCACCCCTGCCCAGGTAGAGAGGTGCAGTTGGTATTAGTTCCCCTGTACCCTAATCATCACTAATGTTCGCCCCTGCCCAGGTAGACAGGTGCAGTTGGTTTTAGTTCCCCTGTACCCTAATCATCACTAATGTTCGCCCCTGCCCAGGTAGAGAGGTGCAGTTGGTTTTAGTTCCCCTGTACCCTAATTATCACCAATGTTCGCCCCTGCCCAGGTAGAGAGGTGCAGTTGGTTTTAGTTCCCCTGTACCCTAATCATCACTAATGTTCACCCCTGCCCAGGTAGAGAGGTGCAGTTGGTTTTAGTTCCCCTGTACCCTAACCATCACTAATGTTCACCCCTGCCCAGGTAGAGAGGTGCAGTTGGTTTTAGTTCCCCTGTACCCTAATCATCACTAATGTTCACCCCTGCCCAGGTAGAGAGGTGCAGTTGGTTTTAGTTCCCCTGTACCCTAACCATCACTAATGTTCACCCCTGCCCAGGTAGAGAGGTGCAGTTGGTATTAGTTCCCCTGTACCCTAATCATCACTAATGTTCGCCCCTGCCCAGGTAGACAGGTGCAGTTGGTTTTAGTTCCCCTGTACCCTAACCATCACTAATGTTCGCCCCTGCCCAGGTAGAGAGGTGCAGTTGGTTTTAGTTCCCCTGTACCCTAACCATCACTAATGTTCGCCCCTGCCCAGGTAGAGAGGTGCAGTTGGTTTTAGTTCCCCTGTACCCTAACCATCACTAATGTTCACCCCTGCCCAGGTAGAGAGGTGCAGTTGGTATTAGTTCCCCTGTACCCTAATCATCACTAATGTTCGCCCCTGCCCAGGTAGAGAGGTGCAGTTGGTTTTAGTTCCCCTGTCCTCTAATCATCACTAATGTTCGCCCCTGCCCAGGTAGAGAGGTGCAGTTGGTTTTAGTTCCCCTGTACCCTAATCATCACTAATGTTCGCCCCTGCCCAGGTAGAGAGGTGCAGTTGGTTTTAGTTCCCCTGTACCCTAACCATCACTAATGTTCGCCCCTGCCCAGGTAGAGAGGTGCAGTTGGTTTTAGTTCCCCTGTCCTCTAATCATCACTAATGTTCGCCCCTGCCCAGGTAGACAGGTGCAGTTGGTTTTAATTCCCCTGTACCCTAATCATCACTAATGTTCGCCCCTGCCCAGGTAGAGAGGTGCAGTTGGTTTTAGTTCCCCTGTACCCTAACCATCACTAATGTTCGCCCCTGCCCAGGTAGAGAGGTGCAGTTGGTTTTAGTTCCCCTGTACCCTAATTATCACTAATGTTCGCCCCTGCCCAGGTAGAGAGGTGCAGTTGGTTTTAGTTCCCCTGTACCCTAATCATCACTAATGTTCGCCCCTGCCCAGGTAGAGAGGTGCAGTTGGTATTAGTTCCCCTGTACCCTAATCATCACTAATGTTCGCCCCTGCCCAGGTAGAGAGGTGCAGTTGGTTTTAGTTCCCCTGTACCCTAATCATCACTAATGTTCGCCCCTGCCCAGGTAGAGAGATGCAGTTGGTTTTAATTCCCCTGTCCTCTAATCATCACTAATGTTCGCCCCTGCCCAGGTAGAGAGGTGCAGTTGGTTTTAGTTCCCCTGTCCTCTAATCATCACTAATGTTCGCCCCTGCCCAGGTAGACAGGTGCAGTTGGTTTTAGTTCCCCTGTACCCTAACCATCACTAATGTTCACCCCTGCCCAGGTAGAGAGGTGCAGTTGGTATTAGTTCCCCTGTACCCTAATCATCACTAATGTTCGCCCCTGCCCAGGTAGAGAGGTGCAGTTGGTTTTAGTTCCCCTGTACCCTAACCATCACTAATGTTCGCCCCTGCCCAGGTAGAGAGGTGCAGTTGGTTTTAGTTCCCCTGTCCTCTAATCATCACTAATGTTCGCCCCTGCCCAGGTAGACAGGTGCAGTTGGTTTTAGTTCCCCTGTACCCTAATCATCACTAATGTTCGCCCCTGCCCAGGTAGACAGGTGCAGTTGGTTTTAATTCCCCTGTACCCTAACCATCACTAATGTTCGCCCCTGCCCAGGTAGAGAGGTGCAGTTGGTTTTAGTTCCCCTGTACCCTAATTATCACCAATGTTCGCCCCTGCCCAGGAAGAGAGGTGCAGTTGGTTTTAGTTCCCCTGTACCCTAACCATCACTAATGTTCGCCCCTGCCCAGGTAGAGAGGTGCAGTTGGTTTTAGTTCCCCTGTACCCTAATTATCACCAATGTTCGCCCCTGCCCAGGAAGAGAGGTGCAGTTGGTTTCGCCCCCCATTCCTGCATGTTTGTGTTATTTTGTTTGTTTGTTTGTTCGTTGACCACTTGTCTCCGTCCCCAGACACGAGTCCTCTCCCTACGAGCCAGCCGTCCGCAGTGACGTCATCAGCACGGCGGCCCGCCTGTCTCGTGAGGAGATGCAGAGCGAACAGCTGACCACCACCACGCGCATGACTCGCGAGGACATCAAGTTCATCGATGACGACGGGGAAGAGACCCACACCACCACGTTCCTCTCTCTCCGGCAGCCGCCGCAGCCCAGCCCCAGCAGCTCGCGAGCAGCCCCCAAGGCCGGGAAGTTTGTGCGGTTTGCGAAGAGAGAGGAGTATGTTGACATAGACGATGATGAGGGGGAAGCTGAGGATTCCCAGCAGGCCGATGGGGAGAGAGTTTCCCCCGCAGCCACGCCCACCCAGGAGGAGGATAAAGAGAACCTGGAGATCACGCGGGAGTTCGACAGTCTGGAGCACGAAGCCAACAACATCGAGGCCTCGGAACTGGACAGGAACGGTCAGGAGGAGGACAGCGACGCCGTCAGGATCGTTGTGACCGCCAGCCACACCCTCTGCCAGCCGCTGTCTCCCGTCACCGTGCCCGTGGACGGCATCGTCCGCGCTCCGCTCGCGCACGAAGAGGAGGATGAGGATACAGCTCAAGTCCAAAGTGGCCAACAGGGAAAGAAGGAAAGTCCACATGGAGATCGGGAAATCGTTGTGGTGGCAGAGATTCATCAGTCTAGTGTTGGTCCAGAGGAACACCAAAGCTTCATCCCTGCTGAGGGGACAGCAGCGATGTCCAGCCCTGACCAGCCGGATGAGGGGACAGCAGCGATATCCAGTCCTGACCAGCCGGATGAGGGGACAGCAGCGATGTCCAGCCCTGACCAGCCGGATGATGGGACAGCAGCGATGTCCAGCCCTGACCAACCGGATGAGGGGACAGCAGCGATGTCCAGCCCTGACCAGCCTGATGAGGGGACAGCAGCGATGTCCAGTCCTGACCAGCCGGATGAGGGGACAGCAGCGATGTCCAGCCCTGACCAGCCGGATGAGGGGACAGCAGCGATGTCCAGTCCTGACCAGCCGGATGAGGGGACAGCAGCGATGTCCAGCCCTGACCAACCGGATGAGGGGACAGCAGCGATGTCCAGCCCTGACCAGCCTGATGAGGGGACAGCAGCGATGTCCAGCCCTGACCAGCCGGATGAGGGGACAGCAGCGATGTCCAGCCCTGACCAGCCTGATGAGGGGACAGCAGCGATGTCCAGTCCTGACCAGCCGGATGAGGGGACAGCAGCGATGTCCAGCCCTGACCAGCCGGATGAGGGGACAGCGGCGATGTCCTGTAGTGAGGACACAGAGGATGAAGGCAAGAGCCCCCAGTCTGACAAGACTAAGGGGTACGAAGAAGTGGTGATGGGGACGTATTATACGGAAGGCTGTATACTTAAAGTGGTGAAGACCAAAGTCAGTTCGGAAGCAGACTGTCAGAGTGACGAGCAGCCGACTGAAGCAGTTGAGAACCAGCTTCAGTCCGGAGTGTCCCCTGCTGACGTCACTTCTGCTGACGTCACTTCCGCTCCAGGCACGGAGACGACACCAGAGCAGGCCGGGGGGGAGGGGGAGACCTTCTGTGACCAGGAGGGGAACGTCGGATTGGTCCCTGGGAATCTGTCGGACAGACCAACATTCGTGACCTTCGGGAAAGGGAGCGATGACGCGAAGGAGGGTGGGGACGGCTGTGAGCTGACTGGTTAACTCAGACAAACTTCGGGAAAGTAACCGATGACGCTAGGGAGGGTGGGGGGTCTGTGAGTTGACTGGTTAACTCAGACAACCTTCGGGAAAGGAACTGATGACGCTAAGGAGCATGGTGAGGGGTGTGAGCTGACTGGTTAACTCAAACAACCTTCGAGAAAGGAACTGATGAGTGGAAGTGTGACTCACAAGAGTAAGTGCAGTGCCATCGGGGGATACTCTCACCATAGCCAGTTTCTGCAGGATTGCAGATTCACCGATGTTCATTATAGTAGGATTATATGTTTGTATAGAGTCCTGAGTGTAAATCAGTAGGTATAGTTGTAAAGATTGATTTTATGATGATAAGATTGCGAAAGCAAGATAAGCTAATAATATGGACAGCCATGTGTTCAGTAGAGCTACTGTAGTATTGTAACTCACAAGCCTGTCTTACTTGTGTCTAATCTAGTATCACAACATAAATGATATGATATATGTAGGATTGTAGACTTTAGTTAGTACAAAGGTAGAAATGTGGAACCGATGCTTGTACAGACGGTGTAAATCAGGTTGGGCTTGTGTTGACCGCTGGGAGGATGTTAATGATGCCGAGATTTCTGCAGAGTTGTGAATTTTATATTTGAAATCATTTCACAAAGAGGCTGTTCAGACGTGTATTGATACTGATGTTAGATGTTTGCAATGCTGCCTGTAATTGTTAGTGTAGTGCCCGTAATCATAGGAGCTACCTACACTCGGCTGAAGCTGCAGTGCCCGTAATCATAGGAGCTACCTACACTCGGCTGAAGCTGCAGTGCCCGTAATCATAGGAGCTATCTACACTCGGCTGAAGCTGCAGTGCCCGTAATCATAGGAGCTATCTACACTCGGCTGAAGCTGCAGTGCCCGTAATCATAGGAGCTATCTACACTCGGCTGAAGCTGCAGTGCCCGTAATCATAGGAGCTATCTACACTCGGCTGAAGCTGCAGTGCCCGTAATCATAGGAGCTATCTACACTCGGCTGAAGCTGCAGTGCCCGTAATCATAGGAGCTACCTACACTCGGCTGAACTGCAGTGCCCGTAATCATAGGAGCTACCTACACTCGGCTGAAGCTGCAGTGCCCGTAATCATAGGAGCTATCTACACTCGGCTGAAGCTGCAGTGCCCGTAATCATAGGCGCTATCTACGCTCGTTTCAAGCTGAATGGAGTACAGTTTCATTAGAAGCAAGTTCCAGTGGTACGTAGCAGAGCATGACGTCACGAGCAGTGCAATACAATGCTTCGGTTGTAAGGTATTGACACGAATGTTGCATGTTTTCAAAACGCTCAACTTTATCGGCCATTCGGGCTGTAAGACGGATTGATGTTTATTATTTCAGTCAATATTGCTGGAGAGAACGTCTCATGATGCAGTAATGCTTAGCTGTAGTTTTATATATTGTACTATTTTAGGCCGCATGAAATTTTTAATAACTTGCATAATTTACGGGATTTGTTACAGTATCATGTCGACTGATGTAGGGTTGGATCCGATCGTAATGCAGAAGTAGTTCCTGCCGTGTGTGTTGATGTAGAAGGATCCCACACATAAATATTTGTGTGCTGTGGGTTAATTAGAACTGTTCAGCTACGTAACTGTCATGTACGCCGCACAACGGGCGGTTACAGAACTGTCATGTACGCCGCACATCGGGCGGTTACGGAACTGTCATGTACGCCGCACAACGGGCGGTTACGGAACTGTCATGTACGCCGCACAGCGGGCGGTTACGGAACTGTCATGTACGGCGCACAGCGGGCGGTTACGGAACTGTCATGTACGCCGCACAGCGGGCGGTTACGGAACTGTCATGTACGCCGCACAGCGGGCGGTTACGGAACTGTCATGTACGCCGCACAGCGGGCGGTTACGGAACTGTCATGTACGGCGCACAGCGGGCGGTTACGGAACTGTCATGTACGCCGCACAGCGGGCGGTTACGGAACTGTCATGTACGGCGCACAGCGGGCGGTTACGGAACTGTCATGTACGCCGCACCTGTAAATACTTCAGGACACATTCCGCTGATGACGTCTGTTGCAACATGATAACCTGGTAGCCATGGTAGCCATGTCGTCACTACATTATTTATTGAAGAATTATTTGTCGATAGCGTCACAGTAGAACTAGTCGAAGAAATAGCAAATGAGATGTAGTCAGCTGGTAACGTAAGGAAACTCATAGGCATCTGTGGAGAACTTAATGACGTCACAATGACTTGTTAGTTACATTCCTGTGTTCGATGTGAAGGCGTGCCTGCGAGCAGACGTGCTGTTCTTGCTGAAATAAGAACACGCTTGAGGCTTAGGGCAGCAATGTTGTGCTGTCATGCAATGCAACACTGGCTGAGATTTGTAACAATTTTTGATCAAATGGAAGCTTTTGACGGAGCTGGAATAATTGTGTACAAGAGATACAATTGTATAGAGGACGATGACTTGCCGTGATAAGAACCATGTATCATAATACCGGATGTGTTTACTAATGTCCTGTAGCGTGAGTGCAAGAGTGAATGTACGAGACAACACAGTGCATGTTACACCCACTACAGCAGTATGTCACAACCACCACAGCAATATATGTTACACCCACAACAGCAGTATGTCACACCCGCTACAGCAGTATGTTAATTCTATAAGGCGCTATTGACAACATGGTGGAATAATCAACCCCAAAACAACAACAGTTTAAAGTTGGAGGAGGCTTAGTTCATGTACCTCCCCAAACCGTATCTTAATCAGGGGTTTTAGTGTAAATACCTTACATTACCTTTGTAAAATTCGAAAATGGAACTTTACAGCAAACCAGCCCCCCCCCCCCCCCCCCCCCATATATAGTGCCAAAGCTACCACCGTACCAGGTTGCAGGTCATTTGGCTTTCGTTTGATGACGCAGGTACCCAAAGTACACATTTTCGGTCCGAATATAGAAAAATCCCTTATTGGATCACCTTAGTGGTGAATATATGCCAAACGTGTAACTGAAGTCCCGTGGGCAGGTGTCCAGTGCACGAACAGTGAACATGCGGACTTCCTCTTTGTTGAAACTCAGTCTGCGGAGGAGGCTAGTTTTCTATGTCGAATGAAAGTCCGCACTCCAGACTAGTCTTTACTGAATCCATTGTTCAGTTTTTTCCCGTAACTATGTAGATTGAAACATCCATCTCATTCTATTTTCATTCAGTGTCTGTCGAGAGGAAGGCCAAACTCCAGGCAAAGCGGTTAAACCTTCTTGCTCCAGGCTACTCTGCAGTCCATGTTAAGTCCCCGCATGACTGCACACGTATGGCCCAGTTGGGGGCTTTGCCAAGTTCGACAGAGATGTAGATGTAGAGCTCCAGTATCTAACGGCCACCTGTTTTAAACGGCCACAGTGCTGCCAGTTTCCCCGGTCCGTCTGTTGCCGTGTGTTTCTACCTGTCCATCTGTTGTTGCCGTGTATTTCTAACCTGGAACATAGAAACCCAGTCGTTCACATCTCAGCCGAACTTTGAACCCCATGCGATAACATCTCAGCTGAACTTTGTCTTTTCATTCCAATCAGCGGGCTTCGTGTGTGATGGCGGCATTGCCATGTGGTGGCCTTTACTTTGCTTGTCCTTCCGCCGCTAAATGTCAACGGGAGAGCCGATCGTAGATAACGCCATTGTGCTCACCATGGTGATCGGTACAAACTTTAGATAACGCCTTTATCAGCCATCTATGTCGCTTCATAACGCCATGGAAAAGGTTGAACCAGATTCCAACACAAGACTCACACGAAATGCCGTCGTTCGCGTGCCGAATACGACACCATGTAGTTGCGCGTCGATCAAAGCGATATGGGCACCTATATAAGACTGAATATCAATTTTGAAGCAAGACCCACTGAGTTAGACCAAAGTGAAGATACCTGCTGAGACGAACCCAGGTTTAGAGACCCGCCGGGCCAGATCAGGTTTAGAGCCCCGCTGAGCCTTACCCAGGTTTAGAGCCCCGCTGAGCCTGACCAAGATTTAGCTCCCTCGCTAAGCCTGACCAGGTTAAGAGCCCCGCTGAGCCGGACCCAGGTGTAGAGACCCGCTGAGCCGAACTAGGTTTAGAGTTCCGCTGAGACGTACCCTGGTCTAGAGACCCTCTGAGCCGGACCAGGTTTAGAGCTCCGCTGAGCCGGACCCTGGTTTAGAGCCCCGCTGAGCCGGACCCTTGTGTAGAGACCCGCTGAGCCGACCCCGCTGTAGAGACCAACCCCTGGATTCTGTCCGGGAGGAGATGCGCAGCGATGTCCCAGGAACCCGTGTCGCTGTCCGTGTACCTGCTGGGCGCCGTGGCTATCCTGGTGCGCAGCCACACGCACTGGCTGGTCGGGCCGGCTGACCGCAGCCACACGCACTGGCTGGTCGGGCCGGCCGCCCGCCCGCTGCCGGACCGCGCGCTGGTCGGGCATACCTTCAGCCTCGTGCCCCACGCACCGCATCCGCTGTACTGCAGCGCCGCCTGTAGTCTTCAACAGAACTGCAGGTCCTTCAACCACCTGGTTTGGCAGCGCTCCTGTCAGATAAACAACTCCAGCCGGACCGACAGCCCGCGCGACATGGTGGTCAGGCCGGGCTACAACTACTATGACAGGCACGTCTACACACAACTTACGGTAAGGACAGGCACGTCTACACACGGCTTACGGTAAGGACAGGCACGTCTACACACGGCTTACGGTAAGGACAGGCACGTCTACACATGACTTACGGTAAGGACAGGCACGTCTACACACGGCTTACGGTAAGGACAGGCACGTCTACACATGACTTACGGTAAGGACAGGCACGTCTACACACAACTTACGGTAAGGACAGGCACGTCTACACACGGCTTACGGTAGGGACAGGCACGTCTACACACGGCTTACGGTAAGGACAGGCACGTCTACACACGGCTTACGGTAAGGACAGGCACGTCTACACATGACTTACGGTAAGGACAGGCACGTCTACACACGGCTTACGGTAAGGACAGGCACGTCTACACACGGCTTACGGTAGGGACAGGCACGTCTACACACGGCTTACGGTAGGTGTCTGTAAGGACAGGCACGTCTACACACGGCTTACGGTAAGGACAGGCACGTCTACACACGGCTTACGGTAAGGACAGGCACGTCTACACACGGCTTACGGTAAGGACAGGCACGTCTACACACGGCTTACGGTAGGGACATGCATGTCTACTGGGTCCTACTGTCCGTATCCGTATATATAGAACCACGATACGCATATACATGGTCAGCAAGTCCGTTGATACAACTGTGCGAAATGCAAACCTATAACTATTATCCCAGACGTGAGGTAAGAACCATGCGCAATGTGTTTGTACATTGACGACATATTGTGCCCCAGCAGCAGAACATGAGCGGCGGCGCGTGTGCGGGGTCGAGCGGACACGGTGGCGTGTGCCGGCGGGGATGTGGCGACTCCAGCCCCGTCCACTGTCTCTGTACCCACCCGGGGTGGACAGGACCCACCTGCGAGCAGCCAGGTGAGAAAATTAGCATACCTGAATGATGTTCTGACTTCATCCTGAAGCCCCGCCCACCTCCATGAAATTGCTCAAATACGTTGAGTAAGTGAGTAAATACGTCGTTTATCAAACCCGCGTCATGAGCTAGTTTGATTTCCTTTTGCCGCAGTTCTTCTGGCCAGTTGGTCGGACTGGCAGGCCTGGGGCCGCTGTTCCGCCAGCTGCGGGGGAGGGCTGCAGTCGCGCCGCCGGACGTGTTCGGGACCGGACCCGGCCGGGCAGCACGACACCTGCTTCGGGCAGGACCGAGACTTCCGGGCTTGCAACCTGCAGCTCTGCCCGTGTGAGTAAAACCTAAACCCTTCCAGACCAGGGGATCGTGACAGTTTTCATGCCAAGGGAATGTGACAGTTTTCAGGCCTGGGGAATGTGATAGTTTTCAGGCCTGGGGAATGTGATAGTTTTCAGGCCTGGGGAATGTGACAGATTTTTGCCTTCGCTACAGTCTGGTCAGAGTGGAGCAGCTGGAGCATCTGTTCTTCGCAGGCGTCGTGTGGGAAGCGGAGGAAGAGCCGACAGCGGACCTGCCTTCACGCCGGCGCAGTAGACCGAGACCCAGCATGCACCGGTGACGTCACGCAGGACGGCGCCTGCCCAGAATTCTCCTGTGACGGTGGGTCCCTGACGTCACAACACGTCATTTATCCGTGCTTGCCTTCCTCCCCAAAGTTATATGTTAATCGTAAGCAACACCCACCTGTACTTACCCGGCGTTCTCCCCAGCTCCCGCCAGGCTGTTCGGCGGCGCCCAGTTCGGAGAGGGGCTCGTGCAGATGTACGACCGGGTGTCTGGGCAGTGGGGTCACGTGACTGCTGTCGGCTGGGATAGGGCAGCCGCTAACGTCACCTGCAGGCAGCTGGGCATGGAGTCAGGAGGAACAGGTCTGTTTTACAGTTAGGCATGGAGTCAGGAGGAACAGGTCACAGTTAGGCATGGGGCCGGGAGGAACAGGTCTGTTTTACAGTTAGATATGGGGCCGGGAGGAACCGGGTCTGTTTTACAGTTAGGCATGGAGTCAGGAGGAACAGGTCTGTTTTACAGTTAGATATGGGGCCGGGAGGAACAGGTCTGTTTTACAGTTAGGCATGGGGCCGGGAGGAACAGGTCTGTTTTACAGTTAGGCATGGGGCCGGGAGGAACAGGTCTGTTTTACAGTTAGGCATGGAGTCAGGAGGAACAGGCCTGTTTTACAGTTAGGCATGGGGCCGGGAGGAACAGGTCTGTTTTACAGTTAGGCATGGGGCCGGGAGGAACAGGTCTGTTTTACAGTTAGGCATGGAGTCAGGAGGAACAGGTCTGTTTTACAGTTAGGCATGGGGGCGGGAGGAACAAGTCTGTTTTACAGTTAGGCATGGGGCCGGGAGGAACAGGTCTGTTTTACAGTTAGGCATGGGGCCGGGAGGAACAGGTCTGTTTTACAGTTAGGCATGGGGCCGGGAGGAACAGGTCTGTTTTACAGTTAGGCATGGGGCCGGGAGGAACAGGTCTGTTTTACAGTTAGGCATGGGGCCGGGAGGAACAGGTCTGTTTTACAGTTAGGCATGGAGTCAGGAGGAACAGGTCTGTTTTACAGTTAGGCATGGGGGCGGGAGGAACAAGTCTGTTTTACAGTTAGGCATGGGGCAGTGAGGAACAGGTCTGTTTTACAGTTAGGAAAGGGGCCAGAGGGAACAGGTCTGTTTTACAGTTAGGCATGGGGTCAGGAGGAATAGGTCTGTTTTACAGTTAGATATGGGGCCGGGAGGAACAGGTCTGTTTTACAGTTAGGCATGGGGTCAGGGGGAACAGGTCTGTTTTACAGTTAGGCATGGGGCCGGGAGGAACAGGTCTGTTTTACAGTTAGGCATGGAGTCAGGAGGAACAGGTCTGTTTTACAGTTAGGCATGGGGGCGGGAGGAACAAGTCTGTTTTACAGTTAGGCATGGGGCAGTGAGGAACAGGTCTGTTTTACAGTTAGGAAAGGGGCCAGAGGGAACAGGTCTGTTTTACAGTTAGGCATGGGGTCAGGGGGAACAGGTCTGTTTTACAGTTAGGCATGGGGCAGTGAGGAACTGGTCTGTTTACATTCAAACGGTAAATGGTTTCCCAGAGGCCCGGGGTGTATTGCAATGTACGTCGACTGATCAGGCAGTGCGTGTTGGACTTGCTTAACGTTCTGTAAGGCATTTTGTGGTTGAACCCAACAGCTTTGCCTAGTGACGTCACCGACAACTTCTCCCCTGTCGTCTTCAACCTGACGTCATGCAACGGAACGGAGCGTCGGCTGACGGAATGCGATCACGTGCTCAACGATGTCGCCATGACAACTAGCAGCTACCCGGGGCGTCGTGGCACGCGAGTCGTCTGCAAAGGTCTTGACTGTCCTTGTTCCTCCTATTCTTTTAGCATTTCCTGGACTGGACCTTTACCCTTATATATAATGAAAAAAATAATAGATACAGTTTACTACAAAATAGTCCTGGCCGTTCATCGCAGATTGACAGTCTAGTAAGCAAAACCTGAGCTATTCGTGGTTTCGCCAGTTTCGACTGTGACGGATATTCGAGCGAACGCTGCGGCAAAACTGACCAGCTTACTGCTGATATGTGATCTTATGGAAACGCCGGTTTGAGACTTGTGGAAACGCCGGTTTGAGAAACACCGGTTTGAGACTTATGGAAACGCCGGTTTGAGACTTATGGAAACGCCGGTTTGAGACTTATGGAAATGCCGGTTTGAGACTTATGGAAACGCCGGTTTGAGATTTATGGAAATACCGGTTTGAGACTCCATGATTATGCCTTTGGTGGACACATGATTTTTTTTCTTATTAACATTTTCAGGTGTCGGCAGCTGTGGCCCGGGTAGTTATTATTATGTAAACAGAGCCGCGGGTGATATTGGTGTAGATCATATGTAAACAGAGCCGCGGGTGATATTGGTGTAGATCATATGTAAACAGAGCCGCGGGTGATATTGGTCTGTTCTCTTCAGTGGATGGCAGCTGGGGCCCGTGGACACCCTGGAGGGGCTGCAGCTGTCCGGATAGCGGCCAAAGTCCGGCTGGGGTCCAAAGTCCGGATGGGGTCCGAAGTCCGGATGGGATCCAAAGTCCGGATGGGGTCCAAAGTCCGGATGGGGTCCAAAGTCCGGATGGGGTCCAAAGTCCGGATGGGGTCCAAAGTCCGGATGGGGTCCGAAGTCCGGATGGGGGCCAAAGTCCGGCTAGGCTCCGAACCCGCCAGCGCAGCTGCACATCCCCACCCCCTCTGCACCACGGGGAGAACTGCACCGGAGTCGCTGAGGAGGCCAAGTATGCGCATGCTCATTGCTGAATTCAGGATTTAATTTGCCAAGAGATCCTGTCATTTTTCATAAAATTAGACGATGGAAGTAGCGAGAGGGCCACGTGAAATGATTTATTCCCTACAGTATGATTTAAAGCGCACGAGGTTATAGGATTGCCGATGGTCTTTGGTATTAGAATATCACCGACTGGCGTTGCCTGTTTGTCTAACGTGTGCCTGTCCGTTTGCCTAACGCGTGCATGTTTGTATAGACCCTGTGTGGCTCCTTGTCCGGACACGTGCGCTGTGCTGAGACGGGCGCTCTTCCCGCGCTGTGAGAACAGCGAGGCCGCTGACGCCACCTGCGTCTGTCTGAGGGGAAACACGTCTGCTTGTGCAGGTATGGCTTCCAGTGATTTACAGATGTATACTTGCAGTCCGCCTAAACTGTGTGCAGGTATGGCTTCCAGTGATGTACAGATGTATACTTGCAGTCCGCCTAAACTGTGTGCAAGTATGGCTTCCAGTGATTTACAGATGTATACTTGCAGTCCGCCTAAACTGTGTGCAAGTATGGCTTCCAGTGATTTACAGATGTATACTTGCAGTCCGCCTAAACTGTGTGCAAGTATGGCTTCCAGTGATTTACAGATGTATACTTGCAGTCCGCCTAAAGTGTGTGCAAGTATGGCTTCCAGTGATTTACAGATGTGTACTTGCAGTCCGCCTAAACTGTGTGCAAGTATGGCTTCCAGTGATTTACAGATGTATACTTGCAGTCCGCCTAAACTGTGTGCAAGTATGGCTTCCAGTGATTTACAGATGTATACTTGCAGTCGGGCCAAACTGTTGTTGTATGTTATCGGGATGTCCATGTGCTTCTCTAAATCCAGCCCCACCAACTTACAACACAGACAGGAAAGTAAGAATGAAACTAATTTTAACCTGTGACATTGCAAGGCAATAATGCAGTGCCTAGATCAGTCTGAGACGTTTTCTGTTGATTAGTGGGTTCTGAATTCTTCAGCACCCGCTGTTGGTCACTGGTCGTGTAGCACCTGTTGTGGCTGTTGAGTTAGACACATTTAAACATAAGTATGGTTGTAGCTGCTAATCGTGATCGCATCAACGGTTTATAGTTTTGGTCAAAGATGTATTTTTGCGAAGTTCACACCTTGTTGGTAATTAAAGAACATCAGCGGCTGAATTGAAACTGTGATTCCATACGAAAACAAAGATTCTTCAACTACAATTCATGTTACTAACGCCAAAGCAGCTTCTTTAACCCTCATCCGACCGGTTTGGACCCCAGGCGTGTTTAAATATGTGCCATATCAACATTTTTCGTGGGAGAAAAAAATCCTTCTATGAGTTTGTTTATATACATGTCTTATAACTCCAGAGAAATTTTTACCGGGATTGACCGATTTTTGCGGAAGTTTTACTCTAAAGTGTGCGTGTTGTCCGCTGGGGTCCAAACGGACCCCAGATGATTTCGCATTGTTTACTACGTAATTTGAAAGAAATTCCTCATAAAATCCAAACGGTATAATATATCGTCACCAAATTTGCAGGGAGTGATGTTCACGTAAAGATTCTTAATTTCTGTAAATTTAGTGACGTTATGACGTAATTATGACGTCATCGATGTGATTTTATAGGGTAAATAGGAAAGTCCCGTAATATCGAAAGGTATTAAACAAAATAGAGTGTATTATTGATTTTAAGGTATGCCAAGGCATACGACGTCAATGGCAATTATGTTGACGTCAAAATGACGTCATAGAATGACGTCATGTGTTGTTAGCGATCCCTGGGATCCGCCATCTTGGATCGGCCATTTTTAAATTTTTTAGATACATTTTTTTCCATTTATGACCCCAAATCACAAAAGAAAGAGACTGGAAACATTAATCTGAATGTTTTGGGTTAAGAAAATACCTGGTAGTGACGAATTTGAAGGCAAAAAGCCTGTTTATACCTGAAATGATCATCTTGTCCGCCATCTTGGATTTTGAGCGATTGCGTCATCAAATTGGCATAAATTAGGAATAATAAATCATGAAAGTTACATCTAATTACACATGATGTTATGCATGTTGGAAAACTAGTGTGGTTGAGCAAGAAAACCTGAGAAATATCATTGTTCTTAAAGAATTAGTGACTTTTTGTAAAAAATGCCTGTCAGAAACCCGTTGCCATGGCAACAAGAAAAATGATAAACTTCCACTATTATCATGGAATTGTTGCCAACTAAATTTTAGGAAAAGTCACCAAGTTTGGTAGTTCTGGCATACGTCGTTTGGCAGTTATACGATGCCAAAGTTGGCGCGGGCACTTTTAGCCTCCCCCAGTCTAGATAGGATTAAAGGAAATGCGGGTTCTTCTCATTTTCTGCATAAATTATGATAATGAGCATTGATCATCAACACCAAAACTTGTCAAAATGTTGTCCATGGATTATTGAAACATGATATGCACAATAACTACAATAAGATCCACCAGAAATATATTTAGGGGACAATGCAAAATGGGGTCCGTTTGGACCCCATACGGCCAGATTCGTCGCAAAAATGTGTCGGTCGGATGAGGGTTAAATTAATAAAAACTGCCATATCTCTGCCGTTATACCAGCTGTGCTTCCCCTGTGGCAAGGCGGGCCGAACGGAACGCATGTAACTTCTGCCCAAAGCTCAGCCGGAGACAAAATCTTGGACCTGAACTTCAGAATCGTCAGCGGCGTCAACTGGACAGACGACTTCCTAAATCAGAACTCGTCAGCTTCCCTGTGTCTCCACTGGACCCTTGTAACGTTGGTAAGTCGGCATTGCCGCCTCTGCTAGAGTTAGCGAGTAACACGACTGCTTTGTCCTAAAACATGTTCAACACACATAACGTTACACACCCGCCTGTTGTACAGTTGCAGGAGGTGTACACCAACAGCACAGTGTCCCGTCGACACAAGCTCTTAACCATGTCCCACATGCATAACGTTACACACCCGCCTGTTGTTCAGCTGCAGGAGGTGTACAGCAACAGCACAGTGTCCCGTCAGTGCCACGACATCCATGTCCTCCAGCTCAGGCGTGGCAGCGTCGTGGTGACGGTCAGGTTCGCGTGCAGGGCCTCTGCGGGGGGTTCTCAGCTGGCATCAAGCATAGAAAACATCTTAAAGAACTACGTCACCAGCAATAACGGCAAACTCCGTCTCTTTGTCTTGGAGAGGGCCTCTATAAAGGCACATGGTAAGCCACATATAGGCACATGGTAAGCCACATACAGGCACATGGTAAGCCACATACAGGCACATGGTAGACCATATACACATGCAGGCAAATTTTAAGCTATATAAATGTGTAGAATGGGCTTTATACAATCAAACATATTCTAGGCTGATGGTATGACAAACAGACATCATCAATGTTTTTTGTCCTTTTTCGTGGCAGACATTTCTCCCGGGGAAGCAGCTTCGCAAACAGACGGCCCAGCACCACACGTGACCACAGAGGCTGCTGTCCAACAGGCACCAACAGAGCCCATGGGTGGAACCAGAGCTCCAGTCAATAAGGGCGAGACCACCGCGGTACACGCCGTCACCGCCCGCTATCCCACCTCTCCACCACAGCCATTCCCCCAGACAACAACCACAGAACAAGTCACCACAGAACTGGCAACAACCTCTAACCATCGCACCTCAGCCAGAGTCACTTCGCCAAGGACATCCACACAAACATCAACACCACAAAAAACATCAATACCAATAGCACAGACTGTCCAACAAGGTACAACTCTGCCTGCAACAACACAGCTAGATACTACTCTGCCTGCAACAACACAGCAAGTTACAACTCTGCCACTAATAACCCAGCAAGGAACAACACCGCCTGTAACAACACAGACAACTACAACACAGCCTTCCACTAAGGGCACTACACATGCCACAAGTACAGCTCAGCCGGCTGTATTCACTACAACACCGCCTTCCACTAAGGACACTACACAAGCCACAAGTACAGTTCAGCCGGCCGGATTCACTACAACACAGCCTTCCACTAAGGACACTTCACAAGCCACAAGTACAGCTCAGCCGGCTGTATTCACTACAACACCGCCTTCCACTAAGGACACTACACAAGCCACAAGTACAGTTCAGCCGGCCGGATTCACTACAACACAGCCTTCCACTAAGGACACTACACAAGCCACAAGTACAGTTCAGCCGGCCGGATTCACTACAACACAGCCTTCCACTAAGGACACTACACAAGCCACAAGTACAGTTCAGCCGGCCGGATTCACTACAACACAGCCTTCCACTAAGGACACTTCACAAGCCACAAGTACAGTTCAGCCGGCCGGATTCACTACAACACAGCCTTCCACTAAGGACACTTCACAAGCCACAAGTACAGTTCAGCCGGCTGTATTCACTACAACACAGCCTTCCACTAAGGACACTACACAAGCCACAAGTACAGTTCAGCCGGCTGTATTCACTACATCACAGCCTTCCACTAAGGGCACTACACAAGCCACAAGTACAGTTCAGCCGGCTGTATTCACTACAACACAGCCTTCCACTAAGGGCACTACACATGCCACAAGTACAGTTCAGCCGGCTGTATTCACTACTACAACACCGCCTTCCACTAAGGGCACTACACAAGCCACAACTACAGTTCAGCCGGCTGTATTCACTACAACACAGCCTTCCTCTAAGGACACTACACAAGCCACAAGTACAGTTCAGCCGGCTGTATTCACTTCAACACAGCCTTCCACTAAGGACACTACACAAGCCACAAGCACAGGTCAGCCGGCTGTATTCACTACAACACAGCCTTCCACTAAGGACACTACACAAGCCACAAGTACAGTTCAGCCGGCTGTATTCACTACTACAACACCGCCTTCCACTAAGGACACTACACATGCCACAAGTACAGTTCAGCCGGCTGTATTCACTACTACACAGCCTTCCACTAAGGACACTACACAAGCCACAAGTACATTTCAGCCGGCTGTATTCACTACTACAACACAGCCTTCCACTAAGGACACTACACAAGCCACAAGTACAGTTCAGCCGGCCGGATTCACTACAACACAGCCTTCCACTAAGGACACTACACAAGCCACAAGTACAGTTCAGCCGGCCGGATTCACTACCACACAGCCTTCCACTAAGGACACTTCACAAGCCACAAGTACAGTTCAGCCGGCTGTATTCACTACATCACAGCCTTCCACTAAGGACACTACACAAGCCACAAGTACAGTTCAGCCGGCCGGATTCACTACAACACCGCCTTCCACTAAGGACACTACACAAGCCACAAGTACAGTTCAGCCGGCTGTATTCACTACAACACAGCCTTCCACTAAGGACACTACACAAGCCACAAGTACAGTTCAGCCGGCTGTATTCACTACAACAACACAGCCTTCCACTAAGGGCGCTACACAAGCCACAAGTACAGTTCAGCCGGCTGTATTCACTACAACACAGCCTTCCACTAAGGACACTACACAAGCCACAAGTACAGTTCAGCTGGCTGTATTCACTACAACACAGCCTTCCACTAAGGACACTACACAAGCCACAAGTACAGTTCAGCCGGCTGTATTCACTACAACAACACAGCCTTCCACTAAGGACACTACACAAGCCACAAGTACAGTTCAGCCGGCTGTATTCACTACAACAACACCGCCTTCCACTAAGGACACTACACAAGCCACAAGTACAGTTCAGCCGGCTGTATTCACTACAACAACACAGCCTTCCACTAAGGACACTACACAAGCCACAAGTACAGTTCAGCCGGCTGTATTCCCTACAACACAGCCTTCCACTAAGGACACTACACAAGCCACAAGTACAGTTCAGCCGGCTGTATTCACTACAACACAGCCTTCCACTAAGGACACTACACAAGCCACAAGTACAGTTCAGCCGGCTGTATTCACTACAACACCGCCTTCCACTAAGGACACTACACAAGCCACAAGTACAGTTCAGCCGGCTGTATTCACTACAACACAGCCTTCCACTAAGGACACTACACAAGCCACAAGTACAGTTCAGCCGGCTGTATTCACTACTACAACACAGCCTTCCACTAAGGACACTACACAAGCCACAAGTACAGTTCAGCCGGCTGTATTCACTACAACACCGCCTTCCACTAAGGACACTACACAAGCCACAAGTACAGTTCAGCCGGCTGTATTCACTACAACACAGCCTTCCACTAAGGACACTACACAAGCCACAAGTACACTTCAGCCGGCTGTATTCACTACAACACAGCCTTCCACTAAGGACACTACACAAGCCACAAGTACAGTTCAGCCGGCTGTATTCACTACAACACAGCCTTCCACTAAGGACTCTACACAAGCCACAAGTACAGTTCAGCCGGCTGTATTCACTACAACACAGCCTTCCACTAAGGACACTTCACAAGCCACAAGTACAGTTCAGCCGGCTGCATTCACTACATCACAGCCTTCCACTAAGGACACTACACAAGCCACAAGTACAGTTCAGCCGGCTGTATTCACTACAACACAGCCTTCCACTAAGGACACAACACAAGCCACAAGTACAGTTCAGCCGGCTGTATTCACTACAACACAGCCTTCCACTAAGGGCACTACACATGCCACAAGTACGGTTCAGCCGGCTGTATTCACTACTACAACACAGCCTTCCACTAAGGACACTACACAAGCCACAAGTACAGTTCAGCCGGCCGGATTCACTACAACACAGCCTTCCACTAAGGGCACTACACAAGCCACAAGTACAGTTCAGCCGGCTGTATTCACTACAACACAGCCTTCCACTAAGGACACTACACAAGCCACAAGTACAGTTCAGCCGGCCGGATTCACTACTACAACACCGCCCTCCACTAAGGACACTACACAAGCCACAAGTACAGTTCAGCCGGCTGTATTCACTACAACACAGCCTTCCACTAAGGACACTACACAAGCCACAAGTACAGTTCAGCCGGCTGCATTCACTACATCACCGCCTTCCACTAAGGGCACTACACAAGCCACAAGTACAGTTCAGCCGGCTGTATTCACTACTACAACACAGCCTCCCACTAAGGACACTACACAAGCCACAAGTACAGCTCAGCCGGCTGTATTCACTACTACAACACCGCCTTCCACTAAGGACACTACACAAGCCACAAGTACAGTTCAGCCGGCTGTATTCACTACTACAACACAGCCTCCCACTAAGGACACTACACATGCCACAAGTACAGTTCAGCCGGCTGTATTCACTACTACAACACAGCCTTCCACTAAAGGCACTACACATGCCACAAGTACAGGTCAGCCGGCTGTATTCACTAATACAACACCGCCTTCCACTAAGGACACTACACATGCCACAAGTACAGTTCAGCCGGCTGTATTCACTACTACAACACAGCCTTCCACTAAGGGCACTACACATGCCACAAGTACAGCTCAGCCGGCTGGATTCACTACAACACAGCCTTCCACTAAGGACACTACACAAGCCACAAGTACAGTTCAGCCGGCCGGATTCACTACAACACCGCCTTCCACTAAGGGCACTACACATGCCACAAGTACAGTCCAGCCGGCTGTATTCACTACAACACAGCCTTCCACTAAGGACACTACACAAGCCACAAGTACAGTTCAGCCGGCTGGATTCACTACAACACAGCCTTCCACTAAGGACACTACACAAGCCACAAGTACAGTTCAGCCGGCTGTATTCACTACATCACAGCCTTCTACTAAGGGCACTACACAAGCCACAAGTACAGTTCAGCCGGCTGTATTCACTACAACAACACAGCCTTCCACTAAGGACACTACACAAGCCACAAGTACAGTTCAGCCGGCTGTATTCACTACAACACAGCCTTCCACTAAGGACACTACACAAGCCACAAGTACAGTTCAGCCGGCCGGATTCACTACAACAACACAGTCTTCCGTCAAGGACACTACACAAGCCACAAGTACAGTTCAGCCGGCTGTATTCACTACAACACAGCCTTCCACTAAGGACACTACACAAGCCACAAGTACAGTCCAGCCGGCTGTATTCACTACAACACAGCCTTCCACTAAGGACACTACACAAGCCACAAGTGCAGTTCAGCCGGCTGTATTCACTACAACAACACAGCCTTCCACTGAGGACACTACACATGCCACAAGTACAGTTCAGCCGGCTGTTTTCACTACAACAACACAGCCTTCCGTCAAAGACACTACACTGGTCACGGGCACTTTTTCAACACTTAGTAACACAGGAAGGAAAGCTGCAAACCATTCGGAAACTACAACTCTGCATACGGGAACTTGGTTTCAGACATCTACATCTTTCCGCAATGACGCAACGACAAAGCGAGATATATCTCCAGCACCGACGTCACATCATGGAGGCGAATCTACAACACCGACGTCACATCCTGGAGGTGAATCTACAACACCGACGTCACATCCTGGGGGTGAATCTACAACACCGACGTCACATCCTGGGGGCGAATCTACAACACCGACGTCACATCCTGGGGGTGAATCTACAACACCGACGTCACATCCTGGAGGTGAGTCTACAACACCGACGTCACATCCGGGAGGCGAATCTACAACACCGACGTCACATCCTGGAGGTGAATCTGCTTTCACAGAAAATACCTCAACTGGAAAAACCCACGTCACCATGGCAACAGACCCCATCCCATCCCTGCCGTCCACTGACAAGCAGGTCACAGATGAGCAGATCTCCACGGGTAGGTTACATGGCTAGCCTTTGCCAGTACAGCTGTCCTATCTCCACGGGTAGGTTACATGGCTAGCCTTTGCCAGTACGGCTGTCCTATCTCCACGGGTAGGTTACATGCCTAGCCTTTGCCAGTACAGCTGTCCTATCTCCACGGGTGGGTTACATGACTAGCCTTTGCCAGTACAGCTGTCCTATCTCCACGGGTGGGTTACATGGCTAGCCTTTGCCAGTACAGCTGTCCTATCTCCACGGGTGGGTTACATGACTAGCCTTTGCCAGTGCAGCTGTCCTATCTCCACGGGTAGGTTACATGGCTAGCCTTTGCCAGTACAGCTGTTCAATCTCCACGGATGGGTTACATGCCTAGCCTTTGCCAGTACAGCTGTCCTATCTCCACGGGTGGGTTACATGACTAGCCTTTGCCAGTACAGCTGTCCTATCTCCACGGGTAGGTTACATGACTAGCCTTTGCCAGTACAGCTGTTCTATCTCCACGGGTGGGTTACATGGCTAGCCTTTGCCAGTACAGCTGTCCTATCTCCACGGATGGGTTACATGACTAGCCTTTGCCAGTACAGCTGTCCTATCTCCACGGGTAGGTTACATGACTAGCCTTTGCCAGTACAGCTGTCCTATCTCCACGGGTAGGTTACATGCCTAGCCTTTGCCAGTACAGCTGTCCTATCTCCACGGGTGGGTTACATGACTAGCCTTTGCCAGTACAGCTGTCCTATCTCCACGGGTAGGTTACATGGCTAGCCTTTGCCAGTACAGCTGTTCCATCTCCACGGATGGGTTACATGCCTAGCCTTTGCCAGTACAGCTGTCCTATCTCCACGGGTGGGTTACATGACTAGCCTTTGCCAGTACAGCTGTCCTATCTCCACGGGTAGGTTACATGACTAGCCTTTGCCAGTACAGCTGTCCTATCTCCACGGGTGGGTTACATGGCTAGCCTTTGCCAGTACAGCTGTCCTATCTCCACGGGTGGGTTACATGACTAGCCTTTGCCAGTGCAGCTGTCCTATCTCCACGGGTAGGTTACATGGCTAGCCTTTGCCAGTACAGCTGTCCTATCTCCACGGGTAGGTTACATGCCTAGCCTTTGCCAGTACAGCTGTCCTATCTCCACGGGTGGGTTACATGACTAGCCTTTGCCAGTACAGCTGTCCTATCTCCACGGGTAGGTTACATGGCTAGCCTTTGCCAGTACAGCTGTTCCATCTCCACGGATGGGTTACATGCCTAGCCTTTGCCAGTACAGCTGTCCTATCTCCACGGGTGGGTTACATGACTAGCCTTTGCCAGTACAGCTGTCCTATCTCCACGGGTAGGTTACATGACTAGCCTTTGCCAGTACAGCTGTCCTATCTCCACGGGTGGGTTACATGGCTAGCCTTTGCCAGTACAGCTGTCCTATCTCCACGGGTGGGTTACATGACTAGCCTTTGCCAGTGCAGCTGTCCTATCTCCACGGGTAGGTTACATGGCTAGCCTTTGCCAGTACAGCTGTTCCATCTGCACGGATGGGTTACATGACTAGCCTTTGCCAGTGCAGCTGTCCTATCTCCACGGGTGGGTTACATGACTAGCCTTTGCCAGTACAGCTGTCCTATCTCCACGGGTGGGTTACATGGCTAGCCTTTGCCAGTACAGCTGTCCTATCTCCACGGGTGGGTTACATGACTAGCCTTTGCCAGTACAGCTGTCCTATCTCCACTGGTAGGTTACATGGCTAGCCTTTGCCAGTACAGCTGTCCTATCTCCACGGGTGGGTTACATGACTAGCCTTTGCCAGTACAGCTGTCCTATCTCCACGGGTGGGTTACATGGCTAGCCTTTGCCAGTACAGCTGTCCTATCTCCACGGGTGGGTTACATGACTAGCCTTTGCCAGTACAGCTGTCCTATCTCCACGGGTAGGTTACATTGCTAGCCTTTGCCAGTACAGCTGTCCTATCTCCACGGGTAGGTTACATGGCTAGCCTTTGCCAGTACAGCTGTCCTATCTCCACGGGTGGGTTACATGACTAGCCTTTGCCAGTACAGCTGTCCTATCTCCACGGGTAGGTTACATGGCTAGCCTTTGCCAGTACAGCTGTCCTATCTCCACGGGTGGGTTACATGGCTAGCCTTTGCCAGTACAGCTGTCCTATCTCCACGGGTGGGTTACATGACTAGCCTTTGCCAGTACAGCTGTCCTATCTCCACGGGTGGGTTACATGACTAGCCTTTGCCAGTGCAGCTGTCCTATCTCCACGGGTGGGTTACATGACTAGCCTTTGCCAGTACAGCTGTCCTATCTCCACGGGTGGGTTACATGGCTAGCCTTTGCCAGTACAGCTGTCCTATCTCCACGGGTGGGTTACATGACTAGCCTTTGCCAGTACAGCTGTCCTATCTCCACGGGTAGGTTACATTGCTAGCCTTTGCCAGTACAGCTGTCCTATCTCCACGGGTAGGTTACATGGCTAGCCTTTGCCAGTACAGCTGTCCTATCTCCACGGGTGGGTTACATGACTAGCCTTTGCCAGTACAGCTGTCCTATCTCCACGGGTAGGTTACATGATTAGCCTTTGCCAGTAAAGCTGTCCTATCTCCACGGGTGGGTTACATGGCTAGCCTTTGCCAGTGCAGCTGTCCTATCTCCACGGGTGGGTTACATGATTAGCCTTTGCCAGTAAAGCTGTCCTATCTCCACGGGTGGGTTACATGGCTAGCCTTTGCCAGTACAGCTGTCCTATCTCCACGGGTGGGTTACATGGCTAGCCTTTGCCAGTGCAGCTGTCCTATCTCCACGGGTGGGTTACATGACTAGCCTTTGCCAGTACAGCTGTCCTATCTCCAAGGGGGGTTACATGGCTAGCCTTTGCCAGTACAGCTGTCCTATCTCCACGGGTAGGTTACATGCCTAGCCTTTGCCAGTACAGCTGTCCTATCTCCACGGGTGGGTTACATGGCTAGCCTTTGCCAGTGCAGCTGTTCCATCTCCACGGGTAGGTTACATGGCTAGCCTTTGCCAGTACAGCTGTCCTATCTCCACGGGTGGGTTACATGCCTAGCCTTTGCCAGTACAGCTGTCCTATCTCCACGGGTGGGTTACATGGCTAGCCTTTGCCAGTACAGCTGTCCTATCTCCACGGGTAGGTAACATGGCTAGCCTTTGCCAGTACAGCTGTCCTATCTCCACGGGTAGGTTACATGCCTAGCCTTTGCCAGTACAGCTGTCCTATCTCCACGGGTGGGTTACATGACTAGCCTTTGCCAGTACAGCTGTCCTATCTCCACGGGTGGGTTACATGCCTAGCCTTTGCCAGTACAGCTGTCCTATCTCCACGGGTAGGTAACATGACTAGCCTTTGCCAGTACAGCTGTCCTATCTCCACGGGTAGGTAACATGGCTAGCCTTTGCCAGTACAGCTGTCCTATCTCCACGGGTAGGTTACATGCCTAGCCTTTGCCAGTGCAGCTGTCCTATCTCCACGGGTGGGTTACATGCCTAGCCTTTGCCAGTACAGCTGTCCTATCTCCACGGGTAGGTTACATGGCTAGCCTTTGCCAGTGCAGCTGTCCTATCTCCACGGGTAGGTTACATGACTAGCCTTTGCCAGTGCAGCTGTCCTATCTCCACGGGTGGGTTACATGCCTAGCCTTTGCCAGTACAGCTGTCCTATCTCCACGGGTAGGTTACATGCCTAGCCTTTGCCAGTGCAGCTGTCCTATCTCCACGAGTAGGTTACATGGCTAGCCTTTGCCAGTACAGCTGTCCTATCTCCACGGGTGGGTTACATGGCTAGCATTTGCCAGTGCAGCTGTCCTATCTCCACGGGTAGGTTACATGGCTAGCCTTTGCCAGTGCAGCTGTCCTATCTCCACGGGTAGGTTACATGCCTAGCCTTTGCCAGTGCAGCTGTCCTATCTCCACGAGTAGGTTACATGGCTAGCCTTTGCCAGTACAGCTGTCCTATCTCCACGGGTGGGTTACATGCCTAGCCTTTGCCAGTACAGCTGTCCTATCTCCACGGGTAGGTTACATGCCTAGCCTTTGCCAGTACAGCTGTCCTTTCTCCACGGGTGGGTTACATGACTAGCCTTTGCCAGTGCAGCTGTCCTATCTCCACGAGTAGGTTACATGGCTAGCCTTTGCCAGTACAGCTGTCCTATCTCCACGGGTGGGTTACATGGCTAGCCTTTGCCAGTGCAGCTGTCCTATCTCCACGGGTAGGTTACATGTCTAGCCTTTGCCAGTGCAGCTGTCCTATCTCCACGGGTAGGTTACATGCCTAGCCTTTGCCAGTACAGCTGTCCTATCTCCACGGGTGGGTTACATGGCTAGCCTTTGCCAGTACAGCTGTCCTATCTCCACGGGTGGGTTACATGGCTAGCCTTTGCCAGTGCAGCTGTCCTATCTCCACGGGTAGGTTACATGACTAGCCTTTGCCAGTACAGCTGTCCTATCTCCACGGGTGGGTTACATGGCTAGCCTTTGCCAGTACAGCTGTCCTATCTCCACGGGTAGGTTACATGCCTAGCCTTTGCCAGTACAGCTGTCCTATCTCCACTGGTGGGTTACATGGCTAGCCTTTGCCAGTACAGCTGTCCTATCTCCACGGGTGGGTTACATGGCTAGCCTTTGCCAGTACAGCTGTCCTATCTCCACGGGTGGGTTACATGACTAGCCTTTGCCAGTACAGCTGTTCCATCTCCACGGGTAGGTTACATGACTAGCCTTTGCCAGTACAGCTGTCCTATCTCCACGGGTAGGTTACATGGCTAGCCTTTGCCAGTACAGCTGTCCTATCTCCACGGGTGGGTTACATGACTAGCCTTTGCCAGTACAGCTGTCCTATCTCCACGGGTGGGTTACATGGCTAGCCTTTGCCAGTACAGCTGTCCTATCTCCACGGGTGGGTTACATGGCTAGCCTTTGCCAGTACAGCTGTCCTATCTCCACGGGTGGGTTACATGGCTAGCCTTTGCCAGTACAGCTGTCCTATCTCCACGGGTAGGTTACATGGCTAGCCTTTGCCAGTACAGCTGTCCTATCTCCACGGGTAGGTTACATGCCTAGCCTTTGCCAGTACAGCTGTCCTATCTCCACGGGTTGGTTACATGGCTAGCCTTTGCCAGTACAGCTGTCCTATCTCCACGGGTGGGTTACATGGCTAGCCTTTGCCAGTGCAGCTGTCCTATCTCCACGGGTAGGTTACATGACTAGCCTTTGCCAGTACAGCTGTCCTATCTCCACGGGTGGGTTACATGGCTAGCCTTTGCCAGTACAGCTGTCCTATCTCCACGGGTGGGTTACATGACTAGCCTTTGCCAGTACAGCTGTCCTATCTCCACGGGTGGGTTACATGACTAGCCTTTGCCAGTGCAGCTGTCCTATCTCCACGGGTAGGTTACATGACTAGCCTTTGCCAGTACAGCTGTCCTGTCTCCACGGGTAGGTTACATGACTAGCCTTTGCCAGTGCAGCTGCCCTATCTCCACGGGTAGGTTACATGGCTAGCCTTTGCCAGTACAGCTGTCCTATCTCCACGGGTGGGTTACATGACTAGCCTTTGCCAGTACAGCTGTCCTATCTCCACGGGTGGGTTACATGACTAGCCTTTGCCAGTACAGCTGTCCTATCTCCACGGGTGGGTTACATGGCTAGCCTTTGCCAGTGCAGCTGCCCTATCTCCACGGGTAGGTTACATGACTAGCCTTTGCCAGTACAGCTGTCCTGTCTCCACGGGTAGGTTACATGGCTAGCCTTTGCCAGTACAGCTGTCCTATCTCCACGGGTAGGTTACATGGCTAGCCTTTGCCAGTACAGCTGTCCTATCTCCACGGGTAGGTTACATGGCTAGCCTTTTCCAGTGCAGCTGTCCTAGAACTGGGCTTCTGCATAGTACACCTCTACATGACTGTGGACATGACCCAAATTGGACGCTAATAGCAGCATGTTGCAGTTTTATCTATTTCAGTACAAAGAACCTACCTGTTGTAAATCTGTACATGTTGCAGATTTGTACAAGTTGTAAATTTGTACATGTTGCAGATTGGACTGAACCTACCTGTTGTAAATCTGTGCGTGTTGCAGATTTGTACAAGTTGTAAATTTGTACAAGTTGTAAATTTGTACATGTTGCAGATTGGACTGAACGTACCTGTTGTAAATCTGTACGTGTTGCAGATTTGTACAAGTTGTAAATTTGTACAAGTTGTAAATTTGTACATGTTGCAGATTAGTACAAGTTATAGATTTGTACATGTTGCAGATTGGACTGAACGTACCTGTTGTAGCTTTGACCTGGGCTGTTTCATGCAGGGTTTGCCGCAGACGTGAGTTCAGACTGAGCGTACATGTTGTAGTTTTGACCTGGGCTGTTTCATGCAGGGTTTGCCGCAGACGTGAGTTCAGACTGAGCGTACATGTTGTAGTTTTGACCTGGGCTGTTTCATGCAGGGTTTGCCGCAGACGTGAGTTCCAACGCGACGCCGACGTGGACCACTGCCCGGCCTGTGGACGAGTTTCTGCTCGATTTCAAAATACTGGTTGGTGTTCATGTCTTTAGAAGTTGGCGTGCATATCTTAAGGAGTTGGTGTGCATGTCTTAAGAAGATGGTGTGCATGTCTTAAGAAGTTGGTGTGCAAGTCTTAAGAAGTTGGTGTGCATGTCTTAAGAAGTTGGTGTGCATGTCTTAAGGAGTTGGTGTGCATGTCTTAAGAAGTTGGTGTGCATGTCTTAAGAAGTTTGTGTGCATGTCTTAAGGAGTTGGTGTGCATGTCTTAAGAAGTTGGTGTGCATGTCTTAAGAAGTTGGTGTGCATGTCTTAAGGAGTTGGTGTGCATGTCTTAAGAAGTTGTCAATATAAACCGGAGAGAGCGAAGTGACGGCTCGGATGTAGTATGATGTTCTCTGATCCCAGGTTCTGTCAGCCTGATTTGGCGATAGATGTCACAATTGTACAATAGCCGATTTTGTCGGATTTCTGCTGACCAATTAACGCGATGAATAAGCCCCACCCCGTCGTCAGCCTGACTTCCTGATTTCCCTACTAGTATTTGCTTGTTTGTTTGTTTGTTTGTTTGTTTATTTGCAGGAAGGGCACAACTGGACCGACGGTCTCCTGGACAACACCACGGAGGAGTTCCGGAACTTGACCTCTGCCCTCCGCAACGCGGTATGTACGGGCTGATATGATATACTATTACACTATACAGGCTGATATGATATAGTATAGGCTGAAATATATAGATAATACAACACGGTGTATTCTGTATCACCCGCGGGAGGCTGGGCCCGACCGGGTTGCGGAATGCGCTATGTTGTATTTTATTTATGTCATGCCCCCCCCCCAAAAAAAACAAGTCAATGAAAAATATGCCAGAAGTGGAGAAAATGTCGTATCCTCTAACACAAAAAATGTAACAGGATCAATACCAACGTCCGGATCCCGTATGTTAATTTTCGACAGCGGCGCACGCGAAGCGCGTTCGAATCATTCAATAGAATCCCGGGCAATACCGTAAAACCGGTCCGGAACACCCGTATCGAACGCTATCCTTACCCAGATATGACATAAGATATACTACAGGCATACATGACCATCCCCGCCCCCCCCCCCCCCCCCCTCCAGCTGTGGGAGATGTACGGAAACAGCTCGCTGGCGGGAGACATCGATGACATCATCATCGACGGGTTCACGTGAGTTGTGCAGAGCAAAATAATGGTTCATGTGCGTTACGTGTTCAGCTGGGGTGGTAGTTAAGATAATGGTTCATGTGCGTTATGTGTTCAGCTGGGGTGGTAGTTTAGATAATGGTTCATGTGCGTTACGTGTTCAGCTGTGGTGGTAGTTTAGATAATGGTTCATGTGCGTTATGTGTTCAGCTGTAGTGGTAGTTTAGATAATGGTTCATGTGCGTTACGTGTTCAGCTGGGGTGGTAGTTTAGATAATGGTTCATGTGCGTTATGTGTTCAGCTGTAGTGGTAGTTTAGACAATGGTTCATGTGCGTTACGTGTTCAGCTGGGGTGGTAGTTTAGATAATGGTTCATGTGCGTTACGTGTTCAGCTGTAGTGGTAGTTTAGACAATGGTTCATGTGCGTTACGTGTTCAGCTGGGGTGGTAGTTTAGATAATGGTTCATGTGCGTTATGTGTTCAGCTGGGGTGTTAGTTTAGATAATGGTTCATGTGCGTTACGTGTTCAGCTGGGGTGGTAGTTTAGATAATGGTTCATGTGCGTTACGTGTTCAGCTGTAGTGGTAGTTTAGATAATGGTTCATGTGCGTTACGTGTTCAGCTGGGGTGGTAGTTTAGATAATGGTTCATGTGCGTTATGTGTTCAGCTGTAGTGGTAGTTTAGATAATGGTTCATGTGCGTTACGTGTTCAGCTGGGGTGGTAGTTTAGATAATGGCTCATGTGCGTTACGTGTTCAGCTGGGGGGTAGTTTAGATAATGGTTCATGTGCGTTATGTGTTCAGCTGGGGTGGTAGTTTAGATAATGGTTCATGTGCGTTATGTGTTCAGCTGGGGTGGTAGTTTAGATAATGGTTCATGTGCGTTATGTGTTCAGCTGGGGTGGCAGTTTAGATAATGGTTCAGGTGCGTTACGTGTTCAGCTGGGGTGGTAGTTTAGATAATGGTTCATGTGCGTTACGTGTTCAGCTGGGGTGTTAGTTTAGATAATGGTTCATGTGCGTTACGTGTTCAGCTGGGGTGGCAGTTTAGATAATGGTTCATGTGCGTTATGTGTTCAGCTGTAGTGGTAGTTTAGATAATGGTTCATGTGCGTTTCGTGTTCAGCTGTAGTGGTAGTTTAGATAATGGTTCATGTGCGTTACGTGTTCAGCTGTAGTGGTAGTTTAGATAATGGTTCATGTGCGTTACGTGTTCAGCTGTAGTGGTAGTTTAGATAATGGTTCATGTGCGTTATGTGTTCAGCTGTAGTGGTAGTTTAGATAATGGTTCATGTGCGTTTCGTGTTCAGCTGTAGTGGTAGTTTAGATAATGGTTCATGTGCGTTATGTGTTCAGCTGTGGTGGTAGTTTAGATAATGGTTCATGTGCGTTACGTGTTCAGCTGGGGTGGCAGTTTAGATAATGGTTCATGTGCGTTATGTGTTCAGCTGGGGTGGCAGTTTAGATAATGGTTCATGTGCGTTATGTGTTCAGCTGGGTTGGTAGTTTAGATAATGGTTCATGTGCGTTACGTGTTCAGCTGGGGTGGCAGTTTAGATAATGGTTCATGTGCGTTATGTGTTCAGCTGTAGTGGTAGTTTAGATAATGGTTCATGTGCGTTTCGTGTTCAGCTGTAGTGGCAGTTTAGATAATGGTTCATGTGCGTTACGTGTTCAGCTGTAGTGGTAGTTTAGATAATGGTTCATGTGCGTTACGTGTTCAGCTGTAGTGGTAGTTTAGATAATGGTTCATGTGCGTTTCGTGTTCAGCTGTAGTGGTAGTTTAGATAATGGTTCATGTGCGTTATGTGTTCAGCTGGGGTTCATGTGCGTTACGTGTTCAGCTGGGGTGGTAGTTTAGATAATGGTTCATGTGCGTTACGTGTTCAGCTGTAGTGGTAGTTTAGATAATGGTTCATGTGCGTTTCGTGTTCAGCTGTAGTGGTAGTTTAGATAATGGTTCATGTGCGTTACGTGTTCAGCTGGGGTGGCAGTTTAGATAATGGTTCATGTGCGTTTCGTGTTCAGCTGTAGTGGTAGTTTAGATAATGGTTCGTGTGCGTTTCGTGTTCAGCTGTAGTGGTAGTTTAGATAATGGTTCATGTGCGTTATGTGTTCAGCTGGGGTTCATGTGCGTTACGTGTTCAGCTGGGATGGTAGTTTAGATAATGGTTCATGTGCGTTACGTGTTCAGCTGGGGTGGTAGTTTAGATAATGGTTCATGTGCGTTATGTGTTCAGCTGGGGTGGTAGTTTAGATAATGGTTCATGTGCGTTACGTGTTCAGCTGGGGTGGCAGTTTAGATAATGGTTCATGTGCGTTATGTGTTCAGCTGTAGTGGTAGTTAAGATAATGGTTCATGTGCGTTATGTGTTCAGCTGTAGTGGCAGTTTAGATAATGGTTCAGGTGCGTTACGTGTTCAGCTGTAGTGGTAGTTTAGATAATGGTTCATGTGCGTTATGTGTTCAGCTGGGGTGGCAGTTTAGATAATGGTTCATGTGCGTTTCGTGTTCAGCTGTAGTGGTAGTTTAGATAATGGTTCATGTGCGTTATGTGTTCAGCTGGGGTTCATGTGCTTTACGTGTTCAGCTGGGGTGGTAGTTTAGATAATGGTTCATGTGCGTTACGTGTTCAGCTGTAGTGGTAGTTTAGATAATGGTTCATGTGCGTTACGTGTTCAGCTGTAGTGGTAGTTTAGATAATGGTTCGTGTGCGTTATGTGTTCAGCTGTAGTGGTAGTTTAGATAATGGTTCATGTGCGTTATGTGTTCAGCTGGGGTTCATGTGCGTTACGTGTTCAGCTGTAGTGGTAGTTTAGATAATGGTTCATGTGCGTTATGTGTTCAGATGTAGTGGCAGTTTAGATAATGGTTCATGTGCGTTTCGTGTTCAGCTGTAGTGGTAGTTTAGATAATGGTTCATGTGCGTTATGTGTTCAGCTGGGGTTCATGTGCGTTACGTGTTCAGCTGGGGTGGTAGTTTAGATAATGGTTCAGGTGCGTTACGTGTTCAGCTGGGGTGTTAGTTTAGATAATGGTTCATGTGCGTTATGTGTTCAGCTGGGGTGGTAGTTTAGATAATGGTTCATGTGCGTTTCGTGTTCAGCTGTAGTGGTAGTTTAGATAATGGTTCATGTGCGTTATGTGTTCAGCTGGGGTTCATGTGCTTTACGTGTTCAGCTGGGGTGGTAGTTTAGATAATGGTTCATGTGCGTTACGTGTTCAGCTGTAGTGGTAGTTTAGATAATGGTTCATGTGCGTTACGTGTTCAGCTGTAGTGGTAGTTTAGATAATGGTTCATGTGCGTTTCGTGTTCAGCTGTAGTGGTAGTTTAGATAATGGTTCATGTGCGTTATGTGTTCAGCTGGGGTTCATGTGCGTTACGTGTTCAGCTGGGGTGGTAGTTTAGATAATGGTTCAGGTGCGTTACGTGTTCAGCTGGGGTGTTAGTTTAGATAATGGTTCATGTGCGTTATGTGTTCAGCTGGGGTGGCAGTTTAGATAATGGTTCATGTGCGTTATGTGTTCAGCTGTAGTGGTAACAGGTTGTGTTTGTGCTGTTCTGTACAGACAGGGGTGTGTGGAGGTGCACAGCTGGCTGTGCCCGGGATGTAACAGGTCGTGTTTGTAATACAATGCTAAACTTTCTTCCAACACTAAGGTATTCACGGATCGAATTTTCGACGACCACTGTCGCCTTCTTCAGGATCAATAATGACCGTTTGTGTCGTGTTTGTGCTGTTCCGTACAGACAGGGGTGTGTGGAGGTGCACAGCTGGCTGTGCCCGGGATGTAACAGGTTGTGTTTGTGCTGTTCCGTACAGACAGGGGTGTTTGGAGGTGCACAGCCGGCTGTACCCGGGATGTAACAGGTTGTGTTTGTGCTGTTCCGTACAGACAGGGGTGTTTGGAGGTGCACAGCCGGCTGTACCCGGGATGTAACAGGTTGTGTTTGTGCTGTTCCGTACAGACAGGGGTGCGTGGAGGTGCACAGCCGGTTGTACCCGGGATGTAACAGGTTGTGTTTGTGCTGTTCCGTACAGAGAGGGGTGTGTGGAGGTGCACAGCCGGCTGTTCCTGGCTATTCACATCACGACAGCAGCAGAGCTGACGCAGCTGTTCCGGCGTGCTGTCACCTCGGGCTGTCCGGCTCTGGCCAGCTACACCATCCGCATGGACTCCATCCGGGTCCTCGGTAGGCACTTCATGTAGCTTCGACCACCGTATCGTAACAAGCTGACAAAGGTGCCCTGCCACACCAAGGCAGACGCCAGAGGGCAGCGCATAGTTAGTTGTGGGTCTGGATCTGCAGACCCCAAATCATATATGAAATCAGAGGGGCCGGATGTAAAACTTTTTCGCCATGCAGTTTTTGTCACATTTGAGTTAACCTTTTGACACTAACGTGGTAACTGCGACATTTGATTCTATTTTCAGCGAAGGGCTCCCGTTTTTTTTTGGTTGGCCCCGGCCAATAATATGGACTGGGCCCATTGACCCATCCGGCGAACACTGATTAGGCCAGTGGCAGAGTGCCTGCACGTGCACTGATTAGGCCAGTGGCAGAGAGCCTGCACGTGCACTGATTAGGCCAGTGGCAGAGTGCCTGCACGTGCACTGATTAGGCCAGTGGCAGAGTGCCTGCACGTGCACTGACTAGGCCAGTGGCAGAGTGCCTGCACCTTCCCTGATTAGGCCAGCGGTAGAGTGCCTGCACGTGCACTGATTAGGCCAGTGGCAGAGTGCCTGCACGTGCACTGATTAGGCCAGTGGTAGAGTGCCTGCACGTGCACTGATTAGGCCAGTGGCAGAGTGCCTGCACGTGCACTGATTAGGCCAGTGGTAGAGTGCCTGCACGTGCACTGATTAGGCCAGTGGTAGAGTGCCTGCACGTGCACTGACTAGGCCAGTGGCAGAATGCCTGCACGTGCACTGATTAGGCCAGTGGCAGAGTGCCTGCACGTGCACTGATTAGGCCAGTGGTAGAGTGCCTGCACGTGCACTGACTAGGCCAGTGGCAGAGTGCCTGCACGTGCACTAATTAGGCCAGTGGCAGAGTGCCTGCACGTGCACTGATTAGGCCAGTGGTAGAGTGCCTGCACGTGCACTGATTAGGCCAGTGGCAGAGTGCCTGCACGTGCACTGATTAGGCCAGTGGTAGAGTGCCTGCACGTGCACTGATTAGGCCAGTGGTAGAGTGCCTGCACGTGCACTGACTAGGCCAGTGGCAGAATGCCTGCACGTGCACTGATTAGGCCAGTGGCAGAGTGCCTGCACGTGCACTGATTAGGCCAGTGGCAGAGTGCCTGCACGTGCACTGATTAGGCCAGTGGCAGAGTGCCTGCACGTGCACTGATTAGGCCAGTGGCAGAGTGCCTGCACGTGCACTGATTAGGCCAGTGGCAGAGTGCCTGCACGTGCACTGATTAGGCCAGTGGCAGAATGCCTGCACGTGCACTGATTAGGCCAGTGGCAGAGTGCCTGCACGTGCACTGATTAGGCCAGTGGTAGAGTGCCTGCACGTGCACTGATTAGGCCAGTGGCAGAGTGCCTGCACGTGCACTGATTAGGCCAGTGGCAGAGTGCCTGCACGTGCACTGATTAGGCCAGTGGCAGAGTGCCTGCACGTGCACTGATTAGGCCAGTGGTAGAGAGCCTGCACGTGCACTGATTAGGCCAGTGGTAGAATGCCTGCACGTGCACTGATTAGGCCAGTGGCAGAGTGCCTGCACGTGCACTGATTAGGCCAGTGGTAGAGTGCCTGCACGTGCACTGATTAGGCCAGTGGCAGAGAGCCTGCACGTGCACTGATTAGGCCAGTGGTAGAGTGCCTGCACGTGCACTGATTAGGCCAGTGGCAGAGAGCCTGCACGTGCACTGATTAGGCCAGTGGCAGAATGCCTGCACGTGCACTGATTAGGCCAGTGGCAGAGTGCCTGCACGTGCACTGATTAGGCCAGTGGTAGAGTGCCTGCACGTGCACTGATTAGGCCAGTGGCAGAGAGCCTGCACGTGCACTGATTAGGCCAGTGGCAGAGTGCCTGCACGTGCACTGATTAGGCCAGTGGCAGAGTGCCTGCACGTGCACTGATTAGGCCAGTGGTAGAGTGCCTGCACGTGCACTGATTAGGCCAGTGGCAGAGAGCCTGCACGTGCACTGATTAGGCCAGTGGTAGAGTGCCTGCACGTGCACTGATTAGGCCAGTGGTAGAGTGCCTGCACGTGCACTGATTAGGCCAGTGGCAGAGTGCCTGCACGTGCACTGATTAGGCCAGTGGCAGAGTGCCTGCACGTGCACTGATTAGGCCAGTGGCAGAGTGCCTGCACGTGCACTGATTAGGCCAGTGGTAGAATGCCTGCACGTGCACTGATTAGGCCAGTGGCAGAGTGCCTGGCTGATTAGGCCAGTGGTAGAGTGCCTGCACGTGCACTGATTAGGCCAGTGGCAGAGTGCCTGCACGTGCACTGATTAGGCCAGTGGTAGAGTGCCTGCACGTGCACTGACTAGGCCAGTGGTAGAGTGCCTGCACGTGCACTGATTAGGCCAGTGGCAGAGTGCCTGCACGTGCACTGATTAGGCCAGTGGTAGAGTGCCTGCACGTGCCCTGATTAGGCCAGTGGTAGAGTGCCTGCACGTGCACTGATTAGGCCAGTGGTAGAGTGCCTGCACGTGCACTGATTAGGCCAGTGGTAGAATGCCTGCACGTGCACTGATTAGGCCAGTGGTAGAGGGCCTGCACGTGCACTGATTAGGCCAGTGGCAGAGTGCCTGCACGTGCTGATGCAGCTGGGGGTGCCGCTGTTTTGTTGGTCGAATACTTTTGACGAACCTTCTAAAGACAGGCCTTCTTTTTTTCCTCGGGGACAAGACGTCTCACCCATCAAATGAGGGCTGTGTTGCCTCAAGATGGGGACAAAGAAGATAAACTGCTAGATGGTTATTCTCAGTGAGCTATAACGCTTTCTTTCTTTTCCAGCTATGAACGTCACTTCTTTGCCGATCATGCGCCCTGGCTCTCACCTGCGGAACGGCACGACTTACACGTCATCAACTCCTGCTGGCGACATGGCGACTGCGTGTCAGATTTCCACAGTGCGGCTGTGAACTCTGTAATCTGATATAGTTACACATTCCTTTGTATCCATGGTTTCCAGCACAATAAGGTTAACTACTTAACAGCTCTAATATGGTAAAAGTAGGGATGTAACATTAATGACCGATGTCACATTGTGAATAGTTCCTGAGCAGGGATGTAACATTAATGACCGATGTCACATTGTGATGTGTCCCTAGCAGGGATGCAACTTTAATGACCGATGTGACATTGTGAATAGTTCCTGAGCAGGGATGTAACATTAATGACCGATGTCACATTGTGATGTGTCCCGAGCAGGGATGTAACATTAATGACCGATGTCACATTGTGATGTGTCCCGAGCAGGGATGTAACATTAAATGACCGATGTCACATTGTGATGTGTCCTGAGCAGGGATGTAACATTAATGACCGATGTCACATTGTGATGTGTCCTGAGCAGGGATGTAACATTAATGACCGATGTCACATTGTGAATAGTTCCTGAGCAGGGATGTAACATTAATGACCGATGTCACATTGTGATGTGTCCCGAGCAGGGATGTAACATTAATGACCGATGTCACATTGTGAATAGTTCCTGAGCAGGGATGTAACATTAATGACCGATGTCACATTGTGATGTGTCCCTAGCAGGGATGCAACTTTAATGACCGATGTCACATTGTGAATAGTTCCTGAGCAGGGACGTAACATTAATGACCGATGTCACATTGTGATGTGTCCTGAGCAGGGATGTAACATTAATGACCGATGTCACATTGTGAATAGTTCCTGAGCAGGGATGTAACATTAATGACCGATGTCACATTGTGATGTGTCCCTAGCAGGGATGCAACTTTAATGACCGATGTCACATTGTGAATAGTTCCTGAGCAGGGATGTAACATTAATGACCGATGTCACATTGTGATGTGTCCCGAGCAGGGATGTAACATTAATGACCGATGTCACATTGTGATGTGTCCCGAGCAGGGATGTAACATTAAATGACCGATGTCACATTGTGATGTGTCCTGAGCAGGGATGTAACATTAATGACCGATGTCACATTGTGAATAGTTCCTGAGCAGGGATGTAACATTAATGACCGATGTCACATTGTGATGTGTCCTGAGCAGGGATGTAACATTAATGACCGATGTCACATTGTGATGTGTCCTGAGCAGGGATGTAACATTAATGACCGATGTCACATTGTGATGTGTCCTGAGCAGGGATGTAACATTAATGACCGATGTCACATTGTGAATAGTTCCTGAGCAGGGGTGTAACATTAATGACCGATGTCACATTGTGATGTGTCCTGAGCAGGGGTGTAACATTAATGACCGATGTCACATTGTGATGTGTCCTGAGCAGGGATGTAACATTAATGACCGATGTCACATTGTGATGTGTCCTGAGCAGGGATGTAACATTAATGACCGATGTCACATTGTGAATAGTTCCTGAGCAGGGATGTAACATTAATGACCGATGTCACATTGTGATGTGTCCCGAGCAGGGATGTAACATTAATGACCGATGTCACATTGTGAATAGTTCCTGAGCAGGGGTGCAACATTAATGACCGATGTCACATTGTGATGTGTCCTGAGCAGGGGTGCAACATTAATGACCGATGTCACATTGTGAATAGTTCCTGAGCAGGGGTGTAACATTAATGACCGATGTCACATTGTGATGTGTCCTGAGCAGGGGTGTAACATTAATGACCGATGTCACATTGTGATGTGTCCTGAGTAGGGGTGTAACATTAATGACCGATGTCACATTGTGAATAGTTCCTGAGCAGGGGTGTAACATTAATGACCGATGTCACATTGTGATGTGTCCTGAGCAGGGATGCAACATTAATGACCGATGTCACATTGTGAATAGTTCCTGAGCAGGGATGTAACATTAATGACCGATGTCACATTGTGATGTGTCCTGAGCAGGGATGTAACATTAATGACCGATGTCACATTGTGATGTGTCCTGAGCAGGGGTGTAACATTAATGACCGATGTCACATTGTGAATAGTTCCTGATTAGGGATGTAACATTAATGACCGATGTCACATTGTGATGTGTCCTGAGCAGGGGGGTAACATTAATGACCGATGTCACATTGTGATGTGTCCTGAGCAGGGATGTAACATTAATGCCCGATGTCACATTGTGAATAGTTCCTGAGCAGGGATGTAACATTAATGACCGATGTCACATTGTGATGTGTCCCGAGCAGGGATGTAACATTAATGACCGATGTCACATTGTGATGTGTCCTGAGCAGGGATGTAACTTTAATGACCGATGTCACATTGTGAATAGTTCCTGATTAGGGATGTAACATTAATGACCGATGTCACATTGTGAATAGTTCCTGAGCAGGGATGTAACATTAATGACCGATGTCACATTGTGATGTGTCCTGAGCAGGGATGTAACATTAATGACCGATGTCACATTGTGAATAGTTCCTGAGTAAATTTTGTGCCTCAAGCTCAATAAATATGTCCTCTGGAATTCACAGCCGTGATGTTTATCTTTCATGTGCTGGTCCTGATATCAGCTAAGATAGAGCCTTTACTGCGTGCACCCCCGGGCAGTATAACGTCAGATTGAGTGCTGATATCAGCTAAGATAGAGCCTTTACTGCGTGCACCCCCGGGCAGTATAACGTCAGATTGAGTACTGCTATCAGCTAAGATAGAGCCTTTACTGCATGCAACTCCGGGCAGCATAACGTCAGATTGAGTACTGATATCAGCTAAGATAGAGCCTTTACTGCGTGCACCCCCGGGCAGTATAACGTCAGATTGAGTACTGATATCAGCTAAGATAGAGCCTTTACTGCATGCAACTCCGGGCAGTATAACGTCAGATTGAGTACTGATATCAGCTAAGATAGAGCCTTTACTGCGTGCACCCCCGGGCAGTATAACGTCAGATTGAGCACTGATATCAGCTAAGATAGAGCCTTTACTGCATGCAACTCCGGGCAGTATAACGTCAGATTGAGTACTGATATCAGCTAAGATAGAGCCTTTACTGCGTGCACCCCCGGGCAGTATAACGTCAGATTGAGCAGTGATATCAGCTAAGATAGAGCCTTTACTGCGTGCACCCCCGGGCAGTATAACGTCAGATTGAGTACTGATATCAGCTAAGACAGAGCCTTTACTGCGTGCACCCCCGGGCAGCATAACGTCAGATTGAGTACTGATATCAGCTAAGATAGAGCCTTTACTGCGTGCACCCCCGGGCAGCATAACGTCAGATTGAGTACTGATATCAGCTAAGATAGAGCCTTTACTGCGTGCACCCCCGGGCAGTATAACGTCAGATTGAGTACTGATATCAGCTAAGATAGAGCCTTTACTGCGTGCACCCCCGGGCAGTATAACGTCAGATTGAGTACTGATATCAGCTAAGATAGAGCCTTTACTGCGTGCACCCCCGGGCAGTATAACGTCAGATTGAGTACTGATATCAGCTAAGATAGAGCCTTTACTGCGTGCACCCCCGGGCAGTATAACGTCAGATTGAGTACTGATATCAGCTAAGATAGAGCCTTCACTGCGTGCACCCCCGGGCAGCATAACGTCAGATTGAGCACTGATATCAGCTAAGATAGAGCCTTTACTGCGTGCACCCCCGGGCAGTATAACGTCAGATTGAGTACTGATATCAGCTAAGATAGAGCCTTTACTGCGTGCACCCCCGGGCAGCATAACGTCAGATTGAGTACTGATATCAGCTAAGATAGAGCCTTTACTGCGTGCACCCCCGGGCAGTATAACGTCAGATTGAGTACTGATATCAGCTAAGATAGAGCCTTTACTGCGTGCACCCCCGGGCAGTATAACGTCAGATTGAGTACTGATATCAGCTAAGATAGAGCCTTTACTGCGTGCACCCCCGGGCAGTATAACGTCAGATTGAGCACTGATATCAGCTAAGATAGAGCCTTTACTGCGTGCACCCCCGGGCAGTATAACGTCAGATTGAGCACTGATATCAGCCAAGATAGAGCCTTTACTGCGTGCACCCCGGGCAGTATAACGTCAGATTGAGCACTGATATCAGCTAAGATAGAGCCTTTACTGCGTGCACCCCCGGGCAGTATAACGTCAGATTGAGCACTGATATCAGCTAAGATAGAGCCTTTACTGCGTGCACCCCCGGGCAGTATAACGTCAGATTGAGTACTGATATCAGCTAAGATAGAGCCTTTACTGCGTGCACCCCCGGGCAGTATAACGTCAGATTGAGTACTGATATCAGCTAAGATAGAGCCTTTACTGCGTGCACCCCCGGGCAGCATAACGTCAGATTGAGTACTGATATCAGCTAAGATAGAGCCTTTACTGCGTGCACCCCCGGGCAGTATAACGTCAGATTGAGTACTGATATCAGCTAAGATAGAGCCTTTACTGCGTGCACCCCCGGGCAGTATAACGTCAGATTGAGTACTGATATCAGCTAAGATAGAGCCTTTACTGCGTGCACCCCCGGGCAGTATAACGTCAGATTGAGTACTGATATCAGCTAAGATAGAGCCTTTACTGCGTGCAACTCCGGGCAGCATAACGTCAGATTGAGTACTTCAGTGGGCTGGGGCGTGGGGGCGTTTATCTAGTTTACTCTCTACATTGCCGAGAGGGGTGTGAAAAAAGCACAATTTTGACGAAAGGAACTTCCAGCCTAAGTGGGAGTTTTCATCTGAGATCAGTCAGTCACTCGCAGCCATAAAACAAACTGAAGAAACAACCATCACAGTTTCATCATTGTCTGAATTATTCTATTCTTCTATAGATTACTATAATCCCTTTTATATCAGCTCTGCAGCGACATCATAGTCCTAAACAGCCGGTCACTATCACAAGAATAACAGTTAAGTGCTGAGAACACATTTATGAAAACATATCATGAAAATAAAACGTTTTATCACATAATTCTTTTCTGATTAAATAAAATTTCCTGTCATATTGTTCTAAATATACATATAATATCCATACACAAACAAAGCGTGTAAATAAGACCCTATAAATGTATGGAATCTTTGGACACAAACGAGATATCACAAAATGAATGCACATCACATTTTAACAGAAATAGCAGCATCGTGCAAATAAAGGTTTTAGAACAAACCAAGGTCCTGCTCTGCTGACTGCAGGCGAGTAGGGGATTATAAGAACAGGAATGAATGGCCGAGGTTCGCTATAAGTACAGGAATGATCGGCCGGGGTTCCAGGCTGGTTACCTGAGGCAAACCTGCTCTCCTAATGGCCTTATAATCTATGTGCCATGCTTAACAGGCCTCAGTTCCATCAGGGATTTCCACTGCACAGTTATGTTGCTTCAGTGCTTTTGTTTGTTTACTAAAAGCAGCCACCTGGCAAGACTGCAGAAGCATGCTGAGTTATGAGTTTGTATGACAATGGATGAGCAACGAGCTATATACTACTGCTGCAACAACTGTCAGACACTAAATTAGCTATTATAATACTACTACTGGTTAGATGAGCTATGGCAAGGTGCTTATTGGCTGGGCTTGCATCCCTTATGGAATGTCCCTGGTGCAGTTGCCTCCCATACGGGATGTCCCTGGTACAATTTCTCCCCATACGGAATGTTCCTGGTACAGTTACTTAGTAGTCCACTGTTTTCTGCTGCTGCAGTAGTCGAAACATCCTGCAGTCGCAATCAGTCTTCCCCATAGACAACATAGTTCAATAGATCAGAGTTCTGTTCACCATATGTTGTTTTCTCTTTGATTATTCTTGCTGTCCTTCAGACCTGTTGTTGGAACCCCCATGACGTTCCAGAAGCTGTTCTCCCTCCTGGCCTGCTGCGCTGTTAGAGTGTAGCTCAAGTCCCTTTCCTTCAGAACTGCATCACTCTGGAGGGAGGGACTCCCAGGGCTGGAACAGCCACCTATGTTTGCAGCTGGAACCTTTGCTGAGGGAGGGTGAACGCCAGATACAACAGCTTTGTTGTCTGGTATTCTCTGCCTGTAAAACAACAAACAAACACAATGTTAATGCACAGTTTGCCGCAGAGTATACCCTTGCCACACACTCAATATTCAACACACTCATTGCAATTTCTACCTGTATGCATCCATTGTTTCAAACACACATTACACACCTGTCCATTGTTCCACACACCTGGCTACACACCTGTCCACAGGAGCTGTTTGTTGTGAGGACACCTTCAGGTGACCATTGCGAGTGGTGATGTCCCTGTAGTGCATGTAACCAGCTGTCGACCCAGGCTGCCCTGCTGTTGACCCAGGCTGCCCAGCTGTCGACCCAGCTTGCCCTGCTATCGACCCAGGCAGCCCAGCAGTCAACCCAGTCAGCCCTGCTGTTGACCCGGCCTGCCCAGCTGTTGACCCGGCCTGTCCAGCTGTTGACCCGGCCTGCCCCGCTGTTGACCCGGTCTGCCTAGCTGTTGACCCGGTCTGCCCAGCTGTTGACCCTGCCAAGTTCTGGGCACTTGCCCTCCGACCCTGCGTGCCGTCCTGAGCATATCTGCTGTACCTGCTGGCCTGAGCTCCCATCCTCCGATCGTCACTCATCTCTACAGCAGCCAGGTTACCTAGGGAACTGCACAGAACAGTCAGTGGCGGTGGGTTAGACTGACCTTGACACTAAAGGTGTGAGTTAGGCTGACCTTGACACTATTGGTATGTGTTAAACTGACCTTAATACTGTTGGTGTGGGTAAGACTGACTTTGACACTGAGGACTAGGCTGACATTGACCCTACTGGTTAGACTGACCTTGACACTGTTGGTGTGGGTTAGAATGACCTTGATACTGTGTGTGTATGACTGACATTGACACTGTGTTAGACTGACCTTGACACTGGGTTAAAATGACCTTGACACTGTGGGTTAGACTGACCTTGACCTGTTCCTGTTGACTTCATGCTGCTGAAACCTGGAGATGAGGAGTCCAGTGGACGAGGGGCGACCTTGGTTCACAGCAATGTTCTGCAGAGCTGCCTTTTCCTGCTGCAGGTTCCTGGCAGATCCCCGCTGTCTGCTGGGCACAGTAGAACCTAAAGAACAGCACAGAGGTGAGCTGTCTGCTGGGCACAGTAGAACCTAACGAACAGCACAGAGGTGAGCTGTCTACTGGGCACAGTAGAACCTAAAGAACAGCACAGAGGTGAGCTGTCTGCTGGGAACAGCAGAACCAAAGAACAGCACAGAGGTGAGCTGTCTGCTGGGCACAGTAGAACCTAAAGAACAGCACAGAGGTGAGCTGTCTGCTGGGCACAGTAGAACCTAACGAACAGCACAGAGGTGAGCTGTCTACTGGGAACAACAGAACCTAAAGAACAGCACAGAGGTGAGCTGTCTGCTGGGCACAGTAGAACCTAACGAACAGCACAGAGGTGAGCTGTCTACTGGGAACAACAGAACCTAAAGAACAGCACAGAGGTGAGCTGTTTGCTGGGCACAGTAGAACCTAAAGAACAGCACAGAGGTGAGCTGTCTGCTGGGCACAGTAGAACCTAAAGAACAGCACAGAGGTGAGCTGTCTGCTGGGCACAGTAGAACCTAACGAACAGCACAGAGGTGAGCTGTCTGCTGGGCACAGTAGAACCTAAAGAACAGCACAGAGGTGAGCTGTTTGCTGGGCACAGTAGAACCTAAAGAACAGCAAAGAGGTGAGCTGTCTGCTGGGAACAGTAGAACCTTAAGAACAGCACAGAGGTGAGCTGTCTGCTGGGCACAGTAGAACCTTAAGAACAGCAAAGAGGTGAGCTGTCTGCTGGGCACAGTAGAACCTAAAGAACAGCACAGAGGTGAGCTGTCTGCTGGACACAGTAGAACCTAAAGAACAGCACAGAGGTGAGCTGTCTACTGGGAACAGCAGAACCAAAGAACAGCACAGAGGTGAGCTGTCTGCTGGGCACAGTAGAACCTAAAGAACAGCACAGAGGTGAGCTGTCTGCTGGGCACAGTAGAACCTTAAGAACAGCACAGAGGTGAGCTGTCTGCTGGACACAGTAGAACCTAAAGAACAGCACAGAGGTGAGCTGTCTGCTGGGAACAGCAGAACCTAAAGAACAGCACAGAGGTGAGCTGTCTACTGGGAACAGCAGAACCAAAGAACAGCACAGAGGTGAGCTGTCTGCTGGGCACAGTAGAACCTAAAGAACAGCACAGAGGTGAGCTGTCTGCTGGGCACAGTAGAACCTAAAGAACAGCACAGAGGTGAGCTGTCTGCTGGGCACAGTAGAACCTAAAGAACAGCACAGAGGTGAGCTGTCTGCTGGACACAGTAGAACCTAAAGAACAGCACAGAGGTGAGCTGTCTGCTGGGAACAGCAGAACCAAAGAACAGCACAGAGGTGAGCTGTCTGCTGGGCACAGTAGAACCTAAAGAACAGCACAGAGGTGAGCTGTCTGCTGGGCACAGTAGAACCTAAAAAACAGCACAGAGGTGAGCTGTCTACTGGGAACAGCAGAACCAAAGAACAGCACAGAGGTGAGCTGTCTGCTGGGTACAGTAGAACCTAAAGAACAGCACAGAGGTGAGCTGTCTGCTGGGAACAGCAGAACCAAAGAACAGCACAGAGGTGAGCTGTCTGCTGGGCACAGTAGAACCTAAAGAACAGCACAGAGGTGAGCTGTCTGCTGGATATAGTAGAACCTAAAGAACAGCACAGAGGTGAGCTGTCTGCTGGGAACAGCAAAACCAAAGAACAGCACAGAGGTGAGCTGTCTGCTGGGAATAGCAGAACCAAAGAACAGCACAGGGGTGAGCTGTCTGCTGGACACAGTAGAACCTAAAGAACAGCACAGAGGTGAGCTGTCTGCTGGGCACAGTAGAACCTAAAGAACAGCACAGAGGTGAGCTGTCTACTGGGAACAACAGAACCAAAGAACAGCACAGAGGTGAGCTGTCTACTGGGAACAGCAGAACCAAAGAACAGCACAGAGGTGAGCTGTCTGCTGGGCACAGAACAGCGAAGAGGTGATAATTCTGTTCTCATTCTTAAATTTACGTCGTTCATCGTGTCATAGTTTAACCATGTTGCACAGGCTCAAGCAACTGCCTGTGGTGCAACAAAAAGACCTTAGACCTCATTATGTCTATTCTTTTTCATATCTACAGATATTTCGTACATTGCAAAATGACAGAAATGCAAGACAAAATATGAGTGTAGCATCATAAGCTCTATGGCGTGTTCTATCATAAGCTATATGGTGTGTGTGTACTAACTAAGGTACAAGGGAGGGTTAGGGTTAAAGTTAGGGTGTGCATTGTAAAGTTAGAGGGAGGTTTAAGTTTAAGTTAGGGTGTGCGTTGTCATGTAAGGGGGAGGGTTAGGGTTAAAGTTAGGGTAGAAAAGGTGTGATAGTTCTATATATAGCTTATGTATCATACCCTCTCTCCTGTAAGGGTAGAGGGGAGGGTAAGGGTTAAAGGTAGGGTAGAAAAGGTGTGATAGTTCTATAGCTTATGTATCATACCCTCTCTCCTGTAAGGGTAGAGGGGAGGGTCAGGGTTAAAGGTAGGGTAGAAAAGGTGTGATAGAAAGTTAGGGTAGAAAAGGTGTGATAGTTCTATATATAGCTTATGTATCATACCCTCTCTCCTGTAAGGGTAGAGGGGAGGGTTAGGGTTAAAGTTAGGGTAGAAAAGGTGTGATAGTTCTATATATAGCTTATGTATCATACCCTCTCTCCTGTAAGGGTAGAGGGGAGGGGGTCAGGGTTAAAGTTAGGGTAGAAAAGGTGTGATAGTTCTATAGCTTATGTATCATACCCTCTCTCCTGTAAGGGTAGAGGGGAGCGTTAGGGTTAAAGTTAGGGTAGAAAAGGTGTGATAGTTCTATAGCTTATGTATCATACCCTCTCTCCTGTAAGGGTAGAGGGGAGGCCTGCTGCGGGATGACTGCTTTCTTCCATATCTCGTGGCTGGGAGGAAAACAGGTAAAACAAGTCTAAAGAAATAATAAAACATAAAAACTAAAACGTAACTATGCACAGCCGTGAAAGTTTCCAATCTGATGATTCGTTAATCAGCTCTATTTGACTGATAATCACAGCAGCAGAAAAATTAAGCCTAGGAAATATGATAAAAGAACAACTTGCCACTGACCAGACCAGATTGGAAGGCTTTCATTTCAGCTTCCTCCCAAACCGACATTTGGTGAAATCAAACAATAATCAAAGGAGTGTACAAATCTCATTCCTCCTTCCATGTTAGTCACTCTTCTGATGGCAATCACCCTTCTAACTGCAGGTGTATGTAGGAGGTACATGTTAAACCTACATGTGTATGTAGGATGTGTATGTTGTACCTACATGTGTATGTAGGATGTGTATGTTGTACCTACATGTGTGTGTAAGATGTGTATGTTGTACCTACATGTGTATGTAGGATGTGTATGTTGTACCTACATTGTGTATGTAGGATGTGTATGTTGTACCTACATGTGTATGTAAGATGTGTAGGTAGGGTGTACTCAGGGTGTACATGTTGTACCTACATGTGTATGTAGGATGTGTATGTTGTACCTACATGTGTATGTATGATGTGAAGGTAGGGTGTATTCAGGGTGTACATGTTGTACCTACATGTGTATGTAGGATGTGTATGTTGTACCTACATGTGTATGTAGGATGTGTATGTTGTACCTACATGTGTATGTAGGATGTGTATGTTGTACCTACATGTGTATGTAGGATGTGTATGTTGTACCTACATGTGTATGTAGGATGTGTATGTTGTACCTACATGTGTATGTAGGATGTGTATGTTGTACCTACATGTGTATGTAGGATGTGTATGTTGTACCTACATGTGTGTGTAAGATGTGTATGTTGTACCTACATGTGTATGTAAGATGTGTAGGTAGGGTGTACTCAGGGTGTACATGTTGTACCTACATGTGTATGTAGGATGTGTATGTTGCACCTACATGTGTATGTAAGATGTGTATGTTGTACCTACATGTGTATGTAGGATGTGTATGTTTTACCTACATGTGTATGTAGGATGTGTATGTTGTACCTACATGTGTATGTAGGATGTGTATGTTGCACCTACATGTGTATGTAAGATGTGTATGTTGTACCTACATGTGTATGTGGGATGTGTAGGTAGGTGGTACTCAGGGTGTACATGTTGTACCTACATGTGTATGTAGGATGTGTATGTTGCACCTACATGTGTATGTAAGATGTGTATGTTGTACCTACATGTGTATGTAGGAGGTACATGTTAAACCTACATGTGTATGTGGGATGTGTATGTTGCACCTACATGTGTATGTAAGATGTGTATGTTGAACCTACATGTGTATGTAAGATGTGTAGGTAGGGTGTACTCAGGGTGTACATGTTGTACCTACCAGGATTGTCTCTGAAGAAACCTTCAAACACCACAAAGTTGTTGACCTGTGGAAGATGCAAACAGAATGACATGACATATGGGCCTTAGGAGCATGATTTCATGTAGTATTCCTGATTACATAGGCTCTGTACCACATTACATAGGCTCTGTACCACATTACATAGGCTCTGTACCACATTACATATAGGCTCTGTACCACATTAGATAGGCTCTGTACCACATAACATAGGCTCTGTACCACATAACATAGGCTCTGTACCACATAACATAGGCTCTGTACCACATCAGATAGGCTCTGTACCACATTACATATAGGCTCTGTGTCACAGTGCTGGAGTTATGTACAGTGGAGAGGGAGCCAACACAAACTACAGTGGCTCAAACATCTACTGGTCTTGAAGAGACTGCCTGGCCTAGTGCCAGCAGCTGTGTACATCCAACTGCATTAACCAGCTCCTAACGTCAGTCTCAGGTACTGCAGCTATCTAGGAGACCTCAAAAACTTAAGCGTTCAAACTATAAAAGATTTGAAAATCATATAGCAGTCCATTTTGTTCGTATAACAGTCTATAGTGTTGCTTACCTGAGGGACAGTACCAGACAGTCCGTAGTGTTTCTTCAGGAATTTTGTAAACTTGTTGGAGGGTCTGTCGATAGCCAGGTGTTGGGGAGAAATTTTCTCCATCTGAAGAGACAAAAAGCTGACAGTAAATATCATGAGAGTGAGGACTTCACTCAGTCTGAGCAAACCAGGCCTTACTAAAGAACCAACCAGGCCTTACTAAAGAACCAGCTAGACCTCCAGAACTTATGGTGGAATGCAGGGATGCAGAAGGACCCCCCTTGAGCATGTGGGTTAGGTACAACTCACCTTGAGTATGTGTGTTAGGCATGACCCACCTGGATTATGTGGGTTAGCCAGGACCCACCTTGAGCATGTGGGTTAGCCAGGACCCACCTTGAGCATGTGGGTTCGGCAGGACCCACCTTGTGCATGTGGGTTAGGTAGGACCCCCCTTGAGCATGTGGGTTAGGCAGGACCCACCTTGAGCATGTGGGTTAATCAGGACCCACCTTGTACATGTGGGTTAAGCAGGACCCACCTTGTGCATGTGGGTTTGGCAGGACCTACGTTGAGCATGTGGGTTAGGCAGGACCCACCTTGAGCATATGGGTTAATCAGGACCCACCTTGTACATGTGGGTTAAGCAGGACCCACCTTGTGCATGTGGGTTTGGCAGGACCCACCTTGAGCATGTGGGTTAGGCAGGACCCAACTTGAGCATGTGGGTTAGGCAGGACCCACCTTGAGCATGTGGGTTAGGTACGACACAATCCCCGTCTTACACAAGGAGGGGGTTTCAAACTGGCATAACCCAAAACCACCTCAGCTACCAGAACCTTTCTGTACAGATGTATCAAATCATATAACACCTTTCACCAACACATCAAAACATCCGCCCCTTCACTGTTCAAAACATTTCTCAAAGAAAGACTGATTACACTTAAGTACACAAATAAGCCATTACAACAATGGTGGTAGCTGAATGTATGTACATATGTATTTCAAGTTGACCTCTGACCCCTCACGCTCTTTTTATTGCATCACATTTGATTTTGGTCATGACTGTCTATCATTTGTATATGTTTTCTTCTTGTTTTTGGATTTTAATGTATCAATGTGAATGGACTCCAGGAAGAATAGTGTAAGATTGTAATAATTGAACACTAATGGAGATCCCAATAAAACTCAAACTCAAACTCAGACTCACCTTGAGCATGTGTGTTAGGCAGGACCCACCTGGATTATATGGGTTAGCCAGGACCCACCTTGAGCATGTGGGTTCGGCAGGGCCCACCTTGTGCATGTGGGTTAGGTAGGACCCCCCTTGTATATGTGGGTTACGCAAGACCCACCTTGAGTATGTGGGTTAGGCAGGACCCACCTTGAGTATGTGGGTTAGGCAGGACCCACCTTGAGCATGTGGGTTAGGCAGGACCCCCCTTGAGCAGGTGGGTTAGGCAGGACCCACCTTGAGCAGGTGGGTTAGGCAGGACCCACCTTGAGCAGGTGGGTTAGGCAGGACCCACCTTGAGCAGGTGGGTTAGGCAGGACCCCCCTTGAGCAGGTGGGTTAGGCAGGACCCCCCTTGAGCATGTGGGTTAGGCAGGACCCCCCTTGAGCAGGTGGGTTAGGCAGGACCCACCTTGAGCATGTGGGTTAGGCAGGACCCCCCTTGAGCATGTGGGTTAGGCAGGACCCACCTTGAGCAGGTGGGTTAGGCAGGACCCACCTTGAGCAGGTGGGTTAGGCAGGACCCCCCTTGAGCATGTGGGTTAGGCAGGACACACCTTGAGCAGGTGGGTTAGGCAGGACCCCCCTTGAGCATGTGGGTTAGGCAGGACCCACGGTGAGCATGTGGGTTAGGCAGGACCCACGGTGAGCATGTGGGTTAGGCAGGACCCACCTTGAGCATGTGGGTTAGGCAGGACCCACCTTGAGCATGTGGGTTAGGCAGGACCCCCCTTGAGCATGTGGGTTAGGCAGGACCCACGGTGAGCATGTGGGTTAGGCAGGACCCACCTTCAGCATGTGGGTTAGGCAGGACCCACCTTGAGCATGTGCTGGAACAGTTTGTGGCCACACCCTGTCCTCTGTCTTGACTCGTGAACGTAGAAGTCCAACACACACAGAGGGGTCAGCTCCACCTGCGCGCCATGGTGGTCCTGGGGGATAACACAGGGTTAGCTCAACACAACTCGCACACCCACTGTGAGAGTTACAACACAACTTCCACACCCACTGTGAGAGTTACAACACAACGTGAACACCCACTGTGAGAGTTACAACACAAGTTGCACACCCACTGTGAGAGTTACAACACAACCTGCACATCCACTGTGAGAGTTACAACACAACTTCCACACCCACTGTGAGAGTTACAACACAACTTGCACACCCACTGTGAGAGTTACAACACAACTTCCACACCCACTGTGAGAGTTACAACACAACTTGCACATCCACTGTGAGAGTTACAACACAACTTCCACACCCACTGTGAGAGTTACAACACAACTTCCACACCCACTGTGAGAGTTACAACACAACTTCCACACCCACTGTGAGAGTTACAACACAACTTCCACACCCACTGTGAGAGTTACAACACAACTTCCACACCCACTGTGAGAGTTACAACACAACTTCCACACCCACTGTGAGAGTTACAACACAACTTGCACATCCACTGTGAGAGTTACAACACAACTTGCACACCCACTGTGAGAGTTACAACACAACTTGCACACCCACTGTGAGAGTTACAACACAACTTGCACACCCACTGTGAGAGTTACAACACAACTTGCACACCCACTGTGAGAGTTACAACACAACTTGCACATCCACTGTGAGAGTTACAACACAACTTGCACACCCACTGTGAGAGTTACAACACAACTTCCACACCCACTGTGAGAGTTACAACACAACGTGAACACCCACTGTGAGAGTTACAACACAACTTGCACATCCACTGTGAGAGTTACAACACAACATGAACACCCACTGTGACAGTTACAACACAACTTGCACACCCACTGTGAGAGTTACAACACAACTTCCACACCCACTGTGAGAGCTACAACACAACTTCCACACCCACTGTGAGAGTTACAACACAACTTGCACATCCACTGTGAGAGTTACAACACAACTTGCACACCCACTGTGAGAGCTACAACACAACTTCCACACCCACTGTCACAACTCTGTACTTACAAGTATGAAGAGTTTCTTGGTGCCAACTTTGATGAAGCCCACTGCTGCTCCCTTCCCACTATGGGAAAAGCAGAAAAAAGAACATTACGGAATGTTCCACTTCTCCCACCTTTGACCATTCCTTGCCATAAAACCTGACTTTGACCTTGGTCAGAGTTCCTAACCCGTTAGCCTGTCCATCCTTTAGGACATACATGCGATGGTCGGAGTTCCTTACCTGTTAGCCTTCAGGACATACATGCGATGGTCGGAGTTCCTTACCTGTTAGCCTGTGCATCCTTTAGGACATACATGCGATGGTCGGAGTTCCTTACCTGTTAGCCTGTGCATCCTTTAGGACATACATGCGATGGTCGGAGTTCCTTACCTGTTAGCCTTCAGGACATACATGCGATGGTCGGAGTTCCTTACCTGTTAGCCTGTGCATCCTTCAGGACATACATGCGATGGTCGGAGTTCCTTACCTGTTAGCCTTCAGGACATACATGCGATGGTCGGAGTTCCTTACCTGTTAGCCTTCAGGACATACATGCGATGGTCGGAGTTCCTTACCTGTTAGCCTGTGCATCCTTTAGGACATACATGCGATGGTCTGAGTTCCTTACCTGTTAGCCTTCAGGACATACATGCGATGGTCGGAGTTCCTTACCTGTTAGCCTGTGCATCGTTCAGGACATACATGCGATGGTCGGAGTTCCTTACCTGTTAGCCTTCAGGACATACATGCGATGGTCGGAGTTCCTTACCTGTTAGCCTGTGCATCCTTCAGGACATACATGCGATGGTCTGAGTTCCTTACCTGTTAGCCTGTGCATCCTTCAGGACATACATGCGGTGGTCGGAGTTCCTTACCTGTTAGCCTGTCCATCCTTCAGGACATACATGCGATGGTCGGAGTTCCTTACCTGTTAGCCTTCAGGACATACATGCGATGGTCGGAGTTCCTTACCTGTTAGCCTGTGCATCCTTCAGGACATACATGCGATGGTCGGAGTTCCTTACCTGTTAGCCTGTGCATCCTTCAGGACATACATGCGATGGTCGGAGTTCCTTACCTGTTAGCCTTCAGGACATACATGCGATGGTCGGAGTTCCTTACCTGTTAGCCTTCAGGACATACATGCGATGGTCGGAGTTCCTTACCTGTTAGCCTTCAGGACATACATGCGATGGTCGGAGTTCCTTACCTGTTAGCCTGTGCATCCTTTAGGACATACATGCGATGGTCGGAGTTCCTTACCTGTTAGCCTTCAGGACATACATGCGATGGTCGGAGTTCCTTACCTGTTAGCCTTCAGGACATACATGCGATGGTCGGAGTTCCTTACCTGTTAGCCTTCAGGACATACATGCGATGGTCGGAGTTCCTTACCTGTTAGCCTGTGCATCCTTCAGGACATACATGCGATGGTCGGAGTTCCTTACCTGTTAGCCTTCAGGACATACATGCGATGGTCGGAGTTCCTTACCTGTTAGCCTGTGCATCCTTCAGGACATACATGCGATGGTCGGAGTTCCTTACCTGTTAGCCTGTGCATCCTTCAGGACATACATGCGGTGGTCGGAGTTCCTTACCTGTTAGCCTGTGCATCCTTCAGGACATACATGCGATGGTCTGAGTTCCTTACCTGTTAGCCTTCAGGACATACATGCGATGGTCGGAGTTCCTTACCTGTTAGCCTGTGCATCCTTCAGGACATACATGCGATGGTCGGAGTTCCTTACCTGTTAGCCTGTGCATCCTTTAGGACATACATGCGGTGGTCGGAGTTCCTTACCTGTTAGCCTGTCCATCCTTCAGGACATACATGCGATGGTCGGAGTTCCTTACCTGTTAGCCTTCAGGACATACATGCGATGGTCGGAGTTCCTTACCTGTTAGCCTGTGCATCCTTCAGGACATACATGCGATGGTCGGAGTTCCTTACCTGTTAGCCTGTGCATCCTTCAGGACATACATGCGATGGTCGGAGTTCCTGAGTTTGTAGGTTGCGGTGATGGGTCCGTGCAGACCCTGTGCCTGGGGGACAGACAGAAGAGTGAGCAGGTTGCGGTGATGGGTCCGTGCAGACCCTGTGCCTGGGGGGCAGACAGAAGAGTGAGTTTGTAGGTTGCGGTGATGGGTCCTTGCAGACCCTGTGCCTGAGGGACAGACAGAAGAGTGAGTTTGTAGGTTGCGGTGATGGGTCCGTGCAGACCCTGTGCCTGGGGGACAGACAGAAGAGTGAGTTTGTAGGTTGCGGTGATGGGTCCGTGCAGACCCTGTGCCTGGGGGACAGACAGAAGAGTGAGTTTGTAGGTTGCGGTGATGGGTCCGTGCAGACCCTGTGCCTGGGGGACAGACAGAAGAGTGAGTTTGTAGGTTGCGGTGATGGGTCCGTGCAGACCCTGTGCCTGAGGGACAGACAGAAGAGTGAGTTTGTAGGTTGCGGTGATGGGTCCGTGCAGACCCTGTGCCTGGGGGACAGACAGAAGAGTGAGTTTGTAGGTTGCGGTGATGGGTCCGTGCAGACTCTGTGCCTGGGGGACAGACAGAAGAGTGAGTTTGTAGGTTGCGGTGATGGGTCCGTGCAGACCCTGTGCCTGGGGGACAGACAGAAGAGTGAGTTTGTAGGTTGCGGTGATGGGTCCGTGCAGACCCTGTGCCTGAGGGACAGACAGAAGAGTGAGTTTGTAGGTTGCGGTGATGGGTCCGTGCAGACCCTGTGCCTGGGGGGCAGACAGAAGAGTGAGTTTGTAGGTTGCGGTGATGGGTCCGTGCAGACCCTGTGCCTGAGGGACAGACAGAAGAGTGAGCAGGTTGCGGTGATGGGTCCGTGCAGACCCTGTGCCTGAGGGACAGACAGAAGAGTGAGTTTGTAGGTTGCGGTGATGGGTCCGTGCAGACCCTGTGCCTGGGGGACAGACAGAAGAGTGAGTTTGTAGGTTGCGGTGATGGGTCCGTGCAGACCCTGTGCCTGGGGGGCAGACAGAAGAGTGAGTTTGTAGGTTGCGGTGATGGGTCCGTGCAGACCCTGTGCCTGGGGGGCAGACAGAAGAGTGAGTTTGTAGGTTGCGGTGATGGGTCCGTGCAGACCCTGTGCCTGAGGGACAGACAGAAGAGTGAGCAGGTTGCGGTGATGGGTCCGTGCAGACCCTGTGCCTGAGGGACAGACAGAAGAGTGAGTTTGTAGGTTGCGGTGATGGGTCCGTGCAGACCCTGTGCCTGAGGGACAGACAGAAGAGTGAGTTTGTAGGTTGTGATGATGGGTCCGTGCAGACCCTGTGCCTGGGGGGCAGACAGAAGAGTGAGTTTGTAGGTTGCTGTGATGGGTCCGTGCAGACCCTGTGCCTGAGGGACAGACAGAAGAGTGAGTTTGTAGGTTGCGGTGATGGGTCCGTGCAGACCCTGTGCCTGAGGGACAGACAGAAGAGTGAGTTTGTAGGTTGTGATGATGGGTCCGTGCAGACCCTGTGCCTGGGGGGCAGACAGAAGAGTGAGTTTGTAGGTTGCTGTGATGGGTCCGTGCAGACCCTGTGCCTGAGGGACAGACAGAAGAGTGAGTTTGTAGGTTGCGGTGATGGGTCCGTGCAGACCCTGTGCCTGGGGGACAGACAGAAGAGTGAGTTTGTAGGTTGCGGTGATGGGTCCGTGCAGACCCTGTGCCTGAGGGACAGACAGAAGAGTGAGATTGTAGGTTGCGGTGATGGGTCCGTGCAGACCCTGTGCCTGGGGGGCAGACAGAAGAGTGAGTTTGTAGGTTGCGGTGATGGGTCCGTGCAGACCCTGTGCCTGGGGGACAGACAGAAGAGTGAGCAGGTTGCGGTGATGGGTCCGTGCAGACCCTGTGCCTGAGGGACAGACAGAAGAGTGAGTTTGTAGGTTGCGGTGATGGGTCCGTGCAGACCCTGTGCCTGAGGGACAGACAGAAGAGTGAGTTTGTAGGTTGCGGTGATGGGTCCGTGCAGACCCTGTGCCTGAGGGACAGACAGAAGAGTGAGATTGTAGGTTGCGGTGATGGGTCCGTGCAGACCCTGTGCCTGGGGGACAGACAGAAGAGTGAGATTGTAGGTTGCGGTGATGGGTCCGTGCAGACCCTGTGCCTGGGGGGCAGACAGAAGAGTGAGTTTGTAGGTTGTGGTGATGGGTCCGTGCAGACCCTGTGCCTGAGGGACAGACAGAAGAGTGAGATTGTAGGTTGCGGTGATGGGTCCGTGCAGACCCTGTGCCTGAGGGGCAGACAGAAGAGTGAGTTTGTAGGTTGCGGTGATGGGTCCGTGCAGACCCTGTGCCTGAGGGACAGACAGAAGAGTGAGCAGGTTGCGGTGATGGGTCCGTGCAGACCCTGTGCCTGGGGGGCAGACAGAAGAGTGAGTTTGTAGGTTGCGGTGATGGGTCCGTGCAGACCCTGTGCCTGAGGGACAGACAGAAGAGTGAGCAGGTTGCGGTGATGGGTCCGTGCAGACCCTGTGCCTGGGGGGCAGACAGAAGAGTGAGTTTGTAGGTTGCGGTGATGGGTCCGTGCAGACCCTGTGCCTGAGGGACATTGTAGGTTGCGGTGATGGGTCCGTGCAGACCCTGTGCCTGGGGGGCAGACAGAAGAGTGAGTTTGTAGGTTGCGGTGATGGGTCCGTGCAGACCCTGTGCCTGAGGGACAGACAGAAGAGTGAGTTTGTAGGTTGCGGTGATGGGTCCGTGCAGACCCTGTGCCTGAGGGACAGACAGAAGAGTGAGTTTGTAGGTTGCGGTGATGGGTCTGTGCAGACCCTGTGCCTGAGGGACAGACAGAAGAGTGAGCAGGTTGCGGTGATGGGTCCGTGCAGACCCTGTGCCTGAGGGACAGACAGAAGAGTGAGTTTGTAGGTTGCGGTGATGGGTCCGTGCAGACCCTGTGCCTGGGGGGCAGACAGAAGAGTGAGTTTGTAGGTTGCGGTGATGGGTCCGTGCAGACCCTGTGCCTGAGGGACAGACAGAAGAGTGAGCAGGTTGCGGTGATGGGTCCGTGCAGACCCTGTGCCTGAGGGACAGACAGAAGAGTGAGTTTGTAGGTTGCGGTGATGGGTCCGTGCAGACCCTGTGCCTGAGGGACAGACAGAAGAGTGAGTTTGTAGGTTGCGGTGATGGGTCCGTGCAGACCCTGTGCCTGGGGGACAGACAGAAGATCGAGTTTGTAGGTTGCGGTGATGGGTCCGTGCAGACCCTGTGCCTGGGGGACAGACAGAAGAGTGAGTTTGTAGGTTGCGGTGATGGGTCCGTGCAGACCCTGTGCCTGAGGGACAGACAGAAGAGTGAGTTTGTAGGTTGCTGTGATGGGTCCGTGCAGACCCTGTGCCTGGGGGGCAGACAGAAGAGTGAGTTTGTAGGTTGCGGTGATGGGTCCTTGCAGACCCTGTGCCTGGGGGACAGACAGAAGAGTGAGTTTGTAGGTTGCGGTGATGGGTCCGTGCAGACCCTGTGCCTGGGGGACAGACAGAAGAGTGAGCGGGTTGCGGTGATGGGTCCGTGCAGACCCTGTGCCTGGGGGACAGACAGAAGAGTGAGCAGGTTGCGGTGATGGGTCCGTGCAGACCCTGTGCCTGGGGGGCAGACAGAAGAGTGAGCAGGTTGCGGTGATGGGTCCGTGCAGACCCTGTGCCTGGGGGACAGACAGAAGAGTGAGCGGGTTGCGGTGATGGGTCCGTGCAGACCCTGTGCCTGGGGGACAGACAGAAGAGTGAGCAGGTTGCGGTGATGGGTCCGTGCAGACCCTGTGCCTGGGGGACAGACAGAAGAGTGAGCGGGTTGCGGTGATGGGTCCGTGCAGACCCTGTGCCTGGGGGACAGACAGAAGAGTGAGCAGGTTGCGGTGATGGGTCCGTGCAGACCCTGTGCCTGGGGGACAGACAGAAGAGTGAGCGGGTTGCGGTGATGGGTCCGTGCAGACCCTGTGCCTGGGGGACAGACAGAAGAGTGAGCAGGTTGCGGTGATGGGTCCGTGCAGACCCTGTGCCTGGGGGACAGACAGAAGAGTGAGCAGGTTGCGGTGATGGGTCCGTGCAGACCCTGTGCCTGAGGGACAGACAGAAGAGTGAGTTTGTAGGTTGTGATGATGGGTCCGTGCAGACCCTGTGCCTGAGGGACAGACAGAAGAGTGAGTTTGTAGGTTGCTGTGATGGGTCCGTGCAGACCCTGTGCCTGGGGGGCAGACAGAAGAGTGAGTTTGTAGGTTGCGGTGATGGGTCCGTGCAGACCCTGTGCCTGAGGGACAGACAGAAGAGTGAGCAGGTTGCGGTGATGGGTCCGTGCAGACCCTGTGCCTGAGGGACAGACAGAAGAGTGAGTTTGTAGGTTGCGGTGATGGGTCCGTGCAGACCCTGTGCCTGAGGGACAGACAGAAGAGTGAGCAGGTTGCGGTGATGGGTCCGTGCAGACCCTGTGCCTGAGGGACAGACAGAAGAGTGAGTTTGTAGGTTGCGGTGATGGGTCCGTGCAGACCCTGTGCCTGAGGGACAGACAGAAGAGTGAGATTGTAGGTTGCGGTGATGGGTCCGTGCAGACCCTGTGCCTGGGGGGCAGACAGAAGAGTGAGTTTGTAGGTTGCGGTGATGGGTCCGTGCAGACCCTGTGCCTGAGGGACAGACAGAAGAGTGAGCAGGTTGCGGTGATGGGTCCGTGCAGACCCTGTGCCTGAGGGACAGACAGAAGAGTGAGTTTGTAGGTTGCGGTGATGGGTCCGTGCAGACCCTGTGCCTGAGGGACAGACAGAAGAGTGAGTTTGTAGGTTGCGGTGATGGGTCCGTGCAGACCCTGTGCCTGGGGGACAGACAGAAGATCGAGTTTGTAGGTTGCGGTGATGGGTCCGTGCAGACCCTGTGCCTGGGGGACAGACAGAAGAGTGAGTTTGTAGGTTGCGGTGATGGGTCCGTGCAGACCCTGTGCCTGAGGGACAGACAGAAGAGTGAGTTTGTAGGTTGCTGTGATGGGTCCGTGCAGACCCTGTGCCTGGGGGGCAGACAGAAGAGTGAGTTTGTAGGTTGCGGTGATGGGTCCTTGCAGACCCTGTGCCTGGGGGACAGACAGAAGAGTGAGTTTGTAGGTTGCGGTGATGGGTCCGTGCAGACCCTGTGCCTGGGGGACAGACAGAAGAGTGAGCGGGTTGCGGTGATGGGTCCGTGCAGACCCTGTGCCTGGGGGACAGACAGAAGAGTGAGCAGGTTGCGGTGATGGGTCCGTGCAGACCCTGTGCCTGGGGGGCAGACAGAAGAGTGAGCAGGTTGCGGTGATGGGTCCGTGCAGACCCTGTGCCTGGGGGACAGACAGAAGAGTGAGCGGGTTGCGGTGATGGGTCCGTGCAGACCCTGTGCCTGGGGGACAGACAGAAGAGTGAGCAGGTTGCGGTGATGGGTCCGTGCAGACCCTGTGCCTGGGGGACAGACAGAAGAGTGAGCGGGTTGCGGTGATGGGTCCGTGCAGACCCTGTGCCTGGGGGACAGACAGAAGAGTGAGCAGGTTGCGGTGATGGGTCCGTGCAGACCCTGTGCCTGGGGGACAGACAGAAGAGTGAGCGGGTTGCGGTGATGGGTCCGTGCAGACCCTGTGCCTGGGGGACAGACAGAAGAGTGAGCAGGTTGCGGTGATGGGTCCGTGCAGACCCTGTGCCTGGGGGACAGACAGAAGAGTGAGCAGGTTGCGGTGATGGGTCCGTGCAGACCCTGTGCCTGAGGGACAGACAGAAGAGTGAGTTTGTAGGTTGTGATGATGGGTCCGTGCAGACCCTGTGCCTGAGGGACAGACAGAAGAGTGAGTTTGTAGGTTGCTGTGATGGGTCCGTGCAGACCCTGTGCCTGGGGGGCAGACAGAAGAGTGAGTTTGTAGGTTGCGGTGATGGGTCCGTGCAGACCCTGTGCCTGAGGGACAGACAGAAGAGTGAGCAGGTTGCGGTGATGGGTCCGTGCAGACCCTGTGCCTGAGGGACAGACAGAAGAGTGAGTTTGTAGGTTGCGGTGATGGGTCCGTGCAGACCCTGTGCCTGAGGGACAGACAGAAGAGTGAGCAGGTTGCGGTGATGGGTCCGTGCAGACCCTGTGCCTGGGGGGCAGACAGAAGAGTGAGTTTGTAGGTTGCGGTGATGGGTCCGTGCAGACCCTGTGCCTGGGGGACAGACAGAAGAGTGAGCTGAGATCTGTGGTGAAGATTTCTCCTCGCTAATTCCGGCATTGAACAGTAATACAGTATCTTTGTAATTATTGTAACAAGTTTACTTACAAGAATCAAAGCTGAGATTTCAACAACACAAAGTTAGGCGGATAATCTGCAACCTACCTTAGCTGAAGCCTCGCCCAAGTCATCAATCACCTTCGCCAGGTTTTGGTCCAGCGGCTCATTGCTACAAACAGGTGTCAATCATGTTAAAATGTGTCAATCATGTAAACACAGATGTCAATCATGTCAACACAGGTGTCAATCATGTCAACACATGTGTCAATCATGTTAAAGCACAGGTGTCAATCATGTTAAAACACAGGTGTCAATCATGTTAGAACACAGGTGTCAAACATGTTAAAACACAGGTGTCAATCATGTTAAAACACAGGTGTCAATCATGTTAGAACACAGGTGTCAAACATGTTAAAACACAGGTGTCAGACATGTCGACACAGGTGTCAATCATGTTAGAACACAGGTGTCAAACATGTTAAAACACAGGTGTCAATCATGTTAAAACACAGGTGTCAGACATGTCGACACAGGTGTCAATCATGTTAGAACACAGGTGTCAAACATGTTAAAACACAGGTGTCAAACATATTAAAACACAGGTGTCAGACATGTCGACACAGGTGTCAATCATGTTAAAACACATGTCAATATATGTGTCAACCATCTCTAATTAACATCATTTGCATACTTGGGACAAGTGAAATGGTCTCAATCCAAAGTAGCACCCAGCTTTGCCGCTTTTTCAGTATTAAAAAATCCCTAAGATGTTGATGTGACCAAAACATTGACATGTGTGATATGATAATAACGCTGTAGTGATAACAAACATGGCGACATTGACATGTGTGATATGATAATAACTCCCAGGACCATTGATACGTGGATACCATCATGCATACATTTATCTATGTCAACATAGTATACTACTGTATGAGTATTTAAACCTGCGATGTTTACGGATCAATACATACTGTGTTATAGCAGATTTTACCCCTTGCCATATGTTTAATCTATCCGGTGGATTTGGCAACACTCCGGTAATTAAAGAGGACCGAAAGATGAACGTACCGTTACACAGGATATGATGATTATAATCCCGTGGGACTTCATGTCACATGAGATAATAAGCTAGTTCGGAGTTGCTACTACGCATGTGCAGTGTCAAAGGTGAAGGCCCCCGCGACGGAAACAGTGCTCGCCTCCACATTGTCTCGATTTGCATAACAACGCCCAGACAGGTCTTGTTTCCGTCGCGGGGGCCTTCACCTTTGACACTGCACATGCGTAGTAGCAACTCCGAACTAGCTTATTTACCCGTTCTGGGAACACGGCTGCCAGCCGAAGTGAGCTCATAAGAAGCTATCCCCAGCTCCTTGAACCCCACAAGCTAGTTTACGTGTCGTTAAGTCCGACTCGGCCTTGCCACAACAGACGACACCCAAGTCCGCCCGTTTCCAGGCAATCACAACAAACCAGACATTATTTTCACCTGACTTTCCGGAACGGCGCGAGGTTGCTATCCACGAGCGAGATTTCCTCCCCGAACAGACCATGAATGTTGAAGGGAAACTCCATGGCTTCCAAAGTCTCGCCCAAGGTCTAACAGTTGCCAAACACAAGAAAATCGCCGAATATAAACACCGTTCCTCAAAACTCGCCCGCCTTTCGACTACCTGCCGCCATATTGGTAATAACTCCCGTCATGCACCGCGTCTGGGAGCGTCCATTATTTAAAAAGGGGGTTTCCGATGAGAGGTTGATGGAGCCGTCGGTATCGGGCAGAAATCGTTCAGAAATGAGATAGTTAATGGGCATTTGGACTTGCAATATAGCTTGACTCCTAACTCACAAGCTTCCAGTCAAACTATCACCACAATTGTCTCATCAGGTTGGTATTCAAACCGTCTCCCCAATAGCTACCGACGGTTTCTGCAGCTGCTCCGCTGCCGCCAGGAGGCATATCTGTTGCTGATGACTCTTCAAGACCAAGGTTGGATCCAGTTACAGTCTTTAAATATCTATGCTTTCCTTCACAGTAGGGAAACAAATCGTTTTTGCTACTTTTCTTAAGCTTCTTCCTCTTCTTCCGTTCCAAACGAATAAGGTCAACGTCCGGAACCAGACCGTCACCATGGTTACTGGTAAAGTAGCAGACAACCCGTGCCGGTGGTGTAAATACTGTTCGATTACATTATGTAGCAACTAGCAACAGAGCTGGTCGTCATATATATCAATGTCTTTGAGTAACGATAAACAGAGTAGTAGTTTTGTAAGGCTAGACGATGTGGAGGGAAATATTATGCATTTGCTGGCAAATGTTAAATTGCACAGTCTGTTTCGGTGATGATTGGTACGTTTTCATCACGACTCTTCGGTCGGGAGATAAGAGTGTCATGAACACGTATTTCATCCAGTATAGATAAAAGTACCATGAACACGTATTTCATCCAGTATAGATAAAAATACCATGAACACGTATTTCATCCAGTATAAATTACACTTACGTACACATACAAAATACAAGGAGAGAGCTACGCGGTTTGGGGCATGTGATGTCTTTAATCTGTGAAACTGCTCTTTGGTGGAGGCTTACTGGTTGTACAGAGACATCAACGGCCAAAGACTGTGGTCTTGGCGGTCACAACACAAACTGTAATGTATTACGTACAGTGTTGGTCAGTTTAAACAATTTTATAATATCAAATTGCAGCAAGGGCGGGATGGTGGTAACATTACACGGGAGGTGAGCGAGCCGGCCGTACAGTACGGCGGATTTCGCTTTGTGAGCGAGGCACGAGCGGAGGTCAGAGGTCGCTTCCTCAGAGTAATTCCCTACGATTGCATGGTCCAGACCAATCCTACTATGATAAAAAATACCATGAACACGTATTTCATCCAGTATAGATAAAAAATACCATGAACACGTATTTCATCCAGTATTGATAAAAGTACCATAAACTCGCATTTCATCCAGTATAGATAAAAGTACCATGAACTCGCATTTCATCCAGTGTAGATAAAAGTACCATAAACTCGCATTTCATCCAGTATAGATAAAAGTACCATGAACTCGCATTTCATCCAGTATAGATAAAAGTACCATGAACACGTATTTCATCCAGTATAGATAAAAGTACCATGAACTCGCATTTCATCCAGTATAGATAAAAGTACCATGAACACGTATTTCATCCAGTATTGATAAAAATACCATGAATACGTATTTCATCCAGTATAGATAAAAGTACCATAAACTCGCATTTCATCCAGTATAGATAAAAGTACCATAAACTCGCATTTCATCCAGTATGGATAAAAGTACCACAAACTCGCATTTCATCCAGTATAGATAAAAGTACCATAAACTCGCATTTCATCCAGTATAGATAAAAGTACCATAAACCGAAGACAGTAACCACAGCAGACAGTGTGACCTTTGTACCCTTTACTAAAGTCCATTTGATTGTCAGCACATTTGTATGGTCTTCGTGTATGTATGTTTTTGTTCTGCACGTTTTATTCTCCTGTTATCAAAATAGAGTGCATTTCAAACATAACGTTATACTAATTATACTTCCCATCATGATACGTAGCGGAGCATTTGCAATGTACAATAGAAAGATATGCTGTGAACTACTTGCTATTAAAGCATAACAAAACTTGCTGTGACAAATTGCAATGCAGAATCAAATATTTGCTATGAAACGTTTGCTATGTATACTAGAGTACTAGTAGCAATGTTTGCTTCAAAACTTTTCAAAAGGACAATAACCATATTTGCCGTTTAGCATTTGCTCAATACATGTAACAACATTTTCTTGGAAACATGATTTCCAACGCACAGTAGCAATATTTGCAATGAAAAATCAACAACATTTGCCATGCACAATAACATTGATATGAGTAGTGAAGCAATCTTTACTGATAATGATTATCACTAATATCAGCATATATTTGATTATCATATATATATATATATATAATACATACAGTAGATATTGCCGAGTCAGCAGAGACTAATAAGGCACCGGCGGCAGAGGTCATAGATCATCCGATGAAGAAACTTCAACAAGCCGGAAACAATCTATTCTTGTGTGCTGTGACGCCACATCTTGTGTGCTGTGACGTTACAGCTTGTGTGCTGCGACGTTACAGCTTGTGTGTAGTGTAATGCGCGGTCTGCACGACAGTCAGCACGAAGAAGGCGAGGTAGAGCGCGTGGCAGACCACGGTCAGCGCGACGCCCCGGCCGCGGTAGAACGTCTTCTCCCGCACCGCCATCATGCTGCCATGGTAACTCCGCTTGTACATGCGCAGTCCGTGCAGGAAGGTCACCGTCAGCAGCCCCACCCAGCCGCTGAACATGGCCCAGAATGCCGCGCGGCCGCGGATGACGCTGGTGACGTAGGTGATGATGCGGAGGGGGATCTCCTCCAATGAGAGGACGAGGATGAGGGTGAGCTCCACGTCGAGGTGCGGCATGGCGCAGTACTCCAGCAGGTTGTTGAGCAGCGTTTCCCAGAGGAACAGCAGCGTGCCGACCGCGCAGAACACGAACAGCCCCCAGCGCTGCGCGAAGGTGGGCGCCGGGTCCGCCGTGTCGAACACCAGCTGCCCGTACGCCTGCCAGTCCGAGTAGCAGTCCACGGCGCCCAGGATGAAGCACCCGATCAGCAGCATGGAGGTTAGCCACAGGCGGGACCTGCAACACAGCAACACTCTAGTTAGAACTACCCAGCAACACTCTAGTTAGAACTACCCAGCAACACTCTAGTTACACCCAGGAACACTCTAGTTATACCCAGGAACACTCTAGTTAGAACTACCCAGCAACACTCTAGTTACACCCAGGAACACAGCCTGTATGGAACACCCCTGTCAGTCCACCAGTCTAGCGGTCATCCATAGACGAGACCTGCAACACAGCAGCGCTTGGGTTTATATTAGGGACACAGGTGAATTACAGACTAGTCCGAGCATGCGTACTAGAGGTTTACCGACCTGTCGGAGCATGCGTACTCGGGGCAGATGGAGTCCAGAGCGTCCCTCCCCTCCGGCACTATGAGCACGGGTTCCAGCCGCTTCAGCGAGGACACTTCTGCAACAACAACAACAACAACAATAACAAATAAACAAACAAATAAATAAACAAGACAAACAGCGCCACAAGCACGGGCTCCATTCGCTTCAGCGAGGACACTTCTGCAACAACAACATCAACAAATAAACAAACAAACAAACAAATAAATAAACAAGACAAACAGCGCCACAAGCACGGGCTCCATTCGCTTCAGCGAGGACACTTCTGCAACAACAACAACAACAAATAAACAAACAAACAAACAAATAAATAAACAAGACAAACAGCGCCACAAGCACGGGCTCCATTCGCTTCAGCGAGGACACTTCTGCAACAACAACAACAAATAAACAAACATAAATAATCAAGACAAACAGCGCCACAAGCACGGGCTCCATTCGCTTCAGCGAGGACACTTCTGCAACAACAACAACAAATAAACAAACAAGTCGTTCATGTACAAACCACTGATTGCACCTCGGCAAGAACGATGAAAACTGTATTTGCCTGCAAATAATTTCTATTGTGTAAACTTTCCTGGTAGGGACCATTTGCTGTCTTTGTGGATCAAAGGTTGTAACAAGTAGCTGTCTTTGTGGATCAAATGTTGTAACAAGTAGCTCTGTAGCAACCTGGATGTTACAGGGAAGCAGCGAGCTGTTACCGAACAAGGCTTTTACATCAATAGTCGCTGCGGCCAGTAGCTTCATGACGAGGCATGTATGACTGTGTACATTTGCATGCGAATGTTCATATACATTCGCAGTATGCATGATGTACATAACAGGTTTAGGTCACTGTGTGTATGGACGTATGCAGTTTTAGGTGACTGTGTGTATGGACGTATACAATTTTAGGTGACTGCGTATGGACGTATACAATTTAGCTGACCGTGTATGGGGATATACAGTTTTATGTGACTGTGTATGGGGGTATACAGTTTAAGGTGACCGTGTATGGACGTCTACAGTTTTAGGTGACTGTGTATGGGGGTATACAATTTAAACGTGACTATGCATGAACGTCTACAGTTATACGTGGACACATACAGTTTTAGGTGACTGTACGTACTTCTACTATGTAGTTTTAGATTACTGTTAGCGGACGTACACAGTTTTATGTTTCCGTGTAAATATCTCATACCATATATCTTATATCATGAATACATATACAATGAATTAAACCACATTCATATATCATTTACAGTAATGTATATATATATATATATATATAAATTTCTGCCTGCCCGCTGGGGAATGTGAAGCGAAGCGGAAGTCAGGCCGGAATGTGACCTACACGACCGGAACTTCTTATTTCGGACGCGTCCTGTGGCTTGTTGTCATGACATAGCTATATGTATACTCAATAGTTTCTTCTCAAACCGTTCCACATCTTACACGGGCACAACTAGTAAAGGTTAGAACAGCCCATGGTAAATAAACAACATGGCGTCCGCTGCCCAGTCGCCCGGAGTAAACAGACAGGTAAGGCAGGTAGGCGCACCTGTGTCGCTGTCGGAGGCGTCGTCCCTGCGTGAGTCGTCACGGCGCCCGTTCTCTCGTGCGGCGGGCATGGCGGCGAGCGGGGTCCGAACTCGGGACCGTGGGAGCAGGAAACGAACCCGGACAGCTGAGGCAGAGTCGGGCGGCGCGACCTGTTGGAGGTCACAAACTAAAGTGGGTCTGGCGAGTCGGATTTCTGTGAGCGCAGACAAACGCAAGACAAGAGGGCGATGAATAATTGATAAGTCGGCCGAGGCAGGGCGGGGTTTAGCCGGATTGTTTTGTTCCCGGCGCAACAGGGCGATAACTCGGCACGCAACAGGGCGATAACCCGGCACGGCAGGTCCCACCTCGCGTGACGGGCTATAATCACCGGACACGCCTCCGCGCGTGCGTGTTGATGCTGTCAGGCGGAATGTTGACACGTTGTCAGGCAAGTCGCGCCACGGGGTCAACGACCTGTCGGCTGCAGGCGCGGTCCTGTGTTTACTACAAGTTTATCTTACTCTCCAAGCAGAGGGGTGAGTCCGGCAGGTTTTTGACGTGTTTTTAGGCGGTTTTGTCGGGCTTTCTACTTTATTATGTTTTTTTTTTTTGTCTAGCCAACCCACACGACAAAGTAGAAAGCCTGACAAAAACGCCTAAAAACACGTCAAAAACCTGCCGGACCCTTGTCCTCTGCTTACTTGGAGAGTAGTTTATCTCAGGCCCAGGCTGACACAGGACCACTGTTAAGCCCCTGTCACACATTTTTTCCGTGCGCCGCCGTGCGCACAATACGCATATCACACGTATCTCGGTCGATTTGTGTAAGTTTTATGTACGCGGCCATACGCACAATATGGCCCAATATAATGATAGTTTGGGGTAATAACGAATTACGCTAATACGCAAGTTATTCGTCATAAATAGTTTTCGATTGTTTTGATGGGTACATCTAACATGTGAATAACGATATGTGAGTCAAACATTCGTCAAAACAAGCGAAATACCACAACTGTTGTGCGTACAGCTGTGTATTGTATTTTGTCCGTGCGCGGCTCACATGCGGCGTTTGTGGACTGTATCTCAGGCGCAGGGTTAGGGTTAGGGTTAGCCGTGGGATGATCGAAGGTCCAGCTGCCATGTTGCTTTGGTAATGGCGGTATTATGGCACAACCTATAGAAGGCTATTGAGAAGTGTGTGAGAATTAAAGTTGTCTCTGACGCTTACCTTGTTCTCCGGACAAGTATCTAAACCCGAAAACTGTTGTCAGATATCGTGTTGAAATAAGAACAGGGACCTCATTAAACCATTTTGTTCATTTGAATGGGTCAGGGGTACAAAAAAATCGACGATTAAGGTTGAGTTGAGTTGAGTTGCGGATTGATACATGACCGAATCACATCCGTTATAGACTGATCACTCGCGTAGTGATTTGTATTGACTCGTCCAAATCCAGTTTTCTTCATACCGAAATTCCCCGTCTACTTTGCATCTATGAGGAGGTAACTGCTTTACGGCATGCCAGACATGCCCGTATTTACATATCAACGGTGTGTTCCCAACAAGAGAAGAAACCCTACGGATAAAGTGTTGGCCGGCCTCTGTTCCTCTCGCTCTACTTCGCCGTCTCCATGCTCCAAGGTTCAGAAGAACCAGAGATGCCGAGTCAGTCAGGGAGATACGAAAATGCTGGCAAGGCGTGGATTTATTTACTGGGATGAAAGATGTGGAGCTTACTGCTGAGTTCGCTGTATTATTGGCTAGCCATCCTGTGTTGTAAGAAGCGGGATTTAACGCCGATGGTGACGCATCAAGCGGAATGATCACGGTGTGATAGGCAAAAACGACTGGACATTTATGCGTCCGGAAGACGGCAAGGAACCGTAAGTAAAGGCCATCGTGTACGACTTGTAATTGTATCATAACAGTTATCAGAAATTAAAGTTAAGAGAGTGCAAGAATAGCCAAAACTGTTGTTATTTTTTGTGTTATAAAGGGGGTTCTGGAAATCTGGTTTCGATTATTGTTGTTAGTCTGGAAAGGAAACCAGACATTCCAAAGGTGACAGAGGGCACACGGGCCGTTTCAAGTAAAGAAGCTGTTTCGTGTTTGGGTTTCGGGATACGCGTAGGTGTTCACGATCACGTTTCATGTTCCCATCTCGGGCGAAATAAAGGGAGAGGGTAAATGTACTAAATATCCTGATTATTGTGATAAGTATGTAGAATGACGGAGGAAGGCGGCCCTTAGAGAAGTAACACAACTTTTGTCCGACCGTCTGTAAATGATTACAACGGGTTTCTCACGGTGATGTTAAGTTCGCGATACAGAGGTGAGGCTGCACCAAGTAATTTTCATGGATGACGCCCGCGCGCATTGATTTTGGTCTGTTCAAAGAAAAAAAAAAAGAAATTCCGCTCACTGTAACTATGACCAAAGAGTTACGACAGTGTCGCAAATCGCAAGATTAACGTAAAACTTGTCACGCGAAATGCATAACGTTAAGATTGTGGCTACTGTCAGGATGATCCTGTCAGCAGTAGAAATTTTTGCACTGCAGACAGGATGATCCTGTCAGCAGCGGAAAAATCTGCACTGCTGTCAGGATCATCCTGTCTGCAGTGCAAAATTTTCTACTGCTGACAGGATCATCCTGTCTTTAGTGCAAAAATTTCTACTGCTGACAGGATCAGATTTTTCCACTGCTTCCTGTCAGCAGTGCAAGAATGTTTGCCTATGACAGGAAAAAAGTTTCAGCCAATCAGAGCTCGCAAAATGATTGCCCGCGCAAAAAGTACTTTTATCATCTGTTTTGCATTTAACAACTAAGTTCTAAGTTTACTACTTTTATGAAAACCAAGTTCTAAAAAGGGTAATACTGTGTTATGAAAGGTAAATCTTGGAAATATAACATTATAACTTAAGATGAAGAATTGCCTCATGTAATATTGGCGGGCGAATTCCGAACAATTGGACATTCTTAATTTCTTGAGAAAAGCGTGTCTGCCTGCTATCATACCTCTATGTACCGGATAAATGTACTGCAGTAATCTAGAAATGACTCGTAATAATAGAGCACAATCACACCTGTCTGATTTGGGAGTCATGGGATTTATTGAACAATTGGCATTAGGATCCAGTGGGAGGGGGGTGGATTCCTTCTATTAAAAGTGCGTTTCTCAAGCTGTCGATTCGACGGATTCAAAAATTTCAGCATAAAAAAGAGTCAGTTGTGATAACGAAACGGCTGTTACTTGTACGTTGTACGTTAACTAGTAGTTCAGCTCAATTAATAGAGGGCTCGGATGGGAGTATCAGTACTGGAGCATGTCAGAAATTTGGCACCTAGCATCGATGATATTTGAGATAAAACATGACTATAATCACGATCCGAAATATGCCCCATGAATAGGTTAAGTTATTCCCGATCCCGGTGCGGAAATTTTGGGATCCGCTAGGTTGGATCCGTCTGTATTCGTCAGTATCCGTCAGTATCCGCCAAAAATACAGAAAAATTCCTGTTCGTATCCGTCAGGATCGGTGGCATTTCCGTACAGTGTACGGCTCCGTATTCGTCGAAAATATCTTACTTTCGGATTCTTCCGGAAATATTCCATAAACCGGTGCGGAAATTTTCGGATAATTTACGTCGAATCCGCCTGTATCCGTCAGTATCCGACAAAAATACAAAAGAATCCCGGTACGTATACGCCGGGAAACGAGGCCATTTCGTGCAGTGTGAGTTTGCTGTATTATTGGCAGGCCATCCTGTGAGTCGTAGTGTTGGAATTAAGAAGCTTGACTTAACGCCGATGGTATAAACTCACCGGAAGCTGATGCATCTGGCGGAAGGGTCGCGGTGTGATAGGCAGCAGGACATGAATGCGTCCAGAAGACAGCAAGGACCCAACCGTGAGTAATGGAATCCATTGTGTAAGACTTGTATCATAACAGTCATGATTAAGTTAAGAGAGTTCAAGAAAAGCCAAAACTGTTGTTATTCTTTGTGTTATTAACGGAGCTGCATAATACACATCTGACTTAGATTAGTTGGGGTTAGGGTTGGGGTTGGGGTTGGGGTGGGGTTAGGGTGGGAGTGGGGGTGGGGGTTAGGGTGAGGGGAAACGGGTTAGGGTTAGTGGAAACGGGTTAGGGTACGGGTACGGGTACGGGTACGGGTACGGGGTACGGGGTACGGGGTACGGGGTACGGGGTACGGGGTACGGGGTTAGGGCTAGGGCTAGGGCTAGGGCTAGGGCTAGGGCTAGGGCTAGGGCTAGGGCTAGGGCTAGGGCTAGGGCTAGGGTTAGGGGTTAGGGTTAGGGTTAGGGGTTAGGGGTTAGGGGTTAGGGTTAGGGTTAGGGGTTAGGGGTTAGGGGTTAGGGGTTAGGGGTTAGGGCTAGGGCTAGGGTTAGGGTTAGGGTTAGGGTTAGGGTTAGGGTTAGGGTTAGGGTTAGGGTTAGGGTTTAGGGTTAGGGTTAGGGTTTAGGGTTAGGGTTAGGGTTAGGGTTAGGGTTAGGGTTAGGGTTAGGGTTAGGGTTAGGGTTAGGGTTAGGGTTAGGGTTAGGGTTAGGGTTAGGGTTAGGGTTAGGGTTACACAGCACGAAAAACGATATTTAAGCATGCTTAAATGCTACGTAAAGGATGCGGTTTTTCATACTTTAAGTTCTCTTTACAATACCTTTCCGAGTACGTAAAGTTGCCCTTTACGTGTCCTTTCCGAGAGTGCGTTTAGGTCCGTATTTGCACTTTTTACGTAACCTTTCCGTGCCATTAGGGTCCGTAAAGGGTTATTAAACAACTATTTAAGCATGCTTAAATACTACTTAAAGGTTGCGGTTTTTTATTCTTTAAGTACTCTTTACGATACCTTTTCAGTGGTGCGTTTAGGTCCGTACTTTCACTATTTCCGTAACCTTTCCGTGCCATTAGGGTCCGTAAAGGCTTAGTAAACAACTATCTTTCAGAAATATTTACGGCAATTTTTCGACGGAAAGCATGCGTTTACTGAAAACTTTCCTAAGTCTTTTCGCATCCTTTACTTTATATTTAATGAATGACAGAAACAAATATATATTTCCAACAATTCATTTCTTGACTTGTCTTTGCAAGTGTTACATTTCATGTTTTTATCTTCACATATACATACTGAATACATTTTTAGACAATAACAATCTTTTAAAATGCAAACTCAACTACTGTCCTTCTCTTGGAGTCAGATATGGAACGGTGTAGGAAACATTTAGATGAAAGTTTCCACAGAACCAGAAGACTGTAACTAGTAGTACAATGCTAAAGTTTTTTCCAACACAAAGGTATACACAGATCTGGATTGTACTTGGGGGTTATCAGAATAGTGTTATAATGCAAGTGCTGCCTCGTCCAAATTCAATGTCAAGTTGCCACAAGAATAATATTTTGGATTCGGAAAAATAGTATGACTACAGAACAAGAAGACTTGCTTCTGCTGGTGATAACCCCTTAAGTAAGCAACACCATTACATGTGTGATTTTCTAATGACAGGACTTACTACCAACATTATCTTTGCAAGTGTTACATTTCATGTTTATATCTTCACATATACATACTAAATAGTCTACAAATACAAAAAATTATAATACAAAACAACATCATATAGGCTACATATACTTGCATCACATGCTTTTGCAATTGATCACCATTTCAAACATTACTTGATCTTCAGTGTCAACATTTTTAGACAATAACAATCTTTTTAAATGCGGGGTCTGGAATGCTGGCCGCAACCGAGGGGGGGGGGGATGTCAGCGATCTTGTTGCCATGTACCGGTTGACTTGTTGTAGTATTTCCGCTTGTGGTTGAAGAAAGTACGTCCAAGTACATGCTGCTGGCAGTGACCACAAAATTTGTGGCATGTTGGTTGTGTGCGAGTCAAATCCATGCTGATCTCAACCTTTCTGCCTGGCTCTGCAAGAAAAAAAAATGCACCGGCATTGGTTACAGTGTAATGCAAACTAAGCTGGCAATGTTAGACAAGTATTTGACCTTTCTTTGTGCTATTGCATAAAACTTCTTGACTACTGTTGAACTACATTGTATCTATTTGTATGTGTATTTACATGTGTTTATTTAGTACATGTGAAATGAGAAGGGGCAGCGAATATCTGTGAAATGTTCTATTTGATTCCAGTAGGTGATATCTGGTGGGGAAGCAGGGATTAAAATTTCTGGTGATGCCAAATGGTTACAGGCAGTTTTCCCGGGAACTCAAGATCTGGAGTACTGGACTTGGAAGCCCTTAAGCAATCCGCATTAGCCTTGTATATATAGTTAATATATATTGTTACTAGTAAGCAATCTGCTTTCTACCTTATCCTCCCAAAATATATGTGATTAAATAAATTGATAAACAAAAGCTTTCTAATGACTTTTAAGTGTTTGTGAAAACAACAGATAGTCCTGGTAGTCTGATATCACATTATCACACATGTACAAATAAAATAACTTGTGCTAGTATTTCTTGCAAACTTTATAATATCTTAGTAAACTTACAGTTGACAGTCAACAGCTCAGATAAGTCCTACAGAACTTCAACCAGTACCAAACAGTCGGTGTGCCTATTCAACAGTCAGGAGTGCACCGGAATACACCTAAACAAGTGTGAAATCAGAATGTTTTGATTAGTACATATTGCAAGTTGCTATATTTTGGTGAAAACAATGTACATATTGCCCTGGGAATAAGAAATCACTGCAATTTATTTCTCATCCACTCACATGTACATGTAGTGTCACTTTAAATTTCTACAAGGATATAATGTCCTTGGTTTCTGGTGTCAATTACACACACTGAATAATTCAACACCAAAAAGTATGTACTTTTAATATGATGCTCTGCCATTATGTATGTATTAGACATTCCCTACCACTTACTACGTATGTACACACTCAATTTTTCGATGCCCCTCCCCATTTTGACGGAAGTTTCTAAAAGATTCTAACGCAATAAACATACAGTACATAATTATTCAATAATCTTAGCCCAAACACGGTACTTGGGAAATGTGTGGACGTTCAGAAAATTTGCGCTTTCTTTAGCACAAATCAGGTATAGCAGAAAACCCGCAGTTTTCCCGCAAATGCAGCATGACCAGGTTTGTCGTGCTCTGATTGACCTATGACCCAAAATGGCGTCGCCCTGACACCTCACCCCAGACAAGAAAGGGTAAAAAAGCGCTAATGATTGACAACACTTTAGGCCCGTTTTGGGGGCAGCCAAGCAAACTGTATTTAGTCGTCTTCTAATTTTTTGTGTTGGACTCGAAGCGGATGTGCAATTTTAGTCCTTTATCCCAGCAAACAACGCTGTTGACTGTTTCACCGACTGTGACCTTTAGGAAATGTGTTCTGAAAGAACAACGTTACTGAGGTCAAAAGACGCGGTGCAGATATTATCATGTTACTTGTGAAACACCCATACATCCATACATACAACACAACTGTCATTGCATATACTAGCTGGCAGATAAGGTTCTTACCTATGTAAACTTGGCTGTAACCTGTAGATGGAAGCCCTCTTCGCCGTGGTACCGGTTACCTTCATGTCCTTGCGTCACGTCTGACAAGTTTGTATCGCGCGCCTTAGGTATGGAAATTTTGTCACATGCGATGATCACGCTGTGTTCACGTGGGTACTGACCAATCACAGACTGAGCGCAATCGCTGGACCAATCAGAAGCTCATAATCCCTCGAGGCGCGCTTTGCAGTTGTATGCCTGGTGATATTATAATAGCTTTAAATGTAGTTTATATTTGGTAAGTCTATCAGACTTGGGCTCTGTAGAACTGTTACATGTAACTGTCAGTTAATGTCACACAGTGCCAGGCTTATAGCAATGCAATGGTTTTTATATCATTTTGTATTCTCGGTTAGATTTATCCACAACATACTATGATTCCATATCTGTTGTCTCTACATTTTAAAAGTTTATTATATGATTAAAGAGAAACTTGTCTTGGTCACTGTCCTGGTCAAAACACCTCGGCCGTCACTTGCAGACTGATGTTGTTTGCATTACTGCTAGTTTTAAAGTAAGGTGAGAAGTCTGAAGTGGAAACTGTGTATGTTTTTGACTATTGCAATGTTGACTGTACGTCATGTTTACGCTATGAAAGCGATATGTTTACATCACATTTACGCAATGCGTGAAGGTTATGAAAATATCTGCGTCTTAAATAGGTATATACGTTGTTCGGAAAGGATAAGGAAAGGTCAGTTTTATCTTTCAGTTGCCTTTCCAAAATCGTAAAGTCTGCTGAAATAATTCGATTTCTTTAATGACTCTTTACGTAGTAAGGAAAGGCTGCGGAAAGGTCAACTTGTCTTTCAGTTGCCTTTCCGAAATCGTAAAGTTTGCTGAAATAATTCAATTACTTTAATGGCTCTTTACGTAATGAAGAGAGGCTACGGAAAGGTCAAAATTATCTTTCAGTTGCCTTTCCGAATTTGTAAAGTCTGCTGAAATATTCAACCACCTTTAATACATATTTACGTAGTTCGGAAAGTTGGCTTAAATATCAGTTTTCGTGCTGTGTTAGGGTTAGGGTTAGGGTTAGGGTTAGGGTTAGGGTTAGGGTTAGGGTTAGGGTTAGGGTTAGGGTTAGGGTTAGGGTTAGGGTTAGGGTTAGGGTTAGGGTTAGGGTTAGGGTTAGGGTTAGGGTTAGGGTTAGGGTTAGGGTTAGGGTTAGGGTTAGGGTTAGGGTTAGGGTTAGGGTTAGGGTTAGGGTTAGGGTTAGGGTTAGGGTTAGGGTTAGGGTTAGGGTTAGGGTTAGGGTTAGGGTTAGGGTTAGGGTTAGGGTTAGGGTTAGGGTTAGGGTTAGGGTTAGGGTTAGGGTTAGGGTTAGGGTTAGGGTTAGGGTTAGGGTTAGGGTTAGGGTTAGGGTTAGGGTTAGGGTTAGGGTTAGGGTTAGGGTTAGGGTTAGGGTTAGGGTTAGGGTTAGGGTTAGGGTTAGGGTTAGGGTTAGGGTTAGGGTTAGGGTTAGGGTTAGGGTTAGGGTTAGGGTTAGGGTTAGGGTTAGGGTTAGGGTTAGGGTTAGGGTTAGGGTTAGGGTTAGGGTTAGGGTTAGGGTTAGGGTTAGGGTTAGGGTTAGGGTTAGGGTTAGGGTTAGGGTTAGGGTTAGGGTTTAGGGTTAGGGTTAGGGTTAGGGTTAGGGTTAGGGTTAGGGTTAGGGTTAGGGTTAGGGTTAGGGTTAGGGTTAGGGTTAGGGTTAGGGTTAGGGTTAGGGTTAGGGTTAGGGTTAGGGTTAGGGTTAGGGTTAGGGTTAGGGTTAGGGTTAGGGTTAGGGTTAGGGTTAGGGTTAGGGTTAGGGTTAGGGTTAGGGTTAGGGTTAGGGTTAGGGTTAGGGTTAGGGTTAGGGTTAGGGTTAGGGTTAGGGTTAGGGTTAGGGTTAGGGTTAGGGTTAGGGTTAGGGTTAGGGTTAGGGTTAGGGTTAGGGTTAGGGTTAGGGTTAGGGTTAGGGTTAGGGTTAGGGTTAGGGTTAGGGTTAGGGTTAGGGTTAGGGTTAGGGTTAGGGTTAGGGTTAGGGTGTGGTTAGGGTTAGGGTTGGTTGTGTTAGGTGTTAGGTGGTTAGGTGTTAGGGTTTTGGGTTAGGGTTAGGGTTGGTGTAGGTGTTTGGGTTGGGTTGGGTTAGGGTGGTTTGGGTTAGGGTTTGGTTGGGTTGGGTTGGGTGGTGGGTTGGTGTTGGGTTGGTTGGGTTTGGGGTTGGTTTGGGTTGGGTTGGGTTGTGTTGGGTTGGGTTAGGGTTTGGGTAGGGTGTAGGGTTGTGGTTGGTGTGGGTTGGGTGTTGGTGGTTGGTTGGGTTAGGGTTGGTGTTGGTGGTGGGTGTGTGGTGTGGTGTGGTGGGTGTGGGTGTGGGTGTGGGTGTGGGTGTGGGTGTGGGTTGTGTTAGGGTTGGGTTAGGGTGTGGGTGTGGGTGGTGTGGGTTGTGGTGTGGGTTGGGTGTGGGTTGGGTGTAGGGTGTGGTGTTAGGGTGTGGTGGTGTTGGTGTGTGGGTTAGTGGTTAGGGTGGGTTGGGTGGGTGGGTGTGGGTGGGTGGTGGTGTGGGTGTGGGTGGGTGGTGTTGGTGTGTGGTTGGTGTAGGTGTGTGGTTTGGGTTAGGGTTGGTTTGGTGTAGGGTTTGGGTTGGGTTGTGGTTGGGTGGTAGGTGTTAGGGTGTGTGGTAGGGTGGTAGGGTTGTGGTGGTTGGGTGTTGGGTTGGGTGTGGTGTGGGTTGGGTTAGGGTGTGGGTGAGGGTGGTGTGGGTGTGGGTGGGTTAGGGTGTGGTTGTGGTTGGGTGTGGTTTGGTTAGGGTGTGTGGTGTGTGGTGTGTGTTAGGGTGTGTGGGTTAGGGTTGTGTGTGGGTTGGGTGTAGGGTGTGGTTAGGGGTGTGGGTTGGGTGTGGTGTGGGTTGGGTTAGGTGTTTGGGTTAGGGTTGGGTTAGGTGTGTGTTAGGGTTAGGGTTAGTGTTAGGGTTAGGGTTAGGGTTAGGGTTGTGGGTTAGGGTTGGGTTAGGTGGTGTGGGGTTAGGTAGGGTTAGGGTTAGGGTTAGGGTTAGGGTTAGGGTTAGGGTTAGGGTTAGGGTTAGGTGTTAGGGTTAGGGTTAGTGGATAGGGTTAGGGTTAGGGTTAGGGTGGTTAGGGATAGGTAGGTTAGGGTAGGGTTAGGTTAGGGTGGTTAGTTGGGTTAGGGTAGGTTAGGGTTGTTAGTGGTAGGGTATAGGGTTAGGGGTTAGGGTTAGGTTAGGTTAGGTTTGGGTTTAGGGTTAGGGTTATGTGGTTATGGGATAGGGTTAGGGTTAGGGTTAGTGTAGGGTTAGGGTTAGGGTTTGGGTTAGGGTTAGGTTAGGGTATGGTTAGGGTTAGGGTTATGGGTTAGGGTTAGGTTAGGGTTAGGTGGTATGTGTTAGGGATGTTAGGTTAGGTGGTTTAGGGTTAGGGTTAGGGTGTTAGGGTTAGGTGTTAGGGTTAGGTTTAGTGTTAGAGGTATAGGTTTTATGGTATAGGTTTATGGTTAGGGATAGGTTTAGTGATAGTGTAGTTAAGTGTTAGTGTTATAGTTATTAAGTTAGTTTATAGGTTTAAGGGTAAGGTTTAGGTTAAGGAGTTAAGTTTAAGTATTTAATTAAATTTAAAGTTTAAAGTTAAGTATATAAGGGTTTATGTTATATGTTAAATTTAATTAAATTTAACTTTAAGTTTATATTTAAATGTTAAGTTATATGTTAATGTTAATTTTAATTTTAAATTATATTTATATTATTTATAATTTAAAGTTTTAAAGATTTAGAACGTTATATTTAAATTGTATTAAATTTAATTTTAATTATAATTTAAATTTAAATTTAAATTTAAATTAATATTTTAACTTTAATTTAAATTTAACTGTTAACTTTAAATGTAAAATTTAACTTTAACTTAAATTTTAAATTTTAACTTTACTATCTTAAATTTAACTTATATTTATAATTTAATTTAACTTAAATTTAAATTTAACTTTAATTTAATTAAATTAACTTTATATTTAAACTTTAATTTAAATTTAAACTTTACTTTTAAATTTAACTTTAACTTAAATTATATTTAACTTTAAATT